>CM043017.1:57294053-57910687 GCA_023690525.1 Holotrichia oblita
TTACTGCAAACTATAAAATTTTGTTGCAGTATAGGATTGACCAACGTTTGACCATGATTGACCACCAAATAATTTTTTTGAAAACTTAAAAATATTCGAGAAAAACGAAAAAAACAAGTTCATATCTCCAATGACATCAAACCCAGATAATGTCATAACCTCTTGCGTCGCATTTTTCACAAGTTTCGAGAGGTGGTCAAACGCTGAAATTAATAGAACTTATTGTCTCGTGTCTCTAGACCACAGAAAACTGAAAATTATCGTTTGACCACCCTCCAGTAAAATTTTATCCGATTTTAAAGTTACGTACAACAGTTTCAAAGATTTTCGCATTTTTCACAAATTTTGATAGGTGGTCAAACGCTGAAATTAATAGAACTTATTGTCTCGTGTCTCTAGACCACATAAAACTGAAAATTATCGTTTGACCACCCTCCGGTTAAATTTTATCCGATCTTAAAGTTACGTATAACAGTTTCAAAGTTTTCCGCATTTTTCACAAATTTTGAGAGGTGGTCAAACGCTGAAATTAATAGAACTTATTGTCTCGTGCCTCTAGCCCACATAAAACTGAAAATTATCGTTTGACCACCCTCCGGTTAAATTTTATCCGATCTTAAAGTTACGTATAACAGTTTCAAAGTTTTCCGCATTTTTCACAAATTTTGAGAGGTGGTCAAACGCTGAAATTAATAGAACTTATTGTCTCGTGTCTCTAGACCACAGAAAACTGAAAATTATCGTTTGACCACCTCTCAAAATTTGTGAAAAGTGCGAAATCTTTGAAACTGTTATACGTAACTTTAAGATCGGATAACATTTAACCGGAGGGTGGTCAAACGATAATTTTCAGTTTTCTGTGGTCTAGAGACACGAGACAATAAGTTCTATTAATTTCAGCGTTTGACCACCTCTCAAAATTTAGAAAAATGCGAAAAACTTTGAAACTATTATACGTAACTTTAACATCGGATAAAATTTAATCAGAGGGTGGTCAAACGATAATTTTCAGTTTTATGTGGTCTAGAGACACGAGACAATAAGTTCTATTAATTTCAGCGTTTGACCACTTATCAAAATTTGTGAAAAATGCGAAAAACTTTGAAACTGTTATACGTAACTTTAAAATCGGATAAAATTTTACTGGAGGGTGGTCAAACGATAATTTTCAGTTTTCTGTGATCTAGAGACACGAGATAATACGTTCTATTAATTTCAGCGTTTGACCACCTCTCAAAATTTGTGAAAAGTGCGAAAAACTTTGAAACTGTTAGACGTAACTTTAAGATCGGATAAAATTTAATCAGAGAGTGGTCAAACGATAATTTTCAGTTTTCTGTGGTCTAGAGACACGAGACAATACGTTCTATTAATTTCAGCGTTTGACCACCTCTCAAAGTTTGTGAAAAATGCGAAAAACTTTGATACTGTTATACGTAACTTTAAGATCGGATAAAATTTAACCGGAGGGTGGTCAAACGACAATTTTCAGTTTTGTGTGGTCTAGTGACATGGGACAATAAGTTCCATTATTTTCAGCGTTTGACCACCTCTCGAAATTTGTGAATTATGCGACGCAAGAGGTTATAACATTATCTGGGTTTGATGTCATTTCATTGGAGATATGAACTGGTTTTTTTTTCGTTTTTGTCGAAAATTTTTAAGTTTAAAAAAAATTATTTGGTGGTCAATCATGGTCAAACGTTGGTCAATCCTATACTGCAACAAAATTTTAGAGTTTTCAGTAAAAAAAAATTCGAAAAAAATTTTTTTTGAAAATTTTGAAAATGTGAAGGGTGGTCAAACATGGTCAAACGATGGTCAATCGTATCCGATGAACAAAATGTCTATATTGGCTAATTTTAGCATTTTCGCCATTAGACCCCAAAATATGGGTATAGCGGCTGTAGCCTAAACAAAAGGTGGTCAATCGAAATCGCTGATGGTCAATAGTGGTCAATAAATGGTCAATCCTTTCTAGCATCTATGCTACATTGAAATTTTGGCAGTGGATAAATTTTAATATTTCTTTTAAAGAATACTCACTAATCTATGATTGTTAATATTACTTAGTGGTGACAGGCACCGTGATTTCTAGGAAATTTTGGATAACAGTTTATCCGGTTTTTTACCCGATTCTCCAGTCCTACTCGGATCTCGATTCTTACCCGGTTCTTTATCCTTATGCGATTTTTCCCGTAATTCTTACATAGATCTTGTATGTATATTAATATGAGTAAATAAAAAATCAAGTAATAGGACTGACGTCGAAGCGAGTAATATCTGAATCGCCACAAAATTGTCATGAACTTCATCACATGTATGGTTGTCAAAGTGTTAACAGAGGGAGGTATTACCAACTACGTGATATACAGACGAATGTGCTAAAATAGTGAATTGTTGAACTATCATGTGATGTATGTACATATTTCTTAACCATTTCACTACTGCTTTACAAGCCAATTATAATAGTTCCAAAGTTTAAAACTATTACCCACAACAGCCAATGTACATACGTATGTAAAGTGTTAATGACAATGTCCCAACTATCACCAACAAACACACTTAAGAAAGCTAGTACACAAGTAAATAATAATGTAATTTACTAACAATATAAAACTTTTGAGATGACGATTAGAAAATTCAATGTGACTCTCAAGTAGAAAATCTACATTGGAAATTAATCAAATACTCTTATGCAATGTATAAAATTAGAAATTCTCTCTCGATTCAGATTCTACGAATGCTGCATTTTGGTCACATTGGGTTTGTCATGTGGTCTGACGCTCTGAGGATCGTCTAATTTTCTTCAAAGAGTTTTTTTAGTCTAAAAACGAATCAGAAGGTGCATACTTAGGGTGGGTTTATCAATGTGAGGATAAAAGTGTTAATTAAGTAACTGACAGATATTGCTAACTGGCGGATAAATTTTAGCAACTACAATGCTTTATCTTGCAGATAACTTCTATTTAACACTCAATAAACGTTTCATTGTAATTATCTAACGAATAAAATTTTATCTGCAAGTTAATTTATTTATCCTCACACTGATAAACCCACCCATAATGTGGTAAGTAGGACTCCAGACCCCTATTTCAAGCACTTCACTCACTTCGCTAGTAAAAAGTAAACACGTAATTAATAATAATAATAAATTTCACTGAACATAACACTATTTTTGAAAGAAATATGTATGTATTACGGAGATAATATCATTCTTAAAGGAAATAATTACCTCCGTTACGAAGTAGAATTTACGTCCTAACGAAGGGTATATCATGCGCACGGATTAATATATTATTACCTCCTTGATCGGAATTGTTAACTCTGTAGTTTAAGGGTAAAGTATTTAACTCCGAGTTTGGTTTGTTGTTCTTTTGTAACGCGTGTGAGTCCCATAGCGCCTGAGCTTTTTATTGATGATAGCTACTCGTTTTCGATATAGATCTTTTAATTACTGATTTATTTCCACTTGTAGGTCAATAAAACAATAAATAATTAAATACCAATTTATTCCATAACATATAAAATTGTCGTTTAACTTCTTCAGTGGAAGAAATTACATTTAATAATATAATAATATAAATATATAGAGGAACTGAGACACATAGTCACACACGCAGTCAGCAATCTTCTTGTCTATGCAAGATGGCAATGACGAAGTCATAAATTGTTAATTGCCATTGCAGATAGCTGGTTCTCAGTTTGAAAATCCTCGGACAACTTCAATATTTTTCACTTTGTTATCGAGTCATCGAATATTTTATATAATACATCAATATTTTACAGTAGCATTCTGAATTATTTGAGCATTTATCGTTTTTTATACTAATCAGAAAAATGCGTGGTTATGCAATTGAAATTCAACTATCAAATTAATCAAATTTATGAAACAAGTATTGTTATTTTTTGAGTATGTACGTGAAAATATTGAAACTAGAATATTAAATTACAGTCATTTGATATATTCATCAATTATATTTAAATAATTTAATGTTCCCGCAAGATATCAGATGAACTCTTCGAGAAAATTTGTTTATACAAACTACCCCTACATTTATATCAAAAAAATTAACATTAAAATTTACGCGAAAGTTATGTAAGCAAATATTGAAAAAACCATTATCATTTTTATAAAATGAGATAGAACTTCAGTGGGGTATTCCATATTAGTCCAAAGTATATGATTTGTTCTAGCCATGACCGCAACACGACTAGCAGCCTCTTGAGGAGATCCGTATAACGAAACATAATAAATTACGATACATTTTAGGTTTGCAGGTTGTTCCTCGTATTCCCTGCATCTACTGACAGGCAATTTTTAAAGCGCACTTCCGGATCTACTTTTTTCCATAATGACTCAGTACATCATCCACACCGCCACTTGAACATTGGTACTGGAGTTCGAAAACTGTTCTAAAAACTACTTCTTTGAGTACTTTTTTGTTTGAGATTCAACATTTACTGAAAAAAGTGCTTTTGTCTGAGTCAGAGCAGTAGTTACTAAAATATTGGATGGGATCCGTTCTATTGTCGAGAATTTTATCATCCCTTAATTGTATAAAATCATTTGCATTCCGTAGTTGTTTAAGAACCTTAGCGTACTTATTTTTCAAGTCCGCCGACTCATATTCAGCATTAGTAAGCTTGTCACGTAGATCATTAACAACATTGGTTTCCGTCTGGTTTTTGTTTTGTATAGAGTCATTTAAGACGTTTATAAAACTGCTATTGTTTAGCGATTTTACCGATGCTGCTAACGAAACATTTTTTAATGAGGCTTTAATTTTCTGAAATGATAATGTACATATGTAAGTTTCACTATTAATATTTACTATTTATTAAGTGAAATTATTATTGAACTGGGTGGCCAAGAGAATGGCGTTCGGCCATATCTCAGGAACTTTGGATATTTTCGTTTCCGTTTCGATATTTTATAACAATTAAAAAAAATTTTTTTGAACGTGTAACGATGCTTAATTAAGAACTTCAAGTTACAATTATGACGATTGAGAATGGAATTATATATTGAAATTTTTTATATAATTAATTTAATTAGAATAGACTTAGAATATAGTATAATCTAACCTTATATAAGTTGATTTACCGACGTAGTTCGGTAATAAGTAACGTGCCTGCTAGAGAGCGCTGTTTAATTTTTTCAGAAATTTTATTTTTTATCGAAAATATTAAATGGAAACATACATTTTTGACTGCAGATTAAAATTACCAACAAATCAGCGAAAACCGGGTATCGCTATCTTTTATCATCTAATATAAACTTAAATTATTCTGCTTCTCCTGAACGAAATTTAGCAAATTTGGTCTTATTAGAAAGGATTTTCCTTGGTCAACATTTTGTTATTTAAACTGTTTAATATTATTTTGTCTATCACCACTAGAGGTGGTTAAAGAAATTTAAATACGTAAATTTTGTGATTTTTTGTTGTGCTTAGAATTAGTCACACAAATTCTTTGGAAAAATCATATAAGATTAGTTCTACAATATTGCTAATATTTTTTTTGTCAGATATAAGTTTTGTGTATTATCACTAAGTTGTAAGAGTCGTAGTAACTAGTCACAACATGGGTCACGAGACAATTAGTAGTGGCGAGAATTGTTGCAGACTTAAGAACACTTTCTTTATAGGTATACATGTTTCTACTTTGATACTTTTTAGTAAATTGGCAAAATGTTTGATGTCGGCCAAATCTCTTTACATACATAGCTTAGTTATATTTCTCTAACAAGAACTTTTAATATTATTAAAATGAAATTAATTCTTTTTGTGCTACACAGGCGTTATACACATACCTCACAAGTGCGTTGACCTGCACAAAAATGGTTTGAATTGTATTTTTTCTTAAACTCAACAACAGAAATCCAAACTTTAGTAGGTACTCAAAATATTTATTCTTGAACGACAGTATATAGGAAAGTAAATTGTACTATTTTGTTTAGGCGACGTATATACTCACAAGCATGTTCATATATGTATATTTAAGCTACTTAAAGTAGTTCCGGAGAGTGATTCTCATAAAGGTAATTTTAGTTGTTCAAACCTCAACATGATTATCATCTCTGTTTAACGTATAATATTTGACGCATTTTATTTCCATAATAATCAAAGTCCAGGCGAACAGATAAGAAAGAAACGAAATAAAATATGCGAAGCTGTGCCAGATAACGGACATTGTATTTTATGTACGTGTTCCTTTTTTCTGTCTTTGCTGTTTCTTCAAACTGCAGCTTATCAAATGTATCTCACGTTGGATAGACTCGGTATCCGCCTACATACGATACCTTGCATATATCACCATGCATTTGTATAATGTCCATATATAACTTCTGGAAAGAAAAGGAATACGCGACATTACCGCCCATTGAACTGATAAATCTATTATATGTATTACTTCGAAGAATTTTGTTTGATTTGAATCAATGCATGCCTTAATGTGTTAATTACACAGATATCACTTGCTTGACCAAACTTTCAGAGTTAAACTTCGAACATAGAATTATGCAAAAAAAATATTGTAACTATGTATATTTCTATTTACTATCTAAACGTGAAATATGTTTTTATATTTATTGAAGATCACATTACCTTCTCTTAAAAAAATGGTAATAATAAAGAAAACGCATGCTATTGCCAGCGAAAAAGAAAATAATAAGGAAGAACAATAGATAAATTAATAAAAGGCTTTATGCTGATTGATTTACGATAAGGCTACAGCCCAAACGACTTATTGTAGAGTTGCGAGATTTGGCAGAGAAGTCTGTCTTGTTTCGGAGGTAACGTTTCAAATTTCGAGATTTTTTATTAATCCGTTTTCTTTGGGATTTACTAACGCTCAGAAATAAAATACTGCAATTTTTATGAATGTCTTGTAGACAGTTGTAGATATAAATATTGCTAAAAATTGAAATCGAAGCATGAATAAAAAATGAAAGAAAATATCAATATTGTTGTCAACGACAGCTATCATTAATGGATGGAAGCTTTTCAATTACAAACACACCATCTTATAATTTTGATGTTCTATAATTTTTCCAGAGAAGAAACATCTAGTTAGGTGCTTATTATTCCACCAAAGAAGAAGACGATAGTTGTCGCGACAGTACTATTACTGCGTCATAGAGAAACAAATGGGAAGAAAAAATTAGTGCAATCGGTGGTTGTTAGAGAGACAGTTTTACATTTTGATACATTAAGGACTACATGAATACTAAATAGTATTATCAAATTTCTGAAACCTACATTAATACAACTATTCTCTCTTTGTTGGAAAGATCGTTTAATCATTTCTCTTTTATGCACAGGCGCGCGAATGTCTTATTTTAAACACAAACAGCAGTCGATCATCAAGCTTGTATTTCACCTTCTTCGGTACCTGTGCTCTATTTCTTTTTATGTCCTAATGGAACCTCTCTCACTGTTTTTGATTTCTTTGCCCAAGATTTTCGGAAAAAAATCAAGATGGGCACCCAAAAAAATGAATTTTTATACTCATATTGCAAGCTAAACGTTTAGCAACTTTTTTATGAACCTGTGATTTATTATATATCAATACTTCGCTACCTACTAAATTGTGAGTGAAACAAATGTACTTCAGTTTAGTAATCAGCAAACATATGTAAAGCATGTTTCTATTAAACCCCAGATATCTAAGTAATAATAATAAACCAGTGTAATTAGTATTGACTTAAAATAAAAGCATGTAAAAATCTCGTTCAATTGGAAATTGTTTCAAAATGGGATGCAATCGAGGAAAACCTATTGTTAGCGTTATATTCCGTTAGGTGGGGAGTGTTACAAGAGTTTTAAATTATGTAGAAATGATGCTTATCATTTTTTTTGTAAAATGCTATCTTTAAAGTACATACACAGAAACGATTTATTAAATCGCTGTGTGCCACTCTAATTAGTGTTAACTTTTACAGCTACCCGCGAAAGTATTCATCCAAGTAAAAAAATCGCTTGTTTTACAAATAGAAGATGAAAACCGATTTCTTTCGCCACAAATCGATCACTAACGACCACAACGGCTTAAATGTGGAATATTTCTCTAATAAGTTAATTATGAACAAAGTTACAAGCATTGAAGTAGGTATGGAAAAATTTACCTGTGCTTTGTGGTGAAAGTTGATTTAAATTTGTGCCACTAAAAGAAAGAGTATGATTTGTTCATCCAACATTCCAAATTTGATTTGATTATCTGCAGCGGTTCCAAAGTTATGAATTTTTTACTTTACGAAATAGAGGCGAAAATCGCGTGCGAACGCTCTGTAATGCAAGTCGCACGCGATTTTCGCCTACAAAATTAGTATTCAGACTCCATTTCTAAAATTACGCAATATTTGTTGGGCGTTGCAAAAAAAGGTGAAAGACAGGCTAAATCTTTATCTGCTCTAGAACATTAATATCTCAAAAACACAACAGGTAAGATACAATTACACAGTTGCATGAGTTGTTTTGTGAAAATTAACCTCGAAAATGATTATAATTGCGTTTTTTTACTAAATATAGTTTCATCTAGTATTTAAGTGTATGTATAAGTGTAATGTATGCACACTGACCGCAGATAACGAAAACTGAGGTTCAGTTCCTATCATAGATGCAACGTTTCTTCTTCCTGCATTTTTATTGTATCAATCTGAATCTTATGAAATATCCTTATGATTTTTAATAACGTGAACAAAAATAAAGACTAACAGATTTCCAAATTTTTAAAGTAACGGTAGAAATAAGTGACATAGAAAATGATAACGTGTTAGTAGAAATGATCATCCTAGTAAAGTTTATAAATGTTGATTCGAACTAATGTTATACACAATGTTGTGTATGACATTATTCTTCTTGTTTTTTTTTATAGTTTCATATTAGTTACGTTGTGTTTTATACATATTTGTTGTTTAGTTCACCTAAAAGTGTGATGTTTCCTAATAATTAAAGAATTTAGTTTGTTTATCAGAATTGTAACTGTATTTATAATGGCAAAGTAACGTTTATCATGCGAACAAATGTTACAAGCTATTAGTATATTGCTAGTTACGTTATTAGTCGCTTATGGCATCTTTATTGTTGATTTTTACTGGTCATATACGTAATCAGTTTTGTGATAATACTAGATCTACAAGACAAAACCGCTATACAATTCGAAGAAATTTAATCGTAGCCCGACAGATTTAAAATCATTTGGACTGAATACATCGTGTTCTAGTTAGTGTTCAGATTATACACAATAAATTGCTGGAGATTTAACTATGTTTCAAACAACCCCTTAGAGTCCTACATCTTACAAAAGGAAGTATAGGTATGTACTGAAATCCATCACTAACTCGTTTACAGGTAATCTAGACTTAAAGAAAGTCCAGGTTGCTTCCAAGACCGGAATAATTGTTTAATTAATTAATTAAACAATTTTTGCATGCTTATAGTACAATGTGTCTGCTTACTGTCAATGGAAAATAGTGCTTTACTATTTACTACGATGTATAACAAAAAAAATTAAATTTACTAAATAAAAATAGATCAGTCACATAAAATTATTATAAACTAAATTATTCAACTAAACTAGTAAAGAAATGTTACGAAACTGAACTTTTACGAAAAATCTTGGAATTTATCCAGTTGATAGTAAAGATAACTGAAATAGTTTTTAAGAAATTTTAAGGATTATGAATTGTGCATAAACCATCTAAAGAAATGATATTGTGACATAATTTTACTATGCGACATATGACTATATTGCATTTTTAGATGATCGAGTGACAGCTCGGTGTAATATACATACAATATATTACCATGCGCCGATCGAATTCAAACATGTTCAGTAGGTCAAGATGCTGGCATTCATTAATAAACATGGCTCACGGGTACCACATGCAATGTACAGGAGTTAGGAGAGTTGCGGGCGGTCAACGTACGGCCGAAGAATAACAACCTTGAATTGCAAATTAGTATGCAGTCCTGACGTATATAAATATGCCACAATCGATGAGCTTACTTAACCGTCCAATGGTGAACATAGTTGCGTACATTTTGTCTTTTAATTTAAATTAAATGCAGAACTGCATACGTACGCCGCTTGTATGTGTAAGAAATTGGCCAAGTTTATTCATTAATATGTTTCTAGGCTTAACGCAAAATTATGATAGTTCATTTTCAAAACCGATTTATGGGATTATGCAAAATGTTTAGAATAAACACATATTGTTATTAACAGTCTTTTTGCTAATTTAGCATCTCAACTGTTATGCCCTAAACACAGCTTTTGTTTTTGTTGGTTTAGTGTAATATTAATTGATTCTTTAAGTAGCATTCTGCTTGAAAAGGGTACTGAAGGGCTAGCAGCAAGCCGAAATTCATCTAGCATACGTTCTTATGTTTGTAATTACATGATATACAAATACGCATATTCAATATTCGGCGCGACGAAACACATTGGACTAATTATTATTATTTAATATTTTATAGCATAACCATTGTTTTTAATAACTTCCTGTATCTTTTTGTCGTAGAAACTTTTGGAATACTTCTTGTTTTAGAAACGTTAACATGACGATTCTCCTGTTCACTATTTGAGATTCTAATTGGATTGAGGTGGAATACAGTTTAAACCAATCCAATTTTTTGTTTTGCAGCGTTGGTCGTTGTCAAACGACCATTTGTCTTTAGGAAAACATTACATTTTTCCTGGTACATTAATCGATCTATAATGCCATTAATTCGGTGCGAGGGTCCAACGCCAAATTCTGAAAACCATCCCCAAACCGTTCTTAACAGTATCGAGAATTTCTTATTTCATGGTCGAGATTCTGAATGTTTCAAGTTAAACAATTGGAGTTTTCATCGTTTCACTGATATGCTCTCTAGCAAATTGTAAACGTTTTAATCGATTTTTCTTTGAAATAAATGACTTTTTAGCTGCTCTATAACTTTTTAGTTGCTATTCTGTGTACCATTCTACTGCTTACCTTTAAGTTTAGGGCTTTAACGACTCTTGATGCTGATTTGTCCAATTTCTATAGTTCTATAATATTTGAATCTTCTTGTCGTGTTGTAGCTTTAGGTCGTCCTCCACGATGAAACTAGTTCCATTAACTTTATTCAATGAAATCTGTTAATTTATTTAAAGGAAACAAATCTGTCATTAATTATTAAATTTTTTCAATTGTACAGAATATTTTTTTCTAGCCATAACTACTTCTTTATTCAATATCTAAGGAAACATCTGTAATTTAAAGTGCGTCACAACTTTTATGCCCAAATGATCTTCAAATGAAAATAATTTTGCTGATTTTACTAGATTGTAGGGGTGATGCTGTTTTCAACGAGACTAAGTTTGCAAAATTCGGTTCAGATCAGGAGTTATAAGCGGTCCTTCAATACAAAGTTTCCTGTCCTCCCCTCCCCTTATTTGACGGAATACAACAAAATTGTCCAATGTGAAATATGTAAAATTTTCAGTAGATTCTGATTTTCATATTTATGATAGACCTTAAGTTGGTAAATTTTACGTAAAATATGAACTAAAATTTTTGGTGATCAGTTACGCCCTCTAGGGGTCATCCCACGCTATTCTAAATGATTTCCAGATGTTTCTCGAGGCCACTTTTGTCAGTAATATTTTTTTCCAAAGCTGTACTGTAAACCGCTCCCGGTACAATCATGAATAAATGACTGCTTATTCGCCGTCTACTCAGCTAAATTGCGACGAGTCCAATATGTTTTGTCGCGCTGAATATTGAATATGTGTATTTGTTTTCGTATATAATGTCATGAAGTGAAATAAATTCTGATATTGTTATTGTTTTCACAAATAAATATTTCTTCTTGATTTTTAAATAATTTTATTAAGTATATTCAAAATTGAATTTGTGAGTGCAAGAAATGATAGTATCATTCGTAGGCCTCAGTACAAGATGTTTTGTCCGGCACTGTATATATTGTGTTATCCCAACATAAAGATATACATATTTTTAAACACAATTATACTAATAAATTCCTGCAAAATGTATACTTCAATTTAACTTTTTGTCAATTATATTCACAAACTGTAAAGAGTTAGCAATAATGCGTGTAATACAGTTACTTGGAAATTTTGGCTACAAATTTTATTATGAAGATGCACAAATTGTTCGCTATAATAACACGATCATCTGATACAATTTTGTGACATACTTGTTAGAGCAAATTCTTTTCTCTACTTTGTCGGTGAGATTTTTCTGTTTCAAATTCATATGTAAGTCATTAGAAAACATAATAGAAATGAAGAGCAAAACTATTAGTTGACGGCAGGGTATTATTTGAAATATATTTTTATAATCTATTTACGTTACGAATTCTTAATAAAAATACTTTGGATAATATCTACATATATAATATCATACAAAGGTATCATATACATACATATATGTTTACCTGTGTTGGTAATGAATGTTCATACTGACAGGACCGCAGAAAGATATATTTCGTTGCTTTAAATCGGACGCGCCCATATATTAACAAGTAAACTATACGTTATGAGTATCTGTAATCAGGCCATGGTAACATAAATCAGTAATTTTTTCACTTGTCTTCGAAGCAATAAAGTGCCCGCGAGTAATGAGAATCGCTAAGTGTAAATCATTGAATGGAGGACACGTGGTTAACGAATGCATTCATACTGTCCTGTACAAGAAGTGTAGGAAACTGCGACATAGATAACAAATTCTTGTAAATCTAGATGGTTTACAACATTGCTATTTCCAGGTTGGAAAGTTTTGTTCTTTCTTTTCTAAGAATGTACATACAATAAATTATCTGCTGCTTAAAGCAACATGGGTTATACATTATAGGTTTGTATTGGTTTTTAATTAACGGAAATAATGTAATTTTGATAAAAATTTAACTTTAACTCACTATTATTATTTTGTTGTTTTAACGGTATGTCTACACTTAAGTATTATATCAGAAAGTTTATACTAATAGACAAGAAAGGCTAAACTTCTTTTTAAAATATTATAAGTAGTACTTTGTACTTGTAAATGACATACAGAAGTGATACTAGAGACATAAGCCTAGCCTACCTCGAAAAAAGTACCTATTTTCTTTAACAAGAACTACCGTTAAGATAAAAGAGACAGCATAAGGGATTAGCATTATTTTGTTAGTAAATATTGTAATAGAATTTAAAACTATTATAACCAAAATTGTTTGCTCAACTTTCAAATATTTTACTTATTTAATAGAATTACATCTTGTTTGCATTTTGTACATATGTACTTATTTAATAGAATATATACCTAGTTACTCTGTGAATATATACACGTATGCGCTACAGCCCAAATGGCATAATAGACCTGCGAGATTTGGCACAGAATTCTGTATTGCTCTGCAGACATTATCAAATACGCGGCTTTTTTCGAATCTTTTTACCTTTTAATTCATCTACGATTTGGTATATTTTTCGGCTTTTTCGCTGCGTAAAACTGTGTAACTATCTTATAAAATACCACAGTAGTAGCAAAGAATCTACCAGTGGCTTCCATACGCTAAATCATCCGAATTGAAGAAGCATACTTTTATGTGTTCTTTATAATCTAGAGTTAGCCCAGATTATCAGAGATGGCACATTAGCAGAAACGTTTACAGTAAGTCATTGACGCCAATAAAGCATCGACAAAATATTAATATAATTTAGATCTACTTTCATTCTAAATTCCTGTTGCGTTACCATACATTATATAATATTTCAGGTATCTAAATAATTTTTTCATTTAAAAACAGTCTCCGGTGTATACATACATACATATGTTACAAATAAAAGAAAAAGTATTTGCAATTGCGATGCATGTAGGATAACGGTAAAAAATTATTACAGTAACACATTCCACGTATTTTTTTACGCCAGGAATGTTACTATAATTTTACAAGTTGTTGAAAAAATAACAGGTTAGGGGCTAATTTATAGTAATACAATTATAGCATGTAGGTGTATTTTATTACCTTCCTGTTCATTTACATGCTAGGATGTTAACTGACAATGTCACTATTAATAGCATCTACAGGTAAGTTTCTGCACAATTACAGCTGAACAGTTAGCATTAATTTGCTTTTTTCCAATTACAGCATGTAGGTGTAAATTTCCTGTTACTTTCCGGTTATATCGAAAGTCGCCATATTTGTCATTTTTAACCTAACACCCTGTATATTTTTACATATTTCGCTTTCTCTATTTTTAAGGATTATAAATAGCTTTAGTTTTATCAATTTCATTCGCGCGTTGTATTATTATTTTCGTTATTCGATTTTTTTTTAAACAACACTTGATTTTTCGGATGCTTATATAACATGTTGAAGTATATTTTAGCGCCGAGAACGGCTGTTAGATTGTGTCGTTACTTTACTACGGCACGTTAACTCTTCGAAATTTTGAAGAAACTTAACTTAATTTTTTTAAATAATCCCATATTTTATTATTTAGTCGTCTTCGGCGTCCAATTTCACATTTTTTATGTCCTAAAATTGATAGTTTAGGAAATAATTAGATCTTTTGAAAAATGCACACATAACTCATCGACACTTATCCAGTGTGTCATGGAAAATAAGCGTTCTGAAAGATTTATTGTCAAGGTCTAACGCCAAAATCACACTTCGTCGTTTGATGCCTGTGAATTAATAATTATCCGTTAAATGCCTCTATACCTAAATGCCTTTCGAAAAATCCAATTATTTCTACCAACTATCAATTTTAGGTATAGGACATGTGAGACATAAAATATGTAAAATTGGACGCCGAAGACAACTAAATAATAAAATATGAGATTATTTGAAAAAATTAAGTTAAGGTTCTTCAAAAGATTAGGAGTTAACGTGCCATAGTAAAGTAACCACACAATGTAGACAGCCGTTCTCAGTGCTAAAATATACCCCAACATGTTATTTAAACATATTATGAATTCTAAATTGATATCCAAAAAATCGAGTGTTCTCTGATTTTTTGAATAAATGTCCGCTATAGCAAATTTTTTATCCCTATAAAAAATCTACAAAACGCGCGAATCAAATTAAAAAAACTAAAGGTATGTATATAACTTAAAAATAGGTAAATTCAAATATGTAAAAATATACAGGATGTTCCATTAAAAATAAAGTAGATGGCGACTTTCGGTATTACCGAAAGCTCTGGAAATCTAATAATATTTTAATTGAAGAGAACATAATCAACTATATATAATTCTGGATTTTCAAATTTATATTTTTGCCAGAACTCCATAAACTTCTAATGAACGGTCTCGCTATTTTTTAATATTGTTAAGGCTATAACATTTGTTGCCTATAGATACGCAGGTGCTTTGTGAAGCAGAGTTTTCTGAATTATACGTTACAGTTGAATTATACCTTAAAAACGGTCTACTTCACTTATTTTAATTCGCATTTGAATTACGGTTTATTGTTTTGGGGAATCAATGTAAGTGTCAATTGTATATTAATCGTACCAAAAAGAGCGATACGCATAATGTGTAATTTGCACCAAAGGAAATCTTGTAGTGAGTTTTTTAAGACGATGCACAGCAACTCGCAGCAGCAATGTACGTATACATGAAACAAAGAACCTATTTCTATCCAATTTTGACGTGCATGATTACAATACAAGGTACCCAAAATACATTCCTGCCGGTCTGGCAAGGTCCAGCAAATATTATATATAATGCCCTACCAAACGATTTAAAGGAGACCACGGCAAGCTATTTCAAAAGCCACCTGAAAGCTTTTTAAGCGATCATTGCTTTTACTACATAGAAGTTTTTGAATCGGAAATAACAAAAATTATGGGCTTCGATGTGTGTTTCGGATTGGCTTTCGGCGGGACCACTAGCTGTTGTATGGTTTTATTTTGTTTATATTGTATTTTATTGTTTGTATTTTACTTGTTCAATTTTTACTTGTATTGACACACTTATTATTAAAGTAGTAATTAAAGTAAGTAATTAAATTTACAGATTTTCAACTCGCTCAGTTTCTGATAGGTGTTCCTTCTGCTCTAATACTTACACTCCAAAGTACGCTAAATGGCAAGGAAGGAAACCCTTTTGAAGATTAGTTTTCTTAAATAGACTTTTGCTCCAAGTCAACAGTGTTTATTATTAGTACGTCTAGTTAGCTTTAGTAAAAGATAGTTCATCGAATATTATAGCAGGAAATACGCGCCCAATAACTACATACATACATATGTCTGTAGATGTACAAATAGCAGTGTAAACCAGCCTCGCGTTTTCGCTGGTGTTCTACCGTTGTATTTGGATATGTACAGGTTTAGAGATTTTGTATCGTCGTTCAGATATCGCCATAAACTACATACCTCTCTCCGGTCTGTTTTATCCATGCTGCTTCGAAAAACATTAACGATATATATCCAACTAAACACCTGCTAACTGATTTGGCTGCCTCTCGATTTGTTTTCGCTGTCTCTGTTGTATTTATCACTGGTGCAAGAAAGATTTGTGCGTTCGCAGCAAATACCACATGGTCGCCGAATGTACCTGTGGAAACGTGGTGATGCGATGTGGCGAATAGTAGGAAAGGAGACGTAGTATAGAGAAGGGAAAATGTTCGAGCCTCGCTATTGCTAAGCGATCTCATCGCGTCGATGTCAGATTTATAGTTTAACTTTCTACCCCTGTGGTTGGTCGTATCTACGTGTTGCATCTGAGAAACGTACTGGTGGTTTAGTGGTGCCTATTCAAAATTACACTTTTTGGATAAGTTTTGTAATGATACATTTTATCAGAGTGAAAAATATTGGAGGTTGTTTTACACTATAATAACATAAATCGATAATAATCATTATAATGTAGCAGGTTTTCACAATTGCGAGCGTCTTAACAGTTCGTAACATCGTTATAGAAATGTATAAATTTTTAAAATGAATACAACATTTTGCCAAGAGTATGTTCACAGTCATACTCATTAAAAAATGAACAGATTTAGTGAATAATCGATTGTAAAAACTGATCAAATAATAAAACATTCGACGCCAATTAGTACGAATATATATAAATGTGACATGATTTCTGACATTTTGAAGTTTGAAGGTGAAGTACGAAAATTAAAAATTTTCAGAAACCAATGTGGAATGTAACCGCTAAATTACTACAATAAAAGTTAATAAACTGACAAAATCGCTCGCTTAGAAAATATTATGCTTTTATTTGATAAAATAGAGTGGGTTCAACGGCTTTAGAGAAGAGTGATTACGAAAATTTAATAAATATTTGGGACGGAGAAACTTCTGATTGAACATAATAGCTTCGGTTGAATACGATGTGTTTAATATATTATTTTCGATAAAAAATTAACCTTGACAATAATAGAAAGAATAAGATTTTCAGCAACACAAGGAAGGACATATAAATGTGTGGCTGGTTCTCAACAACTTAAGTCCAAGTAGACTTTTCATAAGTTCATTCTAAAAGGAGTAAAAGCACTCAACACATCGATTGTTAATGTTTATAATGTTAACGTTTTATTTTTTTGTTTAATTATCATAGTAATGCTAATTTTTTTATATTTCTAAGTTAGTTTCATTGGCCGTTTTGGCTTGATGTTTGTTTTATAAAAAAATTGCGAACACTGGTATGTAGATGTACCTAGATATTTTTACTTCTGATATTTTTACGTCTGTTTTATTGCGTACTTAACTTGAGTATTTTTGAATATAGAGGAAATTTTGAGTGCAGGCGATACTCTGAAATTAAGCTATATTTAATTTTAATTAAAACAGTAGCTTTTATCAATTTTATTCCCAATTCTTGAAATAAATATATTGCATACAAAATAATAAAAAAACGAATGAGAAATGCTATGTCAATAATGTATGCATAGATACATATACAATAACACTACCGAGCAGTGCATTCAAACTCGATAAGACACTAAAGAATAGAAGCTAAGTTAGATCAATGACGGAAAAAAACTGGTTACCCAAAAGAATTTCATGATATATTACTAAAGAAAAGAATAAGTAAAATACAAACTAATACAGGTACAAAATCAAAATAATATATGTATATCATATTATACCATATAGGAGCAACTTAAGCGAGACAACAAAGCACGAATTTGAAAAATGAGGCAATAAACACTTATTTACTAATTTAAAAACAACCACTAAATAGATAATAATCAAAGTAATGTCGTCTATAAATTAGACTGCAAAGACTGTAACAAAAGCTATATCGGATCAACTATACAATATTTAAAGAAACGACTGTTGTGTGTATGAGTGTGTTATTCTAATATTGTTCGAGACTGTGAAAATAATTCCATACATCAATTATTTCTTTGTTTTAAGATATTTTTGGTCAAAGCATGACTATATGCTCTCATATTAATTGACCCATATTAAATGGCAATGTCTTCCACTTAAGGAAAACATAACTAATTTATGTTGTGGAGTTGATTTTTTATTAATTCCTGTTCTATTGATCTACGTTGAATGATTCTACAATGGACTCTCCGCAAGATATAGTCGGATTAGCCGATATGTTTTCTTCTATTTATCTTCCTAGTACACTTTTTTGTTTACAGAATTTTGACTATAACCAATTACCAGTTAATTTACATGGTGAAGAAGAATTATTTAAAATAATGTCGCACCTTTCCGATGATTTCAGTACAGGCGATGATCAAATTCCTCGTAAATTAGTCCGTGATGCAAAATTTTCTTTATCAAAACCGCTATCGCTTATCATAAACTTATCCATTAGGACGTCAGAATTTCTTGGTCGTCGGCGAAGAACAAGAATCTGTCCAATATTTAAAAAAGGCGATAATAGTAAAATTGAGAATTATAGGCCTATTTCCATTATTTCTAACTTTGCGAAAATATTTGAAAGCGTAATTTATTCTTCTATATATTTTAATATCAAATCACTGATTTCTCCTGACCAACATGGATTTGTGTGTGGACGATCGACGGTTACGAATTTGACCTCGTTGATGTAATGCTTGTCACTGATTTTAATAGAGCATTTGACACCATTAATCACCATTAATTTTTAATTAATAAACTACATCCATTGGGATTAAATCCGAATCTCAAGCTTATATCTTCGTACTTAATTGATAGATCTAATTACGATTTTTATAATGGATAAACAGTCAGTGGAATTCTGCTCTTCATCAGGTGT
Source organism: Holotrichia oblita (assembly GCA_023690525.1). Classification (NCBI taxonomy): domain Eukaryota; kingdom Metazoa; phylum Arthropoda; class Insecta; order Coleoptera; family Scarabaeidae; genus Holotrichia; species Holotrichia oblita. The sequence goes on from CM043017.1 coordinate 57,313,234, forward strand.
GCCGCAAGGGTCAAAGCTTGGTCTTCTCCTAATCATACTATACATCAACGACTTGCTGACGCAGTTAACATGCCTTGTGCTTGCGTATGCCGATGACTTGAAGATCTACAGTCCTATAAAAACCTGTAATGATGTCGTCCACCTTTAAACTAATTTGGAATTTCTTAACTGATTAGTGTCACAAATTTAGAACACTGGGTTTTTTATGCATTGTTGCAAGTTCTTCAGTAACATACAACCTATAAAAACATTATATTTTAGTCTGGTTGTTAGCAAATTGGTGTATGCTTCTCAAGTATGGTCTCCTCATTATTTATATCTACAACTTTCTGTGGAAAAAGTTGAACAACGATTCTTAAAATATTTATCTTTTAAAAATTCTGGTATTTATCCTCAACGTGGCATAGATTATCATTTCTTGTTGGAAGCTCACGACATTCAGGCCCTGAGTTATCGTCGGGAACAACATGGTGCAAAATTTGTATGTCGCTAGTATTTTATGAATATTGGGTTTTATGTTGATAACTACAACGGTGAAATTTTTATTTTAAGGAAAAAAGAAACTATACATAATTACGGAATCAAGTATAAATTAAGCGAACTATTATTATTCTGAATTACAAAGATATTTTTATTTGGTAATGTTACCATATGATTAAAGCGTTGTGGTGTCTGGTGTTATCGATTATTATTTCTATGATACGTAAGTACATTTTTATATCATTTTGTACCATCACAATCTTTCTAAGAATTTTTAATTGTTATTTTAAATTATACTTGTATAAGAGAAAAAAATAGTAGTATTGTTGAATGCAAGGAAATCCTGAAATCTTAACATGCTATGTAATAAATTTGATTTTTATTAAATAAAAGATTGTTTATCATACAATAAAAAATAGTTTCATCGCAAAGTTGAACACGGTTAAACATTACAAGAAGTTGAAAATTGAAAGTATTAGTGTGGATTAGTGTAACTGCTATACATGGTCGCTACCGAGCAGCTGCTCAAAACAAGTTAGGAGTGTTGGAACATCAACAATTCATGGCTCATTGCTGCATAGTAGTTTCATAGCGGCTAATGTACTTTATTAGCTGAAACTGACCATGGCTGAAAAAAGGCGTGATTAGACTAGGCAAAATAATTACGAAAGTTAGACTATTGCAGAAATATACAGTAGGACTGGAGGATTTTTTTATTAGTTACATTTGAAGTATTCTGTTCTGTCTATTGTGGTCTTTATCATATCACTTATAAGGAGGTATGTTTTTCGATATTAGCTTCTTAACTGTTTTTCTTTATTACCTATCTTAATGTCTTGATATACCTATAAATACTGGAGTGAGCCTACTTTAGAAGACATTCTAGAACAACAAATTAAATAAACCTTCTTTTAAGTTTCTGGTATAGGAAGCGATAATAAGTAGTTGCTATATCTGTGTGTATTTGAATTGCATACTACATCATAATTATACATAGTATATACTACTATGGAAAATCGTAGCGCAGAAGATAACCTGTTCGTTGATATTTTTGTGCTATTAATAGTTTCTATTGTTTTTTATTAAAGAATTTGATTATCTACGCTGAAACTAAATATTAAATATGCATGCAGATATCAAATCAGGAAGTTTTCTATATCTTACAAGGAAGTTACTATCACTTCAAAATTTATCAAGTGTTACTCTCTTTCGTTATATATTATAATTTATGATACAAACATATATGTATGTATATATGTATATTAAAATGACAGTATGTATTTAATTTTCTAAATAGGTATGCTTTTAATATGAGACAATCACCCGCAGGTATTCTGAAAGATAGTTGGATGTTATGTTGGTCTAGATATACATCAAATAATGTTTTAAATAATCGCACCTAATGCTTTGAAGCCTTAATAACTTATTTACAACTACAAACACAACTATACTATTACAGTTCAAAATATTGTTGTGAAAATTGACTTTAAAGAGGCTAGACAAATCTGTATCTGGTACATATTAATTAAATACTCTAGAGCCGAAAATTTATGAATAAGGAAAAGTAGTAATATCGACAAAGAAACTCTTCAAGTTAGCTAGTTAATTTCAGTATTTTCAGGTTGATTTTCTGGCTCTTATTTTTCAACTTATCGTGATAGAATGCTCTCTTTCTCTCTTATGATAGACTTAGGATGTCATAAGTAGTCGAATAAGAAACAAGCCTTCTTGTCATCGTTTGTTGTTAATTTTTGCGAATCTATTAATTGTTTTTTATAACAGTTTTATGTAATTATACACGTTCTTTTAAAATTTACGGATGTGTATATGTGTTGAAATATTACAATCTTTCAATTAATTAAACTATTATAATTTTATCAGTAATTTTAGTGAACCTGTTTTTATTTAATAGTGACTGTTTACTTTTCAAAGTTATGCCAGCTTTATAAAGCGAAATTTTACTAATCCAAAAATATTCTAATACGTGAATTTATAAAGTTGCTTGATATCGCTCTAGATGTTGTAAAGCTCTTAAATAATCAAACAGAATCATACATGTTAGCAACTTAGATTTTTCTATTTAATTTTATAGATGTCATATTAATATTACCTAAATTACGAGAAAGTTGGCATTTAAAATATTAAGAAACATAATCTAATAAAAATAATGTAATCACGTAAATAGGCTAAAATACTTCAACGAAACCAGACTGTAGTGATAATTTGTTAACAGGCGTAAATTCCATGTGATTTTATATACAGTACAGCTTGCTCACGTACTAAATTCGCATTCCCGTTTTAATTTTTGTTGTGCGTTTCGCATACCGTGAACTGCGCTCAAGATGACCTAAATTTCAATTTATATCTTGTGTTACTTGGAATATGCTGTTGTCACTCCATAATCATTAAAATACAACGCATATTGGTCATTATACAGAAAAAAGGATACGATGTAGGCGTTATACTTTATCTGGAATCTCCCTGTTGTATTTTTGACCAGTCACTTATCATCTTACCTGGTTACTCGAGAAGCTTTTCGCTACAGAGACAAGGATATATGTGGCAAGTGCTACATATTATAACTTGTCTCAATTTAGAATTGTTTACTATTTATCGTATTTTGTGATCATTAAATAGACATACCTTCATTTTTTCTATACTCAGTCTAAAAAGCGATTTGAAATACCTACCCTAAGTGGCAAGAAATTAGTTTAAAATCAAGCAATATTAAAACAAACAACTAATACGCTTATTAAGAAATCTATAAAAGAAAACACATTTTAACTTTAAGCGTAAATTTTCACGACCGTTGTTTACTATGTTGAAGTTTTCCGGGTGTTTAGGTGATTTAACTTTCTCAGAAGATGTTCCAGAGTCTGTTTGTCTTTTTTGTGTTAATGCTGTCATTGTTTATTATTTACAAGTCTGTTAAGGGTTTTTGTTTTGACTGTCTGAATATGTCGATAATGTTTTCGGTAATCCTTTCACTCAAGATTTGCGCCTTACTGTGGAAACAATACAGAGTATGAACAGCGATGCGTTTATGAAAATATTGCCCTACGTGATGATAATCTAGACCCTTGTTGTATATGTAGTAAAAAAAAAAAACAGGATAAGTGCTACGCTGTGGGTGCCCCAGAAAATTCCATGCTATTTGTTCTCCTAGTCCTCTTAGTAATCTAGAAGTTACTAATTTTACGTGTAAATTATGCGCATCTAGTAAATCAATTAACAAGAAATCCAATAACTCGAGAAAAGGAATTGAATTTGCAGCAAAGAAAATGCTCCTCCATTCCAGTGATAACTTGCTTAAAGTAAAGAAAGCTGATTGAGTGCTACGTATTCCGAAAGTAGGTAGGCGTCCATGTGATCTTCTAAATATGACTATTGTTGTTATGAATCAAAAGAATGGCGTCAATCAAATAACTTGCAAATATGGAATTATAAATGGCTGGTTTAGTTCAGAAAGCTTAATACCAACTGGTATATTGTTGTTATCAGTTAATGATGTCGATCAAACCAAATACTTGTCAGTCAGAGAAGCTTCAGTCAACCTTACCTTCCATTAACAAGTAAGAATAATAGCCAAATTTGAGTTTATATATTTTATACTGTCTAAATTGTAACAGTTCACTAAGTGTGCACAATGAGGAAGCCTTTCCTGTAATGCCTAAAATTGTTAGACAACTAATAAAATACTTCTTCAATTTGTGCCAGCACTTCCTGATATGACCGTTCATGAAATGACAAATTACGTTATATGCCTGCGACATATACAATCAATTCATATTCCTGAAAATATATTCAACTGTAATAAGCATTACGGTAACAACAACAAGAATAATATCTTAGTTTATTGCATTAGCTCAAACACTGACTGTGCTCATTTATACTACAAGTAGTATTAAATCTGTCTTAGCAATTTTTTGTAAATGTCGTATCGTTTGTCAAGCTCATATCAAGCATGTTCACACCTTTTATTATTTGTCTTCAAAACCAAATTTTGTATCTGTTTGTAGATCCAGTTGCGAATAGTTTCCAATTGTGATACACTATTAATTTTCAACTGAACGACTGGGCGTCTGATTATTTATTAAATCAGGTCTACGAACAAAACTATTCGAAATACTGTTAGTCATTATAACTGTTATAAATTTATGTTATCTTTCTTCTATCGTGGGATAGATTTTACAAAATCAATATTAACAAACTATTGTAATTCGCTATATTACTTAATAAAATATGTTTAAAAATTGGCGTTTATGTTACTTACACAATTGTTAGTGCAAAAATTCCAATATAGAGTTGTGTTCGACTTAAGCAACATTTACGAATTTTTATATTTAATTTAACTGCAATTTATTACTGACTAATAAACAACGGAGCGCATTGTCAGGTTCTTCTCTTGAATTGTGTTCAAAATAGGTGTGTATATAGGTTTGTTGTTTTTTGTTATACATACATACTATGTATATATAAAGGCGTGGTGTTCACAACTTTCACAAGAATATCTACTCGCAATCATTCAAGCCTTCGTTGTCGCCTAGTTATTTAAAGAAAATGGGCATCTTCGTTATTATTTTTAATGAACGTTTACACTTGTTATATAATGTGCTGTTAATATGCAACGTAGCGTATGTACAAGTTACGCCCGTATACTTATTTATAATTTATTTATAAAAAATGAATGTGGTAAGCCGTTTATAATACATTTATAAGAATTTGAATTTGACAACTTAAAACTACCTCGAACATGATACCGTGATATGGGACGAAACTGTTGTTTTATTTTAAATAAGTATATTGCACTGTATGTAAATCTGATATGTCTGCATAAGACTACATACCTCCGGATTTGTGAATTACTAGAAAAGAAAGAAAGAAAATATTAGACTTAACATTGTTTTTTAACAATACACCTTTCTTATATAAGTTTTCTTATAAGCAGAGTTTTGGGAATTGTGATACTCCGTGTATGTGTAATTAAGTGACAAGATGCAAGCTCTAAAACGGTAAGAGGTAGCGCAATGTGGTTTGTGCGAATATTATTTTTAGGAAAAAAAGAACTCTAGAACTATACTTGTTTTTTTTTCTATCTCCCACAGATTCCCTGGAATCGTTAACAGTGAATAATCGATTCTAGAAAGCCATATACTAAAAGTAATATATTACTACAACTTATTACGAAACTGTATGTAGTTGTTGGGGATATTACGGTTTTTTTCGTGCGAGATATTAACAAAAATGTTTAACTTTTGGATTGGAATTTGAACGATTTGGTCGTTGGAAATATGAACAATTTCTATATTAAGGTGCTCTTTTAATTTGTAGTTTCATTTTATTGTGTAGTAATATAATTTAAAGCGATTTAACACCACCGATAATTGTATGTTCATCGAATTGAATGAAGATATCCTTCATTCAATTTTGTAATAATATGTGAAAAAGTGTAATGTTTATAAGTGTTAAAACAGTTAAGCTACTTAGTGAGGTGGTATTTTGTCATAGGTTCACACACTACGCGAGGCTAAGATTAAGGTACAATTTTCATAGCGAATAGTGTGCTGACAGTTAGGGAGAAATATCATAAAGGTCGACAGTTATATCCGAAGCAACTATTAATCTTGTCAACACCAACGCCGACGTACACAACGGGGGCGTTTGCAACCTCACTAGCATATCGCAGTTTAGGAATGAGATGCGTATGGTTATGTCTGTACAAATAAAGATCAGATATAAATAATATCCCGATTACTAGAGAGTTATTATATGTATAACGTACAGATGATCAAACATATGTATGTATATTTGGAAGAAGTGATACATCACATTATATTATAATACAAAAATAGACGAATGCATTTGTAGTGTCAAAACTTTTTTGGTAGAATTTTTTAACTAAGTTTATTTATCAGGTGGAATAATACAGAGTGAATCCTCCAACTGAACATTATTTATACAAAATATAATACAATTTTAATAGTGTTCTATTATTGAGGACTATGAAATAAAACAATAATAAATAGTAAGTTTTTACTTTTTCTAATTTTCATTAGAACATAATTTCCAGAATACGAAAGGAATGGATTCCTACATGTATATAATTTTAGATGAATCTTTTCGCGTTTTATGGAGTGAAAATATTCAAATTATATATTAAAATCGAATTATTGTTATTATCTTGTAACAATATAACTCGCCATACATTTTTTAAATAGAAATTTCAAATAATAGAAAGAGATGTTTTTTGAACGCGTTGTTCATTTTAATTTATATACAGAGTGCGGCACCGAAAACGAAACAGATTGAATAACTCGAAGGATAAATTTCTTTTAAATTAATTAATTCATTTCTTTTGATTTATGAGTACTAAAAGATAGCGACAATAGTCTGCCTGTCATAGCTCTTGTTTTCCAGAAACAACCCCCACCCCCTATATTTTTTTAAAACTATTGTCGCTATCTTTTAGTGCTCATAAAACAGTTATATATTTGTCTCAACTTGTTTTTGATATGCCTTATAGTTTTGGAGATATTAAAGCAAATAACGGAAGGTAGCGTTGGCTCTTGGTCACCTCCACCTCCGAAAACGAGCGATTTAGCATCTATGGAAGTTACCGTTGTTCCTACACTGCATCAGTCTACAAACCCACCAAATTTCATTTAAATCGGTCACCACTACTTGCCTGTGTTTCCTTGTAAGTGTGATACATTATTGATGATCACTGAAAAAAAATCTATTTTGTTGAATCACATGTTCAGGTTATGCAGGGGGTTATGGGTGTAACTTTTTTCCAACAGTGATCGTTCTACGAACAAAGCTAATGTACATGCTAATGTATGTATATGTTTTATGTGTGGTGCTGGGTACTAGGTGTATTGGATTCTTAAAGCTGTATCGCTTGTGCGACTACCACGTAACTTTTCTTGTGTAGTTTATGTGTGTGTATAATTGTGTTAAACATATTAAAAGATGCTTATCAACAAAAATATCTAAAAATGACCTCGTTGTCTTCTACCTTGTGTATCACTTCATAAATCTTTTTTATAATTATTTTTGTGTTTTAAAGTTTTAGTATGTATTTTCGGAATCAAAATTATGTCGTTTATTTTTATGATGCATAGACAAAGCAGTTTTGGCGGTTATGTTATGTGAAACAGTTATAAAGTCGTTTCTTTAGATATTGTTTCGTTTGGCCGATATTCATTTTTCCTCTGAACACTGGTCTTACTTATTTTAGATATAAATTCACGACTTTTTAATAGTGATATGGTGAAGTCGTTTAATAATTAATAATTAAATTTTCCTACGTCTGTTATCTCTTTCGATTATCTGAAATTTTGCTTTATTAATTTATGCTTCATCATCGTGATGTATGGCCTGACCACTAGTTAGGTAGATAATATTGATTGAAGCACAACAGTTAGTTAATTGAAACTATAATATAGATATGTCAAATATAGTAATACTGTGCATTACTTTCTTGCAGTGACAAAGGATTTTCATTGTTTGAGTAATATTGATAAGATGTAAATATTTTCATCATAAAGAATGATTGCACTTATCTTTTTTCATGGTTTATTACTTAGCAATACTGTTGTGACTTTTTTGTAGTCATTATACAAGGTAATTATATGCCCGATCGTTAAATAAAAATCAAAGTGCATCGCATACTTATCAACATTACTTGCCTAATCTTCAACTAGTTTAGCTCCGGTTAGCGTTTTACATGGAACTTGTTTTTGATGGGAAAATTCTACTTCATTCCTTATCGCACCGCATAATTTATACCATTAAGACGAAAGATTAAATACTAGCAAACGCTCACTCGTATCATAATCATATCGCTGCTATTCTGGATATGCGTTTCGTCGGTTTCATTTATACTGCAAAATTTACACAAACATACGTTCATTGCTGTGTGCATAAATGTAGATCCTAGATACGAATTATGGAGGAACGTTATCTGTTACTTATCGCCAAATGCAAATATTGTTGGTGGTGCACGCGACCGCGTATTTTTTCACCTGTGCTTGTGCGAGCAATATTTAAATTACTTTTATATTTATATACTCTAAGAAATTTTTCAAAAAATGTAATTAGTTTTTAAGTTAGTCAATAATAACAGTTTAGGTTACTACATAGAAGTTGAAATAAAGAACTATTTCTATATATTTGTATGTATAAAATAAATGTTACAAAAGTCTTGCTATAGATGGTCGTTAGGTTTAAAAATTTGGCTGCCTTTATAATAAGTATAAGTGGCACACCGAAGTCAACACCTTGTCCGTTATGGGCGCTACGAAAGAAAATTTGATAGCCGAATATATTTAAAAAAAGCGACTTAGTTTGGCATACCTTCTACTAAATAATACATACATGTATGTATATCTTTATATAATATGTATAAGGATGGCGGGAAAATGTCATTCACTATGCCCGTTTAAATGATGCTATGTAGTCAAGCATTATCCAAGCTTAGTTGGTGCAATCTGTGTATTTAATTTATTGTGTGTTTCGAAGAAATTAGAAGAACTGGCAAAATTATAACTGATATTCGAGGTATGTGGTTGTTTGTATAATAGGATATTATAACATTACTTTCTTACGGAGGTATTTACATGGAAATAAAAATGCATTTAGAATAATGGAATAAATTTGATTTGAAGGCATAATTGGAAAAACCTTTGATACAAAAGAAAGATGTCAACAAAATAAAGTTTATTCATTTGATACGTCAATTTGCCTTTACTAGCATTTACGTAAACAAAGCTACCAGAAATTAGCAGTGACGCTGTTTTATTTAATTGCAAGTATAATCAAATGTTTTGGAAATATTACATTTATGTAATTAAAGCTTTTTGTTTAAAAGTGAAACCTATTGCAATGGATATTCTATTAAACTTATTTTCTAATCATGGCCATTGTTTTACTTTGTTGTTAATAGAGTGAGGAAAATGAGCAGCGCATTATAGTATACAGGGCAATCCAAATTAAGTGTTCACCATTGGTAACTTCGTTATTATTAAAGATACAAAACTGTTTAAATTAGCAAACTTATAGTACTTTTAACGCTCTTTAAGATGGAAGAATAAAAAAAAAACAAATGCGCAGCGCGTTTTCGAGTTTTGCCGAAAAATATTTTTTTTCAAATGGAAACCCCTGTATATTATATCATTTTCTGCTAGAACTTTAATATTTAAACAAAAAATCTTATAAGAAATTTTTTACTGGGATTAAAAATACTTGAGTTATAATGACTAAATAAAAACAGCTAAGCAATTCGAGAAGTTCGGAAGCGTGTACAAAAATGTATTGAACAACAAGGTGGTATTTTTGAACATCTTCTATGAAAAAATCAGTAATTTTTATTTTCTTTTAATGATAAGTATGTATAAAATAAAGTTTATAAAACTTATTTAGCTGTTTTCGTTTATTCATTATAACTCAAGTATTTTTAATCGCAGTAAAAAATGTCTTATAAGATTTTTTGTTTAAAAATTAAAGTTCTAGCAGAAAATGATATAATATACAGGGGTTTCCATTTGAAAAAAAATATTTTTCGGCAAAACTCGAAAACACGCTGCGCATTTGTTTTATTTATTCTTCCATCTTAAAGAGCGTTAAAAGTAGTACAAGTTTGCTAATTTAAACAGTCTTGTATCTTGAATAATAACAAAGTTATCAATGGTGAACACTTAATTTGGATTGCCCTGTATAGGTGAATAAAATAGTTATTTATAATTTATGAAATGAGGAACTCTTGGGCAGCGTTCTCAGTGTTGTTTTAAAAATTCGCGAGTTTGCCATGAGGATAAAACCATGTTCTTATATATGTACCTACATACATAAAAAGAACGATCGTCCGAAGTCTAGTGATTTAAGATTAGCATAATTAAGGTAATGTTTGTTAACAGTTAACAGTTATGTACACCCACTATTACTACAAAGTTTTAATACGATCAAATCTCAAATCATTTTTCAGTACACTATATACTTTGGCTGTTACATTAATATTTTCGACTTACGTAATTGCAATATAATTTCCCTTCTTTTCCCTTCGTCCGATAATCACATACGGGACACTACGTTGGTCCAGGCTGGCGAAGACTCATCTTAAACGACTAGCAGTTCTATAAAACAAAATGCTCAGAATGATCACAGCATTGCCATGGTTCATCAGAAACGAACAACAGCGTATGGTCTTTAAAGTCCCTTCTCTCAAGGAACATCTGACGTCACTTGCAAGTAAAACGCTAGATAGGGCCCCATCTTCTGCCAACCCGCTGATCGAGCATCTGTCCAGGCTGGATCCCGACCGACCACCACCTAAAGTCAAACTCAGAAGGGTTTTGAGCATCGCAGATAATTAAAAAAAAAAAAAAATCCACGACAGCCGATCACCTCTAGAAGCAACATTTAGGGAACCACAACTCCTATCTCACTCCACATCATTCGGGGCGTGAAGGACCTCTCCTAGAGAATACAGGGCTAATGGATAAAAAATCCAACCCTAGAAGAACAAAGTAGATCATTGCGATGTTCTTATATACATACATAAAAAGAACGATCATCCGACGTCTAGTAATTTAAGATTATCATTTTTTTTTAATGTGTGGTGGGTGCTTAGTTGCAGTGACTCCGTAAGCTGTATTACTTGTCTGGCTATCACTGCAACTCTTGCGGTGTAGTTTTAGTGTGTGTAAGTTGTGTTTAAATGGCTTTGTGACAGCATCATATCGCCTTTTATGATGCCGCGCTGTTAATCACTTTGCTCCCAACAGCGAATGGCAAGTCGATCGGGATTAAACTCTCTGAAAAAACGTCCCTCCAGAGAATTGAAATGTCACCTATCGTTCCCAACAATAGTCAGCCGCCTAACCACTGCGGCCATCGACCCGTTGAATAATCATAATTAAGATAATGTTTGTTAACAGTTAACAGATCTGTACACCCACTACCACCACAAAGTTTTAATACGATCAAATCTGCATTTTTCTTCAGTACACTATATACGTACATACGTTGGCTGTTACATTAATATTTTCGACTTACGTAATTGCAATATAATTCCCCTTCCTAAGTTATGAATGCAGCGCCTATGAAGCGTTACATTCTCCACTTTCATTATCAATGTAGTCATTTTATATCCAACTTAATACTATTATTAATGAAAATTAAATGTCAATATTTAAATATTGAATTTTTTACCGATAACAATTTTTAGTTTATCTATAAAAATTTATAGTATATTACAAATCCTAATATTTATACTGTGAGATGTAAACTAATACAGCGCTACTGAAACTGTCATGGCCTACCCCCCTAAAGTTCTTCATGGCGTAGATGTCTTTGATATGGTGTAAATATAGATCTTTTTAATTACAAATGATTTTTTGCTATCGTTACGGCGATAAATGTAACTAAATCACATTTGATTGTGATGGTTTAGTAACAAAATGGTGCTGAGTAGCAGCTACGTAACTATATATAACCTCATACAGGTTTACCTTTACTTTGTGTTTACTGGTTTATATTTTGATTAGTCTCATATTTTTATCCTTCGTTTCTGTTATTGTAGACATTTTGTTTATTGTATTTTGAAGATTTTGTACTAATTTTGTGAAGTTCGGTGATAAGAATGTTAGCTTTGAACTAAAAATATGTTTGATGTAATATGGTCGTCGTAGTGAAGAAATTGTCTTGGACTGGATTTTTTATTAATTCATAGGGTATGCTACCTGATTGAAAGAAGAATACAAAATTCTCTTCCGTTAAAAAATTCAATATGGTGTGCATTTAAGAAAGTTGATATCTAGTATATAGTTGGGTATTGTGAAAGTCGTTGCCTTAAATTTATGTTTAATATCAATTTTAAATTCTTTTCGAAAATATCAACTTTTATATGAAACATAGTTTCAGATTTTTGACGAATAAGAAAATGGCGTTTCTTAGTATTTTGCAATAAGTTCTGGTTGGTTCTACATATTAACATCTCGAAACAGCACATAAAATTGCAAAACATTGTACATTTAACTAAATCTTTGCCTTCAATAATAAGGACTGCGTATGCAATTCTACTCGGATCTGGCGGACTCCGTATTTATCAGATAAGAGAAATAAATACAGAGAGCCATTAAAAAGCGCAGATGACGTCACAAACACGACAAATATTGTTGAACAAAGTAGCATCTAATGTTAAATCTGCCAATTGCATAAAATTACAATATATAAGTTGTTTGATTACAAGAAAGCTTCGATTTTATTATAAATTTTATTTGTTTTGCTACATACAAGGTTATTCAAATGTACCGGAAACCGTAAGTATTTTCGAAATCGTACAAGTTTTTAAATAATGTATTGGTTTTAAGTAAGCTCTGATTTAAATATATGTACATATATCGCTCGTGTTGTAATGGAAATCTTATTTTCAAATGGAAAATCCTATATATTTTTACACTTTCGGAATGCTCCTGAGATTATGTAGTGTCTTTTGTAGATGTAATTATATATACATATCTCTATCTCGCACCATTCTTGATATCTGATTATATTTACTTTGTAATATCATAGGGTGTGTCTATATAACTTTCCAACAATTTTTGGTAATAGTTTAGTTTTATATTATATAACATTCGTTTTTAATTACACAGTTTAAGTGAGTTAGACCTCAAGACTGTGGGTCACCGAAAACTAAGGAAGATCATTAATAAAGAGGCCGATATAACTAAGAAATAAGTGTTTGTCTTTATTTTTCTTCTATATAGTTTTCGACTTATAAAGAAACTTAATAATACATGCTCTGAAATTAAAGAACCTATTTAATTTTTAACCAATATGAATTAATTGACAGAATAGTAGCAGTTGATTTGGAATTGGTGAGAAAAGGATATCGCTTAGATATGCAATAAGTTTCTTTGAAAACTTTTCCTTTGTTAAAATTTTGCATTTTCTTATTTGATTTTTTGTTAAATTATAAATCATGCCTAGAAATGCAAAATAACTTAAGTAGCTCTCAGTTTCCATCAAAGACATGATCACGTTTTTAGTTATATTAATTGAGATTCATTTAAATAAACAAAACGGGGTTTTCCTAAAAAAAAATTGTTGGATTTTATTTTTCCAACATTGAGTTGACTGTTTGGTCACCCTATGTAACAATTTTAAAATCATTTTGTGCTCCAATGCTCCAAGTTTAATACAATTTCCGTAATATCACGACAGGCATCTAGATTAGAAATATGTTTGAATGATAGTTTGCTTCCTACTAACAATGGTTAACCCTGTATATGTATATACACAAAATTTGAAATATTCATAAATATGTACTCATATTGTTGTTTAGTATAGTACTAAAGAGGAAAGTTGAATTGTTATTATTTATTATTTTTTATGTGAGAGTGTTGTTACTTTCATTAAAAGGTGAGTAAAGTATTTTGACATGCACTTTTTTCTATAAATCGTTTAATGTTGTGCGATTAACTTGGATAATATAATTAAGAATATTGTGTATTTCATGTTCATTAAATTACGTTTTAGTTGGACAATTTCTTTTGCTGCGGTGGTTGCATGTAATTCGAAGGATAATCGATAAAGTAGGCATATATTTGGTTGGTGGTCACCACGCCATTGTTATGAAATCGCATACGGCGTGTCTGGCGCACCTCGTCTTATCAATGAAGATCTCGAGCAAACAGCCGGAGGACAAATGCGCACCAGAGAGAGAAGTGGAGCGATGCTGCGGTAAAGGGAAAGGCGGGCAGGCAGGCCTGGCCGGCAGTATTCAATATTTTTATCAGATTTGCGTATTCTCACGTTCTCGGAACGCGAGGATATGGCGATAATTCCGTGGTTCAGTTATCTATTACAGTTTGTTTGTTGAAATTAATTCTGTGTGGCTGGCATGAGGGACCGAGAAAGAGTGATGACGGAACGGATACTTCCCTATGAGCTAGATTTCGTGGGTCCGGTGATGAAGGAGAACGACGGCGCGACGTAGATGACGATGATGAGACCGAGATCGTTCATTAATCAGTTCTGGCAGATGTTGATGGACCGCAATGCTGAATATCACCTATTACACACGATGCTGCCGACATAATTTGTTATCTGGATGACCGAGTAGTACATACATGCAAGTGGTTGGTTGTTGTATTTATTGGGATGATGAGGTAGTACGGTTATGTATTAAATTATCTACGGAATGATAGATCTTCGTATAGCTTCAACGGTACGGGAATTTATTAAAATTTTATTGATCTAATAATAAGCTAGTTTGCACAATCAGCACTATATTGCACTATAGTAGAACATTATTTGGCCAATACATACTCACATCTTGGAGTTTCATGTTTTATAAATTTTCTGTTCAGGACAGCAGAAGTGTGTTTGTTAAACTACGTACATACATATGTATATTGATACCCAGTTAGAGTAAACATGGATGTGCGGTAAAATTCTTCATATGTTATTTTCAACTCGATTAAGGTAGTGTGTGTTAATCGTGTTCTTTAATGCTAATATACATTAGAATCACGTCTGTGTTGTTGCTGCATGTGATTGCATCATTACAATTGTCTTATTTTCTTTTCGACGTATACTGGTCTAAAATGAAGATCTTTTTAATACTTGGCTGTAAAAAAACAATAAACGCAATAAAACCTCTGCAATATATAATTATTTCATAGGTATTATAGGCGAAGACGATATTGATCGTTCACATGAAAATGCAGTGAATTAGTGCAGTGCTACTTAAATTTAGCATCGAAGTCGCAGAAAGCTAGTGAGACACTTTAAAGCGCACTATGCTGGTAGGTTAGAATCAGACACTGGTTTTAAGAAAGTTGCAATATACACAGTTACTAAAATACCACAACCATCGCCAAATTCAAATTTCAATGTTTTTATTTATAGAAAATTGAAAAATAAAAACCAAAAATTGCTTATCGTCTTTTATTTTATAGTTTGGGAAATATCAACTTTTTTCGATCTTGAATTTACGGCGATTACTAAGTTATATATGGAAATAAAGGAAAGTAATTTCCATGTCCTTGCTAGGAATAGAGTGTCATAGTAAAAAACAAGATTGGAGTTATGACAATTGTATTTTTTTTTTCGAAACTTGTAGCTAGCTATTAAGTAATTACTCCTAATTTTTATTTAGATTATAATTAGTTATACAGTTATTTATAACATTTTTATCGCAATTACTACTTGATACATATCCTATATGGAAATGAAAATTATCATCTCTGTTCATTTTATTATAAATAAGGCTTTGTTATTGCGAATATAAAGATTCCCACTTGACAAAATTACTGTATCGTGCTTTCATAACAAAAAATATATTTATTTCCCTTATTCAGTATTGATTTTATCAACAGAGTTGTGAAGTATAACTCTGGAAACTAAATAAAACTGAGATTAATTCAATATCGCGAAATCTAGAACGTTTTGGACTTCTCGTTCTTGTTGGTGCTTGAAAATCCACCGGTCATTTCCCATCACCACTGTCAATATTTAATATCAGGGGTGCTCTTACTTTAATGTTTGCTAATAATAATATTTTAGCTTATCAAATTCATGAAAACAAGCTAAGTAGCTAACACTATTATAAAATTGTAAGTCTAGATATAGGTATATACTTTCATAATATACAAGAATCAGCCCGGAATTAAGCAATAATATTAACATTTTGACGTTTTTTTTTTTGATGACAAGTACGCTTCAGTTTTAGGGAGGCTTTAAGAACAAATTTACAAAATACTACCACCAATTTAGATTACCCGAGACAAAAAATTATACATTAATACCGTTCATAGTAGTTAATTAATTATAATTAATCTAGTTTGAAGTGTTTCAAACCGATGTTAATTTTGTGTGGCGAATGGTGGACGTTAACGTAACAAAAATTGTTACGTTAACAAATGGTTTTTAATTATTTGAAGGCTCTCTGTTCTTAGTTTGTTAAATATAATAATTTATATAAATTAATCTATGTAAATTGCGATAGCTAATAAAAATGGAATTTGTCTACCATTATGATATCAATGTGATATGACTCTTCCATATACTGTACAAATCATACCATACCATCATCAATGGTCGGTGCTTGGCTTAGTCACGAACAAAATTAGCTCAAGAACTTGAAAACCATAACAACTAGAATAGTGCTCTCCTCGATATTTTGTAGAAATTTCATGCTCTACAAAAGAAGTCTTACAATTTTCTTGATATCTTGCACGGTTAAATTCGTAAAAAAGGGAAAATATCGCAAAAATAATCCTAATTGTCCCTTTCTTTGCAGGCATAGGCTTAACGATAGAAGATATAAAAAAAACTTTTAAGACTTTTTTTGTAGAGCATGAAATTTTCTCCAAAAGAGTCTGGGAAAGCACTATTCTAACTGTTATGGTTTTCAAGGTGTCGAGCTAATTATGTTCGTGATTAAGCCGAGCCTCGACCATAAGTGCAAGATTTGTACTGTATAGGACATGTGTTGTTGACTCACCGTATATTTCATTCTTCTTAGTTCATTTATATTTATTGATAACACTGGGATGGGCATTGTCTGCAGTACATCATAACGTTGCTAGCTTATGTGGTTGGTAATTTTGATAATCTCATTTTACCACTTATATCTATAATTGATGCGGTCGATAGCTTAGAATAAATAATCCTTTGAAACGAAGATATGCATCAACAAATTGTAGGATATTCTTCTGTAATGCTGTTATTATAATCGAAAGTAGATTTGGCAACATTTGCAAAATTTTAGAAGAAAATATCTTCAAAATAGTGTTTACATCTTAATAGATTTCATATTTCGTTGTTTTCTGTTAGTTTCTGACAGTTAGCTCTATGTAGAAGTAGATTCTTGTTTGAAGTTTATAAATTTCGTTCAGCAATTCAGTTATTCAGTTATTAGGTACGCACTTTATACTTATACTATATAACGTAATTTAATACTATTGACTCCTTTTATAATCTAATGACAAAATAATTGTTAGGTATTTACATTTGTGAAAAATAAATCAGGTAAATATTTCATAGTAGTGTGTAAAGTATTCTACTTATCAATGTTTAGTAAGAGCTTAAATTTTAACAACACTATATTTCCTGGCTTAATGTGATGTACCTTTTCTGTAGCCGCCAATATTATATTTGCAAATACACTGGAACCTTGCTTATCTCCGCGCTCACGTATATCCACCCTCATTCATATCCGCACTATAGCGCTCACTTATATTCGCTCGGTATCCACCACCCGATAGTGCACGTATTCACATGAGCCAATCAGCGCGTAGCACGGCCTTTCCTCTCCGCTAACGGGATAAGAGTGGAGACCCCTCTTGAGCGGATGTAAGTGAATGTTTACGTTTCCCGACCGCGGATATAGACGAAATTCCAGTGTATAGTAAAATACTACTGCTATTTATTGTATTTGTGAATCTGTGATGGCTGTAGAAAAATACATACATACATATAATTAAGTCACTTCCATTTATCCAATCCATCATATTCCTGCATGTTCAACTCGAGCAACATAGAACATATTATAATATTATCAGTGATGGAACATTTGACTGTTGTGTTCCAAAACATAATAAAATATCCTTATATTTGAAAAACTGCTTATCTACATAGAAAGTTTGGTGCCTCTATATACACTGTCAAAAATCATCAGGAATAAATACTAACTGCATGAGCTAGAAATATCTATCACCATTTTATGCCATTTATCGTATACTCATATTGTCATCGGTAGTATAGATGTCAGTATGTATACTGAGTGTAACAACAGTTATAAGAAAGGATGGGGACCAGACGATTTATTCGTTGCGAGAGAGAATGATGTTGAAGTAAGGTTGTGTGTATGGGATGAGGACCTCTACCAACCGGGGCAGCGAAGGCATAACATATTCCGCGCACACGGTTTTGCTAAAATTCATTTCCTGGCCGCTCTCGTGTCTTCAGCCGCAGCAGTTCTGATCAGGAAACGAATTCAGCACTCGAAATGGAAAACAAAGCATTACGACACCCGCGTACTTATCGTTACACCACTCTCTGTTGTAGAATGTTCAAATTTATCCGTCACGCTACATTAATACCGCTAGTGCTACATACGTATACAGATATACGTACAGCGCGCATGTATGTGTAAGTGTGTAAGGGTATCGCTGAATTTAATTTATGTGTATACTATACATGGGTGGTAGGTAATGTAGCGGTAACGCAGACTATTAAGTCGGATGATACCTAAAAGCAAAGAAGAAACCTCGCGTATGTGTGTATATATGACATTTATTTCTCGTTCTCTTCTTGTATTAAAGGAGTAATCAATACACAGAGATCATAAAGTTAATGAAGCATACTTTCTTTCTCAGTACTTATATACAGTTAAAAGTTATGATAGATACAATATCTAACTCATGAAGGATTTTTTTAGTGTTTATTAACTTTGTGGTATTACTGCTTCCTAAAAATAATGTCATCTACTGCATTTGTACATGATTGTATTCAAAACTAATGTCTTCTAAAATGTGTAAAGTTCAGTTTTGATAATTGTTCTTTACTGGTACTGTAGAATAGTGACTTTAACCAATGTAAGTCCTCTTTTATGAAAACAATGGGACATGGTACTTTTATATTGCAATGAATAGCATATATGGAACATAATAGATTCAGAATACTTCCGAACAGTAACTATCAGATTTGACTACAAATACGCGTGATATATGCTTATCTCGACTACCTAGGACATGTCTAAATAGAAAAAAAAACAAACATATTTTCTATGTCAATTTGGTAAAGCGTAGTTTACCGCACCCGTTTTGGTTACATAAAGTCATACACCATAATTTTCTTACCAGTGGCAAAGAACTTAAAATTTTATAAAATATATATAAATTGTAAATGTCGTACAAAACCAAATTCGTCTGATTAATAAATAAATGTTCAACTTCAGTCAATGTTCCAGTATTGACAAAATTAAATTTCTGAGGTCTCCAAATCAAACATATTAATTTTCTTTCAGATTCTTCTTTTAGATTTAAATGGAAATAGAAAACTTTCGTATTTGTAATTTCTGTTTTAAATTTTTTGGGTATGAATTTGTTGTACTATAAGTTTGAATCTCAACGAAATTGGATTTTTCCCAAAAATTTATGCGGGCTCATACTGATGATCGTCATCTTATATCGATTATGTACCTATAAAAGACAAGACGCTCATGGCGATTTTTTCTCGTAAGAGATAAGACTCTAAAGAGCTTATCGGATCATCATCCAATTTATTACCTATACCAATACACCATAAGTTCACTTGTAGATAATCCAAACTTAACGCTGAGCTGTTTTTTTTATGGATTACCCAGGATGGATTACCCAGGAGATGGTCATGATGGTATGGTCAACTGTATGTAAATTACTATTTATATGTATATACAATATATTTTTCTATTAAATCCAGTTTCATATGCAAGGGATCATTTATAAATTCCTAAACCGTAATTTCTTAATGCGATCTTAACATACAGTCGCGACCAAATGTTATAGGCAGGGTATATTTTTTCGCTAGTTTACTGATACAACCTACATAAATAGAACTAATAAAAAAGCATTGCAGTTTGTTATAGTATTTTATTATAATTATATATTATATTATATTATTATAATTCTTAATGACTTTCGAATATATTTACTTTATTAGGGTGCCTATGAAATTACATGAGTAAGAGTATGTATGGGGGCAAGATATAAAAGTCTATTACATATACTTTAGAGAATGAATGTTCACATGATGGTGCAGAAAATGTCCTTCAGAACCAACCAATAATTAAAAAGTTTTTTCTGTGTATTAATTTGTTTTCAGTTTGACTACCTTTTCGTTTATCTTCTTTATTATTTGAAATAAATTATTATTTGTTTACCGTGTGTTTTGTTATTAATTCTAGAATAAAATCAGTGTTTTTAACGAAACAAACTTAAGATGAACATAGATTCCTGTCTATCTGCTTTGATAAATCATTTTTCTTATGGTTTTAAAATTGATTTGTAGCACATTATTAAATTCAGTTAAGTAGGGATAAGAAGAAATACAATAATGATTTTATTTGAGTTTATATGTCATTAATGGTAATGGGTGTTGGCAAACGCTATACTACGTAATAATGCAGGTATTAAAAGTATCTGAAGAAGAATATATTTCTGCAGCGATCTTCCCATTCATTTTGCATTACGTAGCTATTTTACCTGTTCATAAGCAAATTGCTTTATTACTACAAACATCCAGTTAAATGTTGAAAGTTTCTGTGTGCGACGTTAACACAAACTGTGCATTTTCCACACTGGCCACAACATCATTGTGTACAGATTTTCGAAATCCAATGGCTTTTCTGGTCATATCGAATTTCTTGAAGAACTTGTTTTTAATAATAATAATAATAATAATAATAATAATAATAATAATAATAGTCTTTATTTCCAACAGGTAGCCCCAAGAACAGGAAATTTAGTAACTAAAATTAAACATATAGTACACTTGATAAGAGGTATATTATATACTTAGAATAATATTTGAAATCGTTTGAATTGTATCAAAATTAATATCGCATAAGTGAGATATAGAATTATAATTATTACAAATAAGTGACATCGGTGATTTTACCATTATATTAGTTCTACTTGAAGAACAGTAAAAATAGTTGCTTTGACGACTATTGAATCGAGGTACAATAAAATTGATTCTGTGCAATAAATCAGGACAGTAATGTTGTTTGCAAGATTTTGTATAGAAATTTTACACTACTTATGTTTCGTCTAAGTTCCAAGGAAACCAAATGGTATCTGTTAAGCATCACTGAAGTATCAATGCCTCTTGGGGTAAATTCCATCGTCGATAAACATCATTATTTAAAAAACGTCTCTGTACTGCTTCAAGATTTTTAATATGCACATTGTAGATTGGATACCATACGAGAGATGCGTATTCTAATTTTGACCTGACAAAAGCACAGTACAATGCTTTTAGGCAATCAGTACTGCGGAAATCCCTACAATTTCTGTTATATATCCATAACTCCTGTAAGCAGAGGCTATTGTTTGGTTGATGTGTTCAATGAAGTTCAGTTTGCTGTCAAAAGTCACGCCCAGATTTTAATCTCGGTACAACGGTCCAATGTTTGACTATTAATTGCGATCTCTTCCTTGCGACTAAACGTTATACTTTGCATTTACCAATGTTCAAGGTTAAGCGGTTATTTCTACACCATTCCTCAATGTTGTCTTTTTAGCTTAATACAATCCACGGTATTAATTTCATAAAATATTTTCAGATCATCAGCAAATAATAGCTGCTCACAAGAAACAACTGCCGATATATCGTTAATAAAAATCAAAAACAGTAAAGGGCCTAGATTCGAACCCTGCGGGACGCCAGATGTTGGACTAAATTCGGAGGATTTTATTACGATACTCAACATATTGTTCCTTCCAAAGAGGTTGAAAAAAGCTTTCAGCGCTGGCGAGAATCCTATACATTGTAATTTGTCCATAAGAATGTGGTTGTCAATTTGATCGAAAGCTTTTTTCAGTGTTAAGTCTACTTGGTTTATCTAGACACTCTGAGATATACTGTGTAATGCACGCCAGATTGGTGCTAGTAGATCGAATAAAAATGCTGTGACGTTTTTAGCTTTGACCGAAAAATAGATTTTCATATAGAAGTGATTCGAAAATTAGCAAAATTGCATAATATGGAAATAGGTCTGTAGTTTGTAACATCAGATGGATCACCTCTTTTAAAAATCGGACAAATGCGGGAAACTTTCCAGATTGCGGGAAATCGGCATTGCTTCAAAATTAAATTGTAAAGAAAACACAATGGCCCTGCCAGCAAGGGGGCAGTATCGTTAAGAAAGCAGGAATTTTATCCACTCCACTTAGAAAATTATTCTGCATTTCCTTTAATTTCTGTAAAAGAATATATTAGCTGAACAAGACTCAGTTACTTTATAGAATTTTTACAGTAACTTCATCAGATTCAATGTACATATTATTAAAATAATTACCAAATGCTTCAATGATTTCTTGTGGTGTGCTTAACTCATTTTCATCATAGTTCATAAGCAAAGGTCCTTAGGATTTTGAATAATGGATTGCTTATTATCGATGTAGTTGTTGTAGCAAACATATCAAGGATTTGCACTTAGATCTAAGACTTTTGAAACGTTCATAATAAAGGTTGGTACCATACTTTTTATAGTTTCTGTGAGCATTATGTTTGCTGCGGATGCACTGTATTACATTAGAATTAAACCATGGTGGATAACAATAATTACTAGATTTCCTACGATATTTTGGCACCAAAAAATCAATGGTATTGTATAAAATATCATAAAAGGCAGCACAAGCCTCATTAACATCCTCCACTGCATGTAGACCAGTCAACATCCAATAGCATACCATACAACAAATAGTAATCTCCCTTCCTGAAGTTATAGTAAGTTTCGGTATCACTCAACTGAAAACGTGTAGTACGACTAAGGCACACATGTATAGATATTTCAAGTGACGGGTGGTGTCCGTCCTCGGGTAATAACGTAGAATCACTCCTATCAACGGTACACGCGGTATTAGATAGAACTAGATCTAGTAGATGATTATTACTATTGGTTATGTAATTTTTTTGAGTTAAATCAAAAAATTGTTGAAAATTATTAAGTGCAAGTATTTTCGGTCATTAAGGTTCATATTGTATGCTGGAATGTTAAAATCACCAATGATTACCATTTTACTTATCCCAGGTGCTCAAATAAATCTAAGAAATGTTGATAATCATCAAAGGCAATAGATATTACAAAAACAAACATTTGCGTATTATTGTTTACAATTAATCTGATACCAACAATATCAATATAAGCAACATTCAGTCTAAGAAAACTTAAATCTAACATACTGGCAGACATATTAAGCAACAAGTACACCTCCTCCTCTGGTAATAAACAATTCGCACCTAAAAACACAATAACTATCTGAAAAATTTCATCACTTGACACTTCAGTGTTTGTCTCAGTAAGACAAATAAGACATTGGATACAACGCCATTAAGTAAATGAACTATTCAAACCACGCACATTCTGATAGTAGCATCGCACGATATTGTCGTTGTACTTGGAGCTGTCATTTAGTTTAAATTAACAATCTTTGGAAATCCTCGAATATATTTGATCCTAAGACCAGTTTTGTGTGTTTTTTATATCTTGGTTTAGGGCCCCTTGTGGAAGGCGTTTCCGAATTAGAAAGCAAAGCTAGAACAATTCGTCTTGTGAATTTAAGTAGACCAATGCTAAGATTAGTATGCCTATATAACTGCTACGTGTTTATTACAGCGCCATTTAGACAAAAACGAAATAATAGCCAATACCATTTTTTTGATCGAATCCTAATACGATATAGTCCACGCATTTTATCAAAATGGTCGACTCCTTCCATACCTTTATTGTATACCATATATCGATTATAGTAGGCTGTTCCACAGTAATGGTACCCTTCTTCTTTCTCGACCAACGTCTACAAGTCCCTTTGGTTGTAGTGATGTTTGGATCATTCATGTTAGTGGCTATGATTACCTGACTATTATCGTGCCATCGTGTAAGTGTAATTCCAGAATTTTTGTCTTCCAATACGTAATATGAACTTCTTGTTTCTTTTTTCAAATCTTTCAGTAGAGCTTTTTCGATGCGGTCGGCACGGATCATTCCTATACACGTAATATTATTCTCCTTCAAGATTTCCAACAAAGGTCAGGAATTAAAATAGTTGTCTATAAAAACTACGCTATTGTTTGGTAAATACCCCAAACACAATTTTTCAGTTACACTGGATCCTAAACTTTTGCCTTCTTGCTTTTCTCCTGCACCAGTATATGGAAAACATTTTAAAAGATATTCGGTAGATGTTGACAGAGACCAAAACTTGTAACTGTACCTAATAGGCTTTCCTCGAATAAACTGCATCATTGAATGATGTCCATAGTACGGCTCCATTGCTTCATCCAGAGAAAACCATTTGGTAAAGGGTTCACCGTATTTTTGAAAAATGTTGTTCAAATGTTGAATAAGAGGACGAACCTTGTATACACGATCATTTGGATCCACTGACGAATTATCATTGAGGTGTACATAGCGATGTATTGCTTCAAATCTATTTCTCGACATAGTGAATGCAACTAAACTATTATAGATATCCACCCTCGTTTCCCAGTACATCTTCCGAAATGGTACTTTGCAGTAGCCACTTAGCAGAAGTATTGCAATGTTACCGTACAAATCATCAGTGGTAACCCGAAAATCGTGGCATCTTTATATCTGGCGTATTTTTCAGATTCACGGCATATGATATCCATAATCTCATTTGTAAAAAATAATTTAGAAATATCCACCGGTTTTAGATCCTGCTCTCGAATTTCAGCAACTACCGAAGGAATTGCATTTACTTATGTTTCGCTTTTTCCATTTCTCGGTTTTAGTTCGCTTTTTCCAAACTCTCTTTTTTCTTATTTTTATTTCTTTCAGTCTTTTTATCTTGTGAGCTAATGTTTCCTCGTCACTAGTACTATAGTGGTCTTCTCTAGACAACACTAAAGGTGCTTTTACAGTAATGCCTTTATCCACGTGCGTCTTACATATTATTTCCATTGGCTGAACAAGAACTCCTTTCCCTAAATCTCGAAAAGTCTCTACGCATTCTCCATCGCTTTTTGCATCATCCTGGTGTAGAACTGCGCCAAATCGAGAACGGGTCGCCTCGACATTTTTACCACACCCCACTGTTCTCCTTTCCCTAAAGCACTTATGCACTTTAAGGGAAGGGGAGAAGCGGAGTGTGGGGAAAATGTCGAGGCGGCTTGCTGTCGATTCGGCGCAGTTCTACCCCTGGTCTGTGTCTGCTCTATCATTAGGTGGAAATAGCACCAACTGAACTTCGTCACAGTTGTCGAGCGTGTCGCAGATATCATCATCGGAGTTAATGTCTTCTAAGTAATTTAGAAGCTCTTTGGCGTCTTTTTCATCTAATGGATTATAATATACTGTTTTCTAGAGGAGAAAGAAGGAAATAGTAACTATCATTTTGAGATAAACATAATAAACTAATTTGAAAAGATCAACAACAAGAACTAAGAAAATTCATAGAGCTTGCACTAGCTATTGTTATATATTTGCCCATTGTATGATATTTCATACTTGCAAAAAAAAATCTCGGCCCGTATTCGACTCATCATGTAATTGTTGTGTTAAATAGTTAAAACAAAGCTCTTAAAACAATTATCTGCAGAGAAAACTTCATGCATGGAAAATAAGATCTGGTTAGAAAGCCGAAACACCTCAAACTCATTTTTTTAACAGTGGCGTAGTGAGTAAAATTATAAATAGTGCCTGTTGAAAATTTATACACTAGTATGTCACTATATTTACACAAGAACTCAGAAAAACATCTTAGAACCACGGATAGATGTCAACAACGTGCAGAAAGTGTATAGCCACAGTACCTATAGTATCTAACCAATAGAGTCACTCTCTGTCGACACCTTTGAACTTCGGGGACCCAGTTTTTCTTTGCGCATTGGCTTTCGCACGTAAGCGGGCGAATATACCGGCGGGGAATAAATGCGCAATGATCATTTGCGCAGGGAATAAATGCGCAATGGTCATTTGCGCTCGTATTAATAAAGAGCAGCAGTGTACATTACTAATGCGCACCGGCTTTGACACATCGTTCAACAGGTAGGGGTAAGAATACGAATTTTTAGCGAGTGACGCTACTGGCTAGATGCTATACTGTGGTATAGGTTAGATATAGGGGCATGCGCAGCGCGCCTACTCTAAACGTATGATTAATCATACCATGGGCATTCATGGGACCTAAAATGTAGTTTCTTTAGTTACTTGTAAAATTACAGTAACGTTCCAAGCATAAAAAATAACTGGAATGTTATTGTAATAATTTTTACTGTGTATACTTTTTTTACTGCGCTGTAATAACCCAGTTAATTGTTTGTTTAACTTTGAAGTGAGAGTGGGGCTTGAATCTATCTATCTTTTCGCAATTATAAGTGTTAAGGGTTGCACGTCGTTATTGTTTGACGTTTTTTGCGAGGTAACCATTTAGTGACGCTGTATGTAATCATCGGTGGTTAACGATGTTACTTTAGTTATACCTGATCGCCTAAGTATCCTCTGCTTGTCGCAAGCCAAATGGTTGTATTTTCCGTTCTTTCCTAAACATAACGTGTAAATGTTCTAAACGTAAACTAATTTCTAATTTATTATTTATGGTTTGGTTATAGCGGTTCATCATATTTTCTTTTTACTTATGATATTCGTTATTTAGCTTTACAAAATGAAAAGATGATTGATAAAGTTACTTTTCTTATTAACAACATACGTATAATTATCAAAGCTAATTTGGCTATATCATTTACACAGACGGGTATCTACATGACCATAACAAAGGATCATTAGTATTGCATACACGGAGAATTATTTAATTAGAGAAGTGTGCTCTTCTAATATATTCTATATATACAATCACTGCAAGAAATAATTAGGTTTCTACAATAAAAAGAACTATTTACGATATTTCCATGTCTATAATTTTGCGTATGTTCTATTGAATGATTAATGTATTGTATAGCTATTAAAAGTTAACAAAGCAGAAAATGCTGCAAATTTTGACATATTTATTATTTTTTATTTAATTTAGAACAAATATTAATTCGGTTTCTTAAACAGTTTTAGTTACAGTAGATAATAGTTACCGGTTATATTTTGTATAAACTAACAATATCTACCTAACTAAATTTCGGTAAACATTTAGAAAATTTAATATTTATACTTGAATTCATTATACCTATAAAAATACATTTTTTTATGAATTCAGCTATTTCTTTGGGATGGAATACTAAACAGAGAATTAAAAGGGCGAACATAATTATTTTGCGCATCCCATACCTGGAAGCCAGTGATATTTTAAACTTATCGCGGTGATATAAAGTAGTGTAATTTTTACGTAAAATTTTCCGGTACTGTTTCGCATTAATCTGTGGCTTTATCTTAATGATTCTTAGTCCAAAGTTAGAGGACTTTTTAAAATACTTCCAGATGTTATCGGAACATCCGTATAATCGAATACACCTATCTCTGTCTAAAATGTTACCAATGTAACCTAACAAGTATATATTTACCCATAAAGATCTTGTCAGAAAATGTCTTATAATTCATTGTATTTAAAGTAAATAATAACGTTAATAATAATAATAATGTATTTGGATAGGTTGTATATTCGTTTATACCATTTGAATACGATATGTCCAATTTACTTATAAATCCCAGCTTTCTTGCAGTTGTGTAATTTCGATGCATTTGACCATCGAGTTTAGGTTCACCACTTTCACTTCATCTACTATTGCAAAAGTTTATCGTAAATGTTATTTTGAAACTTCACGCTGTTAATGTAAGAACATTATTATTAATCAATTTTCATTTTAAAATAATGTATTAAACTGTGTCTACTTTTACATTAGATTTATAACTTTCCGTAATTAAAGTAGCTGTGTAAAGTAGATGTATGCTAATACATTAGGATTTGTAGATATAGTATTTATGTGCACTTTAGCTATTGTATACTACTGTATGTGACAAGAAAGGAAATTATTTTAAATAGGCTAGTCTCCTATATACTAGCCTATTTAAAATAATTTCCTCTAATTCATCATATAGAGCGAGAAGGGAGTGGACCATGCGCTGCGATGATTGAAAAGGAGTAGACGCGGATACGACCGTCTAGTATGTTTTTCTCGCAACAAATCTAAGCATCATTCGAACGTTATTAGGAAATAAATTGTTTGTTTTACCAGCATACCTACTAGGTTTTATCCATATTTCGTTTGACCATTCTATCCACTAAACCATCTCTATATACGTCGAGGCGTTTCACCGTATCACCGCTTATCAGGACATCTACATATGTGATGATTAACGGTATTACGTGAAGATACAAATGTCATAGGAAACTCAAAATACACGAGAAAGTTCAATCACCGGAAGCCAAAAATGTGCAAAAACGGTCGCTATTTTTCCATTGACGACAACATTTTACAGTGATTAATGCATTTCCTTCGCTTAACTGAGAGTTGCGATGCAAAAACCAGGTACATGCCTAATGACATAATAGTTGATAAAAAGGTACTTTTAGTGGTGGGCACTAGGTTTTACTAAAACATTGGCTATAGAAAAAGCATCAAATTGCATATGTTGGGAAACATTATCTGTATCCATGTATGCTGATAGAGGCGACAATTCTTTGCAACGTACGCAATTCTCGCCTCTATGTCGTCGTTTTAAAAAATTCCTAATTTTGCAACCGCTATTTTTCAAAAAATTATCTGCTAAACTATTAATTTTAGGTATCATGGGGGATACAAAAGATGTAGAATTGGACCCCGAAGACGACTAAGTAATAAAATATGGGGGGTACCATTTGTTTGTTATGGTTCTTCAAAATTTAAAGTAGCCTCGCAATGTAGACAGCCGTTCTCGGCGCTAAAATATACTCCAATATGTTGTTTAAGTATATTACGAATTTTAAATTGATATCCGAAAAATCGAGTGTCCTCCGATTTTTTGAATAAATGTCTGCTAAAGCAAATTTTTTCAGAAAAAATCGAATAACTACAAAACGCACGAATCAAATTGGAGAAAGTAAAGATATTCATAAAGCTTATAAATAGGTGAATCCAAATGTATAATATACAAGGCGTTTCATTAAAAATAATAAAGTAAATGGCGTTATATTTTGACCAGAACGCCATAAACTTCTAATGAACGGTCTCGCTGAGACACCGTGTATCTATTTGGGTAAATAAATAGTTTATTTCCGTCAACGAATTTAATTGTTGTTTTTATAATAATATATTTGTTTTTTTATCATTTAGTAACACTAATTAATTAATTAATTTATTGTTACTAAATATTTCGTAGATTAAAATGACTACAGTAAATCACATGTATTTTATTTTAATTGTAGTTGATCAGTGCAACGCTAAAATACGTACCCTGTCTATAACATTTGGCGGTAAGTGTAACTTAGCGGATATCTGGTAAATCCTATCTTTACGAGATATTTACAAAAATTTAAAAATAATATGAAACTTTGGAAGGCATTATACCCGGAAATATCTTTTACGATACTCTTTCAATATGTGCTGATATCTTTTTCGATAAATATTTATCTTCTATTGACGACAGTTTAAAAAATTTAGCGTAGCAAATAAATTTCGGATGGGCGATAAAATATTAATAGTAGATCAAAAATACTTTCTTTATAGAAAATTAGGAAACTAAAAAAATTGAAAAGGACTTTTAATTAATGTAAATTAAAATTGACCAATATATTTAAAAGAAAACAATTTTTTTGTAGGTTTTATTTCAATAAAAAATCGGATGTTCGAAACTGACCACCATTAGATTTCTTGAATTTATTTGTCTCTTAAAGTTAAATACAATTGGTTTTCAATATGAATGCGAATGGATATCATTTTTTTACGACGATAAATTGAAATATTCAAGGAATAAATTGTAAGACTGCGGCAATCTTCTAAAATTGCTAAACCAAGCAAGTTTAAAACCAACAAAAATTAAGTTCTATTAATTTAATAGAAATACTGGAGTATCTGGAGAAAAATATTGATAAATAGTAGCTCTAAAAAGAACATATTACAAATAAAAACGAAGCAGATAATACGAAATAAAAGGAATTTTGTTACAGGCTGTTGATAGATACTAACAATGACCACTCTCAACATATCAAATTTGACGGGAAGTTTAAACTGTCGTCAAACATATAAAATCACTCTGTATATATAATATGTAATATACATGATTTGTTGAGCATTGGATCGTTATTACTAGCTGACAGCTATATATGAAGTACTAAAAAATATCTTAGAGAGTATTGTCGAAAGCGTTTGATAGTGTCAACTACAATTATTCTGCATTAAACGGAAAAAGAAAGGAAGAGGAATATTTCTAGAGCTTATATGGTCTTACCTAACCAATAGATCCAACGTGTCGAAGCAATTGACAAAGAATGGGAACATTTTGTTCTCTGATTGACAAATTGTACAGAGCGGAGTACCGTAAAGATCAGGCTTGACTTTGTGCTTTTCTTACTTTACACAACAGACAAATATTCAAACTATCATCAATATCACCGGCTTATATATACTGGTGTTATAGTTATAATAAAGATTGATAAAGAAAGAACTGCGCAGGAAATCACAGCGATAACTGAGAGATTTGATAATGATGGTTTTATTTAATTATCTGTATTGGGTTAGCTAATTATCTGAAATTAAATGTACTTAACACAGAACTCGTATAATTCAGCTATTTCAAAAAAGAAAAACTTACATTAGATTATAACAGAGAAGTACTATCCACCAGCAACGAATTCAAGTTTCTATAGGTGTACACGTATATAGACAGTCAACTAAATTGAAAACGCTATATTAACTATTTAGTTGAACAAATATTTATATTTAGATATGCTCTTCATACTATTTCAAGCTCAATAGAGAGAAATGTGACATTAAGTGCGCACTGTTTCTTTGTTGATTCCATATTAAAATACGACATCATATTCTGGAGTGCATCAGTAGAAGAATCTTGTAAACAGGTGTAATTTGATAACGACATGCTTATTACCATTTTTATATATCCTTCAATGAGCGGTTTTTTTGAAGCCACATTATAATTTATTTAGAAATAGGAACTTACACATGAACACGAAAATGGACATATAGTCCCGCATCAAACAAAAAAAAACTATATAATTGTTGTGTCATAACCAAGCAATAAAAGTGTATAATCATTTACCTAAGACCTTAAAATAAAGGATTTATAATGAACAACGCAATAGGACTCCGCGCAAATGCCTTTTACAGTTTACAAGTCTTTTAATTTACAAGATTTGATGTGTATAGTATTGTTTTATGTCAAGAATCTTCTTAGTTTACTTTTTATATTACTATAAGATCAGCATTACAAAAAAAAACACAACTTCATTTTAAGAGATCATAATGTGATTATGTTCCTTTAATATGAAGCTTTATATGTTCAATTTCAGAATAAATTTTCTATCAGAAGAAGGCAGCGTACAGACAGAAGCCTGTATGCTCTTGTAGATGTTTTGACAATGTCCTCAGTTATACGGAATTCATATACTTATTCGAAAGTTTCAAAGTGGCTGGGTATATTGTTTGACGATCTCACCCACACTGTCAACTCATTTGAAGAATGATGCTGTCAGAATGTAGGTGATGATAACACTTTTTATGTGTTTTATTCAAATCTTCACTGCGGAATATGTTACTTTTATGTAGACTATTTTGTGGGTAAAATACTGCTTTTAATATTTAAGTTTAACATCAAGAGAACCAAAGAGAAACTCAAAATACAAACATGTTATATATGTACATATGTATGTACATATATTGATCAGATCATTTTAATACTACAGTTATCTATACCTCTTTTAATAACTTACCGAAAATAACTTAAAGGTTTGTTCACGTCCATTAATAAAGGCAGCTCATGCTCTATTAAAACCGATAATGGACACAGTTCTCAATAAGAGGGATCATTTATAATGGACTTGAACGTATATCATTTCGTGATTGTGTATAAATATGTAGATTCATTCCCATTTCGTTTACCATCTCTCAGCGGAAGTAGCCGGCATCTACAAGAGATGTAATATCCCGCTGTCTGACACGCTGATTAATGATGGATTAGATGACTCAAACATACTAATAAGTCGAGACAATTCACACCCAGCCTTGCGTAAGTATTCACGTATTCAGTTCGCCTACAGATACATCCATTTGCTTATTTGACACAAACATCTGTATATTTCCGTATTTTTCATTAATTAATTATACTATTTAGAACCATGCAAATCTAAGTACATTAGTCAATAGGGTCATGTAACAATAGTAGACAATGCATGAAACAGACGTAAGCTTTGTATCTACAACGCGGAAAAGCTTTTTTTACTGACTTTATAGTGCAAGTAGAAAAACTTACAATAAAGTACACAATAGTTTGTTGTGCTTTTCACTAATCCTTTAATTTGATGTTTGTGCAAATCATGTACCAATACCGTTTATATGGCTTTTTCTACTATAAGCATAACGCTGAAAACATTCTACAAGATTACCACTTACAGAAAAAAATGTTAAGGCTTACAGGAGGTGAATTTTTATCTAGGAACCTTTCTTTTATTTACCGTATTATACGATACTCGTACTTGTATCGAAATGTACTTCACATCAACAATGTCGTGTTAACTTCATTATTAACGCAAAATAGAGCAGAAAGATATGATTCAATCTTTCAGTATTTGTAATAAGTAAATCTGGTTGAACTACAGACACTTCGTCAGTTTAAAATATTTTTGGTTTTTGTTTATTTCTAATAATGATGAAATATTTATAACTTTCTTTGACCACTACTCACTACTTTTGTCAATCGAATTCATCTTGCATGACTCAATGCCATATGCTATTTCCCGCTTACGAAACTAGATTGCGTTTCGATATCACAAAACGCAGAATTACGTAGGATTCTACGTGAAATTTTATTATTATACTTATTTCGTCTACATCTTTCTTACAAAAGATTACGGAAATCTTAAGGCACCGATCGCTATGATCATATGGATGAACTTTATTCGTGCTATCATTAAAATTATAAAATGTTATAGGTATTACAATAATAAAGTTACATATATTCCATAATTTATGAAATTATTATCACAGCTATTTAACGGACCATTTTCCGTAAATTTTGTATATGACTTTTTATGATTATTTTGGGGAGTAGAATAAGACCCTACAGTTTGGTCAAGTTAATCGGAAACACTCTGTATACTTTCTCTTTAGATCGGTCAAAATGAGTTTTGAATAGGCTGCTGTATTTTTAATGGAGCTACAGGAATTGATACAGGAGTTACTATATTTTTGTTCATTTCAAAAATTTAAGGTTCTGTAGCACATAACAGTTAGTTTTATCAGAAAATTACCGTGTGCTCAACATCGTATATACATTAAACCACACAAATTATTCTTTTCCAGTTATAGATTATTATCGATGGTGTTTCACTTTAATAACAACGTGTAATTTGGTAAAATTCTAATGACAAGTCACAATTTAAATAAATTCACAATTTTTCTGAATAGATTTTACATCATTAAATGAAAAAGTTTTTCTTATATGTATTTGCAATTTAGTTAAATATTATCTATACCCAAATGAAGAGTGCCACTCAGATATCTTAAATTTATTTTAGTGAGTGATTAAATTATAGGAAGTTCAAAGCGAATTAGTTTTATTCCAAATAAAACCACAATACCAGTGCATATTGAAAGTTTTCCTTTTCTCATATGTCAGAAAATGTATCTACACAGCGCAGCCTGTGTTTTTTTATCGTATCAACTAGAGATTGAAAAATTGATTAGATGACAAGAGCCAGTTTCCTAAACATCAGGATCATCAAGATTAAACAAAGTTGCTTGGATTATATTAAAGATTAAGTTCACCAAGTACTTCAAACAACCCAAGATATATGAAGGAGATGAATAAAGTAAGCTTCTCAGACTGTATGTGTGGATATGGAGAGAAATAATACAATTTGGCTCTTCGAAGACCGTCTTTAAGTCTGCATTGACGTAGCAAGAATCACTTTAAGCAAATTTTATAGATATGTATTACTAATTTATTACGAAATATAGTACCCTTAATTTTTGGTAAAAAAACAGCACAAAGAAACTTAATAGTTGTATCTTATAAACGTAAACGTACTTATGACA
This sequence comes from Holotrichia oblita, assembly GCA_023690525.1. Taxonomy (NCBI): domain Eukaryota; kingdom Metazoa; phylum Arthropoda; class Insecta; order Coleoptera; family Scarabaeidae; genus Holotrichia; species Holotrichia oblita. The sequence continues at coordinate 57,347,641 of CM043017.1, forward strand.
TTTACTTCAGGAAATATATTCTGTTTTTTTATAAACTGACATATGGGTCATATTTATAGTTCATGCTTGAGGTTGCGTTGATGCTTGAGCATGTAATTTTGACGTAAAAGTCGTTACCAATATGTCAAAATCGCGTGCTCAAGCATCGGCACGGCCTCAAGCCCGAACTATAAATATGACCCTAATTGATATAAATCACAACATAATTATCAAAACAAATTGTAACAATTTTATTTAAAATGTAAACATCTTGACAGTTTTAGCATACATAAGTATTTACAATTTAATACTACTAATTAAGTTTTAGAAAAATAAGAAAACGCAATGCATTAAAGCATTTGACTGAAATACATCTCATCATATTCCACATTGTGTCAAGTAATTTTTGACTGTCTTATGTAAGGAAGGACATTTCACCTTGACTATAAAATCTCCTACAGCCTCGGGTATCACACTCACAAATAGATGTTTTTCGCTATTTTTTCTTAATTTTGTAAGAACTTGACCTATTAGTAGTCATTCATTTCTCATAGCTTTTGTGTCTGGTACTTTATAGGTGCCAAGTGATGTCAACCAAGATTTCATCACTTGTTTGGCAGTTCATGGTATCATATACCTTGGAGGCTGTGATTTTATCACACTGTAATACACGCCAGGGTATAGAGTTTTATATTATAGTAGCTTTTTAAGAGCTACATTTATTACACATATTATAAACATTTGACGTGTTTTTCAAATCTGACGTACTCTAGACATTGTATGACCAAATTGACTAGTTTTTAAATATCATAATGCTGTTCCAATTCGCGATAGTAATTTCTGAGGAATGGTATCTATTGTTCACAAAAGTGAAAAGGTTTCTATAATTTTAGTACTTCTTATACGAAAGATTAGGCAAAGTAGACTGAAGTAGATTCAACAATGGTAAAATGTTAAGGTCTATTTTAATGTTTAATAAATTGTCTGCTTTGTTTGTTGTTTTCTACATGAAGAATATTGAACTGTTGAAAATCAATTAAATGCATCGTGTAAGCCGAATCGGTTTTCTGGTTAATATTAGTGGAGTGATGATTAGCGATACGTTTTTTACACGCTTTCTGTCCAATATATTTCGTAATATACAATCCATATGTTAATTTATAGACTCTTGACTCGTTCGTAGTGGTCTTCGTTATTATTCTTAATATGTTTAACAAGAGTGTTATGTGTTTTTTAAACAATATTAATGCTAAGAAAATTAGTAAATTTTTCTTAGCCTAAAAACCTCTTAAGTGAATTACTTAAAATTCTTCTGTGTTGTCTTTGGTAAGTAGGCATATTCTTAGTATTGTTTTATAAAGTAGTTTTCTGGTAATTAATTTATCACTTAATTTCGGACCATACCCATGTTCTTTGCTACTTATTCAGTAGTATGGTATTCTTTATTATAGTCTACAATAGACTTAGTTATAGTAATTCGCACAGCATTTATATGTTATGCTGTGATAAGCGGCTACACACATAGAAGTACTTTCTTGATTCAAGAAAGTGTTTCGACAGTCAAGTACGTTCGTATATACGCAAGAAAATATTTACTTCAATCAAAAATCACAAATTCTTGGAAAGTTAAGTAAATACATTCTTAGCCCAAGTAAATATACAGGGATGGGCATAAGTCACCTGGAAAATTTGCACAAATTAAAAAAAATTAAGTAATTTTAAAAAACGATAATACAAGATTAAAAACGTTGGTTTTCTTTCATTATACCGCAAAAATATTTACAATAGGTGTTCAAAATGTTCACCGTTCATATCTATACACTTCAAATAACGCGAGGTCTTCATTGATGATATCGAACTCGATTGTTGTCCAATGTTTGAAATCTTCTTTGCATCTTGAACACTACCGGCCTCTTCTAACTTTACTAATTGAACTAGTTGACTAATATGTAATTGCGGTTTGGGAATTGTGTATCAGGCCACCTTTCTCTAAAACCCTCTTCAATGGCTCCATAAATGCGATCAAGACAACAAAACTGTTTCAACAAACACATACGCTGTTGTAACGAAAACTTGACCCGAACATTTTGTGCCATTTCACTCGACAGAAAACTATCTAACTACGCAACAATGCCGGTATTGCCCTGTCTCGAGGTCGACAAGCATACTAACTTACTAACTGACATACTAACTGACGCATGCCCTGTTTTCAAGACTGCCAGGTGACTTATGCCCACCCCGTTACATTTAGTGCAAATATGAACTTTCTTTGAATGAAACATTAATATATTGATACCAAAACCACTATTTAGAACAATCTAGAACACGCAAATGTCCGGTTATATGCACATGCGCTATAAGCGCGTATGGTATTTAAGAAAATTTATTACTTGATTGTAGAAAACATTTATTTGATTATAATGCAATTTCAAGATTATCTTTTCTGCAGACAAATCAATGTAAATATTTCTATTTAATATATTTTCTAATGTTAAATAAATACTTACTTCCATGCAGTTAATATGTTCAAGAAAATGTACATTCTTGAATCAAGTAAACACTTCTACGTGTGTAGTTTGTATTGTTGTGGGTGATTTGATTTTCTGTGAATTGTGATATTAGTATATGACTCTTTGTGGTAAATTGAAAATTGTACTTGATTTTTAACACGTTTTAAGGTAAGATTTAAGAAATTAAAGCTGCTGCTAATTGCTTTCTCTAGTGTGATAGTAATATGACATTTAATGGAAGTAATAAACTGAAACAAAGTATTATATGTACCAGTATATATTCTACTAAAATGTCGTCTACATATCTAAAACAGAACAGATTTTTTTACAAATAAGATTAATTTAGTGTTGGCTGTAACTTAAGATCTTAAGATCAATAATATGTTTAGTTAACGCTAAACTATTCTTGGTGCAGTGTTTAGGTTCGAATTTCATGTGTTTATTTAATTTTTTAATGTGTGGTGGGTGCATAGTTGCAGTGACTCCGTAAGCTGTATCGCTTGTCTGGCTATCACTGTAACTCTCGCGGTGTAGTTTTGTGTAAGTTGTGTTTAAACGGCTTTGTGACAGCATCATATCGCCTTTTATGATGCCGCGCTGTTAATCACTTTGCTCCCAACAGCGAATCGCAAGTCGATCCGGGATTAAACTTTTTGAAAGAATGTCACCGTCCCTCCAGAGAATTAAACCCCGGTGGCACCTATCGTCTTCCCACAACGATAGTCGGCCGCCTAACCACTGCGGCCATCGACCCGTATAATCATAATGATAATAACAATGGGAAGAATCAATTTTTTAATAATAAGCAATAATTTAATAAATTTACGAAATTTGATTCTTCCTAACGTAGTACGGTCGAACTACTTCCTCTCGATTGATAATAACAATAATAATAATAATAATGCCTACTGCCTTGTTTAATAGATATCTACATCAGGTTAATATCCAATAGGATATGCTTTGCAATGAGTCATAATTTTAAAAAATAGTAAAATTTTATTACAAATATGTATCTCGTAGAAATATTCATTCGTCGCTCAAAAATTAAATACATCTATTATTAGAAATAATATTATATCAAAAAGAAAACCTAAAATTAACATTATCACATCCATAATAACCGTACATTATTACTATTTTTGATGGTAGGCATTTTTGATATCGCTATATTATCTTACAAATACTTAAAAATATTCTAACGTAAACATATGTGTGTAATAGATTCTCAAGTTAACAAACGATTAGATATAGATTTTGTTTTGGGTCGAAATCTATTCGCTTCGAATCTTGTCTATCTATTTCTATAAACACAAACCCTAAAACCAGTGATATCGTCAGTTTCCAGAGAGTGGTAACTGAGTAACATGTCCGCAATTTATAAACGACGATGGTTGTGGTAGTACCGGTCCGGTATAAAATATAGATTACATGAATTATAGCAAGAGGCTGCAGGGATAGATAGCAGCAGGAACTGGGGCTGCATCGATGCCGTCCTGGCAGGAAATGAGACGCTAGCCGACTCACAGCCCGATCACTTACATTTATCTCTCCTCCATAGAATATAACCGTGCTTTCAATTTATTTTAATAAATCTGCGCGAATACATCATGGGCGCTTCTGAGTTCGGTAGTGGTGGAAGCGCCGAGTGAAGCAATCGAGGACATGAGGACGAAGAGAGCGTACCAATCCGAGTTGAACTCGATAACGCTTTACGCCTCCTGATTAATCCTAAATAGATCTTGACTAAATTTAATTTTCAACGCTGTGGGTCCGACGAAAGAAAATCGCGGCCTATGGTTAATCTCCGACTTTCTTTCACGAAATGCAATATCTGATAATGCAAGGTATATTTGCCCGTACAATTACCAACGCTGTTCTTTTTTTCAAGTGAAAGTGTTACTTTAAATGTAAAGTTAATATGTACATGTTTTTTTTACCGAATATCCAACGAGTTACTTGAAAATATCCGTCACTGGCGCAGGTGCTATACATTATATGTATTGTACAGTGTCTTAACTATATAAAATACTATTTTGTATTTCATAAACTTAAAAGCACAACTCGTTCAATATTTTATTTAGGTATTGAAGAATGGTGTCCGAATTACGGCATGAAACTTTGTTTGGTTTCGTTGAATAGTGTAACAAAGAATAGATTTTTTGTGACAACAGCAACATTGAAGTTACATGAGACAAACATTAAAATAGTTTTAAAATTATTACGCTGCTTAGTGACGTGATGCTACTTTACATAGATACCTATTGTTGACGCTGAACGTAACATGCGAATCATCGTTAAAATAATTGAAAAATACATATATTACTAGAACTGTTACAAAAATATGTAAGGTGTAAGAGTAGATATTTTCAACTAATTTTGAAGAAAATTTAGGCAAAATCAAATTGAAATTTTATGAAAAGTACAACAAAGCTGACTGGTCAAAAAGAATTCCAGTAACTGACAACTTATTTTCGTCAACAGACATAAACTTCTAAATCTGTGCCACATCACCTTACTTACTAACGTGATGTGGCATAATTTTTACAAAAAATAAAATTAAGCGCTTTTTAATTAATTAATTCAAGTAACTGACAACTTATTTTCGTCAACAGACATAAACTTCTGAATCTGTGCCACATTACGTTACTTACTAGCTTGATGTGGTATAATTTTTACAAAAAATAAAATTTAGCGCTTTTTTATTAATTTGTAGAGACATGTACAAAACTCTTTTTGCAGTTTGTCAGGCGTTTTGGCCAACTTTCTACATTTTTTTATAATTTATGCGCATGTTTCCTTTCATTTGTGCACAATTCCCGCCAGCCTTTATACTGTAAATTGTCGCAAGTATCATAAGTATTATTAGTATTATAACTATTATTATAACTATACTATCGTCAAAAGTTTGAAAACATCCAGGTGTAGGTAAACTGAAAAAAACTGTGTAAGATCGGGAATCTTGGCACTACTTTGACATATCCAGCAATGTAGAAAAATTTTACCTAAGTATCCCCAGTACATCAATTCCAAAATGCGGTGGGATACCATCTTGTTTGAACCATATTCTTTCGTAGCGAGGTCAAAAAGTCAAGATAACGTTCTTCTGAATTTTGATCGATCCAGACTTTGACTTTTTCAGGATGTTGAGTGTAAGGTTCGGTTCCTGCGAGCAGAAATGATAATTTTGTCTATGATATATCCATTAATAAAAAATGTGGCTTCATAAAAAACATATTGTTAGTAAATTAATTGTTAACGTTAATCCTTTTCGTTTTTTTTTCTACGCAAAACTATCGCTTACGCCTGTTGTAGTCCTCTTGCAAAAACTATTATACAGATTAAATTTTATATGGATGGTATTTTTTATGATGTAAGAGCCGACCTGAAAAAACAAAAACACTAAATTAATATTATATTTACGAAATCGTGGCTAGCTATCTGATCTGTGTCTAAAATAATTAGTTAAAATTTGAACTGCGTAGCATTAACACGATCGTACACATACGAATAATGTTTTAATTCAATTATTTTTCTTAGTGCAATACTCTCTCAATGTTAGAGTACAATAAGTTTTTCAAGTTGGCATCATTCATGTTTTCTTCGCATATGTACGATCAATGTCATGTTTTGGTTCAGTAGCCGTCTGACGTAAAAGGGGGGTGTTGGTCAGCAGATATCTTATTATAAGTCCATTCAGCGACAAGGACAGAAGGATGTTAAATTCACCACAAAAATTTCAATCATATGTTTTAAGGTAATTAATTAATTTTATGCCATTAAATTTGTATAAAACCACATTTAAACCTTGTAACAAAATTACACTATTAAATTCAACACACAAACAAAGAAAACCATCGAGAATTTTAAAGAAGAAAACATAGGTGATAATGAAATCAACAGTTTTACTGTGACTCTGTATACTACGATTTTTGACCAGACCTGTAGGAAATTAATCCCGCATTAACTGTTATTGACCATTGAAAATCGCTACGTGTTTCTAGAAGATCTGGAAGACAATTGCAAATCAACGACTACATACATATGTACATATACCCGTGAGCTTGCAGCAAACACACACACACACTCAAACAGTAAATTAAGGTAAACTAATTTGTTATATTGTTTAAAAAAATTTAAAATTATATATTTTTTTTAAGTTACCTAAATTTTGAAAGTAAATTTTTGCAAGTATAAAAAAGTAGGTACTATTGAAAGGTAAAAATTATTTTTTTATATAAAATTAAAATTTTAAACTTGAAATAAAGAAATTTAGTCCAAACTTAAAGTTGAAAATTTTTTCAAAAAAATTTGAGAATTTTATAAAAGTAATAAATTAATGTATGGTGATTTCCCCGAAGTTTTAAATACTGTAAACTGTTTTTTTAAGGTTTATTTTATCGAATTTAATAAAATTATTTTTTTTGTAGAACATCTTTGTCTTGGTCGATTTTTATGTAACTTGTAAAATCTTCACTTGGGTATTATGTCACGTACGTATATAAGCTCTCATATTCTGTTCACTTCACCCTGAGATTAATTTTTTTTATTAAAACCCCAATTTTATTTAAAGAGTAAAACTCAAATTTTCTTAATTATTATTAAAAAAATTTCTCATTACAGTATATGTATATCATTATATCTTTGTAAGTTATGTGAATTACGTGATAATTATCCACAATGCTTCTTATCATAGACGAAAGCGAGGAAAGGTACTCACTACGACCAAAGATTTCGTTTTTTATTATTTGTAGGCTACGGGTTCGAATTGTCTTAGAAGATATCTCATGTATTTTTATAGTGTAATTGGTAATTTCTGCTCAATAAAGTGTGAAGAAAGATCACTTATCGATCTTCGTGCGCATGTTATTTTGCAGCTATATTAGATGCTTCGGTAATCACATGATTTTATCTATGAAAGTATATTATTTATAGGTATAAGTCTAACAAGGTATAATGTTAAGAAGTATATGTATTAATCATATTTTACAATTTATTACTTAATTAAATAAATTAATGATGAAGACAAACTTGACTACACTTGATTAACCACGTCTAGATGTTTTCTACGCTGAGCAATTCACTGTGTACGTATATATAAAATATTTGGCTAATGAAGTTTTTCAAAAAAGTAGGGTAATTAAGATCAATTATTACAAATTAGTATTTACTACATTGCACTACAACAATTAATTATTTGTTTCATTAATGAATATGTATACAAAATTTTAATTAATGTAGGTACTAACTTTTTCTATGGAATTTGGAATAAAATTTGTAATTCATTACTGTGGTATTTTTGGAAATAATCAAGACAAAGAAATGGAAAAAAATACAAAAGCAGAAATGAAAACTTAAGAGAATAACAAAAGGTAAGAATTACTAGACAAAAAGAAATGAAAAATAAGAAACAACCATACTATTTTGCGCGCATATGTAAATTGATTTAATTATTAACCTGTTTTTTGTAATATACTTCATTGTATACTGCTAACTCTGTACCACATGTCTCCCTCCTTTTTTTCAAATTGATTGTTTTAAAAGATGTAATTTTATCATCCTTTTTTGTAGATTTTTTCTTAATCTTTTCTTAACCACTTTCAAGGTACTGATAGTAACGACACACTAAATGTTGAAACTGACTTCCACCCATTTGTCAACATGCACCAAGGTACTTATTTACAGCTTCTATATTATTGAAGGATCCATGTTCGTTAACTTTTTCGTTTAATTAACTTCAATCAAAGTAGTCAAGATGTGTAAGATCGGGAATCTTGGCACTATCCGTTTGACATATCCAGCAATGTAGAAAAATTTTACCTAAGTATTCTCAGTACATCAACTCCAAAATGCGGATACCATGGATACCATGTTGTTTGAACCATATTCTTTCGTACCGAGACAAGGTCAAAAAGCGAAGATAACGTTCTTCTAATTTGATCGATCCAGACGTCGACTTTTTCAGGATGTTGAGTGTAAGTTTCGGTTCCTGCGACCAGAAATGATAATTTTGTCTATGAATATATCCATTAATAAAAAATGTGGCTTCATAAAAAAACATATTGTTAGTAAATTAATTGTTAACGTTAATCCTTTCCGTTTTTTTGTCTACGCAAAACTATCGCCTACGCCTGCTGTAGTCCTCTTCCAAAAACTATTAGACAGATGAAATTTTATACGGATGGTATTTTTTACGATGTAAGAACCGACCTACGGCTGCATTTGTCTAACATCATTGAAACGTACATACGTATTCTCGAAGACGTCTAATGCTAGCTGAAATTCTTTAGTTTCATCTAAAGCGTGTGGCCAACCACTTCTTAAGTAGTAAATTCCTTACAGTTCCGTCTTGTTGACATCTGCAGTTTCCTTCACGGTTGGCACGAGCCATTTAAAATACTACAAAAATTAGTACAGACAATGCCACGTTCGCTGCATTAATTTTCATAGTACACTGGAACCTCGTCTATATCCGCGGTCGGGAAACGTAAATATTCACTTACATCCGCTCAAGAGGGATCCCCACTCTTATCCCGTTAGCGGAGAGGAAAGGCCGTGCTGCGCGCTGATTGGCTCATGTGAATACGTGCGCTATCGGGTGGTGGATGCCGAGCGGATATAAATGAGCGCTATAGTGCGGATATGAATGACGGTGGATATAAGTGAAGCGCGGAGATAAGCGAGGTTCCAGTGTATTTCAACTGAAATATCATTCCACTCATTGAACAACACATTCCACATAAGTTCTTTGGAAATAGGAGTCGCAATTATCACTTACGTATCTAATTGGTCCCACAACAACTTCATCGGGTTGGGGTTAGGGTGATGGTTAGGTTCGCTGTGATTAAGTCGTAATTATTAGCTTGCTGCTGTTTGTTAATTTAATTTTTACATATCTGTGCCGATGCCGTTTGCTTTGGATTATTACCCTGCATATACACAAAATTATGGCTAATTAGATGTAAACCAGGCGAACTAGCATGATTTTTCAGCATCTTACCCGGAATTCTATGCAGCGTACCTGTCTCTGAACTACGACAGTGTTTGACCGTTGGTACAACATTTGGGAAGCCGTTTTGATTCACTGAATCTGGTACAACGATTCCCTTTCGTTCATTAAACAGTTCGAACTTCAACTGGTCAGTTGGCCTATTGTTCTATTAACTAATATTGATATTGTTGTGCCCACTGTAGTATTTTTAGCCGATTATCTTTACAGAAAAGAGCTTGTGCGTTTGGCTACGCATGTTCTCGAAAATTGTGTTGCGTCCATGATTAAATTCATTTCCTATTGCTGCCGTTCTTTTTCTGCGATTTCATTAACTTCTCAATCCTCTGCTGGTGCAGTTATTCTGAATGGTCGATCTGGTACTGTGTAATTATTCTGGACGGGCCTGGACGTATATGATATTATAATTCGCCCGTTTCTTCAAATCTACGAACTATGTATTTTTCTATATTGAATATATAGTAATATATTGAATCATGCTTCTATTTTCTACTGGGATGCAGCGTAATTATCGCAGTACGTTATAGCATAAATAAGTTTACCATGAGACCTTTGTACAGTATCATTAATTTTAAACACAAATTTGTAAAAGAACTTGACCCGTAATCGACTGCCGACTCAAAATATTTAGGAAGGAGGATCATGTACAGATCATAAAAACTGAAAAACTGTTTTATTTTCGCACGTCAGATTGTAATTAGATGCAACCCTGTAGAACTATAGTGTTGTATCGAGTAAAACTAATAGGTTATAGGGTATTTGGAAGCGATGGCATAACCTAAAGTCGCAGCTGTTCTTCTCTGCAACATTAATTTATACAATGTAATCATGTTTACGCCACTGTAGGAAATAATGTACTTTGGACATAAAGCTAATTCAACATGTGTCGGTTTTAATAAAAAAGTGCTTAAGAATCGTTACAAAACGAAATTCTGAATAAATCAAATAAAATTGAGTACCAACTAGCTGATATATTCGTCTAGAATACATTTGAGGACTTTTTCAATCAATTTGTATTCCATTTGGTAAAAATATTTTAGTTTCAATATATAGATGAATCATGTTTGGTGATGCTATAGTAACTGATGAAACAATTTAAATAGTTTCTTCGTATTTTTCTAATAGTTACTATTATATACGTAGATAGATACCTATCCTCTTGCTGAGAAAGCAGAGATCGATCTGATAAGAACGCCAATAGGTATCAAAACAAGACCACGATTCACCACCCAGCGGGATCCCGCTAACAGAAATTCAATTTAAAATCTATCGAAACAAAAAGGCTACCGCTGTGATTCAATAAAAGCAATCGCCTCTTCTTACCAATTACATATCGATATTGCTCCATTCTCATATCCTCACACCATCGGACATCTGTTTATAAACACATTAGTTGTAAGTATAGTGCTTAATACTATCGTAGTATTCTTTACCTTGTATTCAGTTAATACATGGTTGAGCCCGGCCCAATGTAATTATAAAGAATATGTTTGTTTTAAAACGACGTGAAAGAAAAACAATTACCTGCTGTGAAGTCGAAACGCTTTTATTAAATTTTCAAATTACTCTTGTCACTTAATTAATCATTTGCGAAAGCTTTACTGGAAATGGTTTCAAAGTATAAAATTGGGTGTGGCTAAAACTTAATGCAAAATATGTTGTGTACAGCTTGTGCTAAAAGTTCTCAATACACAGAGCCTCATTTCACTGTTCGCTCTGGCTATGGAGAATTAAGTGCCTAATAACTTTCACATATCGTATATAAATAAAAACAAATATAAATGAGTTTTTTTCTTTTTAGGACTCCTTAGGTTTATATACTTTTTTTTAATTAAAAAAGTTATGTAATGCGATACATCATCGGAAATAGAACTTTATAAAATCGATAAGAAACACGCAAGATTTCGAAGGGACATGATATAGCTTAAACATGAGATGTTCAAGTTCCATAAATTAGAAGAGTTAATCCGACTGTGCAGTAATTTCTGAGTAAATTGAGCACAGTGAATTTCTCGTCGAATTGTCAAAGATTCCATGCCATGTCTATCTAGAAGGTATTTATAATCAACACTTCTGGGAGGATACTCATCATCCACTTTGAATGACAGAAATTTAAGAAATTTACGTTGGAAACGTTCAATAGCTAGCTGATAGTAAACATAATATGGTGACCAAGTTATTTACGTATTTCAAAGAACTTACTATAAATGTGAAATATAACGGCTTTAACGTAGCTGAATTAGTAAAATATTTAGAAGACCGCATAATAAATCCCAAATTCCTCGAAAGCCGTGAACAAAGTGTGTCGATGTGAAGCGAAAATGACAGACATGAATCAAATAGTACACCAAGATGTTTGAAATTTGTGTTTTCCTCTATTCTTAGACCGTTAATATTGTATGATGAGTCAAACATATTACGTTTTTTGCTGTAAGATACAGAGCAACATTTGCCTATATCAACTTTAAGAGAATTAGCAGAGCACCAATTTAATAAATTATTCAAATTTTTTTGTAGTAACTCAATATCTTGGGGTGTATCAATAATAGTATAAATGTTTATGTCATCTGCATATGCAAGTATAGGACAATCTACAATATTAAGCAACTCATTAATATAAATTACAACGAGTAGAGAGGTCCTATAATACCGATATAAATTCTTGAGAATTAAAGCCATTGTAATGGACATAATTTACTCTCTTATCGACGTAAGTAGGAAGCTAATAAGTTGTTAAATGATGGACTTATTCCCAAATTGCGAAGTCTTTAAAGTAGAACACCACGGTCAATTGTATCAAAGGCACTAGATAGATAGTTTTTGCAAGTCAATCTGTTCAGCTAGAAATTGAGTAATTACTCAATTGTGGTCAGATTAGTGACGGTTGACCTTCCAAGAATAAAGGCATGCTGACATGGTGATAAGCACTGTTGAATGTTTATTAAAACGGCTGAATATATAGAATGCTCAGACTTTTGCAAAATTAGAGGGTATCGATACTGGTCTGTAATTTTTCAGTTGAGTTTCATCACCTTTCTTGTAAACCGGAACAATTCTTGCCCTTTTCCATAAATTAGGAAACGTTGAAGTTTTAATTGACAAATTAATTAATAACATTACAGGATAAGGTAATGTATATCTAGCGTTATGTATTAAGAAACTTGTTATTGAATCATCACCAGCAGTAAATTTAGCAGAAAAGGCAGACATCACATTTAATACAGCATCTTGCAGTAGGAATGGTAAAAGGTAATCTATTCGGGCATTCTGTAGTAATAATTGGTACATTATTTGTTACGCCTTGATTACGCCAAAATATATTCGCAAAGACATTAAGTATATCCACAGTTGATCATCACACGATATATTTAGAGTACGATGCTACTATATTTTTTAACTAATTTATTAAGCTGTTTGACAACAACAACATATAAACTCACATAAATCACCAAAACAAAGGCACTCTATGAAGAAAAAATTATCGATACTGAACTTATAACGTATGGCGTTCTGAATTCTACACCCAATGTTCTGCATAAATACGAAGCCACAAAGCTGTATTAGGGAGTTATGGTAGCAGTAATAAAAAATTTACAATTCGTTAATGTGTTTATTACTATCCGTCATATAAGAAATACCTTTCTCTTATAATATTCTATTACGTAACATTACTTTCTGCTATACATAAGCTAAAACCATAAGCATTGGTAGTACAAGCGAGAAACTAAAGTTTTCTATTATTAAAAAAGCTAGAGTTATTTGGTCAGTATCATCATGAATCACATCATCATGAAGATAACATTTGTTATGATGGCACCCATTAAAACTTAGACACGTTTCGCTTTTCAAAGGCTTGTCAACATGTTTGTATATCACAGTGACTAAATTCTCTCTCACTTATAATGCCAAAGATTTTGATTTTAGTGGTGAGTTTTCGACAGTTGAAACGGGTTTATGTTCTAGTGCATGGTATCATATTAATTCTCATACATACATATATATATATACATATCACTGTTTCCTAAGAACAAATTCAAAATTTTAGTAATATTATTCTATTTTTGATTCATTTTATAAAGAGATTATATTTGTTGATCTATTTTCTATCAACCTTGCGTTATTACATAACACAAGATTTCTGTAAGAAACTATACAAAATTTACTTGATTATAACACCTCGTGTGTAAAACTAATAATTTTTCAGGAACAAATATGTAATGTAGTTAAATATAGTATAGAAGTGAAGAAGGATAATATTGCAATTGCGTTTCTAAATTATAGATTTCTTCAGAACACATACTTTTTAAAACTCATATATCTAGCGTATGAACTGATACATCAATATTTCCAGTTAGTACAGGTGTTGTGTTGATTTCAGTTTGAGTTCATAAATTGTTTCGACAATATTTTTTGGCTAAAATGTAAGAAAAAGGAAATAAAAATTTCATTGGAACTGAATGAATCTAAAACATTATGCCAATTACTGGAAATATAGTATTTAATACATGCACTCATTAATTTGTTCTGTTAGTTTTTGAAAATGTTATATCGGTTTTCATCTACGATCTTAGATTTGAAAGACAAAAAAATTTCCGAAGCTTTAACGTTTGTTCTGCAATTATAATATTATAATTGACCGTTCTAGAAAAATAAAGCTATGTCAAAATCGTTAGATAAGTAAATTGACGATTCAGATTGAATCAGATCGGAAAAGATGGTGAGGTTTGAAATCGTATCAACACCTGCAAATCGTCAAGAGAAATGTTGTACTGAAAATTGACAATTGCATAATTTCATCTAATTCATTCTCCATAACATGTGAGCTGCTCCGTTTGTAACTTTTTAGTTATAAGAGATGTTTATCGATTTTGCCCATTATAATTATAACAAAAAAATACAACAAATTAAACGACATAACTGTATAATTAAATTTGTCTATTCCTATGTTAGTGCTTATTAATCACAGCATTAAGTCATAACGGTCAAGCAAGCTATATATTTTATTTGTTCGCCTACAGCAGTCAAATTAATCGCGTAACTTAGCTTAAACTGCACTATACTAAAACACGTTTATAGATTATAGAGACATCGGTTTGAATACTTTAATTGCGCTGTACCAGCAGATTTCGTAAGAAAAACTAATGCACGTTTTGTCGAGGCTTTAGTAGCAACGTAAATCAATATGGAAGAATCATATGTATGATTCTGGAGTAAAGTGTAATTGCCTCCTTGCCCCTGCGTTACGCTCAGGCAGTAATATATTTCGCGACAGGAAATCATACTGTTTCCTCCTTTGTTATTCAGGTAGCTATTAAATTATAGCAAAGTTTTTGAGTAATAATAGATGCCTACTAAAGTAATTTCAGTTATATTTACGTGTAAGTAACCCAAAAGTAATTGAATCTGTATTATTCATTAAGTAACTTCTACTAAAGCATGCTGTTTTTCCGACATTTGCATATGTAACGTTGGTGGAGTGATTCGACTTACTTTAAAGAGCATTAGCGATTTCCAAAGTCACGAATATTCCCATTAGTTGATTCTACCTGATTTATCGAATACCAGCCTCTCACTTAGTGAATATTCATGAAAGCAAATCGCCAAGATCTGAGGGAATTACACTATGGAGCAGTTCTGTGTCTTACTAATGTATACGTCCTTAGCAACTTAATCACCTAAGATAAGAAAACAGTTATTTTATATTTCAACATTATTTTCGTTTTGTGATTTTATCATGTTCCTTATATTACACGTTCTCATAATACATTACGTAGAAATACACACATACACACTTACACATTATATTGATATATGTATGTATGTGTATGAGTTACAATAGCTACATTAAAAATGCACATACATTATGCTAATTCATTTTAATCGATATAAATGTTACTATTATCACTTCAATATGTTATTCAAATCGATGTGGGTTTTAAAAATTACGTTTGCTTATAACGTTTTGTATAGAACATTCGTTAGTGATTGTTACCATACCTATTTACAACGATCAGATGTAACGATTCTAATATATCATTCAAGTAAGTTTATGCGACTTGACTTGTTGCAAACAATTAAATATAAAACATATTTTAACGATTTATATAATTTAAATTTATATAATTATTTTTTAGTATTGTCTTAAGATGCAAAAAGGAATACATATGTATATATTTTTCTTCTTACATTACTAGAGAACTAAGTGATCAAAACTAAACCTCATTTTAGTGAAAAAGTGAGAAAGATCTGAAAATATTCGACTATAAACTGTTTTGTTACACTTCTCACTGGTCTGTAGTAGGAGGTCCGTCATTTGCCAGATCTTTAGTCGGGGACAGCTGGAAGACTGTGCATGCATAGTTGTTTGAGCATTTTGAGCATTGATTCGTCTTCCTGATATCGCTAAAATAATATTTTGAGGATTAACGGATTCTACGCATGCGCATAAAATGTAGGTAGACGACATTCTGTTGTTTTATAAGTTTATATACACATTAAGATAAAACCATATTGATGCGGTGAAGATTACAACATTCAAAGCATCGTCATGGTTTAACAGTGCCTTGAAGTATTTACAATACTGGATAGGGGAGTCGACGATTAGGAGAAAGTAGCTCGTGAAACATACATACGATAAATATCAAAATTAGGCAAATGGATTCGTATCCATTCGTTGACAAATGCTATTTAATAAGAATAAAGTGACCAAGATATTTTGTTTAGGAAACACTGCCTATGAAGACAGTGATATTGCTGTCCCTTCTGTTTTGATACCACCGAGAACTATACCTACTGTATTCTAAAATATCTTTTTGGTGTTGTTCAAGTTGAAATATTTGTTTTTGCTTCACCAATAACATTACTTTGCCTTAATCACCTTTTGTTGAGATATAATTTACTATTATTACACATGGTAATATAATTTTTACAGGCTATGTTGGTAAAACTACTACAATGAAGTGATTGATTGAACATATAATGTGGTTAATATCACAGGAACTCTTGCAGATATTGCACTAGTGGAAGTACACGCATATTGCGGGTATTATATTTTTTCAGTATGTAAATGCCATTCACTGTATCTCCTTGAGTATGTATTTAGTGTATTATACGTTTATAATACAGATACTATGATTTTTAATAACCGGAGTTTTAATTGCAGGCGAATCGTTAGAAAAGTTACCTTCAATTGAATTCAAAGAGGAAACGGGGAACGTCAAAAGAGGTAAATTAACTTTTGCTATTTTCTCATTTTGATTAATCTGTAGAATATTATGTACTGGCTGATATTGGGAGAATAATATGGAACTATGACCCCATGGATGCTGATATTACAGAAATTACTTATTGCTTTGTAATATTTAAATACAGTCTTTACGCTGGTAAAAAAGGAACTCTAATAAGAAAGCGTCAATTGTTCATCTTGTGTATTGGTTACATTAATTATATTGTAACAACCATAGAATATAACGAAAGAGATTATTATAACATTTTATCAAGACAATGCTCATGTACTTACGTCTACAATGAGAAACTAAAGCTTCTTTCGCAATATTTTTCTTCAGACTTACACAAACCGTATACTCTTTCACATAACTCTCATTGTAAATCCTCATAATTTCTTTCACGTTTTTCCCAATGTTACTTTATACGTAAATAGGTTTTATTGTGTTAGGTTGTAGTATATAACGTATACATGCAATGATCGTTCATCTAACAATAAGTAGATTTAATATGATATACAGGTTATATGTACTATGTAACGTTATATATGTACATTTGTTGAGAGTTTACAAGTTTGTCAAATTTGAACCTTATCACTTAAAGGACCAACATTTTTGTTGCCATTTATCCGGGTTACAGTTTAAATTCTTAGTAACTAATGTTTCGATTTAATATTCAAACAGTCGATTTTTTTATCTATATGAAGAATTTTATACGATTGCCAGGTTTAAAATATTTGACCTCAGTTCTCTTACTACCGCCGGTATTTTTCAATTTAAGAGTTAATAAAGTCATTTCTCACAAGCTACAAAAATATGTCAAGTGTATCATTATTTTCTGAAATAGCATATTTTCTTCCCCAATTTGTTATTTATATTGCTAACACTTTATGCATAGAGTCAACTCTCTTACTGCACCGTATTATCAAAATGTGGTTTTAATATAAGTACGATAACGCAGCATTGCGAAAGCCCTTCTAAGGTCCTATTCTGATAGCACTGCTTCTATATAATAAGACAGTATAACCGTTTCTATTTTATGTTTAGTTACCTATATTTAACACAAGAACCCCGAAATATAAGAGTTGGTATAATATAAAAATATATGTATATATAAAACGTAGTAAGTATAAAGTAACACCAACACATAAAAATTAAGAGACTGTGTTTGACTTATACTTTATACAGAATATATATTATACAATGTCACACAAAAATGAACATATTGTTAGCTCAATATGGTAGTTTTCTTTATTATTATCACTTGATTAAAATTTGCGTAATTAACTAGTTTTAGACTCGTGTAGCAAAAATAGGAGATTGTCAACTTGAATAGGATTAAAAAAAGCATTTAGATAAAGACCAATTCTAGGAGTTGTATACCAAATTATAAAATTCTGCCTTTTCATGCAGTACATGTTGCATATACTCCTTACTTATACATACTTAATGTATTTAGTATCGCTATAAATGTAAATACCTATATGCATAAGACATCGTTGTTTGCACGACTTGAAATACCATACATTCGATTCTTGAATAAATAAAGAGCCTAACGTAGAATAGATGTGAGCGATAAGTCAATCATGGAAGCAATTGTGGTGTTCCCGTAGCCATCTGGGAACCAATAATTACAGTATTTAAAACAGACATTAGACCCTTATAGCTGTTAAGTAAAACATCTAAGACGCTTTAGACGTGTAATCTACATGTATACGAACAGATACAAACACATTCACACCAACAGACACACACAATTGCCGCGTATACATACAATTATATATACAGCGACTAAGCAAGCATGTCGTAATGCAAGAGTTAGATTACAGCGACATTTATTTAAATTGTACGTTTGCTTTGAAGTAACTCCTAACATATCTGCATCTGATTGGTGAATTATACCATTAGTGCTGCTATCTACGAGTTATGTAACAAAATGCACCAAGCATACTCATGCAGATATATATACAGTACCTTATCGTAATGAATTTCAAGAGATTTATTTTTTACGCTATAGTATAGTTTGCGCTGCATCGGAGCATTACTAACGTACTGGGGGCTGATATGGTTGCTAACGAAAATGTTAGTTGATAGTCTGCAGACTATTTTGCACTCTCGATTATAGATAATCATAATAATATGTATCAGAATGTATGTATTGCAAGCAAGTGTTACTATTTCATGAAAATAACATCATAGTTTTCTGCAAAATAATGAAATTTGTGTTATCTTTTTGAGAGTGACTTTTAAACAATATGTAATATTTAGTTTTAAAGCATGTGGAGTTTTCTCGCTCATATCCACGATGCGAATATAGTTTACTATAAGGGGTCTTCGGGGCTGAATAGGTGAAAGTGTCAAATAGTAACTAATAAAGACATTGAAGTGAAGATAGAAAGTGAAAATTAGAAATAATTTTAAAGAAAAAATCGTTTAATGTAGCATGGGTTTAGAATATTCGTTCAAAATTTACTTCCACATATTCTATGCAGATCTATGTCGTATTCTTGCATATGTTAAAAATCAATAACAACTGTTATGCATTCAAATAACAGACGCGTACAGACTTAATTATTTGTTGCATCCTTCCTCTGATGAGAAGTAACTGTGTCTAGAACTGTGCGCATAGTAACTGATTACAGTTACTGTTACTCACTTTATTCTCCAATGATATTATGTAGAAACAGCTGTGCAAAAAGTAACTTTAAATGTAACGCAATTACTTTTTATATGTAACTGACATAGCTCTACTGCATACGTAAAATTAGCTACCACCATATACAACATGGCCCACTAATATAATAACATCGTAGTTTTGAAAGGCATTGTGCAAGTTTCGAAAACAATCCGCTTGCGGCGAGCTTCTTGAAGAATGACTGCGTAAAGCATCCTATGAAACTATCTTTCTGTTACCATTTTTAAATGTTTTAAAAGGTCTAAGAAATTTGACTCTGGTATTGACAGTGAATTTGAACATTTCTTTATGTGCAGTCGTACTATAAATAGTCGCGTTTCATTAATTTCAAGTCGAAAGTCTTGTTTATTTCAATGTTCCCCTCCACCCCTACCATTTTATCATCACATGATGCATACGGGCGATGATAAAAAACGCGGGAAGATAGCGATTTAAGTAATCCTATTGTGTAAAACATTGACATTTATTTTTTTGTGCATCTTATGTTCTTGTAAAAATAGGATTTAAATGTGAGTTGCTCCGATAACTTTTTAACGATACCAAATGTTCAAAATATTTGTTGCTTCTGGGGTGAATTATAAAATGAAAATAAATATACTTTTCGTCGTATAATTAAACGTGGAATTTATCGACATGTTAGTTTCATTACGAGTTATGTAAAGTTTTATTGTTATGTTGAACGCAGAAATGCGTAGAAAAGATATTTTTTGATAAAGGAAAGCTGTCGCAATTGTACATTGTTTTATTATAAATTATGAAAAGTTCTGTTCGATTAATTTGGCGAGGAACTTGAAAGAAACGGGTGGGCGTTAATCAGGACGTAATTCAGAAAATTGTTGGAATCATATATGGAAAAGATCCAATGTATTTTGACTGCCCCAGAAACTAAATTAATTGTTGACTATTACGCTTACAATTCCTTCTCATAGTTGATATAGTTATCTTTTAATGCCTGATTTATTTCCACTTAGAGGTCAATAAAACAATAAATAATTAAGCTCTTGACTAGGTTTTTTTGCCATGTTTTTCCCTAGTCCTTGAACAGAATTGTTAGAGCTTGACAAAAAATAGATTGATATACGAATAATTCAAATCATTTCAATTTCTATAGTTGTATTAAATCATTATTCCTTAATTATTACTTGTGAATATAATTAAAATTCGATATATCAATGAATTCTTTGTTTTTTAGATAATTTTGTTGATAGACATGGCAATTTATATTTATATTATTAGTAATTTGACACATATTAAATGCCAATTTCTTCCACTGAAGAAGTTATTTAACGAAAACATATTATTATATGTTATGGAATAAATTGGTATTTAATTATTTATTGTTTTATTGACCTCTAAGTGGAAATAAATCAGGAATTAAAAGATAAGTACATAAAGGTCAGAAATTGCAGTTTCTGGATGGATACACATATACCCTTCCGTCATATTCTGTGATTCAGGTTAGACACTGAAATAGATTTTGATGTTTTTCGGTATTTGATTACATTACAAAAATTATGGATAAATAAGAATTTATTATAATTTGCATTGTGTATAATGTGAAAAATAAACGTTTATTGCGGTTCCAGTATACAGCGTTCTGTCCGGTAAAACAATTGTTTGAAGAAATCTTGTTTGATACTCGATCACATAATTTTGACTATCTAGTAAAGTGATTCTGTACAAATCAATAATAGTTGTATAGGTAGATGTCTGACAGATTCTACTTTTTGAACCAAATATATGTAATCATGCTATTTTGGTGCTCCTTAAGTTGGAAGGAAACGTGTGTAGATATTAGGGTTGCTTGGTTCAATCAGCCTTTATGTCTTCTTATTTTTCTGTATTTTACAGTGTTCAGGAATCCACCCTACAGTGACATATTCTTACTTGTTGATGCCTAGGATGATTTTTCTGACTCATACTAACAGCCTTGCATTAACAACTACACCAACCAATATCACGTGAAATATTCCATGTAGATGTAGATAATAGCGTTTAAAACAATTTTCTATTACAAAAGTTCACGTCATCTAGTATTTAAAATTAATCGTTACATCTTGAAAAATGTAAAAATTTGTAATATTTAAATTAAATACATTTTTGGAGGAATAGCTTATATTTACAGTAATGCGCCATATAGTTGCATTCATTACTATTTCATCCATGCGTACTAGTGGGTGTAGTTAAGTGTTCTGGTTTTATGTAACATTTACTTCAAAGCAGCCCGAATGTATCTTGCATTCTTTTATTATGGTATTATAATTTGTCTGAAATTTTTGACATATACAAACGATTTCATTCAATACAAAATTGAATTAAATCATTTATAAAATTATAACGTGCGTGTTCTCGTAAAAACCAATTCGTAACATCAATAAACAAACTGATGAAACGAAAAGCACTCGGAAGAAAAAATAAGATGAAATGAAATCGAGCGTAAGGTGGTAATTTTATCTTTCTGCGACACCGGACAATTCTAGACTCCGGCAAGTTTCCCGATTCCGGTCCGAATTAATCTTGATGTCAGATGGAATGCGGGCTTCGCAGCCGTTGCACATGAAGAGGGCTTCCTTCTCTATCAGCAAACGGACTTGGACGACTTTAGGTGATAATGGTGACCGACAATCTTCTCTTATTCCTCCGCCACCTTCGTGGCATTATTGACTAGGGAATTGTGAAGAGATTGATTTCATCAGAAAGCTCGTGTAAGTATAAGAACTTCTCAAACATATAGTCGTAATTCAGTTTTATGAATATGCATTATGCATTCTACATATAAATATTTGCATTATCTTTTTGTTTTATTTCTTAAAACAATTACAATAACAAACAATTTATTAAAACAAATACGTAATAAATAATTTCTTGGTACTAAAGTTTTGATGCCTAATTTTTATTATAAAATAAAGTAAGTAGTAAGTAAGCAGACAGTAGTTAACTAAATCATCATCTAAGCATCGTTTCTTGTAATCTTTCCGTGACCATCTTATTAATTCTTCTCACAATTGCTAGCTTGGGTTCAATATCAGAAAATATGCGATTGTTTGCAAATATTTTTGGGTGTTGCAAATTCAGAATCTTGGCTGAATGCTTAGGACCCTTGCCAACATTAATTTTGATCTCAGTTTTCTGTCCGGTTATTTGAATTAATGTATCAATTATACGATTTATAATGCGTATATGCCTGATGCTCGATGATACGTACGATGTGTTTATTAGTTTAACACCGTATTTTAACCATACACTACTAGCAGCTGTACCGATTTCTTTGCATATTGACATGTTGATTTTAGCGTCATTTAAAAAGATGACACGATTGTATTCTTTTCAATTTGTTCACTTAGCAAGTATAAAGTATTTCCTAATTATGTGATTGTAATATCATTGCCTTCGTAGAAATCTTTTAACCTCTTCAATGTTTGCACGTTTGGAAACCTATTTTGATATATAATAATAACCACGTTTTTACCAGAATCCTTTTCTATTTCCCTTATAATAAACCTCTCCTTTGAACTTATCGAAGATCAAAAAGATGCGTTAATTTCTTTGAACGTTCTTTTCTCTCTTTATATCTTTTTGTATTTTTTTGATAATACAGCTTATAATTAAGATTTTCGTTTATCGATTTCGCTATTTTCTAGTACAGTTTTCCTAGGTAAATTTAATTGATTATAATGCGACGTTCGCATAATATTGTATTTTACTAACGCAAAGAATGTTATCACGATGATAATTTTACGAATCTAAAAGATAAATGATCGTATTGGATACTTCTTGCCCTTTTTAGAGACTTTTTTTCATAAATTCTATTTTGCTATAGTAAAAGACAAATATATGGAATATGAACTACTATATGTGCTATAATTTGGAAAAAAAAACTGTAGCCGTAGAGGTAAAAGAATGATTAGTACGTAGGGCAGTACTTGCGATCAGGGGTTCGGTTGAGCTACAATTTGCTGTTGGGACATAATGTGGTCATACACTATTTTTATTTATTTATTGTAGCTATCTCAGTTTGCGAAACGAAAATCTTTGAATTCAGTTATTGAATATTGATGTTTAAGTTTGCCGCCGGATATTGTTTGATGTTTAAGATGACTAAAGTTAAAGTTAAGTATTGTATTGTACCACATTGTTTAAATAATTTACAAGAACATGATAAAAAATTCTTCTGGGTTAAGTTGAATACAAACTTGACGTAAATCACATACATGGCTTCTCAAAAACATGCGCTTGCAAAAAGCACGTCTAACAATACGTCAACAAGATATCAAAAAAATAGTATGAGTATAAGACTCTAGATTCATAACTATAAAGTTTCTTTTTCCGAGCGAGGTATGGGACGCTTCGATTTCACCATAGATCGGAAAGGACTTGTACCGGGTGACCAACTAAGAAAATCATAAAACTTACGTATTTAAATTGCCTTAAAAACTCTAGCGGTAATCGACAAAACAATATTAATCAGTTTGGATCAATAAACCTAGGACAATGAAAATTCTTTCTAATAAGAATTTGATAAATTCGGATTGGTGAAAGATAGCGATACCCGGTTTTCGCTGATTTGTTAGTAATTTAGCCTACTGATTTTTATAGATTTTGTACCGGGTGACCAACTAAGAAAATCATAAAACTTACGTATTTAAATTGCCTTAACGCCCTCTAGCGGTAATCGACAAAACAATATTAAACAGTTTGGATCAATAAACCTTGAATTTGTCAAAAATATATGTTTCCATTTAATATTTTCGAGAGAAAACAAAATTCCAAAGAAAAATTAAACTGGGCCCTCTAGCATGCATGTCACTTATTAGATTGGTTCCAATTTGTAAGCATTCGATTGGAGGAGTAATGCTGGTTTCAACGAGACTAAGTTTGCAAAATTCGGTTCAACAGAACGGGAGTTATAAGCGTTGCTTCAATACAAAGTTTTCCCTCCTCCCCTCTCCTTATTTGACAAAATACAAAAAAGTTGTGGGAGGTAAAATATGCAAAATTTGTAGTAGATTCCGATTTTCATATTTATGATAGACCTTAACTTAGTCAATTTTGCGTAAAATTAGAATTAAAACTTTTACTGATCAGTTACGCCCTCTAGCGGTCATCCTTCGCTTTTCCAAATAGTTTCCAAATATTTCTCGGGGTCACTTTAGTCAGTAATGTTTTGTTCGCAAAGCTGTACTGTAAACCTTTCCTGAGATATGGCCGAGCGACATTCTTAGTTGGCCACCCGGTACATTTTGTGAATGCAATAGCATATATTAGAAACAGATTGACAAGTCTATAATATAACTATAAATACTTATATAATCTTTGTATTACTTTCAAACAAAGATATAATTTGATTGTGAATAAAAACCGGTTTTATGCTAAACCATGTTTAAGACTGAAAATCCTAATAGGTACTACTTTTCCAGAATCATATAGTAAGCTCCTGTTTTATAATAATTATTTATCACAGCAATCATAAAGTTTAATTTATGATGTAAATTTACTTCTTGTGGAGCAGTTTAATTCTATAGTCGCAAAATTGACTTTCGGCAAGAGCATAAATTATTGCAGGAAAGATCATACCAGACGCGGTGTTCTGCTATTTTAGTGAATCATAATACCAAGCGACTCACTTATGCTCTTAAAAAGCATTTATTAAAATCGAGCCTAAGTAAAACAATAAAAAAATAGAGATACGAAAAATATGATACATCTAAAACACGGAGACTGTTTCTGCTAGAAGAACAAAGATCAGGACCAGAAAGCTATAGAGCAGTTTGTGAAAGATCTGACTGATATGGAATTAGAGCAAAAAAATATCTGGTCATATTACTTGCCGAAACAATATGGCAATGTGTTTGTAGTAGCAGGTCCTGATAGTCTGGTAAACAGGAAATTATTTAATAGTACAAATTAATGTCCTATGCATCAAGATTCTTTACACCGGAAGGAGGTATCAGGATCAAATCAGAAAGAAAATGGTAAAGTAAATATTTGCGACAAAATAAAAAAAAGAGAAATACTGCTTATTTCCAGCATAGATTTCTTATGAAATTCAGTATGAAACAAATTTCCAGAGACACTACATTGTGGGAGAATAGCATGCGCACAAAATTAGTCTCTTTAAATATACTCTCCCAAAACTCTTGTAAAGCAAGAAGTTTGGTAAGCTGAGATATCACCTGGTCTGGTGGTAGTACTGTGACGATAAAAAATATTATTTATGATGTTATGAATAGATTAATTTATGTAAAAAATAAAGAAATCATTAATTCAATGATTAAATAATATAGTGGACAACATTATTTACAAGTTACAACATGTCCCAGTAACAAATGGGCGAGAATTTTAAAAGCATACAGCTACCAAAAAAGTACGTTTCATTACAAATTTTAGCAGTACATATATTACCATGTAGTATGTATATAGATACATATAACATCTATTTGTAGTAAAAAATAAAGATAATCTAATTCCGATTAAATACATAGATATTTAACTGGTTTGCACGATATCTTTAAATGATGTAGGTGAAGTCTACCAATAAAAATTTGTGAACAATGTAAACGAACAATAAGCGAATATCTAATTCTGTTTTAAATTACGTAAAAGTGGCGCAGAAACGTACGAAACGCTAAAAAATATGTACGAGCATGAATACCTGTCTCGTGCCCAAGTTTTCTGTTAGTTTGGTCGATTCCGTGACGGTCGTGAGGACCTTGCAGACGATTACCGAGCAGCGATACCAAAAGCTACTCGCAATGAAGAAAACATTGAGAAAGAAATTCTTCGAAGAGACTGATGTGTGTCTGCAAGATTAATCGAAGAGGAAACTGGGATACCGAAAAGTACAGTCTATATCATTTTGATCGAAGATTTGGGCAAACAGAAGGTCTGTGCGCGTTTCGTGCCACACAATTTGACAGACGACCAAAAAGATTGGTCGTCTGCCAGAGTGTATGTGTGTGGCAAGAATGTCAGTTATTGTTACTGGTGATGAAACGTGATATTTTCAATACGAGCCAAAAACAAAACGTCGGAGTGCGACATGGAAGTTATCAGAAGAAACAAAAGAGGAATAATTATGCTTTCAGAAGAGCAAAATGGAGGCAATGCTGACTGTTTTCTTCGATTCAAAGCGAATTGTTCACAATGAATTCATCCCAGAAAGTCAGACGGTGAACGTAGAATATTATCTGAAAGTTCTGCAACAATTATGGGCGCGAATTCGACGAGTTTGTGCAGAATATCGAGAGTTAGTTTTTGTTGCACGACAATGCACCATCGCACAAAGCCATCTTGGTACGTGAATTGATGTTAACTTAAAAAGGTATGTGTTAACGATAATCCATCGTATTCACCGGATTTGGCTCCGTGCGACTTCTGGCTATTTCCCAAGCTGAAATTGGTGATGAAAGGAAATAATTTTGATGCCATCCCGGCCATTGAAAAGATTTCGACTGCCATAGTAAAGGCTATTCCAGCCTATGAGTATAAAATTATACTCATTATACTTTTATACATATGTATGATTCACCTGTTGCAATGTGGTCTATAAGTTTTGCTTTATGTTTATAAGAAATTAAATTAATACGTAACTTATAGATTAATGTGGTACCGTTGAACTTCAATTTTTATAAATCTTTAATTCATAACTCCTTTATTTTTCTGATAAGTAAAAGATAAGACATTATATCAATCTGCAAATTTTTACTGACAAAATGAAATTGTAATATATTTAAGACATATAACTACAATAGAAATAAAGTTTACGTAGTGGTTGGAAACAATTCAATACTACCAAACTATTAAAAACTCCGAAGAAAAAAAAATTGTAAACACGTCTGCCAACAAATTTTCATTTACTCTATGTAACACAAATTCACTTAGAAGGTATATAATTTAAAAAATGCGAACAAACAAATGTATCACAAAGAGCGTATTTTCACGTACCACCAGTTCTCGTACGTTACTGCTTGTTAGTGTAACATGGTAAAATACTCCTGTCCCGTGAATACAAAACACTAAACAAAAAAAGTGAAATACATCGAATTCAAGCAGTGTTTATGCATACCTGTGCACAAACAGAAGAGAATCTACCCATATTAACCTTATCGACTACTGTTTATCATACTACACTGAGAAAATGTCCAACAGAAAAGAGGTAACGAATCGAGGAGAATGCTGTATAAGAAGCGGCAATCGCATTCAATTCAACGAAATACCGCATTATCGAGGTACAAATTTGAATTCGTATTCAATTTGTGCTATCGAGATCTAATAAATATTGGCTATTGAAACTGGTCTCTGATCCTATGTTAGAAATAGTATAAAAGATATGGACAGCGTTTGTTCTAATTATAGTTAGCATGCGTTAAAAGCTTGGTTATGATTCTCTTACCGTAGATATATGTATACATTGATTGACGTTTTAAAAATGTGTTACATAATAAATAATATAATTATTAATATTGCCATCAATAATTATAGATAATACAATGTTTCTATTTTCATATATGTACTTTAATTTGGGATCAGTTCTTATTATTTAAAAAATAGTAAATAATACTGCTTTTCGTTCTAATTGTATGGAATGTATACAAATCAGAAATGCGATTTTTTAAACAATAATATTAATATTTAATAACGTTTTTAAGAAATAAAAAGAAATTATTTTATAACAGAATATTTGTTAAAAATTATTGTTTGGTTCTAGTATGATCTTAAACATAGTGTAGTTTACAGATGTATCTATCTCTATACAGCAGTGAATCTCTCTGTATTCAGTGTTATTGTTACCTTTGCGGTGTATTATTACAAACTATTAAAACTAAACTAAATACAACGTAAACAGCACATGTGTATCCAGCAAAAATTAAATATATGCAGAAACCATCCATGTAGGGAAATATGTTTAAAAAAATGTTAAACAAAAGGCTTATCTATTGATTTATCAAAAATATAGTATGTCCCATAGAAAAATAGATTTCGTTTATACGAAGTTTCGAATATTCATTAAGTTATTTCTACAATTTTATCAAATCTGCGCAAACCCACATTGCATTGGAATAAAGTATTACTATTATTAAAGTACGAGGGAGCGTTTTTATATTCGCGGAATGGGGGATAAGGGGTGGAAATAAAAAAAACCAAATTATTTTTCTTTTTCAATATATTCACCTGCAAGACGGATACATTTTTCACATCTTTCAATTAATTTATTTATACCCTCCGAAAAAAATGATTTCTCTTTATCTGCATAATACGCCGAAACTGCCTCCTTGACTTCATCATCAGCAGTAAATTTTTTACCCCGCAGCTCTTTTTTCATTTTCGGAAACAGGTAATAATCACTCGGGGCCAGGTTTGGGCTGTAGGGTGGGTGATTCACAATTTCGAAGCCCACCTTATGCAGGGCAGCTAACGCAACGCGGCTCTTGTGGACGGGCGCGTTGTCGTGCAAAAGCAGCACACCTTTCGTCAATTTTCCAGTCTTCTCTCTTTAATGGCTTCTTTTAGTCGCTCTAATATTGAAGCGTAATATTCTCCGGTTATAGAAACACCTTTATTTTTATAATCAATCAACAATATTCCTTCCGAGTCCCAAAATACCGTTGCCATGAGTTTCCCAGCTGATTGTGACACTTTAAATTTCTTGGGAGGTGCTGTGCCCTTTTTATGCCACTGCATGGAGTCTTGTTTGGTCTCAGGTTCATAATGATGAAGCCAAGTTTCGTCTCCAGTAACAATTCGACTCAATACACCATGTCTTCATTACAGAGGTCCAAAAATGCACGCGAACACTCTACGCGCTGTTGTTTTTGCGGCGGCGTGAGCATTTTCGGCACCCATCTTGCGTTGACCTTAGACATGCCGAGATGATCGTGTAGGATTTTAAAAATTGTTGTATCGATATCCAACCATTTCTGCGAGTTGTTTGTTCTTTAGTCGAGCATCTTCGAGTACAATTTTTTCAACTTTTTGGATAAGTGCTGGCGTGGTCACCTCAATGATCCTCGGGTCGTCTTAGAATACCCTTCCTTGTTTAAATAAATATGCCACTTGTACACCATGGTTTTTCCTGGACAAGAGTCGCCGCAAACCAATGACATCTCATTCATTATGGTCGCGACTGATTTTCCTTTGGTAAGGAACTTTATAACGGCACGATATTCGATTTTTTCCATATTTCACTTTTCACTACTAATTATGTTAGATAGATAGATAGATAGATAATTATTAATATTGCCACTGCGACCCAATAATTATAGATAATACAATCTTTCTATTTTCATATTTATAAACTTTAATTTGGGTTCAGTTCTTATTATTTCGCCAAAAAATAGTATTTGGCTAGTGCTTTTCGTTCTAATTGTATGGAATGTCTCTTCAATCTGACAGAAACATGGTGTTTTCCGCCAGAACAATCATATGAGTATTTAATGTCGTTTTTAAGAAATAAAACAACTTATTTTGCTTTTGTTCAGAAGGTCCTCGGTGTATTTAGGCATGTATTCTTTGATGAATTCTTTAGCCTGCCGCTGTCCTGGGGATTTTCCACCATTAGGGATTTAGTTTACAGACCATTTCTCATGGTTTTGGCTATACTTCAGTTCCACACGATGGTGTAGGTCCATTGAGTGGCTTAGATGTTCCTTCTTTGGCCAGAGTGTCATTCCTTTCCTTTAAACCTTAAAACTAAACTAAATACACCTTGCTGTGCGCCCCTAGTTCACATGTGTACGCATCCATAAAAGCTTTAAATTTGTTGCAGTCAAACTTTTATCATCCTTGATTATCAGTGAAGATGGCTATGGGTTTTTGTTCTGTCCCTTGCCTTAAATTTCTCTGACAAAGTAAATTATCAACTGATTTATCTGGAAAACTTATGTTTCCTTCGATAGACTTAAACTGATTTCCGTTCTTGGTTTAAGTTTCGAGTATTCCGGCTCCTACACCTTGTTCCGTTTTCGAGCCGTCTGTATACCAGTGTAGAGAGGCTTTAACGGGAGAGCCACCTTCCCATTGCTCTCGTTCTGGTATTATGGTTTTATATTTTTTGTTGAAGTTGTATTTTGGAACCATTACGTTGTGGGTAAAAGGTTACCCCCCGGTTTGCAGTTTTTAATCAAAGATATATTCTATTATTAAAGTATGGGTGTTTGATTTTTATCATTACGTGGTAACCTTGCTTCTCTTTGTATATGGATATGTAGAGGTGGTAGGTTTAATAAGAAAAACATAAATTGTTTTTCTTTTTCAATATATTCAGCCTTTGTACACCAAGACGGATCCGGCATTTTTCTTCTTTCAATTAACACCACTGACCTCGTAAAAAAATGTTATGATATCTGATCACCCTTGTGTATTGCCATAAGGTCATTTTTGGGTTTAATCGGAAACAGTTTTTTCCACACAATTTTCTGCATCTGCCGATGGCCATGGATGCCTTATTGCTTGTCTTTTGTATGTGTGTATTCCAGGTGAGTTTTTGATCAAAGGTCAAGTATTTTGCTTCCTTGGCCACTGGGATTTCTATATCCCTTAATCTTACCGGTTTAAGCTCCCTAAGGTCTTTTTTGTGAATGCAACAATCTGTGTCTTCATGGCATTAATAGACAATTTCGAATGCACCAATTGTTCACAATATTTAGGGCTGTTTGCATTCGTTCAGAAATCCTGCAAGCCCTTCACTGGACGAGGTCGTCTGTTATCGAGGCAATGAAAGCCCTTGGCTGACAGTTCCTCTCAGCAGCTCATCAAATGGCTTCTTTTAGGTTTGCCCACTAATAGAGGTAATATTCTCCCTGTGGGAAACACCTTTATCTTTATTAGCCAATCAATTGTGGATATTCACCCTGTTTTCCAGACTGGCCTTTATCCACCGACAGAGCTGGGTGAGATACCTCGTCTTGCTACTGCTTCTACAAGGGAGTGCGTTGTGGCGTTTAAATTTCTATGTCCAGAAAGGTGACAGTGCTATCTCTTTATCCTCTATGGTTTTAGAGAGTAGTCCATTCAAATCATCCAGTGCCAGTTCTTGATTTGCCGGGACTACGGTATTGACGGTCGCTGAGTGGTTTAGCTTTCAAAGCGCCGTCTCTTATATGTCTGTCAATTAGACTTTCAATAGAAAGGATGACAGACTTTGTCTATATGACTTAGAGGTGAAGTCCGCAACTCTAATTTTGGGTAGGTATAACACTACTTCTCGCCATTTTGCCGGTATGTATCCCATGCAATACAGGCTTTGAAGATTTTACACAGATGGGGAACTAGTGGTTCTATGCGCTAAAAAGACTGGATAGATCCCGTCTACACCCGGAGATTTAAACGGTTTAAATTCCTTTATTGCCCATCTTACTTTTTCCGGTCTTGTGATTTCTGTTATGTGCTTGGCTTGCTGGCTTCTCACTGTCCGTTAGTATAGATGCCGCAGGAAAGTGGGTGTTCAGAAGGACCCTGATACTCTCCTCTTTTGTGTCGGTGAAGGTTCCGTCCTCTTTTGTAGGAAGCGATTTTTGTGAGAAACAATTTTAGCAAGGACCTTGTGGATCTGGAGCATGCGGGAGTATCTCAATGATCTCCTCGCAGAACTTCCTCCACGAGTCTCTTTTGCTTTTCGGATTTCTTTTTATAATAAGTTTATTCCACTTGTCCCAGTCCTGGTTGGCCTTTGCTTTGTTGAATAGCCTTCGAACTTAAGTTCTCAATGACAGTTCTTAATCATCAGACTGTATCCGACTGATTTTGACGCTTTGTCTTTTAGGGCAATTACTCTCATAAGCCGCCATGATGGCTTCGCTTTTTCCCACTCTACCCCCTTCTAGAGACTCACTACTAATTATGTTACTTGGTTGACTATAGTTCAAAGACTAATTGTCTAATAACAATGAAACTTCGTATTTATACTAATTATGAGTCGTTGCACAGGCCACGCCAATGCGCCTAATCAAATGTAAATTTTGGAGTCACATTTTTCTAAGTCCGTATGATGTTGCACTCATATCTAGTTGCATTGAAGGTAATGTATTGCATATCGTGTTAGGTTAGGCATGTGTTAGGTGAACTACTGTCATACAGTATTTAATTGTCAAAATGCGGACACAAAAAAAGAAAAACTTTATTATGGTTTTATAAAAAATATATTTTTATTAACGTTTTTAATTAATACACAAATAATGTTTAACTTTTAAAAATCTTAATAACGTACAATCAGTCCCTTTTAGTAATTATTATTAGAAAGATGTGATTCCAAAATTTACAAAAACGAACTATTTTAGCCCTTATTATAATATTAATTTAGAAGTGTAGTACTATTTGTGTATTTCAGATCAAGCAAAAACTTTTACGAAGAACAGTTTTTCCATACAACCATAATAAAATGTTTTTCCTATTGGGACACCTATCCGGCAGCACACTTATGCGTTCTATACAAACTGGAATTTTACATATAATACAAAATTTAGACGTCTTTCTCTATTTACACTATCACGCGATCAAAATCAAGAAGCCTTCATAACCGAGACTGGACCGTGAAAGCCTTCGATATAACTTCACAAACTTTTTACGTTTCATCAAACTTTCAACAAAAGAAGGACATCGCAACTGTTGCTGTGTAATTTTGGCATATGTAAAGAGATCTATAGATTCGTTGCTACTTTGACTCATTGTAAGTCACGCAGCGCTGTTATAATTGGATCCCAACAGCGAATGTTGACACGAAGCTGGAGAGACTCGTCTGAAACTATAGCCAGAAATCATTCCCAATTGGGTCGGAACACTTTCTCACATCGCTAGCCAGCCAATCCTACCTCTTCAACTATCAAGCGATTTAATAACTTTATTTGGTGGTACAATTTGTGTACCTACTTTCATACTTAAGTTGTTGTTCAACAGTTTCGAATGCTCAACAAAATTTTTCTATTGATTGGATAGAACATAAGGAAATTGTACTTTTTCCTTCCCATGCTTATACACAGTTTCGATTTTATAAGCTAATTACGTTCAATTTCCAACACATAATTTCTGATTTACTATTGATATGTAAAGTATTTAGTTACACATTTGATTCTCCAGTTATTGATAGTTTCCAAATGGCAGAACCAAACGCTCAGGTAGATAGTTATCATTTGAATTATCGGAATACCATCAGTAATAATTTTTTGGAAGTCTGGCGACTTTCAGCTCTCCCGTATAGTTTGTGTCTCCAATTTGTAAATAAATAGGTAATCAATAATCATCCCTATAAATTTAAGAGTTATTGAAACTGCTTCCCAAGCGATTTAATGATTGTTAGTTTCTGGTAAACGTTAGTTACTGCTACTGTAGGTGCCAAAACAAAGGATACTGTTTAAAATTCAATTTACTGCGCTGTAAACAGATTAGTGGTAGTGCCTTTTGTTTTAATCTTAACCATAGGAATATGCTTTAGACTGGTTTTTATTGTTCTCAATTTTTCTTCTGTGGTAGTAGTTATATTTCTAATACTCTGACTTCATTAATTTTTGATAGCAGGAATTTCTATTTTAACTAGAAAACGTATTGAAAACTTTGTTTCCACTTGTGGCTTCGGCCCAACGATGAATAAATGTACCCGTAAACGCAAATGCACTACAATAAATATGTAAGGTACTTTCTGAATATGATTCGAATTACTATTTTATATTGTAATGTTTGAATTTTTAGCAAGTAAAAACCGCAAAGAAAGGTAACCAGTTGAAAATTTATTTTATTTTTACGGTTATATCCGACGATCTGTCTAGAATCAGATTGTAGAAATAATTACCACTAAACCATGTATCTTATGACCGAAATAACTATAAAATAGTTCTCAAAGTTTCGTATCTTACACTATACTTAAATAATCGACTACCATCAAACAATAATATTTTAAAAATTTGTTTGTAGTCATCAGCAGACAGTATCTATCATACACTGCAGAATTACTACATTTAGCTTCAAAGATAGACTACATAGTTATGATTTTCAGTATGCAACGATATTAAAAATGGAAAATTATATATTAATTTAAGAGCAATATACAATAAGTAGCATGTCTATATATGTATAGTTGTAAAAATATTTGTAATTATTGAATATATTAAAAAACTTTTGTACAAGAATGGACTAGACAGTTTTAAGCTAAACATATTTTTAAATTAATTTCATATATACAGGGTGTTTCATATCGCTAGGATGAACCAAACATACATTTTCTTAAATGGAACATACTATATATTATCTCAAATTTGGATTAAGCCCATCTTCCTCGTTCTTTTAATATAAGGTTCTATTGAGTTATACAGTATTTTAGTTATGCTCAATTTTAAATGAAAATCGCATGTTAACATCCTTAGTCTGTTTAAACAACTTGAAAATTTTTAACTGGAATAATTCAATAGTTCACTGTTTTAAGGTTAATTTCCCAATATTACGTTTGATCACAGGGCGATTCAAAACTCAAATGCATTATTTTCTAATTTTTTTTTCATCGAGTATTTTATGTTAAAAAAGGGAAGAATACGTTGATATGGGTTATTTTCATTAACTATTCCCTTATCTAAAATGGTTAGTTTCTAAGAATTTAATGATTTTTAAAGAAATGTGAGCATTTTGGCAATAATTGGTATAATACATTAGCCATGAAAATGTGACATTAGAAAAGTCTGAATCATATTATTTATCAGTTAATCAACTAGTTCTATTGTTAGTATAGTTTGTTACCTAAATGCAAATTTAATTACCCTTTAAAATGAATTTTTCTGTTGAGGAAAACAGACTTGATATGGGTACTAGGAGAGTGCATGAAAAATTGTCTACTTTAAATATTTACCAGGAGTTTATGATGCCCGACGACAATCTGAAACAATAACCCTGGAAAGGTTATTGATCGTTTTAAGATTTAATATATGAAAAACATGAAAGAGCAAAAACTGTTCTTACCGAGGAAAAAGAATTCAATGTGGTTCTTGCAATTACGGACAATCCACATATTAGTAGAGAAATCTCGCGGCAACAAGATATTAGTCAAACGGCTGTCCGAAGATTACTCTGTAAAAATAAAGGTCATCCATATCATGCGATTGCATCAGGATACTCGATGACTTGGCCCGTAGAGTTGCTTTTTGCGAATGGACTCAACAACAAATCCGCAACCAAAGAGATTTCTTTAATTTGGTTCTTTTTGGAGATGACGCTACATTTAATAAAAATAAATGTAAATCGCCATAATTCATTATTACTATAAGTAATCCCTATTTTGTAGGAAATTATAGTCAAAATAGGTGGTCTTTCAATTTATGGGGTGGAATAAATTGAAGACTACGTTAATTGGACCATATTTTTTCACAGGCCGAGTGAATGGTCAAGTGTATTTAGATTTACCATAATTATTGCTGGAAAATGTTAATACAAAATATTGGTAATTTACATGAATTATATCACACTAAATAATAATTATTTAAATAACATTTTCCTGCAAGGTGGATAGGAAGAGGAGGTTTCATTAAGCTGGATCCCCAGAGCTAACTAAAATTGACTTCTTCATGTAGGGTTATGTTAAAAGACTTTGTGTATAAAACACCGGCAACTACGCAAGATGATAAAAAATAGAATAAGACAAGCGTTCCATAGCAAATATAGAAATGTTAACTTAAAACGATCGGAGGAGCATTATTAACGTTAAACTTAATTTGTTAAATAGATTAATAAAGAAATATTAACAATGTAAGTCGATCATTTCTGCAATGTTGTAATGTTTTTCATTTTGAATTTATTGTGAACCTTGTATTTTTTGGCTA
This sequence comes from Holotrichia oblita, assembly GCA_023690525.1. Lineage (NCBI taxonomy): Eukaryota > Metazoa > Arthropoda > Insecta > Coleoptera > Scarabaeidae > Holotrichia > Holotrichia oblita. The sequence continues at coordinate 57,383,847 of CM043017.1, forward strand.
AAATAAAATATTAATTATCGGTACAAGTTTTGTAGTTAAAATTATTTTAATTAATGATTTATCATTTTTCTAATGCCACTTTTTATGGCTTATGTATCATATTCCAATTATTGCCAAAATGCTAAATTTTTTAAAAATCATTAAATATCTCAGAAACTAACCATTTTAGATTAGGGAATGGTTAATAAAAAATGAAAGTTATCAAGTATTTTCCCTTTCTTAATATAAAATACAGGGTGTTCCATTTAAAAAAATTAGAAAATAATGCATTTGTGTTTTGAAGTTGTATACAGTTTTCGTAATATTGGGAAAACACCACTTCGTTATAAAAATGTAACAGTATAAAAAAGTTATTCCAGCAATAAAAGAATTTCAAGCTGTTTCGTATGGAATACACAGGACGTTAAATACGTTTATTTTCACACAAAATTGAGCATAACTTCTGAAATACTCGGTATAACTCAATTCATATTGAAAGATTGGAAGATGGGCTTAATCCAAATTTTAAATAATATATAGTGTGTTCCTTTTAAGAAAATGTATGTTTGGTTCACCTAGCAATAGAAACACCCTTTATATAAAATTAATTTTAACATGTTTTTAAGATTGTCTATATTCTTGTAAATAAAGTTTTTTGATATCTTCAATATTAAGGGAAAATTTATTAATATTGATATTGTAAAAACATTTGTAATTTTTTTTTTATATTTAAAGAACTGTTCTCGGGAATGGACTAGGTTTTGTTAATAAAGAGAAAAATTTTTAAGTACATTCGTTCGTAAGCCAGAGAGTACTGTACGGACACATTACGTATCGATTTAATCTATTTATTATATATTTTTTTAAGAAAACAAAGATATATAGACAACTAAATCCGCATGTCGATATTAGTCTGTTTATATGTGAAAATCTAACTACATATTCAATAGTTCTCTGTTTTTATGGTTAATTTCGCAGGTTTGATCCTTTTCAAACTTTTTAGCACTTCATCGAGGAAAGAAATCGTTGATCTGGGTTATCTCTTATAAGGGTTGAGTTATCTGTGGTCGCTCTATCAAGTGCCGATACGAAATTATTTAGCTTATCTTATGCTGGTACCGGTACAACTTGTCTAAATTCCGCGATTTGCAAAAGTCGATACTTAATATAAGCTAAATTGATTGGATTAGTAATGATTTGGAAAAAGCCTTTCTGTTCACGTCTAATTTATTTAGTAAACTTTAGATATGAACTAATCAAATTATCGGTATTATTGTTAATGTAAGATTTAATAAATATTCGAGAATGTATAACAAGAGAGATTGTTGTTACGACGCATTATTGACACTAATATTATATTTAATATTACCTTCTTTTTTCACTTCCTGCAATATGCGAGTCTGTGAGTGGTTTACTTGGAATAATAACATCTGATCGAATCCTATCTGATAATTAAATGACATACAAAAACATGGGATATAAATGAAACGAATTGAAATTTAAATAAACTATAAACAAGTTAATGGACCCTCTTCGGAGGGATGTTTTTCGTGGATATACATAAAAAAATTCCACTTAATTTTGTTAATTTGCATAATTTTTTTATTATATGTTCTAAATAATCTTGTTAATAACTTTCTAAAATTAAAATAGTAGTTTCATTAAAAATAACCTCAAAATTGAATCATATTTTGTTAGATTAATAAAAAATATTAACAATTAAACATTTCTTCAATAATTTTTTCTTTTAATTTATACCATTTTTCAAATAATAAAGTTGAAGTTCTGAGTGGAAAATAAGAAGGAAAAACAGAAATTATTGCTAAGCTCATATGTTTGCTAATACTAAACTACTAACTAATACTAAAGTCATTTCGTTATTGAAAATTAAATTATCTTAAAACTTTTTCTTCACAATCTATGATAGTTTAGACACCTGGTTAGAAACAGCACCTTTTGATTTATTTTATACATTTTTTAATTACGGTCAAACTAAAGAAAAGTTCAATAAAATCTTTATTAAAAAGAAAATTTATTAATATTGAATTTAAAGCCAGTTCTATTCTTTATTTAAATCATTTGATTTTTAATCAAATACCAAATATTGATAAAATTGATATTAAGTATTTATTATTATATAAAATGACAAAGATCTATAAATGCATAATTTTTTTTTTTAAAATTAATTCGTCTTTTTTTTGTAAGTATTCATTTTAATAAGACAAGAAATTCGCTAAATTTGAAACATTGAATTTGTTTATCGGATCCAGTCGACATCAAATATTAATCTGTATGCAATGAAATCGATATTAATGTCAGCAAATCTTTGGATTAATATCTGTTGTACAATAAACAGTATTATTATGGTTGATATATGTTATTATGTATGATTAGCTGATTTTGTTATCAAGTTAATTTATAAAGAAAAATTTCAGCAGAAAAATTGAAGTATCAATGAAAAGTACTTGAGTATAGTAGTATAGTATAAGATATAGCCGTAAAGATGATGACGCCGATTACTTTCGAAGCAAGAATAAAAAATGGAATGCCAGCCATTTACTCAATCTGTTTTAGGGAAGAATCCAAGTAATTTGTAAGATTATGTTTTAGGAAGAGCACCTATGCGGAGCGAATAGAATTAAATAAAGCGGGTATCATACAGGCCAGTGACAGTGTTTGGTTCCGAATAATTTTAAGTTATCTCCAAATCTTGCTTTACTAAACCATTTCGCATCCATTTCATCGTGATAATCAGCTGTTTTTCTTTCCTCCAAAATACCAATAAACCAGGAATCAAACAAACCATTATTACGATCCATATGTAAATCAATTACACATTTACCTTTATTAATGGAATTTTTTAGACTCGTAGTTACACCGTCTATAAATGTCTGTCTGCGTGTTGTAACATTAACATATACCCAACTTTTGCTTTTGTGTGCCTTTCATCGCACCAAGTTTCATCTAACTAACATTTTGGGCGTTGTTCAGTTCTATATTTTTTAATCGAAGGTTAAGGTCTCCACAAAATGTTTAATACAGCTTGCTTTTCCTGTACTCGGCTGTGAATCCATTATTTTTTTTTACGTTTGGTGGGTGCTTAATTGCATTTACTCCGTAAGCTGGATTACTTGTCTGGCTATAACTGCAACTCTCGCGGTGTAAGTTTTGTGTGTATCACAAACAAATAGTAGAAAAAATTGCTTTTATTGATTAAATACAGTCGAAACACAAAAAAATAATACAAAAATATTTACTCAATCAGCTGTGTTTACAAAATGGCGGTACTAAAATGATAAATTTAGGCAGTGTAAACATGACGGCTAACAAACCAGTCACAAGGCTATATTCTGGCAGACGATTATTAATTTTGCCCCTCTTATTAAAAAACAGAGTATAGTTAAATCAATATCTATCATAGAAACTGTTATATTCTTTAACGTTTAAATATTACACTGCAGCAGGAAGAATAAACACAGCAATAGAAATTCATTGTTGAACATTGTTGAACAACATACCTACATACCTGTAATACTTTATTGAAATCTCAGTTTTCAAATTGTAAGCATCCTATTTACAAAAAGTAAGTAAGTGAAAGTCTAAACTGTACCTTCCATTTAAGATTCGAATAAAATGTGCTTTCTAAACTACAAATTACAACCATCCGTTTTTGCTCAATAGTTTGAAGAGATTTTGAAGTACTGAATGAATGCGTTCCGTACTGAAATAGTAGCAAAACTAGAATATAATCTACTATATACATATATACACTTCGTATATACAAAGTCATATGTTCATAAATGCTCGTTCTACCATAGATTGTATTTTAAAACATTAACATGTATCCTTTGTCTACGCGAATGTGAATTGGTACGGTATGACGTAAAGTAATAAACGTATTTTGTCCAAATTATTATCATTGCAATTGTTAAAATAAACTGAGGCAAAACAGTATATAGTTCACACTGAAATATTAAAATATCTCGTTTAAATTTTAGGCTTAATTAAATATTAAAGGTTTACAGTAGTTACTTCACACTAACGTATTAATTAATAATTGATCAAAGCGCCATTACGTTTAAAAATTAAAAACTGAATACAGCCTACAAGTTGGTGTATTTATTTATGAATTTATTAGCTGCGAATGTCGCGCGGCGATAGTACGGATGACTCCGTAAATGTTCTGGCCTCTCCATAATGATCATTTCTCGACTGGAGTACACATACATATATACATACATACATAATATGTTAGACACTGTATGTATTCGTTGATATGCTGATATGTTGATTTCCGTTGTACATCATATGGTACAATTACTGAGATCGAACCAAAGATCGTTGTCTGACAAAGTAATGAAAATTATTTTAAAATTTCCGGGTTTAATATATGACGGCCCCACGGCCCAAAAATTAAATATTCAGTTTGCAACAGACTTTCACTGTGCTAAAAGAAATATGACTACAGGAGTCAAAGTACATAGTATGTAAGAAAAAGTGACATTTTACCACGTTTACGTACAAATTTGTAATGGTTCTTGTACAGTTTCATTAAGTATTATTTAAATATGTAAATATTACATTATTAGATCAAGATGGCTCGTTTCTGCATATAAGAAATTTTTTTCATTACGGCGAACACCTCTTACTGAAACAAGTGTGGAAACATATCTGATGCTTCAAATATTTAACAGATCCTACCCAATTTGTGACTTCATGGAAGATTCATAAAAGGGTAAGTGTTTCATCACCCTTTATAAATTATAATTTACTATTTATATCATTTTATGTATGTACCTACTATCAAACACACGCTTATGAGCGCGTAGCTTAATTTTTCTACTTTAGTAATTACTTCACTAAATGAGCGATTCTTTTGATTCGGTGATAAAAAATATAATTATAATTAATGTACTACTATAATGTACTATAAACAATCTAGGTACGTATAGCAAGATAAAATTAGCAAGCAGTTAATTAAATTTCTGTTGATTCTGTTTCGCTCCAAACAATCCTTCTGCGTTCTAAAACTGCCTAAAAATAACTAAAATATATGTACATGTTCATTTTTTCCGATAAATATTCTCAATTATTTTATTTAAATTAAAGAGGGAGTAATAAAAGTTAAAAATCAATAATCGTTGCAGTAATTTAGAAATGTTTTTTTATTTAAATTTGTTTTAACATTCAAATCAATCTTAGGGTTGTTTGGATTTTCATTTGATCAAATGACAAATTTTGAATAGATTTTAGCTTAGCAAATATTTAATGGCATAAGACTGTGATTATAAAACATGTTGCCATAATGTTGCTATTCGAATTTATTGCTGTAAAAATTATGATAATTGCAAACAACTGAAAATATTTACTACAGAAAGTATTATATACACAGGAGTTGCACGTTTGAAGGAATTAGAGCAGGAATGCAACTACCTAAATCGTTTACAGAAATTGTGTTGCAACGAATATTAAAAGCAGAGGCAACTATCTTCTTTAGTGAACAGTTTTACATATACGTATCAACTCGTCAATTATAATAATGTAGGTACCAATTTAATACGTGCATTCAAATTTCGATTTTCATATTCATAACAAATGCATTGCATGCACGATACACTTATACCGGTATGCCGATGCGCATAGTCTTATTACGTCAGTGCGAAGCATTTATACCGGGCCTTTTAAAGTACCAAAACATGAATTCGTTTGTATTTTTTTAAAGTATTTAATTAGAAAAAATTAAGTGTAATTTAGAAAGTGTTAAATTGCCAGATAATAACTAGTCAAATAAAGCACAAATTTGCCGAAAGCAACTGGTTATTTGGAAAAGAAAATGATTAAATTTTAATGTACAAAAATCTATTTTGTCTTGTAACAAACGTATTGTTTCATATTTCTAATGTGGATATTGTCTACAGCAATCAATACATACATCATACAATTGCATTACATTCATTCTGCTTTATTATTTTAGCTACACAGTGATAAGGAAGCCGTAAGTGCTCAAGATCAAGTAAAACATTTCTCAACTGTGAATAAAGCAAGATCAATTCGAAACTTTTTAGTTTACTAGATTGTATATATTATATACTATATAAAAGAACAAAATTAGCCCAGGCTCGTATATAACATCTGCGATAACTAACCGAACTAACCTCAACAATGTTGATGTAAACAAACGCTTTAGACTTGTTTCGCAATGACGACATGCGCGTCCTTGGAGAAAACTCGTCTAGAAGCTGGCATACCGGTATAAGTGTATCGTGATGGTATGTATAATACCTTTGTTCGATTTGGCTGCGGTAGTAAAAAATAAAACAGGCGCTCATGCGCATTAACGTCGTAACTATTCGGTTTGATTCGCTTTAGTTTTATGCGACGAGGAAGCTATTTGATTTGGAAACATACGTGTTGCATTCACTTCGGGAGTAGATTTTTGCACTAAGAAAAGAAATAGAATTATTAACCATTTCTCTTATTCTTACATTACAAGTATGTATACCAGTACAGTCAGTTTGTTTATCTATGGTAGCGACATATGAACCTATGCTATTTTTTAACATCAGTTAAAATACAACAAAACTGAAAGATACTTAGACCATTTTTGACAGTTAATTTGGCATATCTATGACGCCTTTTTCTGATATGCCCCTATATTTGTGTCGTATCACCGGCCATATCTGCTATAACGCAAATGTCCAAATAGAACAAATCTAACGAAATGCTTTGTAAGATAATAGATCAGAGTAGGGAATTGTGTAGATGGTATCACAGGAATGTATTGCACTGCTGTACTTAAAATCAAATGGGAAGGAAAAAAATCACTAATATAAGCGCATACTTCATTTATTTTATACAGTTTGCCCGGTTTTCGTAGGGACAACATGGGTAACTTTTGTATTTGAAGACATAGAGAGACGGTTAAAATCAAAAAGGGGATTCAAAAGCTCAGTAAGAATCCATTTTCAAATTTTAAAAAACTTCACTTAAAATGAAGAAAAACTGAAATATTTCTCTTATTAGCCGTAATTTTTTGTTATTAAGATATGGAGATGCGGTTTGAAGTTATACACATTGTAATCTAAATACTTTTATTGGCGCCTAAGGAGACAATTTTTTGTATGCAAAAATAGATTCTAACTCAAAATTTTTTGAATCTGCAACCTTTTGCTCTTTGATTTTTTTTAACAATAATGTATCTCAATATGGTCTTCAAATTTAGAAAAAAAGTTATTCTCCAGAAATTACAAGAGTTAAAATTTGAAAATAGATTCCCTGAGCTTTTGAATCTGCACCTTTTGCTGATTTAACGCTGTATAATCAATGCAAAAGTTTTTGTTGTCCCTAAAATATAATCAAAAATTTTTATGTAAAACTCAAAAATGTCTTAGGTACCACTTTTAAATTTCGAAAGTAAACGAGTAATTGTTTGGCCTTTCACATTAAATACTCGTTACAACGTTTTACGATCTGTGGATTAAAAGAAAATGTAATTATATGTGTCAAAATAGCAGCCACAGTCAGTGTAAATACGTCAATAAAATACCTTGAAGAAACAAAGCTTCTGTGGATGAAATACATGTAAAAAGTACTAGATAAATTCGAGAAATTGAAAGTTACGATAGAAATTTGCAAGAGAACGTTAAAATTCGCTACCAACATTTTGGAACAGCATTGCATTTAGTGATGACGGTGAGCATAGCATAATACAAGTAAATAACACGAAGAAAAAGCAGTGAGCTAGAGCAAAAAACTTACGCCTACCGTTAATTACGGTAATAATGTAGATGCATGAGAACTGAAAGAATTAAAAAGTTTGTATTTATTGATGGCACTTTCAATCAAAAATATTGGTATTCTAAAAATCTAATTTCCTACAACACAAATGATGGTTGACAGCTTCAGTTTTATGCAAAATGGTTATTATGTATATAGTATATCCAAACGTGCTTACGCATTGCTTTAGTGGCCAGAGGTTAATACTACTGGATATTTGGAAGCATATAATGGAAAAAGTACTAGGAAGCATAAAATATCAAGTAGAAATAATTAAGTGTACTACTACAAGAATGACAAAACAGCTGCTGAAACTAATATTAGCTCTATCATTTTTACAATTTATAAAATATATATCCATAAATTAAATTGATATAATTCAGCACGGTTTCGTTAAAGGTCGCTTCACTACTACTACTACATACAAGTGATTTGCTAAACAACAAGTAGATGTAGCATATATGGACTTGAGTAAGGCGTTTCGTATGGTTGACCACCCCACGCTAATTAATAAAATGCTTCAGTTTGGTATTCACATTAGCGTCATACATTAGTTTCATTAGTTTTTTTATTATTAGATTATTATAGATTTTAACTGTCTAATAATTTGTCGATCCATAGGCTTTTACATTAGAAACAATAGAGAACTTAATAAAATGGATGTGCTGTGCTTTTTTGTGCGTTAATAAGTTCTAAACTAGAATGTTGTCCAATCATATGGAACCTATTGTATACGATTCATACTCATAAACTAGAAGGCATACAAGGGGGATTTCTCAAATACTTGTGTATGGCGAGGCATGATCAATACTCATAACATGGAACACCATATTAGGACCAAGAATTTGGGTTGTGTTCACTTCAAGATGGAGCAAAACTTTCTGGGGACTATTTTTCTGTTTAATCTATTCAGTAATAGAATAGATGATTTTGACTTTCTATCAAATATGCAAATTAGTATAACAAAGAATTAATTTTAGATCTCGTACTCTGTTTTATATTTCTCTCTTCATCTCTTTTGCGTGTATTAAGCAATTATAATAATTCACAAAATGTTGATGTTTTTCATGTCCTATAGTCAGCTCTTTGCCTTAATTATCAATCAATTGTATTTTTTTATATACAAGATGACTAGAATAAGTTACTCTTCCTTATTACACTGCTGGAAATACTTGAAGAGCTGTATAATCTGAACGAGTGAAGATACGTCCATAAAATTTGCGGAGCATCAAGGTTTCCTATAGACGAGTCTGTGCAGCGAGTTTCGACTTTTGCTATTGTCACATTTTTTACTGAGCGGCTCCGATAGGTGGAACATGCGGTCGCCATGGAGACCGAAGGGGATGGGAGAAACCGGTTGTTCTTAGTGTGGTGTGAATGTCCAGTATGTAGTTGTATTCGGTGCATAATCGCGAATTGATTGCGTTACTTAAGCGAGTTTGAGCGAGGAATGGTTGTGGGGATGCACATGGCGGGTGTATCCTTTCCTGAAATCGCGCGTCGTCTCGAACGGTGGTTGTCGGCTGTGCAACGGACATGGCGAGGATGGACTGAGGTAGGACGTACGCGCATTCAGCCTCACGCGGAAGGGCCCCGCGTGACCACAGCACGCGAGAACCGCCCCCTTCTGAGGCATATTTTGTTTTCTGACGAATTAAGATTCGAATTGTGAGTCGGTGACGCGCGAATTTTGGTTCGTTGGCGACCTGGTGAGCGTCTACTCGAGCAGTGCGTTCAACCACGCCATATCCACCGCCAGCAGGATATTATGGTATGGGGTGCTGATACATATGGAGGACGTATACGTCTGCTGCGTGTACAGCAGACGATGACGGGTCGCCGACACGTTGTGCTTTCCTACGTTTGGCGGCGCCCACGTCTGCTATACATGCACGACAACGCTCAAACGCACGTTGCGCGTGTAGTACAGGCTTTTGTGGAAGAGCACCGTATACGAATGCTTCCATGGCCAACTCGTTCTCGGGATCTGAATCCGATCGAACATGTCTGGGATATGATCCGGCTCCCTCGGCTAACGTTGAGCACCTATGGAGGCGAGATGAGGTGGCATGGTTGGCCATACCTCCCGCTGCCATACGACGACTTATTGGGTCCATGTCATGTCGTGTAGCGATGGTACGCGTCATTTGCGAGGGATACTCCCGCTATTGATGCATCTCCTCTTAGCAGGGTTACGGCGCTCTTCGTATGAGGGTAAGTTATACTAGTTGAGTAGGTACTATTTCTATACCAAATTTCATTGCGCTAGAACCACGCGTTCAGATTATACAGGGTGTGCTCTTCAGTTATTTCCAGCAGTGTATTTTGAGATTTTTTTTAACTGTTCACGCCATAACATTAATATAACAATTATTATTATTCATTTTTTCTTAGATGGCAGAATACAAATCGAGTCACCAGTCAATGGAATTGTTGAAAAGAATATTGTTAATACACTGAGAAAAAAAGTTCTTATATTAACCGTAAAAGAGGTAACTGAACACGAAAATAATTTTGAATACCAGCAATGCGCTCGTGATGTTCATTTAAAACGCAAAAAAATGTTAAATAGTTGTGGTTAATTGAACAATAATAACTGTTAAAATTAACGCGTTTCTTAAGATTGATTGAAAACCCAGAAAGCTAAATTTCAATTAGACTACTTTGTTAAATTAGCACTATCATAATGATATTTCAATAGCTACTTACTAATTTAAATTTTATTTTTATGGTGATATTGCCCGGTTGTGTGAAACGTTAAATATAACACTGAAGAAATGTTGAGTTAAATATTCTACGCGTTTGAACCAATGCGACCAAATTGTTCTGTTGACATTTTAAAAACAACATTTCTCCTGCATTTAGACAACTATTTCTACGATTGGATCAATTACTTAAATTCATAAACAAATTTCAATACTTTTTTTATTTGTTATATCAAGCTTACGTGTTCAACATTAAAAACGTAGGCATATTAAAAAGAGGTCTGTATTTCAGTTAACCATTTATGGTTTAAATGAATGTTTTAATTTCAAAACTGCAAGAACTGTTGTATTAACAATATCATTTCTCTCAGAGTAAACTGATTTAATCTAACGTAGGATGTTTTATTACTTCAAATATCGATTAAAAAGAGCTTGAATAAAATTGAATGGACTTCATAGAGCTTTATGAAGTTTGAAACAGAAATTTGTTATGATTTTAATATTAAAAAACATTTTGAGATCAATAATTTTAAATATATTTTACAGTAATGCCGTCGGCAATGCTACGATTACATACAGAATTTGAATTAGATAAATAAACGGTTTTGTAGTTAAGTATATGCGGGTGTCCGTATGCATGGAAGTGGGCAGTTCTAGAATAAATTAGAATTTATTATTTTCGATACGGTTTTATCGTGGCACCTTCTGTTAAATTATACATGCAATTACTAGACTTATTACTACTGATTATATTCAAGTTCCGACCTTGGCTCGATAAATAGAGATCTTATTTATATTAATTTGCATTTAAAAATACCGTCTTAGATTTGATGCTATCGTGACTGTACTTGTTATTATAAGAGTTACTTTGGTATTTATTTTTGTTAGCTATAGTCTTTGTTAGTCATTTAATTCAGGTTTTTATAGATAAAATTGCAAGTAAATACTCTGCTACATAATAATATGTGAAGTGATCATCATCAGAATTTTATACAAAAGAAATAAAAAGTAACAATTCTTCACGCCTACCAACGGTGTCTAAAGTATATGCACAGTCAGTTTTTAATTAAAAAAGCTGAACATTTATATTTTTATAAAAGCTAGTTAGTGTAGTTAGGAAATAAATTCACTTTAAGGTAAATTACGAATTGTTCCATTATTGGCATTTAATTATTAACTGCTGTGTTGAACAATGATTTAAAGGTGTTTGAATCATCCGCGCTTTTTTTATATCGGAGAGTTGGTGTTCCTAGGTAATGATCGGTAGTGTTCTTTGGTAGAGTTTGTTTTTATTTTCTGCATTTTTGTTTTCGCCTATTTAGCCTATTATTTTATTTATTTTTTAATAATAATAATAATTTGACTACACAGACATACGTTTACATACGTCACTTTGTCAATATTACTTTTCCAGTACGGTTTCAGCGTTTCTGGTACTACAGTGTAACTATCTAGTCTGATTAAACAAAGGCATATTCTTCAATTTGCGTCGGTAAATTTAGAGAAATCGCTTGTTATATAGTACAACATACAGTATTAGCTGTGCAATAAAATAGGTGTGCGCTGATATAGTAAGTGTATACACTTTAGATTTTGATTAGGCGCCCGTGTGAAGTGCAAGTAATATTTACCTTCATTTTAACATAAAATACAGCAAAAGAAAAAAATATTTAATTGTAGAAATGGGTTGCAGTAAGCATTGTACGCCAGAAATGCGTAACCTTATTTTAAAATTGAGAAATGAAGGTAAAACGTACAAGTTCATTGCAGAAACTGTACGTTGCTTGCAAAACATGGTAATAAATGCATTGAAATGGAAATTAAGACCTGAAAAAGGAGGAAGATCAAGAAAAATGGATATACGAACAACTCATGCGATTGGTGCAAGTGAAACCATTTGTCACTTTCAGGCAAATAAGAAATGAAATGGGTCTTAATATAGACTCCTCGACGATCAGGAGACGTTTGTTGGAGTTAAAATTGCCTGCATGAGTACCGAGAAAAGTCCCTTTGTTGCGCAGAATAGAATTTGCGAAGTATCACATCAATTGGGAGCCACACAAGTGGAACAATATTTTATGGAGTTTTTAATATGTTTACTTGGTTCAGATAGAATACTTACTTATGTGCGACACCGGATAGGCAAAGAATATGCGCCTAAATATACTACAAAAACTATTAAACATGGCGGTGGAAATATCATGGTATGAGGTTGTTTTTCATGGTATGGGGTAGGTCCGATTTTCTAGATAAAAAGATCATGAATATGCCATGAAATATGAATTCATACATTATACTACCCGTAAAGATTATATTTTGTACTTATTGTTTTTGTACTATTTTTATATGCATAAATTTACTTTTGTTAAACACGCCTATTATTTTACACAGGTTGCTTTCAATAATTTATGTTATTATAGAAGTATGCGTAATTGAATGTTTAATCCTGTTCTTTTTTATGTGTGACACGGGCACATATTAATATATGTACCTACTATGTATATTTTTAATGGTTCTATGTTAGTTTTTTAAATTAACTCGATTTTGTATAAATACACCGCACACCTAATTTTTTGCACAGTAGTGTATAACATAAAAATTACTTTCTAAATTCTCTTGAGTTGTGTAGAATACTTTATAAATCAAATATTTTTTATGAACTAACTGACAGATTTTTACATGATTAGGTAGGATTTTATAATATCTAATTGCAAAATAATGTGCACCATATCTGCTTCTATCAATCCTGTGGTTGTTTGGCTTCATATGCTGATTGTATTGAGTTAAATGCAATTACTATTCAAACAAAAATTTTTAATATTGGTTTTAACTGGAGTCACTGCAATTAAGCACCCACCACATATTAAAAAGAAAACAAGAAAACGCATTCAAGAATGTAAACTCTCGATCTTCTTAAAGATCTAAACACATCCTCACAGTCAGCTCTAAAGTCTATACCTGCATTTATCCGTATATATTTATGTTGTGTTCTCAAAATTACAGCAGCACTATCATCCGCAAACAGAATAAAATTCGTATTCCTATCTTAGTATCCAAGGTCATTAGCAAAGATCAAAAACAAGCAAGGGCCAAGAGCGGAACCTTGAGGTATACCATGTCTATTATACTGTACATCAGATTTAAAAACTAACGATTTGATAACGAAAATCAACACTTGAATGAGAAAAGTGATAATGCCTGAGTTTGTTGGATAGAACATGGTAGATATTTATTACTATAAAGGTTTTTCTTGTTCCCACAATTTTACATTGGCATATTTTTGATCGGTAAGCGATAAAATAGATACATAGATCTGTACACGAATCTCACAGCAAATTTGTTGTTGAGGCATATTTTCCTTCGGGAATACGTAGTCATGAAAAAATATGGGATTATTCGTATGAAAATTTCCACCAACAACTTGAAAAAGAACGTAGAATTTACATATGATTGTTTTGTACATCATGTTCTTTGCAGCAATGGACCTATTTCATAGAACACGAAGTGTTGTGAAAGGAAAAATCAACAGGTCATTTTACTGTTCCTTCTGAAGAAGTTATTGATGTAATTCAAAAATAAAAAATTATGGTGCTTATCAGGCCAACAAATTTATCATTTAGTAACTTCCAAAAAGCCTGCAAGAAAATTCTTCAATTACATCCATACAAAATAACTGACTAACTACTTATTAAAATCTTATTTTAAATGCTGTTATTGAATAACTTCATGATGATTGGTTATTTGCAACAAGATGGTGTTACAGCCCACGCTGCGCAGAAAACATTAGATGATTTACAACAGTTTTTTGGGAATAGATTGATAAGTATAGACCGCTGGCTTGCTTGGTCACCAGATTGGACATGTGTGTAGTGTTTCATGTCTGCCTATTTAAAAAATAAAATCCATTCTAACGGTATCTGTACATTGGAGGTAATATACCACATGCAACTGCGGAAGCTATAAATGACTTTAGGCAGGAAATATTATAGAATATCTTTGATAGTATGAAACAATGAATTTCTGTTTAAATTTACATGGACAGCATTTTGTACAAATGTAATTTTAAAAATTTTAAATAAATACTTTGAATAAGTGTTATAATTTTGTAATAATTTTCATTGACTAGTTTAACATAAAATTATGGTACACTTTTATATTTCCAAAACTATATTATCACTTACTTAGCCTCGAGAGCAGATATCTCAAATACACAGAAGAATAAAACTTTAAATTTTGTAGGATACCGGTTTTTTTTTGTGCGTGAGTGTACATACATACATCTGATTTAGATCAATGTGAGTTTCACATGACAGATCAACGTACTCAAATAAAATTACAATAAAAGAACATATTTTTACAGCTTAATGTACACCAATTTAATTTTAATTGCAAATTTTTTTACATTTTACACTTAAAATTAATAAATACTGTCGACAAATATGCGTGGTTTTATACATAACGTAAATATCTATATACACATACTTACTATGTATTACAGTGTATGTATATACATCTACATATATGTAGACATATATATATATAGAACACATTCTATCAAGCCGCCTCCCTTTGTTTTTATATATGCATTAGTATCCATACCTCTTATCTTTGGTTCTACCTTTTAAGTTAAAATTATTTTACTGCTAATGTCTTATCGCTGAATGTTATCCTTCTTGTGTAATTTATGTACTAAACCGTATCTTACTTGGTATGTAAATAATCTGTCCATACGAAGTAAATTATTGATTATCTATGCGAATGCCAGAAAGTTTTATCGAGATAATAATAAACCGAAACGTTATTTATATTACAGTTATGTTAATTTTCATAACACATTAAGAATCTTTTGAATTCCATCAGTAAACCATTAGATGGTAGATAATATACATTGATAACCATATATAAAAAGAGATCTGAGTCCAATTATAACCCATTAAGTCGCTGATAGATATCGAACCAATATCTAAGCAAATGGATATTAAAATCTGCAGGTATGCATTCTTGTGTTAGTTCGTTAATAAAATTTATGTTTACCGTGTACTATAATGTATGTGAAGTAATTAAAAAATGCTTTTAATAAGATGGGAATCTGGAGAATAAATGAAGTTATTTCAGTAATTATACAATGAACTTCGATTGAAGCAAGAACTAGTGTGATACCTTTTTAAATCTTGTACAATGATAATAATACTCATGCATTCTATGTATGTTAGATAATTATTATAATATTGACAGGCTATTTTGATTAACAACAATAGTAGCAAAGGCAAATAATCCTTTATAATAAAGAAAGTAGTTTAAGTGTTCGTTTAATAACCAACATATTTTAAAACTGTTGCTATTGTGAAATTATATATATTCCGAGAGATTGTAGAGCATTATAAAGAGAAAGAAAACTCTTCAGAGGTTAATATGTTACCAATATATCTCGTGATCGATTGGAATAAGTTTCAAACTAAATGGTTCTGCTATGTAGCAAAGAAATACCATATTTGAAGATAATGAAGTAAATATTCTTGAAACCGTGGTTGAATTCTTAAACGTGGAAAATATATGCAAGTATGTAGTATCGCACACAATAAATATTATTTTAAGAACTCTCCTAATTGTAACACTTTACGCGAAAAGTGACATGTGTATGTGATTCTTATGCATTAACTGGAACCGTTATCCGATATCGTTTCTAGTGTGTGGTTTGACTTCATACTAGGTCAGTTTGATGACTATCGATCATTAGGTCCGAATTAGACTGCACCGATGTAAGACAACCAGATGCCCCAAGCGCACCGTACGAACGACGACCTGTGTAATAGAAGAGCATGATGAGATTAGATGAGTTGATTGTATTCACATATCCGCTGATGGACGTTATAATACCGATATGTTGGCCGTTCGCTGAGATAAATCCGGATTAAAATTTATGGACATCGATGTGTACACGTGTACAAATAGTACACGAATGAATTTTTTTAAGCGTCAAATCAACCAATCACCATTTAATCGATTGATCAACCGATTCATGTTTCTCTAAATGCTTGATGGGTGTGTACGTATGTGTGTCACAGCGTCAAGTTTACACGTTAACTATATCGCTTTATTTTATGAACTTGTAAATTTTAGATCATAATTACTTCTTCTTTCATTATTTTTCTGTTACATTCTATTTTGTTTGCGTTAAAATTTGCATAATTCAGTCATTTCACTGAGGATTTTGATATATCAAGTAACCCTTATACCTGATGTAGTTAACTAACTCAAAGTAATAGTTTATTTTAGTATCGCAGAGCAAATACTTTTACAATGTTTCATTTGGAGTGTCTAAGCCATCCATAAAAATTTTTACTCAAGAAGATCTTGCTAAAATATGGTTGTGCTTAATTTTAACACAAGCTGAATGAGAATCTGGGAGCGGTTGTAAATAAACAATGAATTTGAAGCAGTCAGGCTGCATCGTATTTTGATATTTCACTATTTATATACAACGTATTCATCTGGTGTTCAATGCCGATGAATTTGTTAAAGTTAATTGTCCAGTAGCAATACTAGCCGCTTAAAACACGTCTATACCCCCTGTACAGACGTTATTATATTACTTCTAATGTTCGGAAAATGCTTTTTATAGCAATACTACATTAAAAAAACTATATAATAGTGCCTGTAATCCGAAATTTATTGATGGCGGAAAGATATATGGAAATTTACGATGGTATTTTCACATATTCAGTGCTATATTTAGCAATCTAGTCATTGTGCGAGTTATTTACATACAGACAAATAATTTTTTTTCAAAGTAATGAAATCGTCTCTTTGTGTTTTAAAAGTACATTTTCCGAAAATTACCAGGCTATTATTTTCATGTTTTTTTTTGGGATTGGAACAGCAATTGTATATTTCTGTTAATTATGAAGCAGAAAATAAAATGGACCGTACCCGAGATTTTAAAACAAAACCAAAAAAGCAAATTTTTCCCTTTTACAATACCTTTACTTGACTTTGCAGAAAGAATCTAAAATAAACATTCTTGAGATCGCTTTTACCTTCTAGATCTATTAGTGTATTTATTAGAAATATTTATATAATGTTTCATTTTTTTTTAGCCATAACCTAACTTTCTTATTTCATATGGATGACATGTGGTATTTTGTAACCCTCAGAAAGCTTTTTAAGGTATGAGTTCAACCATGTATAACATACTAACAGAAGTTAAAATAACCCACGAAACTTAAAATTGTCAAAAATTTAAATCATCATTAATTAGTAACAGAAAAAGGTAAGTACATCAGCGAAGAAAAACGAGATATGTTAAGTACTTTTTATTAATCAAGCTGAAATGTAACAATTAATAGCTGTGAGGTAATTTTGTGACAAAGCTTAAAAAACACGTGTACAAAATATTTGCAGTTCTATCCAAAACGACAAAAACCGCATTGTACTATCTTTCTAAATCCTGATATTAACTTGACTGAGAATGGATCGCTAACAAGATACCAAAACTATCAAGTTTGACTTGATAAATACTTTACTTGTATAAATTCTGACATGAACTACTTACATACATTTAGTATTATTTATTTGCGGAATATATTTTCTTAAGTATTTTTATCAATTAGTTTCACACCTTGTTTGATGTAAACTCCATTTTATGTTTTCAAAGTAATTTCACCGATACCGTTAAGAATGACTTTCCCTTAGGTCAAATATTTATTCTTATTTGCCACTTATAACAAAATACAAGCACATATACATAGGAAAATATGTTATATGTAAACAAACCTATATATTTCAACAGGTCTCATATATCAGAAACATTTTAAGACAGAAAATGCTGTGACGTCCTATTCATTAGTTCTGATTTTTTCCTCTAAGCTTGTGAAATCTAGTTTGAAATTTAATAAAATGCTCCAGACATGTAGCTATATGAACGCAATTCAAGCGACGTTGAAGCTGTAATCGATTAAATGTTTTTTTTAACGCAGCGTAAGCAATATCTCATGTAAGTATTACTTATCATAAATGTTATATTTCGGGAAACTGTTATCTAGGATATATACAATATATAACAAAATTAGAACAAAGAAGCTTCTGAGAATTAAATTATTGTTATTCGTCAAAAATTTTTAGCGATTGTAAAAATGCATCTGAAAAAAATCGCATTCACATTAACATTTCCTCTTATTATTAAGTTTATAAATTGAACAAAACGATTCGAATCCAGAGTTTATCCGTAAAAATGTTTAATACAGACCTTCTTTTTAGTTTCTAGGAATTTTTATTTCTTTTATAAATTATGGCGGTTTCTGGTGTATTGTACCACTACAATTCTTATTCATATTTGCTGTAGTTTAAATTCTACAAAAATATATACTTAAAATTACGTCTTAAGTAATTCTATTTATTTAAGAAGCTGCGCATTTAGATATTGTATAGATAATATGTATGTACATGCTCAACAATGGAATGGAACAACTAAAGGAAATTATTTTGTCTAAAATCGGAGTCTAGGAGTTTTTACCTGGATTTAGATGTAATGGCTACAAAGTAACGTATTATGTATGCATATGGGTGGTATTGGTGGCTATAGCTATATGGTTGCTGTTGGACGGGCAGATCAAATTGATTTCTTACAATGAAGGCAACGTCGACCGGCTTATCGCACACTCGCAGATTGAATATATTTCATATGTTTTCATAAAGCTTCCAGCTGGGCTCCACGCTATCACTCAGTGCCAGAAAGGCCCATTATGAGATCGCGAACAAACCGAAAACCTTATCTGCTATAAAACTCAGTGCAAGCGCAGAAGATTATTCACTAGCTCGCTCACTCTTTCTCGCACTTGTATTTTCTCTTTCCCGATCTTTCCCCAGCACCGACAGTCGAACTTCAATATGTTTGATATTTTAAAATGATAATCTTCGTAGGACGGCCGTTTGACGTCCTGACGCTTCTCCTTTTTCCGATTATTTTTAACGTTTCAATGCGCCTTTTTCAAATATTCTTTTTCATGCGATATTTTTTCTACAGTTATTCACAGACTAACAAACGAATAGCATAGATTAGTACCATAAATTGTTCGTTCGGATTTTTGTTAATTTTTAATTTCTATAAGTAAACGTGGTATTTAACATTTTTAACATACTATAAAGTGTATTAGATAAATGATAAATACATGATGTATTATATAGAAATGAAACGCAAGTTAAGATAGAAATAGTTGGTCTAGCACAGAACTGATGAATCAAAGCGAGTAATCTCACTGTGAAAGCAACACACACAATAGACTAGTAAATAGAAATCTATTGGTAATATATCTACATAGCTATCAAATCATCTGATCGTGCAAAACAAACTTAGAATAAATTGAAAGAAATTAATAACGAAATGGATAAGCTGATTGGTAATCAATAAAGAACTTAGTTGTAAATGTTCTTGCAATACTAATAATCAAGATAAGTGTCAGGCAAGGGCTTGCATTTTGAACATTGTTTTTTTTTCGGTAAATAATCACTATTGTATAACAGATTTTTAGATTTTTATAGAAAAACAAATAACTCAATTACAAATACTTGTCTCATCTCTTGTTCCAATACATATTCATTCAGATTACCAAAAGTTTGTTCAAAGTAAATATGAAAAATGTTTTAAAAATACTAAAATTTAAAAAAATTCAAGAATTAGTCAATAATAATCAAACTAGAAAGTTTCTTTATTAATAATAAATAATAATAATGGTTGGTTTGTTGACCGTACCTTGGGCGTACCAGAGAAAGTTCAGAAATTACTATCATTAGGTCCCAAATTTGGTTTAACTGTCAATAGTAAAAAAGTTGATGTTGGTAAGATTCTTGCTGACTGTGAACAAATTTTGATTAATGTACTCAGACGTAGTAGACGTATGTAGAGGTTGACTAATGTTTTGACTAATTATTTTTTACACAGTGATGTCTCTAATAAACGTTGATATTCTGTCTGATGCTTGCAGAGAATGTAGAACGTTTCGTAAAAACAACCCTAACATTATTATAACTAGAGCTGATAAGGAGCAGTTACGGTAGTAATGGAAAAAACCGAATATGTACATAAAACTGATGAACTTTTAAAAGATAATAATACCTATACTACATTGAACAATGACCCTACGGTCACTACACATTAATAAATGTTTAAAACAACTACATCCGTTAAATCAAATCGACGAAAATACTTACAAGAAATTAGTTATTTACAATTCTGTTTCATCGAAACTGTATTGTCTATCTTAAATTCATAAAATTGACGTTCCCTTAAGACCGATAGTATCCTCGATCCAATCACCTACGTATAATTCTTCTACATTCTTAGCGAACATCTTAACCATGTCATTTGCTAATACTAGCAGTTACGACGTGTCGGGTTCTTTTCAATTCAGTGAAATGTATCAGAATTTTCAATTACCTAACAATTTTGTTCTTGTATCATTTGACGTATATAGTCTCTCTTTTCACCAATATATCTTGTGACCTTGTTCTTCATATTGTTGACCTGAAGTGGAAATTAATAAGAGACAATACTAACTTAAGTAAAGATAGCTTTCTTCAAGTGATACAATTAATTTGTCAAAATACATATTTCTCTTTTAACAATCATTTTTACAAGCAGACCCAAGGTCTCCCCATGGGTAGTCCCCTTAGCCCTATACTTGCCAATATCATTATGGACTATATTCTAGAAAATTTTTGTGACGTCTTACCTTTTCAATTTCCTATGATTTCAAAATATGTAGACGACATAATTTGTGCGGTACCGTACGAGGAAGTTGACAACACTTTGGAAATATTAAACTCTTTCCACCCCAATATTCAATTCACGGTGGAAAAAGAAAATGAATATGCAGCTCTATTTTTGGTTACTAAGGTTATAAGGACAAATAATCAACTTATTATTGATTGGCCCACTAAACCGTCTAATTTGGGTCGTTTTATTAACTTTCACTCTAATCATCCGATTAAGCAAAAAATCAATACAGTAATAGCCATGAAGAATATAATCGATAAAATTGCACATCCTTCACTGAAACAAAAAAATTTTCAGACTCGTTTCCACGCAAAATAGTTTTCAATACCTCTAGTAACCAAAATGGAAACAACATCACTTCCTCCAACGATAATCATAACAACAATGGTATAGCCGAGCAAATTAGGTACGTCAGATTTCCCTATATTCCTGGTCTTGCTCCGGGAATATCCAAAAATTTTAACTTTAATTTTAAATGAGCTTATTACAACTTAAACACAGTTAACAATTTCTTTACAAGAATTAAGGACAAAACTAAAAAGAACTTTAATTCCAATGTCATATATAGCATCCATTGTAATGATTGTGATCTTGAATATATTGGTCAAACCAGTACATGGTTATGCACTCGTTTGAACACACATTCCTCAGATATTAAAACTAAAAAAACCAGATGTGCCCTCAGTCAACATATGTTATCTAACAACCATAAATCCGATTTTGATAATACTAAAATATTATAAATGAAAAAGAACAAGAGAGCGAAGGAATTCTTGGAAATGATTCACATAAAGAATTGTGAAAAATCAATGAACTTTAGGTCAGACGCAGATAATTTACACGTCATTTATTCATTTTTATTAACTTTTAACCATAAAAGAAAGACGTAACTACATATTTTCAGTTTGTAACGTCAATTTGTAGAATATAGTAATTGTTTATTTCAATTTGGACAACTATACCAAAACCGATAGTTAGTATATGGACAACCATCAGTTTTAGTTAGAAAATACAATATTATTGTAGTTTTATCAAATTGTATTCGGTACACTGTGTGTTGTAAAGCCAATATCGTAAAATTGTAATAATCGTTACCAAAACTTGTAGTAACGAATACAGTAAGAAACTACTATCAAACTACAACAAAGATAACATAAATTTTAACATTTTTCTTGTAGAATACGCACTAAAGTTTGGTACTTACAACTAAACACGGCAATTCGGTACACATGCTAGCAACGTACGCATGTAATTTCGCATTTAATTTAACTTATAAGAAAAAATCCACATGGGACCGTGAAGCGAGTTCACCGTGGCATATTCATACACAACACGACTGCATACTAATTTGCAATTCAAGGTTGTTGTCATACGTATGGCCAGCTGGCCGATCGCAAACTGGATAACGCTCGAAATATCTCCCGCTATGTATGTGGTACAAATATGCCATATTTACTCTTAACTATGAATATGTTAATGTTTACGTGAATTATTATCGTCAGCACTTTTTAAAAAAGTGACTTTCATCGATGTGAACTTCAGAACTTTCAGAATTGTAGGATTTCAGGAACGAACCTGTTCCGTGAATAGCCCTGTATATAAATTATTTGACGGCCGTAGATGTGATATTTTACTGATAAAGTTCATAACATTTTTATAGAGTTTCATATTAGATTCAATTTCCTGTGAACTGTTTTATACGATTAAACGGAACATCCTATATATTATTGCATTTTTGAATACATTTAATAATTCTCTATCGTTCATTATTAGACAGGGGGTGGTACAAGGATAAGTTCTGGTGCAGAATTGCATGAGCGATATAAAAAACTCATAAAAAATATACCATGCTATTTGTAAGAAAGTTGACGTGAACATCCGGTAAACCGGAAGTGATACAAAAGCGTAAATAATTTTGCCAATGAAACCAAATGACACTATCCGTAATTACAAGTTTTCAGAATTGTTGCATTTCAGGAACATCGAAAAGTTCCGTGAATAACTCTGTATATTGTTAACTTTGAAAAATTGTTCACTACTTGTTGGTTTTCCTAATCCAATGAACACAATCGCTGTCCGAAGCAACTAAATCTTGCGAAAGCTGAGTAGTATAAAACCTAGCTTGTGACACTACTTAAATGCGACGAAAAATGCTGACTTCCTTAAATTTTTAAAATAAATTTATGTATACAGCAGCCTTATAGAAGATCTATCTCGTGTTGTTACGTATTTTCATAAGTAGAAAATAATTTGAGAATAATGTACAGTTAAAATACTAGGAAAAAATGTAATTAGTTTTTGGTATTAATATGAACTAGTAGCAAAAGTATACGTTCTAGAACTAATAAAAAAGTGTCTGTCTGTAAATGATAGTTGTGCCTTCAAATCTATCAATTAATGTAACTAAAAGTTTCGATTTTGAAACGTATTCAATCAGTTAAGAAAACGTTTTAACTAATAAGAAACGGTAAAAAGGTTTATGTCAATTCCTCTATGTTTAATAAATGTTTTAGCAGCACGACAACAAAGATATTCACAACAACAATTATAATCATCTTTTATTTCTCTGATCTTATTATTCGTACTACTATATATCATTCACAGAACGTGCCTCTATACATATAAGTATGTATGTATGTATGTATATATTTTTTTAATATTCAACGACAACAACGAGTCGGATATTATGAGGATATGTGATGGTGATGACCCAACAACCAAATTCCTATTCCGCTATTAGTATACACCCTGCTCCTTGTCTCTTCTCTTGCTCTCGTCCTTTTCTATCTTTTTACATCGTGATCCCTCAATTCCGAGCGACTTCATGACGGCGTATCTCACATTTGCACACCATTACCTGCCAGTGATATTATACTGCAGTTGATAAGGGATGGTTTAACCCTTTGCATTTTAACTTGTCATATACTATATATTTTTTATATGATGAGTGGATATTGTTGATGGTTTAGGAATTGTATTTTGCTGTATACTTCGCACGCCTACGTTAATACAATTTATGTATACGTGCATACAAATAATGAAATAATTTTTTGTTGAAAATGTCTACGTGTCCTTACCCCGTATATGGGGGTGTGAGTACATTATATGTATAATTTATTAGACGTAAAGTTGTAGTATTACGAATGTGTACGCTGTATCAAAAGATGTAGAATTATTCTATAGATTAATAATTTTGTCAATCTTGGTACAGTGGCAGTAAATTATAAAAACAATTAAAACATCACGTACTAATTATATCAACGTTTCGGTAACATTTTTTGTTTTCTTCAGGAAAGTATGGAAATTAATTACAATACAAAATTAGTAACATTATACAATTTCATCTTTTTGTATCACAGATGGATTATCATATTGCAAAACAGGTATTTTATAACTACTAGATTAATTAAAACCAAAGACTAGTTATTGCAACATATTAAAAACTTCTCAACGGACATCACATGTTTTGTGACATTTTTTAAGATCGGGTAATATGATTCAAACGATTTAATGTAAAATAATAATAATAATAATAATAATAATAATTAATTTAACGGGTCGATGGCCGCAGTGGTTAGGCGGCTGACTATTGTCGTGAGAGGACGATAGGTGCCGGGGTTCAGTTCTCTGGAGGGACGGTGACATTTTTTCAGAGAGTTTAATCCCGGATCGACTTGCCATTCGCTGTTGGGAGCAAAGTGATTAACAGCGCGGCATCATAAAAGGCGATATGATGCTGTCACAAAGCCATTTAAACACAACTTACACACACTAAACTACACCGCAAGAGTTGCAGTGATAGCCAGACAAGTAATACAGCTTACGGAGTCACTGCAACTAAGCAACCACCACACATAAAAAAAATAAATAGAGTAAAATTACAAATTAGAATTTACGTTAGTTTAACTAATTTTAAAATTTCGATACTCGAGACTCTCTGAAGTTAAGAAACTTTTGCACAGTATAAAAACACTCTCTTACTAGAAATCTCCTAAATTTACATGCAAAGATTTGAATATTTCGCTATTTGCCATTGCTATATCCATCCTTTGGTAAGTGATTGCAGCAAAGCTTGCTGTATTAGGGATTCTTTTAGAATAATGTTGTTCCATGCTGCTCAGTTCTGATGATGATCGCTGACTTTCCGTTGATAATAAGGCGATTTCTACCACACCAGTTAGAAAACTCCCTACTAGCTCTTCTAAGATTACATTCTACTGCAACTAAGCACCCACCACACATAAATAAAAAATAATAATAATAATTTATGCCTTATCATCCCCCAAAAGCTTGCGCCAATTACAGGGGGCATCGGCTGGCCATGAGTTATTATTGCGCCTGTGGCTGTAGACCGACTTAAGATGTTACCTTTCCGCACTTGCCGTGGAATTTGGAAAACTACAGAAAACCAAACTCAGAAAAGTGCACCGGGGTTCGAACCCGGTACTGCCGGACTACGAGGCAAGTGTACAAGCCACTAGGCCACTAGCCCGAGAGTTTGTTAATTGGATTAGGAAAACCAACAAGTAGAGAACAATTTTTCAAAGTTAACAATATACAGAGTTATTCACGGAACTTTTCGATGTTTCTGAAATCCAACAATTCTGAAAACTTGTAATTACGGATAGTGTCATCTGGTTTCATTGGCAAAATGATTGCATATACTTTCCATGTCTCTAGGACAAAAGCTAACAATTCATTTTAACATTAAAAATATATATCGCCGAATAGAATTGATTTTACTATATTCTAAAAAATACGATTTATTAAAGGTTTTACGGAAATGAATAGAAAATATTTGATAGTCCATCAATGTCATTTGAGTCATTGTATGAAGTAATACTTTGTGCTGCAGCGCTTATTAGAGTGTGTCGTTTATTTCAATCTGAATGCATTTGACGGAGATTCCTCTATCTATTTAGCGTTGATCGTGCGCACATTGAATAAAGATGCGGCGTTTATTTCATTCAGCTTATTTTCATACGGCGTTTATTAGAATGCAGCGGTTTTTGGAATAGCGACGCTAATTAGAATAAAAAAATCATTTAATGTATATATATCATACTTCCACCTTATCTTTTGTTATTAACATTTTGTTTTTTCAAAATTAAAACTTGTCTCTAGAATAAGTGAAAATATTTTGTATATATTTTTTTGTGACGAGTGTAGTTTTCACTGGTTTCCGGACCACCTACCTATGTGTAAATATGTTTCCATTGCTTAGTTACAACATTACCCGGCTATAAATAGTGTTACGTTGTTAATTATGTCCAAACAACGATTGGTAGCTCAAGTGGGGGTACCGATCCAGCGAGAGGTACCACAAACGTAACCGACAAAAATCTAAATACGGACCATAAATACTACAGTAGGTATAACGTGCTGCTCTTACTTCTGGAGTGACCGATCTGTTAATACATAAATATGTATGGTTTTAGTTCTCTTTCTTTTTGTGGTGAATGCAGCGGCTTCCTAAGTTGTATTATTTGCCAAGACTACCACTGCAGCTCTAATGTATGATCTATTGCTATCATAAACTCACTTTGGCAAGTCAGTAAATTTTACTAATAAGACCGAATGGAATACTTATTTATGAATAAACAACATCTAATAAAACAAGTTTATAATTTTTAGTAATAGTAATATTATCTCAAAAGTGTTTAAATGCAAATAATTTTTTAATATAAAATTGATTTTTACTAGTTATATTGGATAAAATATTTACAATATATTTAGATAATTTATAAAACGGTATCTGAATATATAAGACAATGTGACATAAAATATACTGTCCTTATGCAATTTACGGTATGTATCTTAGGTAACTTATTGTTCAAATTTCGGTACTTCTTAATTGAGTTCCTTTAAAGTGTCATCTTTTTTTGTTACATTAGCCAACTGCATTCAATATCACTATTCTACTACTATACCTACTTGTGTCGCTCCCGAATACTTATTTGTAGATTATTTTTTTAAGAAAAAGTTTCACTGATTTCATTTTTGGTCAAATGTCTATTATTTTTTCAGAACTTGGGGCGTGGATAAATGTTTGAAACTGGTGACAACATTTTTGCATTTATCATATGGACAGATGTTTCATTTTGGTTGTTGTATGGAAGCATGGTTATAGCGCAAAATTAATGCTTTCCTAATATTAGTTTTTGCACAATTCTGTTCATCTTATATACAACAATTTTTATCACTTTTCATTTCTATGTTGTTTTTACTTTAAAACCGTCAGATCTTTTTGCCGCACCCTGTACATATATGTATATATTTTTATCTGTGATTAACGCAGCTGCTTCTATGATGTATTGATTAGCAGAATACCGTGCAATCGTTGTTATCTATTTAGTGTGTTTCATATATTTTCATGGATTTGTTAGAGCGTTACCTCACCGTGCCTGATGGTTATAGACGTTAACAATTCATCTGATCGATGCTTTATACATACTATAATCTGCTTATACGGATTCAATTAAACTTCAAGCAGCTTTCCTTACATATATAGCAAATATGCATGGCCTGGAACGCAGTGTTTTGCTAAAATAACTAATTTAAATACATTAAATAATCAATTACCTACATATATTAAAGATTTCACGTGCAAGCAACGCTAAACCGGGATTCTACTGAGGCTATATGCAGTACGTTGTAGTATAACTAAAGCAAATGATTCACGTCATTTAGCTCTGTGTAGCTTCAGTGAAATTTAGGCTTTAGAAGTGCAACCACCTTGATTGAAAGTTACGATACCTCGACATGTTAACTACACTTTCTTCCTACGGCCGCTCATAGAATAATTGCAGGAATCACCCTACTAGCAATAAAAGAGATTAAGTATTAGAGACGAACTGTAGTTTCTACCTACCAGGCGTCATTAGGGTCCAAATACTAAATATGTTTTTATTGCTTATGCCTCACTAACTTGTATTGTACAACAGTTCAGCTGGCACTCTAATTATAGATTAATTCCTTCTATGGGGCAAGGTCAGAACTAGTACCAACCGAAAAGTCGACAAGTCGGTTAAGGCAGATGCGAACTTAGCTCGGATAATTCGTGGATTATCAGTCCTACTAGATGTGTCGAACTGCTCAATAGTCAGTAGTAGAATTAGTTTAGCAATTGACCTACAATATTAGTTAGCGAGTCGTAACCAACGAAAGCAAGTTTAGTATTCGCAGTGACGCTGATGACGCTTAGTAGGTGATAACTATAGTCCATCTCTAATACTTAACTTCTTTTATTGCTTATAGTAGTAGGCTGATTTCTTAAATTATACCATGAGCGCTTATTACATGTATTATTGGTATACTGTGTTAGGCAACACTCGACATTTTCACCCTTTTCTATTGTTTATTTACTTTACTTTGTCTCATTTTGTTCTAATTCTTTGCCATGTTTCTATTTTTAACGACAGTTTTATACATTAACTCTCAGTGTGCAATTTAATAAATAAATATATAATTTGTTTAGAATTGCGATTTTCTGAGACCAATTTAGTGCGCCTTTTAGTTATTTGAAAAAATCTATGGTTCTCTACATATTTCCAGAGAAACAATATAGTTTCTGCGTTAAAACTGCGACATTTTTAAATCAAGTAAATTTGATTTTAGAATAACTAATTAGCAAAATTAGCAAAGTAAATTTTTTATTTTGCAAAGTAGGTACATAACATCCCTTACTGTACGTGTTATATATTTCCACAATCAGTTTAATAATAATAATAATAATACCGTCTTTATTTCCTAATGCCGAAGCATGAAACACGTCAAACAGATAATTCATGGAAAACAATATATCAACATGACAGTCTGCAATAATAACATTAGCCTATCGGCTTTTCAAAATAACTATTAATATTATAAAAACAGTGTTTCACTAAAATTTGCTTAAATTGTGTTTTGAATGTCTTAATGTTCATAGCTTTCAGGTGCTGCGGGATGTGGTTGTAGATCTTCAACACTTGGGTCACAGTACTTTTATAAATAGTGGTGTAGCTCGTTTGTGGAATACGTAAATTCTGTTTCCGACACTCGCGTGTGTTATATTCATGATTTATTTCATATTGTTTTAATAGTTCACTATAGTGCTTTTTAGCAAAGCATGCACACTCATATATGTAAATGCTCGGTAAGGTCAGTATCTAATATTGTTTAAACACTTCACTACACGTTTGCCTCTTTTTTAGATTGAATATGCTTCTTGTGCACGATTTTTGTAAGACGAAAATCTTCTTTGCATCAACACTGTTTCCTCAAAAGATGATGCCATACGAGAAACTGGATTCAACATAAGCGCGATACGCGGACAGAGCCGCTTCTACGTGGATTTCGGGGGAGCCTATTCTTAATGCGTATACCATTCCTGCAATTTTTTTAGTCAAACTATTTATGTGCATTTTCCAGTTCAGTGCACTGTCGAGTTCTAATCCCAAGAATCGGGCATGATTAGTTGATGTAAGTGTTTCATTTTCAGACAGTAGGTCCAGTTCTTCATATTTGCGTAACGAGAATTTTACTATGTTCGTTTTGTCAACATTTAGTTGAAGATTATTTGCACAAAACCATTTTTTTGTGTCGTATAGAGCGTCTCGTATTTCTTCACTCAAATCCGTGTCATCTCGTTGTTGGATTACAATCGATGTATCGTCAGCGAACATATTGACCAGGTGGTCAGTTACTAGTGGTAAATCATTCGTATATAATAGAAAAAGGAAGGGTCCCAATATTGACCCTTGAGGTATTCCCCTTATTGACTGGAGCCATGAGGATTGCATTTCTTCTTCGTTTGTAAATGCACTCACGCATTGCATCCTTCGGTCAAGGTACGAATGTAGCAATCTGTGTACTATACCTCTGAATCCCATGCGTTCTAGTTTTGTTAGTAGAATGTTGTGGTCTACACTGTTAAAAGCTTTAGACAGATCTAGAAATACTGCTGCTACATCTTTATTGCTTGATATTGCTTCTGTTATTTTGCTAATAGCAATGTAAATGGCTCGAATTGTAGACCGTCCTTCTACGTAAGCACTTTGCCAAGGAGTTAGGATATTACAAATGTCTGCAAATTTTATTAGCCTAATTAATAATGCTTTCTCTATTACCTTTGCTATAATTGAAACTAATGCAATTGGCCTATCATTTTCCATATCTTGTTTATCGCCCTTTTTGTATATAGGTTTTATAATGGTAGTTTTCAAGAGATCAGGAAAGCATCCGACTTGAAAGCATTGGTTAATAATCGACGATAATGGAGTGTATAAAATATCAGCACAGCTTTTTATTAGCTTGGTGTGTATTTTGTCTGGCCCAACAGCTAGTGTATCTTTTAATGTACCAATTATGTTAAAAATCTCAACAGGGTTCGTCTCATATAATACCATTGATTTATTGTTTATCTCAACATTGGCCGTGTTATTTTCACCATTTCTATTATTTGAACCTAAATTAACGTAGAAGTTATTCAAATCATTCAATATTTGTTTTCTGTCCATGTTACTTTTTGTAAGATTCTCCATGTCGAAACCGTCTTTCCTTTTCTTGCCTGTTATATTATTTACAAGGTTCCACGTTGCTCGTACTTTTTTTAGCTTGGAGAATATATCTACTGTTACACTCTTTCTTTTGTGATTTTATGATCGTTTGAAGACGTTTGGAATAATTATTGTAAAAATCATCATTATCATTGCTTCGTATAACTGGCGTTTTATGCGACATTGGTTTTTAATATTGTCGTTTATCCATGGAGTTTGTGTGTTTGTCTTTTTAATAATTAGTTTTTCCGGACATACTTCTTTATAGATGTTAACTATAATTGTAATGAATCTATAAGTAGATTTATTTGGGTTTTGAGGCTCTTGTATTGACATCCAATTTATTTTCGCCAATCGTTCCCTTATCTCAGCAATTTATTGCTAATTGCTAATTTCGTGGCTAATGAGATTTCAAAGCTGACTTCTTGTCCAAAGTGATCGGATAGGGCATTTTTGTTTATACATCCTTTAAAATTTAAAACGGATTTAACAAATATGTTATCAATTAGTGTATCACTTGAGACACATATTCTCGTGGGTTCTAGGATAGTTTCTTTTAAGCCGAACGACAACAGTAGATTCCTAAAATCTTCAACCCGTCTATCTTTCGTATTTAAAAAGTTTAGGTTAAAGTCACCGCAAACTGCTACTGTATAGTCTGCTGCTTTGGGCGCAATTGATAATAGAATCTTTTCGTCTGTCTTTCGTACTTAAAAAGTTTAGGTTAAAGTCATCGCAAACTGCTACTGTATAGTCTGCTGCTCTTGGTGCAATTGACAATAGAATCTTTTCGATTGTGTCGTAGAATAACTCAAAATCACCTAATGGTGGGCGATACAAATTTATAATTATGAATTTCAGTTTTGGCAGCATTGTTGCAAACACTCAATTACTGATTCTATACTTTCTTGTTTCAGATTCGATAATTCTATTGCTTCGATATCGTTTTTAACGAATATACAAGATCCACCGTGTATAGATAATAAATTGTTTTACCTCCATAAAATTGATAAAATACTCTTTTTGTTTATTCAAAGAATATGATGTTTTCAATAAACTTGCACAGGGTGTTTTACTAACAAAATCTTTCGGTGGTGCAATTAGGTGAATACATAATTTTTAATTAAAAATTATATTTTACTGAACTTAGTATTTATTAGTTATTTCTTTATTTACTATCATCTTTTAGAAATAATGACTCAATTTTTATTATATGCACTAGTTTAAAACTTTTTTTAGTTTATAATGAAGTAGACTATGTCAAAACAATATCCTTCTTTGGTTTCAAAATGTTTTTTCTTTGCATGAATGCCCTCGAATCTGTGAAATACTATGATAGTGATGTTATCAGCGTAACGTTCTGCGTGCAACTTCAAGTCATCCATTACAAAGCACCATCACAAAGATAACGGAACTCCGCGCTGATGGCAGCCAGTTACCACTGCTGCCCTTATAGTGTGAAGGTTCATCGATACATGAATCGTTCTGTTTCTTATCATGCGTGGCATGATATCTATGAGATCTAGCTCCCCATTGTTATCTTAATTCCACGCTTTTATAAGGCCTGCAATACTGACAGAAATGACGCTCCATCAATGTTCAAGAAGGTAGCTACTCCAAATTCTTTGTTGCTAAAGGCAATTTGCGCTCGTCGAGTAAATTCACAAATGATCTACTCACAGCAACGGTTCTTAGTGTCCACTGTAATGACACTGGTCATGAATTTTATTTCAACAACGTTTAAGTTCTGGATATGAATGTACCATATTTATGAGAGAATTATTTGAAATATGTCATAAATACACTTTCCAATTCCATTCATTTTCCTAAAAACATTGACAGTTTAGGTAACATAGATTTAATATAATTTTTCTGTATTTCTATATATGTATATGTATCTTTTATGTAACGTAAGTTTTTTTTTACCATGACAAAATCGATTTTTGCTGTTTTTTGCCTGTCGATAAAATCTCAATTTATTTTCATCCGTTCATTAACGTTGATTTCAGTTCTTCATACAATTGTATGTAATTGTCCATCAAGAGGTTTATAGATTAAAGTTCTAAGTAATTTTTTAATATTTTTTAGAATTTCTAGCTTGATTTTTGTGTACTTTGCTTTGAAGCTAGCTTAATGAAATGAACAAAAAAGGTTAGTCGAGTATTTGGTATTATAATAAATAAAACATTAATAATAAACATTATCTCCGTTCTTGGTAGTTTTTGAGTAAAGAAAGCGTTTCTAGATTCGTACTTAATATCTATCTCCATAGGTATATAGACTCAGGCAAGCGGGGCGTAAACTACATATGTATATGACATGAAAAGTACTGTTTTTTTAAATTTCATATTGATTCAATTCCACCTGTAGCATGTTGGTTCTTGTCACTTGGCGTCGCGAGAACATTAGCGGCAGAACATAGATACACCGTACATGATTAAAATGATTAAATTCAATTTATTTTAGAACATCATATTTCTTGGAACAATTTAACAATTTTGTATTAATTGTAAGCTAAATTAATTCCTATGGTGAAAAATGTTTGCCCTTGTATATCGAATTTTCTTTTTCTATTTGAAGCTACATTTATAATATGAACATATAAAAATATACTTAGATTTATTTGTCCTATGTATATAATGTTAATAATAATAGTAATAATAAATTTACAATTTGTATATTTGCTTAATACCTACCTATACAAAGGAAATGTATAGAATAAGTGTTGCAGTTTGGTGAACACAATGGCTTTGTTGTGTACGTCCGTGATAAGGAATCTGCGCTGATAAGGGGGGCGACCGGTCGTGTTGCGATAACCGTTTCAAAATGGAATATTCGTGCTGTTTGTGTGCTCTCTGAGTGTGTGTCTTATCGTTCAGATATCGGCACCGAATGACTGAACGTTTTGGCTCTTATCTCGCTCGGATATGCGTCCCAGATAAGGACTTCGTTACTAGCCTCGCCGAGCATTATCAGTGACGCGACCATTCTTTCACTCTCGTAGCGAGAGAGAGCGAGATCCTTTAAGTTTTTCTGTTTGTTACGCTAAGCGCTATCTGTAATTAACTTTGGAGTGTATAGCCCAGACTAAGAATTGAAAAGTGGGAGAAAGAAAATTTTCTGATCTACAGACTTAAAGTGAAATAGTTGTACTTTTGTGGTGAATGCAATATCGTTGGATTCTATAATAATTATTGGTGTATGTAAAAACTACCTCTTTAAATATGCAATTGCATAATTTTTGGAAAATTTGGAAAGGGAACGAAGTTACTAATTCTTTTAGACATTTTTGAAACTGTTAACTGCCGACAAGAAACTAATCGTAGCATTAATTCGTATTAGTGATAATGGAATAAGTAATAAATAATTGTAAATTTTTTTTGTTACATATACAGGGTGTCTCAGCGAGACCGATCATTAGAAGTTTATGGGGTTCTGGCCAAACTATAAATTTGAAAATTCAGAATTATATATAGTCGTTCTTGTTCTCTTCAATGAAAATATTATTAGACTTCTCGCGCTTCCGGTTATACTGAAAGTCACCATCTACTTTGTTATTTTTAATGGAACAGCCTGTATATTTTTACATATTTGGATTTATCTATCTTTAAGCTGTATGAATACCTTTAGTTTTTCTAATTTGATTCGGGCGTTTTGTAGTTATTCGATTTTTTCTAAAAATTTTTGACATTTATTCAATAAATAGATTTTTCGGATATAAATTTAAAATTTCTAAAATGCTTAAACAACATGTTGAAATATATTTTAGCGCCAAAAATGACTGTCTACATTGCGTGGTTACTTTACTATGGCACGTTAACTCTTCGAAATTTTGAAGAACCATAACTTAATTTTTTCAAATAGCACCTTCTCCCCCGTCTCCCCCCATTTTATTATACTTAATCATCTTCCGCGTCCAATTCTACATCTTTTATGTCCCACATGTCCCATACCTAAAGTTGATAGTTTAGGAGATAATTAGATTTTTTGAAAAAAACATACATAACTCATCGATACTCATCCAGTGTGCCATGGAAAAATAGGCGTTCTCAAGGATTTGTTGTTAAAGTCTAACATCAAAATCACACTTCGTCGTTTGATGCTTGTAAGTTAATAATTACGCGTTCAATGCCTTTACATTATTGCTATAAAGAGTTAAAATGGATAACAATAACGGAAACAATGTTTACACAAAGTAAGATTTTATTTTTTAAGAAATGGATGTCAAAAACTAGAAAGAAATTATAATAATTGTTCAAAATGGTGGTCGTTCGCATTCAAGCACAGTGTTAAACGTAAAGAAACACCCTCAAGTCTTGCCCTTTGTAGATCTTGAGAAGAGAGTCTGTCGAATGCTGTTCGCACACATGCATGCTTCTAACTACTCCCTCGTGGTCGCCGATGTCTGGTAGACCAATTTGATAAAAAAATACCATATGCTATTTGAAAAAAGAGAGTTGACCTTGCTATGACCTTTGTGTCTTTTTTATAGTTGTAACAGGGGTTACTGGGAAGACGCTAACAAATTGAAACAACCTGTATCCTTTTTCACATGTGCCAAGCTTTCGGATACAGGTTGTTTCAATTTGTTAGCGTCTTCCCAGTAACCCCTGTTACACCTAACGTAGTACGCTAGTACTTCCCTTCTGATATATCTTACAGATGGGATTTCTTTATAGTGACAACAGTAGCGCCATCGGATGAGCCCCTTTATATAGTTAAACTTTTGACTAACACTTTTCTTCATAATACTAATTGTTTCGAAGATATTACAGTGTTACACTTTAAATGGACCATCCTGTATAATAAGCATATTTGTGGTTGGTGGAAATGTACGTAAAATTTACTTTGTAACAATTTAATGTATTATTAGTGTCTAAAACTGTTCAAGAACTCGAAATTAGAAAACAAAGGAGGACTCTGCAGATTAAATCAAGAGAATTATAATAGACAAACAAATAGATACATTTGAAATTCAGCTGCAAAGTGCGTAAGTGCAACTCTCGGAAATCGTATATTGGACAAAAGGGCGGTGTATATAGTGCGGTGTCAAAGGGCATCGCAGAGATGTCGAGCAGGGAAATACTGGAAAATCTGCAGTAGCTGAACACTACCACACCGGAAGCAATCACATAATAGACTACTATGACGTAAAGATACTAGCTAGAAGCAAACACTACTACTCACGGATAGTGAGAGGAACCGTGCAATAATAAAGAACCTGAACAAGAAGCGAGAAGACGGATACAGATTGGGTAGGATATGGAAGTTGGCGCTGGAGAGCCCGGAGGAGCAAGGACCATCGAAGATGCATCCGAGATCATCCAACACGAATCGAGGAGAAGCATCAGATACGGATCAAAAGACGATAACTAACAGTACTAATTACTTACTACCATCGAAAACAGTAACAGCTGCAATACCAAAGGCTTACCAAAGGTTACATAAACAAAATATTGCCTCTCTTGACTTAATAAATAGAGAGTTATCGCCATAATGTCGAAAAATAGTAAAAGTGAAAAGGCTATTGATTTTTTCTGGATGAACAGTTCGATTGACAGCTAGAAATTTAGATTTGTAAACTAGAATATAAACACTATCTGTAAAGTGTTAAATAAAAAAGCTTTTAATTAGGTACTTAATACAAATGGATATCATTCAATTCTTTATTAAAATGTCAGTCTCGTATCTGGACTTCATTTTTCAACGATCATTTTTCAACGATTAATTCGTTGCAGAAAAAATCCTGTGCAGTATAATCAAGTATGGCTTGCCTCATCGACGATGTAATCTTATTTTCTTTAAATTCCATCGATAAAAAAGTTATAGGCAGTAGGATCCGTGGTAATTACGATGATGTTATTTGGCGGGCCATCTATTCACAAATTGTCGATCTACTGGAAATCTTAAAACTCGGCTTGTATACATTTCTACGAGTATATTATAAAAAGCAAATAACCGTGCTGGTTATTTAGACTTCGTTAATATGGTTCACAAGACCCCACTATGAATTTATGGTTTAAAAGCAAAATAAGGACATTTTCAACATTTTATTTACTATAATACACTTTATCGAATATATATAACTAGAAAATATGAATTTATATGCAGTTGTCACAATAATAATGTGCATGCTCCAAGCACAAGAAAATACTACATTTTTGGCAACAAATTCTTTGTCATCAGCGCTAGCATTTTCATCGTCAGATTCGAAACACTTTGGATAGTTTATTATAGCTTCCAACTCCGCATCCGTTATATTCTTACTTGTGGATGTCATGTCTTGCAAGAAAAAAACCGAGAAAAAACAAAAACCATGAAACTAAGAAAAAGTTACATTTACCTGCTGGTGGGTCTAGTCACATATATGAATTCATAACTAATTAAAAATTCTTTTTTTTTTTAAGAAATATCGTTACTAACCTGAACTTCTGAACGACCTCGAAGATTACACAACACATAAGCGCCATGTAACAACGAATAAATAAAGTAATACTACACGGAAAATTGTGCAGGGTCCGGAAAACGGTTAAGGGTTAATACAATCGATTAACATTAACAAAATATCTCAAAAGAAATCACCTAGCACTGATGAAAACTGCAGTGGTATTAGTATGAAATTGCTGCATTTCATTCAAATAAAATATTTTAGAGTAGAATGTTTTTTTAGAAAATGTTTAAATTAAAGAATGCTTTTTGTCGGTGTACGGATAAATTACTACTTCTAATAAGCTGTAGTATTAGCTACAATATTTATTTATGTACATACGTAAAACGATTAATAGGTAAGTAATAAGTCACTCAAATCCTCGTAATGATGCCCATTCTTGTAAATAGTGAATGCCATTCAGTAAATAAATATCAGTAGTTCTTATTCTCTGTAATGCATATGTTCTAAGAATCAATGCATTGTACGGTTTTTAGATCATTAAGGCCCGGTTTTTCAATCGCTGGTTAACAAATTTTAACTGACAGGTAAACTCAAACTGTTGGCTAAAGTGTTTATCGATCTCACAGTTTAAACCAACTGCAGGTCAAAGTACATATAATCTAAGCTAGCAATTTAACTTGAAGTTAACTAACTACCAGCCAGTTAACAGAAACAAATAACCGCCGATTGAAAAACCGGGCATAAAAAGATAAATTGACACACTTTCAGTCATGAAGACGGTATCTGTAGGCTTGCACAAAATATGAGGTCAATTTATTTAAATTTCTATTTACTTTTCTTTTTTTACAACGCGTGTTACATATGTAAAATTTCCGACAAATTGGTATAAGTGTTAAAAAGCTCATAATTAACAAATAAAGAATAAAGCTATATTTTTATTGCGCGTGGTTTGTTAACCTTATTATTGTAAGGGTCGTGGTCGCATTATTTGATCACTGTTCTGTTCATACTCGTTTCACGATCAACAGGTGACCATTCAAACTACTCGATTCCTTTTAGCAATCCCCACCCTATTTTCTAAACAACCACGACGCTATTGCTGATTCAGTTCTATTGAGGGTTGATACTCTTCTAAACATAGTGAGATATCTCTTCTGTATATGCGTGTATATTCTATACGTATTTATGTGCGTGAGACTTCGAAAGGGGTTCCAGCGATTGCTGTATATACGTAGTAGTCTGCAGGCCGGCAGTCGCATTCTTTTTAAGATTGCGTAGGAAATACGTGTGTTTTGTAGTTATAAGTCTGTGAATTTGTGTTCGGAAGTTTGAAAGACTTAATTATTGGAATGGTCGTGTTCTACATGAACATGGGTGAGTTACTATAGTTCAATAACCTCCATATAACTACCTAGAACTATTGACGTATAAGTTATTAGTTTAAAATACTTTTTTATAACAAACATTAAATATATAAATAGGTACCAGTTCTTGGCTCAATATTGTAAAGAAATTATTTATAATATAAGAAACAAAGTACTATAATAGAAAACGAAGATTCGCATATGCGTTGACGTAGGTACCTGTAGAATGTGCACAGGCAGATTGCTTTTAATGTTGTTCAGAGAAAGTGGTAATTACAATTGTCTCTTTATTAGTCACCATTAAGGCTGGACGATATCGACATCTTTGGTATCAGGTATTGATACCAATCGAGATATCAATATTTAACGATGTGTCGGTTTCGTGCATGGTACCAATTCTGTATACTTGATTCAGTTAAGTATGGATACTTTACCATCTATACTTGCATCGATACCTTTGTGTTGATACCTAGGAATCGCTCATGACTCGATTTGTAGGTTTGATGTTTGCAACATATCTACTGTATCAAATTTACAATATTGTGATATTGTCGTAATCTGCACATTTGCTGCACAAAATGTACAACACAATATACATCCTGATTCATTCATGTTTGGGACAGTATATAGTTCCATAAATATTTGGTCAATAACAGTTTGTTTCCGAGTATTGTGGTCATAAAAAAATCGTTGTTTTATTAATATATTGAAACCTCTTTAAGATATTTCAGTGATATTTTTACTATTTATTGGTATCTCTTTGACCTTTTACAGCTGATCCAGTAATTCCGAAAGCAAGAAAAATAGCACCTATTAAACTTGTGCCATTTCTACCATTTTTTTTAATGAAACAGACAACAATACAAGTTTTAACTTTCCAGTTTTTTTCATATATCGTCTCGTTTTTATGAAACAAATTAAGAACCAAACTCACCGAACTAACAATATTCACGAACTCAATCAATCAATCATTAAATATCAATATGTAAACTATTACTATTATTGAATATTCAACGCGTCAGTCGTGAATTTAACGATTTAGATGTCTTTTTTCAAAAATTATTATATTTCGCCGAAACTTGATGTAGAAGTAGTAAATATGTGCAAGATGAATTTTTATAAATCAGTGGCACTGATAGCACATTATAGAAGATCATTTTCTTGTGCTGGCGAATGCTCAATGTGAGCGTACATAAACAACATTAATTCTATCATTACCCACAATTTCTGTCTGAATCAAACAGTTGATGCTTGCGTTGCCCAATGGAGATATTACCCACTGAATATACAATTCTTATATACTACACAAAAATATCCACAAAACATTGACAAATGGAACAAAATAATCATACTACGATGGAGTTATAATACTATTGAAAAATAGAACTAACAATAAGACAACATGGACAATTTTCAAGAATATAACTAGAACTGACAATTGTGAAACAAGCATTTTTAGTTACTTTCTTTCGACTTCTGCAGTCTTTCAATAAAAATATTGTGGATTATGTTTTCTTTAAAATCTCATTTACGTTAATCAATTCTCAATGTTTATATTTTTAATACCGAATTTAAGATGTTATTCAGATTTAACAAACGAAATAACTTAATGATTATTAGCTGCCACAATGCTCAAAGACGTTGACGTTTTATTAATACAGCAATTGCCCATTTAATTGCTCTTTAGAACGTACCACATAAACATTTTTGATATACACAAACCAAGTCATAGGCTTACTATCATATTAAAAAGCATCCTATAAACCTATGACCATTAAAATAATGAAAATTTTTAGAGCAAAAGACGTTTTATACGTTCAAAAGCGAGTTGAAGCAAAAGATACTTCAAGCTCCGTATTACAAAGTTCTTCACTGGATCTCTTGGTGCAGAAGTAGAGCACTAAACACTTCAACCCACTAAACACCAAAAACTTTTAACGAAACACCGACGCGTTTCGACAGCGAAGCTGTCATTATCAAGGCTCGCCTGATAATGACAGCTTTGGTTGAAGTGTTTAGTGTTCTCCGTTTTACAACTTCACGATTTTTTAAATAGAACTATATTATAGCTTGCTAGCTGTCTGTATTATGTATATGTACATTTACTAATTTTAGTTCGTTCGCTCTCTAATTTCTAAGGAAATGGACTGGATTACTTAACAAGGACATATATTGTATATTCACACAGTGTTATTTTTTGTGCAACAATACAAGTGACATGTTTCTGCAATAGACTTCGCTGAGATATCAACAATTTATAAAAATGGAATTGAAATCTGTCAAAGCGTGTTTTAGATATTTTTTTATGAAACTGTAATACCCTCTGTCTCGAATACGAATCGTTTTTGAACAAATGTTTATAGAACATTGTTGTTATATTTTGACCCGAGAAATCGTTCATTTTAATCACCGTTCTTTTATTATTTATTGTGACATAGTGATAGTTCTCTAGAGTGTAATTTGGTCACCATATTACTGCTGTCAGAAGCTGTCGCTGGAACTGATTCAGAGATATTTAAAAAAATACCTGTCTTTTAAACTGGATAATGTCTATTCCTCCTTGAGGAACATACTATAAGACAGTCTTAGCAGAACATACTGTACAATCTCCTCGATGTTCATGTTAGCATTATGTCAAAATATTACTTGTGTTTGGTATCGAAACACTCAAAAAAATAAGGAATGAAAGGAACTACAACGGCTTTATTTTTTTTGCAGGTCACAAACGACCAGTCAAATGAATTTAGTGGTTGATTTGGTGCAAGGACATCATGTCAAAATATTATGTGCGTGTGGTATCGAAGCAGTTGAATAAATAAGAGAACCACGGTAGTTTAATTACTACGCGCGATTTTACGAATTTGATTTCTTTTGAAGATTATAAGATACGTTATACAATAAGCCAAATGAATTTGGTTTTGAGTAGATAGAATAGTTTTCGCTTGAGAGAAATCGTTTAATTGGATCGTAGGACTTTTATCGTAAAATTAATATGAAATCGTGTGTGTATGTATTGAAATTAACATATATTTTGTGTTAGGTTGTTTCGTACATAAAATAGAGGTATTTTAGAATAACAGCTTTCCAATAAAACACACTGACTTAAGAAAACTTATATCTTAACTTCTAGGGAGTCTCGATTTAAATAAAGCACATTGGATTATGGAAATATTTTCAGCCAGTAATATGTGAAACTCCTGCCTGCACTGTCTACACTTCGAAAGTAAATATTTTCAGCGGCACAGCTAATGAACCAACACTAGAAATTTTTGACTGTCTCTAAGAACCAATGATTCGACGTTACTGTCGTATTGCAACCAATGTTAATCAATAACACTTGTTAATCAATAACACTTTATCAACATGTGTAACTCATTTTGTAAAAAACTCAAGTACGTCCCTTTAATTAAATTGCCTTCAAAGAAATGTGATTCAATATGTGTTCTACATATTCCACCCCACACATTCGCGTTAAAGTACTGTTGATTTATGTGAAGCACCCGCAATAACCTCGGATATTCAGCTGCACAACTCGGATATTCAATTGTGTGGTATTTATGCTCTCTGTGTATTCAAAAATATTCTCAATACATTGCTCAGCATTTAAGAATTGGTCTAGAAAAACAAAATCAGTTTTTTTATCCAGCACAATTGTCGCCCATATCATTACAGTACAGTATGCTGTAGCGTTGCCAGACTGACGTCTGAATCCGCGAGTATTTAGTCTAACCCTAATCGCGACTCGTCAAAAAAAGCATAGTCGACTGTTGATCTCAAGTCCAGTTTAAATGTTCTTGAGCCCCGTTTACTGGATGACCTCGATTTCCCCTGGTTAATAATTGAAGCTCAAAGGGGCGTCTGAAGCAAAGATTAGCTTCTGTTCCAAGACGGCTGATGGTTTGATTGTGGATTGTCACGTTATGGGTTGTCTGAGGGTACGATCTTTACTCATCAGCAGTTATTGAACTCTGTCGGCGAACCTGGAGAGTGTACCTCTCCTGAATAGCAGTAGTGGCGCGTCTTCTTCTAAAATGTTGTTGTCTAGAGTTACCTGTATCTCTGTAACGTCGTCGTAGTCGGCGAATTACGCTCTGTATTATACCCAGGCACTTCGCTAGGTCAACTTGTCTTACTCCAAATTCTAGCATTCCAACTACCCTATTCATATCGTCAAAACGCAAATTGTGACGTCTAGTTTGTTCATTCATGTTTGTTCTAACATAATTTAACTTTAAGTTTATCAATAGGCATCATTTGTTTTTGTAACGACGCAGAAACAGCGAAAAAGTGTCAAAACAAAGTTAATCCTTAGTTAGTCCTTAGTTTATGCTTAGATTATGTTGATATGTGTATCTCAAAAACCGTTTCATATGAATACCATACATAAAGTAGCATTTGTTTTTGATTTAAATTAAAAATAAATGCTAACAAATTAGGTTTACTCAAAAAAACAGCTTCTTTCCGTGTATAGGAATTTTAATTTGTAGATCTTGATAAAACTAAACACATCAAATAAAAAAGTCTTATCAACTAAGACTTTTGGCGTACTAGGTGGGCACACTGCATAATCGACAGATATAACGCGTTGGATCATTCCTAAATTTATAAATTTCCGTACAGTACCTACTGCAGATATGTTCCGCGCAATAGGACATCGCATTATCTGACG
Source organism: Holotrichia oblita (assembly GCA_023690525.1). Taxonomy (NCBI): domain Eukaryota; kingdom Metazoa; phylum Arthropoda; class Insecta; order Coleoptera; family Scarabaeidae; genus Holotrichia; species Holotrichia oblita. The sequence continues at coordinate 57,427,038 of CM043017.1, forward strand.
AATTGGTGAAAATTCAAACATGTCTCTAAATTTCAAGAATTGTTATAATTGACATTGATGACAATACAGAGGAAAGCATAAACTCTTCGAGCTATATAAGCAATATTAACAAAACAGAGCGACGCGGCGTCGCGTTGCGTCGTTTTGGTCGATATTTCTGATAATTAATAAGTGTGAAATAGTAATAGAAAGAAATAGAAAAGTATATGCTCATTTTAATAAAAAATTCTCATATCTTTAGCTGCATATACGTATTATTACTTTTTGTAAACCGTTCCCTTTTTAGAACTGCCAGTTTCAAAGTTAAATATACATTTTTTTCTAAACAAAATATAAAAATTATTTGAAATGTTTTTGTAACACAGGTTGTCCAGAAAATTAGGAAACTGGTAGAGGACGTCACTGCCATCAAAAAAGTCTATATGCACTAGCCTGGCAATGCTTCCTTAAAAAGCCATAGCTTATTTTTCAGACTTTATATTCCCTTCATATTATAAGTGATTGTAAAGTCGGCGTTGTTTATTTCATACTTTAATGGAAATAATAAAAGACATAACAAAAATAAATACAATTATTTTTGCACATGCTACTTAAAATGTTGCCTTTGCATGGGAATGCACATTTCAGCACGTCTTCTCAATTCTTGCCGGATCATTGGGGAAAAAAATTCGGTGTTTCGCGAATATGATTGCAAGCACTCTGTATTCTAGCAATTCGTTTCTGGTAGCAATCCTGTGTGCATAAACTAAATCCTTGAGGTGACCCCGCAAGTAAACGTCCAAAGGATTTAGAATAGGAGATCTTGCTGGCCTTGCCATAGGACCGCCTCTGCCAATCCACCTTCTAGGATATTGTTCAATGAGATATTCTCGCACCGCAAGAGCAAAATGTGCAGGAGCTCCGTCATACATAAAGCAGAGATTCACATGCAGATCCAATGGAACATTGTCGAACAAATTTGGGAAAGAGTTCTGTAAAAAATCACAATAATTTTCTCCATTCAGTCAATCTGGTAATTCAAATGCACCCAGCAATTCGTTACCAATTGTTCCACACTAGATGTTCACAGAAAACTGTTGCTGGTGCCGTCCTGATACAATTGCATGCGGCTTTTCATCAGACCAAATGCAAGAATTGTGAAAATTGAAAACCCCATCTCTTGTGAAAGTAGCTTCATCGGTAAATATTATCCTTTCTGTAAATCTATTTTCCATTAATACTTTTTTCAAGTACCACCGACAAAACTGAACGACTGACAAAACGAACAAAACGAAGTAGTTGCTGGTGAAAACTATTGGACACAAAAGATTTTGTTAAACTGTTTGCAAAGTTTGCGAATACTATTTCGAGGAACGTTTTCTAAGTCGTTTAAAATTTGTTCTTCTAGTTGAAGGTTTCTTCTAACAGGAGCACCCCAATTTACGGTCACTGGTTTTTTACCATTTTCGCGTATTCTGCGATCTACAGCAAGAAATGTTTTAGCGCATGGCACACGACGGTTCGGGTATTTTTGCTGATAAATTTTAATAGCCCTTGCAGCATTGCCGTCAGCCTTCCCAATGCTAAATGCATGTTTGCATATTCTTGGTAGGAATAATTCATTTTTTTGGATGAATAACGAAATTCCGCAGAATAGCACTAACAAAAGTGACCATTCGCGGAAAACGATAGGAAAACAAAAATTATAAGCAACGTCGACTTTGCGTAACGTCTTCTACCAGTTCCCTAATTTTCGGACAGCCTGTATGTAATACGGGACTGATTATCGGTTCCTCGCGTTATACGAATTTACATTATACGGGAGAGAGCGTATTATCCATTAGGCCCCTGTATTATTATTTACAACATTATCACTTTAAGGAAGATATTTTTGGTTAATCTTAAGAAGGGTGTGCTATATAGCGCATAATGATAAATATAATTAACATGCGATGGTAGTACATGTATCTATCTGTGTCTTAGATACATATATACAAAAATGACTTTGCAAATTTAAATGGATATGTAATGCAATAACATTTTAGATATTTAGCAGAAAATTTGTATCTGAGACGTATACCACATTAAATTATGAAAAACAACTTTAGGTGTTACAATGATTTATGTGTAATATTTTATGAAAAGTATAGGTTCCCGCTGCGGACTCGATAACATCAGTGGCTGGGCCGACCAGGCTAGTTAATGCGATACCATCAGTTCCATACAAGCCAAATAGCTCGATCTGTAAACGATAAGAGGGCGTAGCGTAGTGGGCCAGGGATGGAGAGGGGAGCGACGTCCCGTCGATGCATGCAGTTGATAACAGTCGGGGCCAGGCGTTATCAATGCTCATCAATCAGCCAGTAACTGATAAACAAACTCCGCTTGAACGCTGGGGGACCGCTTATCAGAACCGACGGTTTCAATCTATAAAGTCTCTATACTCTCCTTTGCTTGTTCGTTGTTGCCACGAAATTGCGTTCCTTCTTTCGTGGGTTTCTAGCCAGCTACGATGATGATTTCGTTTCCCCATTTAGTAGAAATATACATTGTTGTACACATGCATGCATAATAAGTTGTATACACGTATGATAATTTATTGTATTATGTACAATGTATACACATGTATGTATATTATGACTATTCGCATTTTTAAGTCTCTCAAAAATTAAAATTATTTCACAAAGAGCAATGTGGCGGCAAAAGAACAAACATTTTTCGTAGTAATAACTACAATACACACAAACATGACTGACATCACCGATATTAATGAAGCTCATCTGCTAGTTCCGACTAGTAACAGCACGCAAAATCCTTTGCCTTAATTTGCATATATTGCGGTGGCAGATGCATAAGGGTTAGTGTTTGTTGTTACGACTGTGTCGTCGTCTTAAATAATTCTTTCCCTTTTAAATAGTTCCTGTTAATTGAAATAGACAAATTTAAACCACACAATATTTAATGTAAGGTCGCCTATTCAGATTAACGGAAAAACGATAGATATTGTGTGATAGATAGTGTTTATTATTAATATAACTACAATGTTTACTATAAAGTAGTACAACAAATCTAATGCAGAGTGTTGTAGAAGAAAACTAGATAAGTAATCTAAAAAATTAAATAATAATTTTTAGAATTTCACGAATTACGTATTAGAGTTCCAATTAAGAAGTCTTAATTGAAAATGCTTTTTTAATTAATTGCTTGTAATTCGGAATATATTGCACTGGAAGTGATGAAGTAATTTCGAGTTATTTATACATACATATGTCCCACACATGAATTATTGTTTAGCTACTTCACGTAAGATAGCGCATTGGATTAAAAAAATAAAAATGTGAATGATTAATATTCAAAGCAAAATTGTGCTATGAAGATATAATAATGAATAAATCCAAGTAAATCGCAGTGAGATTTCGTTAATCATAAATTCATCATAAATAGTTATTGAAAATGTGTAATTATAATCCTATAGCATCGATACAAAAGTAAACAAAACAAAAGAAAATGAAATTAACTTGGTTATTTTTTACTTGCAATTCCTGAAGTAGGTATTTCCACGTAGGTCCAAGTAGGTCAATGAAACAACAAATTAATTAAATACCAATTTATTCCAGTACATATAAAATTATGTTTTCGTTAATAAGACTTCTTCACTGGAAGAAATTGACATTTAATATGTGTCAAAATATTAATAAGCTAATAATATAAATGGCCATGCCTATCAACAAAACTATATAAGAAACAAAGAAATTATAATCGTATATCGAATTATAATTACATTCTTAAATAATATTAAGAGGATATATTAGTGTGAGTTTAATATAACTATAAAACTAAAATTGAATTGAATTATTCGTATATCAATGTATTTTTGTCAAGCTCTAACAATTCTGTTCAAGGATTAGGGAGAAACATGGCAAAACAACCTAGTCAAGAGCTTAAAATTAATAAAATTCAGGCGTGAATTAAATTATTATAAATAACGCTTAAATTATCTATATCAGTTCTAAAATTTACCACGTTTTCATCTTTTTTGATATACCTATATCATTTCGTAAATTAATCTCTTTTTATAATTATTTTTCTTTTTAAAATTTTAGTGTTTTGAAAATTAAAATTATGTCGTCTATCTTTAGAATACTTAGAAAATGCAGTTTCAGCGGTGATGTTATATATAACAGTGTATTGGTGATTATAAATTCGTTTATTTAAGTATTGTTTGGTTTGCCCGATATAGCATTTGCTACAATCTTTGCAATCCAATTGTTTATGTATGGTATAGTGTGGTATATGTTATGATTACGTTTTGTACCTGTGTTATATATTTTATTTATTCTTTTTGTTATTAATTTATTATAAAACTACTAGTGTCTTTAATGTGCCAATTTGTTTTGATATGCCTATTATCGTATGTTACATTTAAAAAAATGTATAGAATTTTGGTTTTCACTTGCAAATGTAAATTTTAGTCTTTTTTAAATATTATTAATTCACACTGTTTAGAACAATATGAATAAAATTTACAAAATAGTGTAAATCTACTGTGGTTTCAATACGACAGTTCTCCAGCACGCTATCAGACACAGATCTAAGGATGTTAAGATGAAATATTTTCAAACTCGTGGATAGTCAGAAACGATCCTGTTTTATAACTCGCATGTTCCTTAGATCTTTCATAATTTAACTTCTTTGTCTTTGGAGCAATAAAAGATCTCGTATATGTGCGTTCATATGCAACCTAAGACCAGCTAATGGAAACTGCTATTAATGCGTTTCATAGGTTAGATGGGCATAATATTAGGATAGCTGTTAACTCTGTGTTGTAAAGGTGTCGTATGTGTGCCGATAACAATGGTGGACATTTCGATCACAAGTGTAAATTTAACGTGTTGCAAGTTGTTAATAATTAATTCTCACTTCTGTAAATGAACAAAAGCTCATCTAGATTGACTTAAAAATATTACTCACCAACAATTTTTTGACACATATTATAATGATTACTGCACATCATCAGAGGAAAATATTTCAAACAGTTTCAAGTTTTGAAATTTGTATAATGAGGTAAGAATTGGATATAAAACCACAGGAAAACGTGACAAAACACCATTTGCCAGACGCTGCTCAGGATACATGCACCATGAATGTGTGTACCATTTGTTATATACATATAGGTATATATTTATAAGTATATTCAAAAAAAGCAATAGTATACAAGACGTTCTATTCAAAAAAGTAATTTTCATCGATAGAACTTAGTTGAAATGAACGTTAATTTTGCACGGCCTTGTATGTATAGATATAATTTTGAGGTAATAGATTTGATGCGCCGTATTTCAGCTAGTAACGTATCAAATATGAAGTCTTCACCTGCAATTCTTTCAGAAATAAATAAAACTCGGTTTTATTATCGCTTTATAAACTTGTTTGGTGTTTATTGGGTTAAAGTGTTTAGTGTTCTATTGGGAAAAAAATTGGAATAACTTCAAAACTACTGATTATTGATAGAGGGTACCTTAATAATTTGTGATGCAGAATTGCATGCGCGATCTAAAAAACTCGTAGAAAATATACCACACAATTTTAATTAACAAAGTTGACGTGAACTTCCGGTAAGCTGGAAGTGATATAAAAGAGTAAATAATTTCTCCAACGAGATCCGATCTCAGTAGTATCTTTAACTACAAGTTTTCAGAATTGTATGATTTCGGGAACATTCGGGAAAAGTTCTAACTAACCAGTTCCGTAATGACTCTGTATATATATTGTGCATTATTTATTACCAGACTATATAAATAATAAAAGCCGCATTGAAATGAATCACTTTTCGACACGCAAAAGCGTGTTTTAATGACTTATTTACCAAAGCAACATAAAAAAATGATGTTATAGTCCCATTTATATGTAGTATATCAAATGATTTCGGTACAAACTTGCAACTCCATATGTATCACCTTTAGGAAGACGGAAGGCTGCATACAATCAAGCGCAATAATCAATCTGCTATAGTTGTCATAAAAATGAACAACGATGTTTTGTATGAAATACAAAACTTGAAGTATTATTACAATAATAGTACGTAAGTAAGATTCGTTTTAAAGCAATTATTCTGAAAGGCTATGAAAGGCTTCATTTTTTAAGTACTGGTGGTATTTTTTGTTTTGTAAGTGAATATCTGGAATCTTTTTCGATAAAATGAGAGCCACAATCCACCGATCCCCAGAAAACTACATCATTCTCCTTTAATATCCCCATTAACGTAGTTTTTAAGATATAAAATAATATATTTTAATATTTGAGTTTGAACATTTGTTATTTTGCGAACAATGTATGTCTATATTTTATTTTGTTATAACATGGGTTCAACATGTAATTTCTTTTAATTAAACAACTTATATATTTCTTGATAAATCAATAGATAACATTTGGCTGAACACAAACCGTTTACTGAATTTATTTAAAAGCATTATTATTGCTCGTGGGTATCGTCAAGATTTAACTGGAACATTATCAAACGGCAGGATCGGAAACCTACTAATTTGAAATAGTAAAATTCTGAGCTACGTAACAGGGAACATATATGCAGATACTACAATTTCATGAAAATTTTAACTTGGAAGTTGCACCATGTTTCATCTCCACATGAAACGGTAAGATGGCATTAGGAAACAACACTGGCCATTGGTAAGATGAGATAATCTAATATTCTTATACAGGACAGAACTTTTTGAGAAGTTGTAATGATTAGGGAGCGCAATTAATAAGCACTGTGGATATCTTGTATAAAACCATGCCTTGGAGACAAAATTGCCTGGTTGATTCGGACCAGGATTGTTTATGTGTTGATCGGTTTATTGCTTTAAAAATATTACATATATTTAGAAAAAAACATGCACATGCCAGAAAATTATTCAATTGAATTTAAAATTCTTTATGACAGGAAATGTTTACATATGTATTAATGACGTGACAATTATTTAATGCAGTTAAATGTAGATTAACAATAATAGAGCACTTATTTTTATTTAATAGCATTGCTTAATCTGCCAAAATTTATATAGACCTAAAGACTGCGTAAAGAGAGAACAAACACTGTACTAGTTAGAGAAATAGGGGAATTTATTCGTTTAACAACGCAAGGAAATTAAATTTGCATGTACCTACAGAACGGTCGCAAGTCTGTTATCTTTTTACTTCAATGCTTGCGTATAGTTTGTATTTTGTCAAGAACTAATCCTACTAGATTTAAATTAGGATAAGTTGGTAGTGCGGGTGTTAGGAGAACGAAAGCAGTGCAAGAGGAAAGCGGACAGAGTAATTCAACAACACGGTAAAATGATTTCTAGGGAAACCCAACAGTTCACACATTAAACACAAAAGCAGTTATATACATATTGAATGTATTCTTATCATCAGTTTTAGGACAGTGGAAAATAAAACTACTACAGATGCATTTACTGTACATAAACTTTCTCGTAGCTATGAAGTTATAGTTTAGTTCAGAGTTTATAGTTGAATTTCTTAATTCTTAATTTTTGCACACCTATCTGGAAATTAATATTTTTACTATTAGTAAGTTGCGTTCGCTTTACGTTAACATTCACTTTACAATTTATGCTACATTCGGTCTTTTTCTTTCGGAAAGAGAGGACAATTAGCACCACAAAGTTCTATGTACACTTTTACTTACGCTTAACGTATCTTGGCTTTGTAACGTAATTCACACGCTTAAAATATAATATTTAATTTAATTCGCTATTATGTTATCTTAATGTACTGTGTTGAATAAGGAAGATACACTGGGTAATAAATGATATCTTAGTTTCTTATATGTATACTCATATTAGGTTGTTCTCTATAGTTGTATTTATGTCGATTGAATGAGCCTTTTCATAGTTTTAACAAATTTCATGTTTAATAAATGAAACGTTAGTGGCACATTTTTTTAGTATGTTCGTATGTTCTTTTCGTCGTTTATAAAATACTAAGAAAAGTGCAGCTAACGTTATTCTTGGATAAGAATAACTCTTGAAAATGTACTTCACACAAAAATGCGTCAATTTTTAGTTTCAGCGAAATACTTTTTAATAGAAAATCATTACTAAAAATATGACTCTTTTCCCTATTTCAAGTAGGAATAAAGGTGATATACATATATTTCGAAAGGTGTTTTGAACGGTTGAATGGTTGGTATTGGGTAATACCTTTTTCCGTTTAACGTATAGGCATATATGTACATACATATAATGTTAAAAATACGTCGATTTATCAGTCAATCAAAATTTAAATAAGATTCAGTTGATTACACTGTGTTCTGTGCTTATTAATAAAATTTAAAAATAGTTTCATCGAATTAAACAGAAAAAAAGTAGTCGCAATTACCTTTCAACTATCCATGTCAGCGCCTTGAACCTTGTTAAGCTGGTTTTACACCTGTCAATTTATTGATCAATTTCTAGAACTTAGACGATTTGACGTCAAGTTAGTTGTTTTTACATGTGTCAATTTCAAGTTCAATTTTAAGTTCAATTTCTAGTTCTAGTTCTCTTCAATTTTAAGTTTCTAGCTGAGAGCTTTACATTTATCAATAAATAGATCAATTTAAAGAACTTGGCCTAGTTGTAGAAATTGAAGTATTAGTGCATGTTTTATTTTTGCTTCAATTTAACTTCAATTTCATAGTAATTTTTTTTTAATAGTGGATGGTGCTAACCTGTCACAGTTGTTCTACGAGAGTAATTTCAAATTTACTTTAATTGCAACTATAACGATTCGTTGAACAACATAATATTTTTGTAATTATGAAAGGCTAAATTCATATTTTTAGATTATTTGAAATTTTGATTTTGCAGCATAATGCAGAGAGCAAGTTCAAAATGACAACAAAAACTATTAACAAATTTATTCTTTTTATTCTCTATTCTATTCTGTATTCTCCTTAATGTTACTAAAAAAGCAAGAGTAACAAGAAGCTGGTGAGTTAGACCATGCGGTTGACAACAAAAAAAGGGAAACTGTACTGTTGTACACATTCAATAATTTGCAAAAATTCAAAATGGAGTCAAACGTCTTCACCATCACACATCTCACATAACCTTTTAACATAGAATATGCATAATATGATAATTTCCTATAGAGACGGAGAGAGTTAAACTGTTACCACTGTTAACATTAAAAAGATTACAAACTCCATTCACAGTTGCTGTTCTTAGATCAATTTATTGTTAGGTGTAATGCAATAGTAAGTTCTTATTTAAGAACTTAAAATTCACTAAAATAAAGATCTTAAAATATTTTCAAATTTATTGATAAGCGTAATACAAGAATAAGTTCTACTTCAAGAACTAGAAATTGACTAATTTTAAGTTCTAGAAATTGATCAATAAATTGACAGATGTAAAACCAGCTTTAGTTGACTAGGTTTTTTTGCCATGTTTTTCCCTAGTCCTTGAACAGAATTGTTAGAGCTTGACAAAAAATAGATTGATATACGAATAATTCAAATCATTTCAATTTCTAATGTTGTATTAAATCATTATTCCTTCATTATTACTTGTGAATATAATTAAAATTCGATATATCAATGAATTCTTTGTTTTTTAGATAATTTTGTTGATAGGCATGGCAATTTATATTTATATTATTAGTAATTTGACACATATTAAATGTCAATTTCGTCCACTGAAGAAGTTATTTAACGAAAACGTATTATTATATGTTATGGAATAAATTGGTATTTAATTATTTATTGTTTTATTGACCTCTAAGTGGAAATAAATCAGGAATTAAAAGATTAATTCTAGTATAAAGTTTCTCTAAATAACGCCCATTTTTATATCGGTAAAGCCGATGTAGTTACGTCTTTGCTACCGGACCATACTTGCGGTCTTTAGTTATTATTAGAATTCTTGAAGTGCTGTCTAGAACTTCATAAAAAAACACATGCCGAAAACATTTTTTTTATACGAAAATCAAAAATATCGAAGTAAGTATTTCTTTCAGCATGCTACTCACAGCAACAAAAACTAAAAATCTTAATAATAAGGAAAATATCAATAAATTCGAAATATTGGTCTGAACGCTTCGAACGGCAATAGTTGTTAAAAGTCAACTGAAACAATCAAGTGTCCTAATTTTTCATAATCTTTTTTTAAGGTACGAAAAATCGCAATAATTTTCGAAATAATCCGTTGAGCGTCTAGAACTTTAATAGTTATCGACAAATCGCTAGACCTCTCATCAAAACTTCGACAAATAAATCAAAACAATTTTTATGTTTTTTGAGATAGAGTTAGCAATGACTTTCGAAATACTATTTATCTGAGCACTTCGAACTTAATAGTTATAGGTAGAACTTTTCAGGCACTTTTATCCACAACTCCAACAAAAGTGCAACATTCCGAAATTTATCACTTTTCCCAATTTTTTTGGGATAGGAAAATAGCAATAGTTTTAGAATTACTCGTCGTTCAGTTGAGCACTTCAAACTTCAATAAGTTAGGTGTACTGTACAAATCTTGCACCTATGGTCGGTGCTTGGCTTAACCACGAATAAAATTAGCTCGAGAACTTGAAAACCATAACAATTAGAATAGCACTCTCCTCGACTTTTTTGTAGCAAATTTCATGCTCTACAAAAAAGATCTTACAAGTTTTCTTGATATCTTATACGGTTAAAGCTAGATTCGCAAAAAAAGGAAAAGATCACAAAAATAACCCTAATTTCCTCTTTCTTTGCAGGAGAGCACTATTGTAACTGTTATAGTTTTAAGTTATTGAGCTAATTTTGTTCGTGATTAAGCCGAGCCCCTACCATAGGTGCAAGATTTGTACTGTATATAGTTTAACACTATCAATGCTCGGTATTAACCAGTACGTACAGGTTTTACAATGATGTATGCATGGAGTGATGTATTGCGCCTGGAATCTCAATATTAAAGTCAATTATCTGGATACAAACAAAATAAAATACGAATAATCGTATAAAAGGAACTTGACGAACAGTAAAAGATACAAAGTCAGTTAAATTGAGGCAAAGATATGTCAGAACGTTTTGTTTTTGTCATCACAGCACACCATATTTTTCTCAGCACTGATATTTTTCACATTTTCTGCATTTATATAGCCATTTAACTTACTTTAATGAGAACGCGTGATACATGAAAAATATCAGAAAAAAATGATCTATTTAATGATGCCAAGATCTAATATGGCAGCCATAAGCAAAAATGAAGTTGACGGTGGGTAAAGCGAAACACTTTAAGCAAAATCTAATAACACCTTCCTAAATAGTTAAAAAAGTGCCTCTAGAATGTATTAATGTTGTTTTGATTCCTGCAAAAATATCTTCAGAAAAGAAGAAAAAGAAAATCGTGTTTTCCGGCTTTTCGGAAATATTTCAAAAAATACAAATCAGAAAATTTTTGAAAACGGATTATTGTTCAGCAGCAAAAGACGCAACTTTGCTCCAATTTAAGCGACTTTGTATCTCTTACCGTTTTCAAGATTCCAATGGTGACCCTCGAATTTGTAACAGCCTGTATAAACACCAGTCGAAAACTCCTACAAGCACTGACAGAATGTTTACATAATGTACTGCAAATATCGTCTCAGCTCCTACTAGAGTTGTTCTCGGAAATTTAACTACTTTCTCTAATCCGCCTATAATATACAATTACTTATGGAAGGAATGGAGCCACTTAGCAGCGTATCCCCTTCAGCATATAGAGGGGATTCTTACGCTTTTGTTTCAAGATGGTTATGTTATGTCCAGTCATGAGTCAGTTTACAAAGATTCGTCATCTGCAGCATTTGAGGTGTTCTGTCTACAGGGAGTGATGGAGATCTACGGAGGCCTTCCATTCGAGGCCACCTTTCTACTGAAATTACCAGTCTGACACCTCTAGTAATTACCTAGGAATTTCTTGAACATGCTTAAAATGATTGCCACAATAAATCGAACTAAAACATACTGAACGCGTTTGACTTCATCTACTTATGTCTCATCGTAAGAAACTTTGATGTACGGAGGGATAATACAAGAAAAAAAATCTATAGCCAAATTACAAATCTGTTTACTTCAAATTTAAAATTAATTTACAATAAGTATATCCATGATAATCGAATAATACATTGAAATAGAACGTGTAATAAGTAGATGGTACACAGATGATGATGCTTTTTTCCCATTAAAACAATACCGATATCCCGATTTGTTTTGCTGATCTATGTATTTACATTGTGTTTATTTATTGATATTTTAACCATTATAATATCAGCAATTTTATTGCAGTAGGTGTATTTTATCCGATATGCGTTTCCATTATAGAATGAATAAATAAACCTAGATTTCAGTTTAGTTACATACATACATTTTCACATCTATTTATGAATGTATTTACATACCTATATGTCTGTCATCCTCTCTGGATACTATAACAAATCAAATTAATATCACATATATAGAATTTTGAACTCGTACTGTTTTTAGTGATTGAATTATTTAAATAACTGTTAAACATTATGCAGTATGACGCGGAGAGGTTTAATTGTATTGAAGCGTTCGAAAAATATAGTAGTCATAATACTAAGAATGACTTAAAATCTTAAGTATAATAGTAAGTATATCACATTAGTACATGTACTATATTATTATATAGGATGATTGATTGGAATCGGCAATTAGAAACTGGGCCTTTCAATGATAATAATTTTCTACAAAGTTGAATATGCACTTAAGGTAACTAAATCTATTAAATAAAAATATTTTCAAGATGACGGCACTTTCGAAAGTACCGGAAATTGACATCAGCTTTTTTATTTCAAAACAATGATATACGTTGTTTTCTTTACAATCGAAATCTAAGCATTATTTTAGACCGTTGTACTAGTCTCTCTTATACCTAAATGTAGTCGTTTTCGAGATTTGTCGACTTTTTCGAAAATTTTTGAATTTATCTCATGATGTTTAATATTATGTATTGGAGTGAAACTTTTGTAATTCAGGTTATGAATAGAAGAGATCCTGACGTTTCTGCTACAGTTCTTAGAATTAGTGCATTATATACAGGAGGTCCAAAACGTAATGTCTTTTGGTAGAACTACACATCATTAAAACTCGATTTTCTTAAATACAATTAGCCATTTTGTTTTCAATATTTTAAAGCAGAATTAAAGTTTGCATGGTACTATCTATCCCCATACCTATCTGTAATAATTTTCGAGTTATTAAAGTTTTTATTAGAGTATGTAGGAAATTATAACAGTTTCTTAATAGCAAGCCATGCAAATAAAAGCGACTGCAGACTTCGAAAATGCAAAGAAAATTATATTATTCTATTTGAAATAAGAAAGATGATATGAATTTTTGGTACTTCCAGAAGTGCCGCGATCTTGAAAATATTTTTATTGAACAGATAGCCATGCAGATATACACATGCAATTTTGCAGACATTTATTGTCATTAGGAGGCCTAATCTTTCTAAAGGCCGGTCTCAATCAATCACCCTGTATAATTGCTTCCAGAAATTTATCTTATAAATAAGGAAGACGACTTACCCTTAGGAAGACGTTCTGACGTTCGTGATATAAACCCTGTAAAATTTTGGGTGATGATTGGTGAATCGCATAGCACTTGTAAGTAACCTGGTAAAAAACTGTTTGAGATGATAAGTTGAGGGTAAGTACTCGCGTAATGTTAAAATACGTACAAAAACAGTTTATCGGGATTGCTACAATCCCGACAAATTCTATCTTTTAATGTATGTATATACCTACATACCTGTCTGAAATCCTTCTAATTAAGATGTTTCATGGTATAAACATTATCGAAATAGCGTTTGAGGCATATTACTACAATGTCTCGACAAAAGCGAAAAACGATTGGACGATAACTTTACACCAGTTGAAGATACTAAGCGGCGAAATTACATAAGAATTTGTAGTGACCACAAATACTTAGACATCCTCATTACATCAGCGATGATTTATTTTAGCAGAGGTATAGAGATATAGCCAACGTGTGATGTGTAACTCTTGCTGCGTAAGTTGTCTATGTTAAATGTGTTCCAATGGCCTTATTACTGCACTATCTCGCCGTTTATAATGCTGTGTTGTTAATCACTTTGGACACAACAGCGAATGGTAGATCAATAAGATACAATTCATCGACGGAAATGTCATTGTCCTCTTGGAGAATTGAACCCCGGCTCTCAGTGTTTTGTGACAAGCTGAAAGTACTGAACAATCGCCTAATCACTGCAGCTATCTACCTGCTCAAATGATGATAATGTTATCATTCAAACAAGAAATGATAAGAAATTTTGCATAACTGATTTTTAAATTTGGAAAGGTTTACTAATTGTAAGTGTGGTAGATATTATTTGGAAATACTTTAAGAAATAGTTGTAGTGTATTCATTGCTCCTGTTGTTCTATCGTTCGTTTAAGTTTTGAATCTTGCCCTTTGTCTGGTTCTGTTAGATCTTCTCTAAGTTCCTTATGCTCCATGACAATTCCGCTGCAAATAATTAATCTTCTTTATTATCAAATACTGAGTAACCTTTTATTTAACTCCATAATGCAAATAAATATATCAGTTTCAAATTATGTTTGTTTTCCTTTCGGCACCTTTCCTAAACGTAGAGTAAAATTAAATATAAAATAGATGAAAAAATATATCTAAAGGAAGAATATATACCTGAAGGAAGAATGAGTAATATATACAATACTTGTATTGTATATATGTACTTTACTATGACGCGGTCAAAACCCGGAAGCCCTCATAACAGAGACTCAGACCGTGGAAGCCTTCGATATCATTTAATGAGTAATATAGAACACATGCCACAATTTTACACGTGTCGCTTGGTTATAGTAGCTATTAGGCACTATGTATGAGGGCTTGTCAAAACCCAAAAACCCTCATAAAAGATACTTGGACTGTGGAAGCCTTCGACATCATTTAATTAGATACTATCATTTGTGATTCAGGTTAATTACGTTGCATAGGTTGATAGAAATTAGAAATAAAAATGACAGTTTATTTATGTATACGAGTAAAATTCTAGAACAAGAAAAGCTGATTTAAAATAATAAAGAATAATAATTGTATGTTTTATTAAATGTGATATATGAGTTGTTTATTCATAATCGTGACTTAAATTTTGGAAATGGATGGTGTTTGTAATTGCTTACACAAGAGTTGCTTACCATTTGCAAGTAAAGTTTGTTAGGAAAGTCATTCATGTGTATATCTATCGTAGTTTAACACGTGAGTAAGATTAATAATTTCATGGAAACAATTACCTTCATTGCGAAGTTGTGCCTAAAGGAAGGAATATCATTCTTATGCGATTTATTATTACCTCTTTGATGGATACACCTCTTTGATGGATACAGTTAACGCCGTAGTTTATCTGCTTAAGGGTAACATCTTCGAAACGCAGCCTAGTTCAAAGGCTGGCCGGGAGTAATCGGAATGTAGTTAAACGGAATTAAATTCAACTCAGAACGTTTATCTACATATATGCAGTTAGTTACTAGTACAAAAATCCGAGGAAAATTCGAAATCAGAAGATGCGTCTGTTAAACGATAGGTATTTTTCTTATACAATTTGATTCTTTGAATATTGATACTATATCTGTTCAGTTGGTAATAAGAAGAAACATGTTTTAGAAATTAACGAAAAATCAAAAAAAAGTGAGCAGAATATTTTTGAATTTGTTAAACAAAATAATGTAATCATGTGAATATTTCTCGGAAAGATACGACGAATTTATCGGACGTGTATATATTTGTTGTATATTGGAATATATGTATTTGCGTGATACTGACCATTGCAAAAATACGACGAGAATTAATTTGTAACTATTCTTTTTAATGTTAGATATAAAATTTAAGTATCATATATATCTATATATCTATTTATATTAATTTTCCGTGTATAACTGACGTAAATGCTTTTAAATTTGTTCATAGACAACATCAGACGCAGTGTTTTTGTCCAAATACTAATGGGACGATCCATTTGATAAGAATGTTTCAAGGATGTCTGTTGCGGTATGCCAAGTGTCTTCTTAATGAATAATTATATCTTTCGTGTTTACATTTCTTCAGATAAGAATGTAAGATAGGACGCGCTTGGTTAGAACAAAAAGAAAAGACTGTGCTATGCTGACCATATTACTGTTTGTAAATATGTATGTGTAACGTTCATGTCTCAATAAATCTAATTTAAGTGAGCTAAAACAGATCTATGTACAAATACATACGAATGTATATAGTGATTGTATGTATATACGCATATAATATTAATTCAAGTATCAGCGCACAAACTTATATTATTTGCATATGAGTATAAGACAAGAATCTTTTTTACATACTTCAGAATGGCATTATATTCACCAGAAGCTAAACAATTTTTTGGATTATTACAATATAATTGCTTTTGATAGGTTTAGCACGGGCGTATTTAGCGAGAGCGAAGATGTTTAGAAGAATAAAATAAAGTCTATGATCGTCGACCGATTTCGGATTTCCCCCTGCCACCATATAAACAATTTAGGCGATTAATCGTTAATTGGGTGATTTTTAAGCAAACATTCTCTACATACAATACATTGGAGTGGACGATATGAGTTGCCCCTTTCTAGTTTAAATTCTAGATATGTACGTCGAGAACGATGACAACCAACTGAACAAATATACATATATTTATTTTCTATGTAAGTGTAATATTTGGATATAATTTGATTTATTAGTAAATATCGTGTTTATAATATATTGTACTGATAAGTAGACTCGGCAAAGAAGAGCAAGTTTCAGTGCAGTGCGAATAATAACGTGGAGTGGCCGAGCAGCAGTATCAAGGCGAGCGTTCAGTGACGTTTACGTACTCGCATCATTTATGTCCGTGACTTTCATGAGTGAGCATAGGGGATACTGACGCATGAATGTTTACAGATAAAATAATGACAGATAATAAATGAAAATGTATTATATATCATGCTGAACCACTTACTCTTTTAAGAAGCTTCCATGAAATCGCAAATTAGGTGGCATCTATTAAATGTTTGAATCATTAACGCTACACATCGAGTGATGTTATATTTACAAGTTTAAAGTAATTCTTGTTACAACTTAATGGATCTTTTGGCGCACTTTCACAAATTTGTCTTAGTATGAGAAAATCTTAATCGTTGTCGATAACACTTTCAAATTTTCGTATTATACACTCATTTTTTTCGCCTTCCGCCCAACATAGGTGCAAGTGAACGTCATCCACTATTTGAACAGAATCCATAAACGATATCGAATAATTTTGTAATTTTTCTTTCGAATAGTTGCTAAACCACTTTTTAGCTGATTATCTTGAAATATTTTCTGGCTTTTCTTGATAGCTTCGGCGTGTCTCGGATCAAATTACATCATCAAAATATTCGCAGCAGTAAAACGCAGCCTCTAACCATGTTTCTCAACGCGTAGCAATCGGTTATGGAGGTTCAGGCATTTTGGAACATAGTTGGTGAAATTTTTTTGTGCGTTTTGGGGAATTTAGAAACACTGCCTTCGTATGAGTTATTAAAGGATTTACTCGTGGATGAAATTAGGTATCAATTGCGCCACAAAGTTTAAAGCATGGTTTTACATATTACATGTAACAGATTGCAACTCTCTTCTTTAAGAGATCTGACTAAGTAAAGCATGTTAGCGACACCGTCACACACAAACATCAAAAGTTCGTTTGTTGAAACTTTAAATTTGTTCAATGCGTTAAACACCACTTTTAATATTTCATCGCTAGTATATTTTGCAACTCTTTTGGAAGCAAGTAAGATAGAGGATGATGGTTCAAATTCTTCCATTGTACGTACCATCACATTCACCACAGAATTTTTTGCCGATCGGTTGTTTCGTGTACACATCACCACAATTTTTTATCTTTCAATTCTGCTTTAATTTTTTTTTTCAATATAGTCACGAGCAGATGGCATAACGTGTCTTATCGATGTTCGACTCGATAATGTATAATCGAAATACTTTCTCCAGAAGGAGACAAATGCTTCTTGGTCTAGTAAAGTGCACGGTTGATTGTATATAATAAAACAAACACCTATATCAAATTTAATTGTTCTCCGTATCGTTTGCCATGGATTGCAGAATAGTGATTGTGTGTTGGAGATTTTTCTAAGTACTAAGCCTGATGTAGAAGGCAGGTGTACGTCATCTACGACCTTAAACTAACTGGCCAATGGTAAGCATGAAGGAATTAGGAATATATTAAATTTATTAGAATGTATAAACATAAGTAATTTAATTGATTCTGGGTAATACAGTTACACTGAATTCACACTTACACACTTTGGACAAATTATACCCTAAAGAAGACAAAAATAAATGAGAATTAAATGTCATATGTATAAATCCATGCGATCAACAACAAGCGGTTTTCTTGAACAGCACTTTACATAAAGAGCGTCGCAATTAAAAATTATACTAAAACAAATAACAGCATCAAGGCCATCGTTAGTACCAGGGATTGAAGAGCAACTACAGTATGGTTATAATATGCTGCAGCTAAAGTAACATCTTCCAACTAACATCTATATTAAAAAAGAAATCTTCGAGGGACGTATAGCTGAAGCGAATAGCTATAGCAAAGAGAAAAAACTACTCGCACATAAACACTTTCACACACTAAACTAAGGTAAATTAATTTGATTAATTTTAAATAGCCAGCTATATTATTTTGCAATGTGATTAATAAAATTGTATGATTAAAAAAAAGATTTCTTTGTGTGTTTACTTTGTTTCTCTTATTTAGGTTATTTCTGTGACGATAAGCATGCGTATATTTCAGTTCTGGACAAACTGTAGATTAAAGAACTTACGAATCCTGAAATTTATTTTCAATACAAATCTTTGATTTACATATTTATCACTACAATGTATTATTTCATCCGACTTTCTGTTCTATAATATTAACATTTGTAGTGTTTTAATTCCATTCATGCATACTCTCTTTCTAAATTTTTTCGGTCAATGTCTCATTATATTACCAATAATCGGGATGTATGCAAACATTTCAATTTAGCCTAGGCTGATTTTAACAGTTTTA
Source organism: Holotrichia oblita (assembly GCA_023690525.1). Classification (NCBI taxonomy): domain Eukaryota; kingdom Metazoa; phylum Arthropoda; class Insecta; order Coleoptera; family Scarabaeidae; genus Holotrichia; species Holotrichia oblita. The sequence continues at coordinate 57,446,134 of CM043017.1, forward strand.
TCAATGCGTTCCTCGACAAACTAATAATATGCCAATATGTTCTAAGAAAAGAACGTTCCAAAATAACTTTATTTAAATAACGACCCAATAGTAATGTAAATATGCAGTTAAAATATACAATTGCATTGTCCTCTCGATCTGGTTGCGCTGGAACAAAAAAGTCCGCAACTCGGTTGAAAGTTAATTTGCTTACTTTGAATTCATATAATTGATCGACCTCAAAGTAAATCTGCCTCTGTCTGCCCACTGCTGGGTAGTCGACAAGGAGGTGGGCCAGAGTTTCCTCCGCATTCCCGCAGTTTATACACAGCGGAGAATTCACTAAGGCCACGCAATGCATGTATTTATTCAATGTGTAGTGACCAGTTATGAGTAACTTCAGTCTGTGCTTGTAAATACATTGTGGAGCCTTTCCTCATTTGCACGAATCCTGAGAGTTTTAAAGTGTCTCACGCTAGCAAGTCTATTCCAGTAGGAGCGGTGCGTAGCAGCTACTTCCGAACTGATAAAAGTTTTAGTGCTGCCATACGAACTCAGACAGGTCAGTTTTGGACCTGTGAATTGTCGTTCGCTGGCATTTCTTGCTAACATATCAGCTATTTTGTTGCCTCTAAGTCCAGAGTGGCTCAACACCCATTTCAGTATAATACTGTGATGTTTCGCCAGTTAGCTGAGCTTCCTCTGGCACCTACGTGTGAACCAAAATCCAGATTAAACAACTATGTTTACAGACAAAGTAATTTTCCTAATTTACATGAATAGTCAGTTGAAAATCCACATGGAGTTTATGTTCAAAATCATGAATTTTTATTTAATGTAATGATGTTTTTACGCTAAAATTTAAACAAGGTACTGAAGGATGTGTCGTTAGATGTCATCTAGCATGTACTATGTGCATAGTGGAGCTCCAGACCACTTTTCACATATTATAACGAGCTATTTAAATGAACTATTCGGTAATTGGTCGCTAAGGACCTGTTATACCGCTACCAAGATGTGAAGCGATTCCGATCCAAGACTACAGCCTGTTATGTTTTGTAATTGCATTTTCTCTCATTCTAACACTATACAAGACTTTATACGAAATTAATCCTGCATGATGTATTTGTACTGCATTACGTAGGATAATCCATTTTTGCCAAATTGAAGGTGTATCATGTAGTAATGATATACCTTCAAAATTTCTACAAGAATAACGCAAAAACTTTGTTCGAATTTCATATTTGACTAATAAATTTTCGCGTAAAATCGGCAGATACAACTGCAAATGATGTCCTCAGTTTTTCACTCGGACACGCAAAACCACGTACTCAGCACTTGTACTTATTTTGCATATACCACGCACGTTCTATCACGCTACGACCGCGAGCAAAAATCACTTCACTCACTCGTAAATGATACCTAAATTTGTCAATAGCACCATTGACCATAAACATATTAAGAATTGCAACGCAATGTTATAAAATATGCTTATAGGAAATGTAACAAATTTAGGAACTACTCGATTCCTCCCCCAAACAAAAATCTGCAAACACGCGCAAATACCTCTGTCTTACATGTTTCCCAGCTCTGAGTTTAATACTTTTTTTAGACAAAAAGTGTTCTTGACGAAGAAATGAAAACTATATCCAGAAATAAATTTATGCCGTTCTATTTCGCTACGTTCACCCATGCAATTAGATAAACAGATCACTCGAAGAAACGGCGTTTTCTAATAGAACATGAAAAAGATTATAACAAAAGGAAAACATTATTTTATTAGCGATATCTAATTACTTAATGCGGTTCTGGTAATGCATAAACACTAAATTGTTATTTTCTTGCGATTTTCAAATTCCATTCCAGAATTTAAGTACGAAAATAACATGAGAACGGATATTAAACATTTCTGAAGTCAAACGCAATTAAACAATTAAGACTTATAAATATACATATTTAAATTGTTTAAAAATAATATTAAGTATATTTACTTAATATTCATTAATTAGTTTATTGAGTTATTTTGTAGTTATAATTATTTAAATAAAGAAAATAAGTAAAAGAAAGCAAATTGTTATGTGCCCTGAACATTACTTGTAAAATATATTTTGAAGGCAAAATTATACATTAATAAAATAAACCGTCTACAAAAATAAATTATTATTTAGATAACAAAATTCTACCCTTATTTTTAGAATTGGAGTAATGTACATTTTGAATTATAGTTTTGACAATTTGATTAATCAGTACATAAATAGAAACAGAAATAAGGCAGAATATAACTGACTTTCGGAAGTTTTGAACATTTCTTACAATTATTTTCATTTTGCTCTTAGATAATTAAAAATTTTCATAAAATGGATTTTTTAAATCAAAATATCGCGTTAAACTCGTCAGATGGTCGACTTAAGTATTTTATGCGAGCAATGTTGTCATCTTTAGTGAAAATGTAAGCTTCATTTTCTTCTAAAGGCTCTTTGGAACATTTTAAAAGTATATCTGCACAGTACTTTGGGCTGTAAATTTGGTCGCCACACATTCATATTTTGAAAGTTTGATGATGTTACCATTTTGCGCCTGTGTTGTGCTGATTTGTTCCGTTGAAAGCGCGTTTTGTGGTGCTTGCGTTTCAATCTGGAAGAAAACGTAACCGTGCCAATGTCAAATGCTTACGAATTTTGAAAATTTTATTCTGTCATCGTTTGCCGTGCTATTTTTACATTTTGAAGTTAATTAAATGAAGTTGAAAATACACAAACTAACTTTTTACCAAAACAAATTATTTTAGCAATATATACGCAATAAGAACAAATAAACTGAATAGTTCATATATGTGTTTTAATACTGAATTTAATTAAATATCAGAAATTCTATCAAATATTATAGATGCTTAACCAAGTAGCTCATCTTGACATTATATTTACCATTATTCCAAATTGGGGCATTAGAAGAGCAACAATAATAAGTAAATCGATCTACCATTCGTCGTTGGGAGTTCAGTGATTAACAGTAACAGCGAGATAGTGCCTCCTCAAGGATATTGAACACAATTGCACACACACAAACTATACAGCAAGAGTTGCAGCAGTAGTCAGACAAGTAATGCAGCTTAAGAAGCCGCCGCAACTAGCACCCAATAGAGATAAAAAAAATTCGAATTCACACTCCACAGTATATGCATATGTTCTAAATAAGTGGAGATTACAAAAAAAATCTGGAAAGTTTAAATGTTAAGATCGTAACAAAAGCTAGATATATAACTACAAAATTTTTAACAATAAACATCGCTATCACCTCACACCACAACTTTGATTAATTATTCGGGACACATGTTTCGAAAACGCATGGGTTTTCATCATCAACCGAATACCGAATAATTAATCAAAGTTGTGGTGTGAGGTGATACCGATGTTTATTGTTATTACGAGCCCACAGTCCTTAAAATCTTGTGAGTGATTTCAAGGACTGTGGGCTCGTTTCAGTTCAATTTTTAGTTTAAAAATGTTAAGCTTAAAAAAAAATTAAATGTGTTGTTATAAAAAGCATTTATTTGTGAAATAATATATGTATGTATATCAAAAAGGAATACAGCGCGGCCAATTTTAGAACTAATATCAATTATTTATAATACATATTTCAATTAACGCCTGAATTTCATTAAATTAAGCGCTTGACTAAGTTCTTTTGTTATATTTTTCAGTAGTTATTAAACTGAATTGTTAGAGTTTGACAAAAAAATGATCGGTAGGTATAGGGATAGTTCAGTTTATTCGAGTAATAATATAAATAATATACAGTGTTGGACATAAATTAAGCAACCATATGGTAATGCAGTAATTTTTGTAGTTACTGAGGAGTACAGTAATAAAAAAGAAAAATTTACTACGACGATTTGCAACTAAATATATTGAAATAAAGAAACATAACAACTCAATTGGATATACAATATTCAAACTCAGTAAAAAAATAATAACGCAAATTTTGACAGAAAAAGATGCGTCAAAAATCAAGCAACTTGCGCAACAATGCTTGTTAATATTTAGTGACATAGCCATTATTTTTTATTACAGCTGCACACCGCCGGGGCATTCACTCAAGGAGGTTACGGATTGTATGTGCTGGAATTTCAGTCCATGCTCGTTGAAGAGCTCAAAAGAGTTCTGCTTTATTAGCATATCCGTTTTCGCCTCTAATTTTCCGATTGACAATCTCCCACAGATTCTCAATCGGATTCAGACCCGGGGACTGCGAAGGCCATGGAAGTACAGTCACATTATTCTCTTTAAACCACTGTTTCACTACTTGTGCAGTGTGCTTGGGGTCGTTATCATGTTGGTATCTCCATCGCAGAGGCATTTCTTCTTCTGCATATGGCAACATGACGTTTTCTAAAATGTGTCTATATAGGAATCGATCCATTATACCATTGATACAATATAAAGGTCCCGTGCCATTACCTGAAAAACAACCCCACACAAGTACACTGCCGCCTCCATGCTTTACAATTGTTTTATAGTAGCGCGGATCTAGCCTTTTATTAACAGGGCACCTTACGAAGCACATCCCACCTGAATTTACCAGATTAAACTTAGACTCATCACTAAATAGCAGTGTATTCCGATTCTGGGTGGTCCAATGTAGATGTTGTCTTGCAAAAGCCAATTGATTCATTCTGTGCTTTTTGGTGAGCAAAAGTTTCTTAGCTGGGCGTCTGCTATACAATTCTTTCTCTACTAATCGCCGTTGGATTGTACGGGAACTAATTGACAAGTCCAGTGGAGCCTTTCTTTGACTAGCTGGCAAAAATGGGTCACGAATACATTTACGTTTTATCAAATTGTCTTGTAATCTAGTTGTCGCTCGTGGGCAGCCAGGGCCACATCGGCTAATGACTGTACCCCTTTCATGGTACCGTTCGTCATACGTGATATAATCGATTTATTTGTATTAAAACGTGCACTAATTACACTTTGTGGTGTCCCTTCTTCATACATTTTAACACTTTGTAATTTAACATCTGCCCTATACGTTTTTCGCGGCATTATACGCTAATGCTCTATTGAAAGCTGCTTTCAGTCCAACAGTGCCGTATAAAGTATCTATACTATTATCTGAATATCTTTCCATCTGCTTACATGCAAGTTTCATAGAAACGGGATATTCCCAGCTTTTTCTGGGAGAAGTTGCTTAAATTTTGTCGCACCTGTTTTTACTACAATTTGCTGATTTATTGTTTCTCATGTTTGAATTTTATAAATAGGAATAAATATCTAAGTATTTTGGTTATCGGATATGTATTTTTAAGTCTTTCAAGTTAATTTTCCATTTTTCTTATTCTACTTCTGAGTAACTACAGAAGCGAATGCGTTACTATATGGTTGCTTAATTTATGTCCGACACTGTAAATCAAAAGGTTAGACGTGGTTATTACAATGTGTGTGGTTAATTTTACCAAAAATGTTTACAGTTCTTGAATTAAAATAAAGATTAATGATGGGCATAATCGAAGAATTTTATTCGATTAATTCTGCTATTAAAATCACTCGATTAACGAATCATAGTGAAATTGTAGTTACTCAAAATTATTCACTCAAAATATTTGTTGATGATTTCAATAATTGAGTAAATCATCCGATTGTAAAATTTATGGATTATGATTAAGGTAATTCGTTTATTCAAGTCACTCGGTTTCGCCCTTCACTAATAGAGATACTGGAAAAATAAACATAATTTGTATGTATACATTACATCGTACTTGTAAATTTCTTCAAAATAAGTTGATGAATTACACATAAAAGACTTCGTCTGTATAAGGACAAGCATATTGTTAAACACTAATGCAATTGAAATTATATAGAATTGCGCATTCTTCTCACTACGCTGTTGGTGGACTCAAAAAAGTTGAATAAGGTGAAGGAAAGGGAACGAATAAGCTTGTTATAATATAATTATTCTCCATAAATTAAATTAGATTTCTTGGTTTTAAGATAAAAGTACTTATAATAAATGATAAAAACAATAAAAACGTGTGTACATATGTACATATGCACAGAAACAGCGATTTTTATCTGTTTGGTCCTGAAGACTGGAACTGTTTTTTGCCGTTGCTTTCGTTCTCTGGAGTATGGTATTTGAAGAAACACGCGGTAATTCACCGAGGAGATTCGAAAATTGATATTAAACACTAATGTATACGGCTGAATGTTGGTATGTGAGAGAGTGAATACGTACATCACATTTACCCATGCATTAAAGGTACTTCTCTTATAGTGAAAATGAGACGGAGATCCAAGCGGTGAGATGAGTAGATGAGTTGAACGCGTAGGCGCTGGTTGGTTCTTCGTCGTGAGTCTGTGGAGATATCTATTAACCGAAGCTCTGGTAATTTATCATGGGTCTAATCAGATTACACTCAAAGCGAGTATATCGTTCTTATTCTGTACTCGCGATCGGCAATCGTGCCATACCGGTGCTAGGACGATGGTCACAATACCATAGCCAACTTTAGTGTACAATTTTACCTCGGTTATGTTCCTCGTCATGGTTGTGTATGTACGCGCACACACGTTCCTTGTCTTGTTTCTTTCGCACACCTGCCAACAACAATAATATAATGACATCGTATTAACGACGCTAATTCACATTCCTATTAAATATCTAGGGAATTCCGATTGATCTCAGAAACAATATTGACTACAAATAATGTAACCTTTTTAAAAGTAGTGTAATAGACTGAACACAAAACGTAACTCTCTAGTACTAACTGAAATAACTGTTTTGATTACTATATGAGCGTTAAGAAGAGTGTCAAATTTATATGATATCTTTTTTCATTGTTAATAAATCTTTGATTGCCATTTAGCTTTTTGAATTTTTTTTTAGCAAAAAAATTGTTTTCACTATTGTACATGAAAACCATTAATTTCCTTCAAATATCAAAATATATAAATTACAATAAATCTGTATGACAAAACCCTTAACAGAAAAATAAAAATACGTACTTTTTTACAGTTTCAGTCAGGAAGTATAAAAACATAGTACTAAAGCCATTGAAATTGTGACAGAGAAACTTGAAACAATAAGCATGCGTCAAGTTGGATTTTTAGGCAAACTTCGCTACAATAATTAGTGGACATTTTGAGGTTGAAAATATTTGAAACTATACATTTTCAAAAACAGCTACAACCAATGACATTTCTGTTAAATAATCGTACAATTAGCGAAATTTTCATGCAATTATAAACTTTTATCAAATAAGTCTGCACAAGCTTTCTTGGCATCTCTGTTATTGTTCAATGTAATTGTGTTAATTTAACTATCTGTTGGCTTTCTATATGACCACCAAGAATTTATTTCTTTCAAAACAAAAGAAGATTTTGAACAGTGTTATATCTATAAAAATACTGAGGAACAAAAAAAAACAACAAAACGAAAAACCTGTAATTCTACTTTTGAATTTTCTCCTTTAATACTTTCTACATTTTTAACTACACATTCTGACTCACCTAGAAAGTAAGAAATGACAATTTTCTACAATATTTCGTCTATGGAGTATCCCTCTAATCTACCAGCATATTAGAATGCTATTTGCCTTAAAAATCTTAAGTCTTCTGATAAAAATATTCCCCCAGCTCATCACCCACAGCGTCGAAATTTTTCGAAAATAAACCTAGATGTGAGTGCAGGAAATGTAGTTTTAAGGAGATATTATATCCCAAAGTTTTATAAGATTAACGAACCCACATATATTCCTTCTTTAATTTTTACACTACTAATTTTAGAAAACTTCTGCTTAAAGTATATGAAGTATATTCGTGGCTCTAACAGGTCTTCATTAATCCTAGTTTGATATGTAACGTAGCTGAATACAAATATTTAATGTATTGTACAGTCAAAAACAAACGTCTCTCTTTGCTATTGAATACATTTCATGGCAGAAACTAAATTTGAACTGTTAGATGGCAGTGTGAATTTGTGCAAATGCACAAAAACGAAAGCTACTGATATAACAGAAGTTTACTATTAGAAAAAACGAGAAAATTTTATCGCCAAACAATTATGTATGGAAAGGAATTGATAATGGATGATTTTTATTAAAGTGAATTAACTTTTAACGCGCTCTATCCAAGAATTTCTGTGAGTGTGCATTATAATTGTATGGTCACATGGTTTAGTCTGACATACAGGAACTACGTTGTCTATATGTGTTTTTATATGTGTTTTTATACATTTATTATATTTTAAAGCTTAGGTATACAACATTTTTTCATGAAAATATGAAAACATAAATATATAGTCGTAGATTGAAATTTTCGTTTCTGTTCAAAACTGCGCATCAAAACGATTGTCATCAAGTAACATGAGAAATAACTGAAAGAAGTTCCCACCTTGAGAGAAACACAGCTAGTGAACTGAAATATCTGGATATTTTCTCTTAGATTAGAGACTTATCTGGAACACGCATCTCCAGTGGATGTCATCTTTTTGGCAAAACCTGGTGGCTAAAGCATGAGATGATCCTTTGGATCTACTTGGCTGTCATCTGGCCCGTACGTATCTTTAGTAGGATGGCCTAAAACAAAAGAAAAGCAATGGCAAACTCTGATACAAAACATACGACTTGCCTGCGTAGGCATTACAGGCACAATCCGAACCCGTCCAATTGCGACGATCGAGGCCCTTCTAGGGTTGATTCCCTTACACCTATAGGTGAAAATGGAAGCGGTGATGGGCGCCATCAGGTTGGAACGAGATACAATCTTAAAACCAGGAGATTTAATAGACCATTTTCGAATTCTACAAGAACTAGGCGAGTTAGCAAAACTAAAATATCATATGACCACAAAACGTGGGAATCTAGCCGACCTAAACTGCAAGACCCGTCTATACGTCGGCACACGGATGGAGTGGGAATAAGTATTTACGGGCCAAGATGTAAGGTTTCGGTGGCGTTAGGTACAAGCCCAATCATTTTTCAAGCAGAAATACATGCTATTGAAAAATGTGCCCAGGAATGTTTGAAACGACGTTACCAATTTACACCTATACATTTTCTCAGACAGTCGAGCAGCACTAAAGTCTCTACAGGCGTATACCTTTAAGTTGAAGCTAACCTGGGACTGTTTATTTACTTTCAAAGCTCTATTCCAAAGAAACACAGCCATACTGATGTGAGTACCAAGTCACCAGGGATGTGAGAGCAATGAGACTGCTGATGGTCATCCAAAGAAAGGCGGGGAGTCTCGATTCATTAAATCAGAGCGATTTTATGGCGTTACAAAAACCACATAAAGGGTCGTTTCCAACAATGGAAAACTGATTAAAAATTCTCGCACTGGAATAGGATTGCGAAACTAAGACAATCAAAAAAGTTCTCTGCTGGACCTCAACAATAGAGATTTTAACACTATCACGGCCCTTTGAAGCAACACCGCAAAAAGATGCGTAAGGTGGATAATGATAGATGGTGATTTTATTCCGAACACAGTGAAACGGCGTAACACATTATGGGCAACTACTTGGCGGTGGCCCTACAAAGGTATCACCACTTACACTTACATATAATTGGCTGACGTCAGAATCATAGCTCTCAACAAGACCCTAAACTTCCTGAGAAGTTTGGAGATTAATTGGGACTACAGGATTAAGGATATTCACAATAGATTGTAGGCAATCAGTGCCTAATCGACGGACTAATCTAATTGAACTGAAGGAGGTTAGAATGAGGTCATATAAATGGCACTTTTTATAAGCAAGTAAGACAACTTTAGAAGACATACAAAAGCAATGATGGTATCATTTGAAAGACTTAAATCGGAAATAATTAAATAATAAAAATCTAAGTATACCTAATAGATAGAAAAACATTAAAGCGGTAGTAATTGATGTTCATAAACGGAACCATTCCCAACAAGCTAATGATGAATGGATTTATTTTTGAACATAGAATATTGTTCCTGTAAAAAACATGAGAACTACCTTTGTTTGAAATATTCCCGACGTTAAGGAAAGTATATAAATTTTGCTGAATTAAAACTGTAACGACATATTTTTTAGAAATCTTGCACCTGTTTGAGCTATAATTATTAGTAAAAACCTTTAGTTAAGACAAATGTATCGTAAGAAAATATTTTTCATCAAGTTAAGAACTTTTCTGTATGTACAAAAGTGAAAAAATTTCGCTTCAGGTACCAGGTCGTTTCAATTATCCAAATATGCATGTATATTATCTTTCTTCAGGGACACATACGTTATTATGCAGATGACTTTGTATATTTGTATCACTCTGTACTCCTTATTTTTACTTCAGTGAAATAAGCTGTAAAGTAATAGACGATTGTTATTATTGTCGCATATTATGACATAATACGTAAAGAAAAACTCACTTACCGAAAGGCCATTTCCGTTGCATTCCCAACTCGTCCGATCACGACATCGCCCAGTAGCATCACCAACCCTATCATTTTTCCACACGACTGGTTGAGCTGGTAGCAGCTGCCAAACTCCGATAGCCGCAGTCGACGGTCGCCTTGCGTCCTACTGATAAGGTAAAAGCGCGCGCAGGAAAATGTCACCTCACGTGACACGGAATGAACCACTCGCACCCCTTCCTGTCGTCATCGGCTCAAAAAACAGCAACCCATTTCGCGGCAGTGTCATCGCAGTCCTGAATGCAGAATGGCTGTTAGGGCGCGATATGTCACTCACTCGATCACACGTGACCGATTTTTATTAGAGACAAAAGTGTCGAACAGTAAAAACTCCCCAGTCACTGCGCTCGATTACTCTGATAAGTGGACTCACACCCTTGTACGCCTTGCGTCAAGATTCTTTAGTTACCTCTTCCATAAGGAGACTTGCCTGTAATATTCTTTTCTGTTTTAAGATTCAGAACGTTTCAAAGCATTTGTTAACATCAAGATTTAAATAGCCAATTCCTTTAAATAGATTTTTTACGTTGACAAAATTTTAATGTGTTTATAAACTAGTTTATCTTGCTGGATTTTTGCGTTACGAAAACATCACTTCTTTTCATACAACGTATATTTTACTCAAAGATGGTTTGTTGTTTTTTTTAATATTAGAAAGTTTTCATGAAATTAACGACCCCCGAGAAATACATACATCTAAATAATCTTTAAATTACAGGGCACTTAATTAAATTACTACAAGTGAAGTACGGCAATACTCTTCCATACGCATTCCAGACGTGTTTTATAGCAGTTAAACCTTTGATGTGTTTTCCTATTATATTCCTCGTGTAACAGCAATATGACTCAGTACAAAGACATTAAGACTCTCATGAGTTCGATTAAGGATGATTTTAGTGTTGCTTTGAAGGAATTGAAAGCAGAATTTAATGAAAAATTTAAATCATTCAGAAACCAAATAGACACCCAATTGGCCAACAATCAAACGGAAACTATTAATTATGAAGATATTTTGAACGAGCTTGATGATAGGCAATCACGAAAACTGAATGTGGTTATTTTTGGTCTGCCGGAACCTACTCTTAATCTTGATAGATGAGTCTTGTGTAATGTCCGATAAGGTAGAGGCTTCGCTTGTTTTGAAAGCAGTTTCCCCCACTATTGACCTTCCTGCAACTAACCCACAGAGATTAGGACGGTATGATGCAAATAAGATGAGACCAAGGCCTATCAAAGTAACTTTGGGTAATGAGTCTGACGTTCGCTTTATTATTGCGAATTCCAGGCGCTGGATGATAGTTACTATAAAAATTCTATAGGAGTAACTGAGTCTTATGCAGTTATAGGTGTTGCGCCCTTCACTGAAGACACTGTTTTACAGAAATTAAAGAAAATGCAGAATAACTTTCTAAGTGGAGTAGATAAAATTCCTGCTTTCCTAGTTCACGATACTGCCTCCTTGCTGGTAGGGCCATTGTGTTTTCTTTATAATTTAATTTTGAAGCAGTGCCAATTTCCCGCAATCTGGAAAGCTTTCCGCATTTGTCCGATTTTTAAAAGAGGTGATCCATCTGATGTTAAAATCTACAGACCTATTTCCATATTATGCAATTTTGTTTTCGAATCACTTCTATATGAGCAAATCTATTTTCCGGTCAAAAGCTTAAGTACAACGTCACAGCATGGTGCATTACACAGTATATCTCAGAGTGTCTAGATAAACGTGGTCAAATAGACGTGGTATTCACTGACTTCCAAAAAGCTTTCGATCAAATTGACAACCACATTCTTATGGACAAATTACAATGTATAGGATTCTCGCCAGCGCTGATGAAGCTTTTTTCATCTTACCTATTTGGAAGGAGACAATATGTTCAGTATCGTAATATTAAATCCTCCGAATTTAGTCCAACATCTGGCGTCCCGCAGGGTTCGAATCTAGGCCGTTTACTGTTTTTGATTTTTATTAACGATATATCAGCAGTTGTCTCTTGAGAGCAACTACTATTTGCTGATGATCGGAAAATATTTTATGAAATTAATACCGTGGATGACTGTATTAAGCTACAGAAAGACCTTTCTAACATTGAAGAATGGTGTTGAAACAACCGCCTAACCTTGAACACTGGTAAATGCAAAGTAGTAACATTTAGTCGCAAGCAAGAGATATATATATGTATATATATATGTTTGATTACGCAATTAATGGTCAAACATTGGACCGTTGTACCGAGATTAAAGATCTGGACGTGACTTTTGACAGCAAACTGAACTTCATTTTACACATCAACCAAACAATAGCTTCTGCCTACAAGAGTTATGGGTATAATATACAGAAGTTGTAGGGATTTCCGCAGTACTGATTGCCTAAAAGCATTGTACTGTGCTTTTGTCAGGTCAAAATTAGAATACGCATCTCTGATATGGTATCCAATCTACAATGTGCATATTAAAAATCTTGAAGCAGTACAGAGACGTTTTTTAAAATATATGATGTTTGTCGACGATGGAATATACCCCACTAGAGGCATTGATACTGCGGTGATGCTTAACAGATTCCATTTGGTATCCTTGGAACTTAGACGAAACATAAGTAGTGTACAATTTCTATACAAAATCTTGCATAATGACATTGACTGTCCTGATTTATTGCACAGAATCAATTTTATTGTTCCTCGATTCAATAGTCGTCAAAGCAACTGTTTTTACTGTTCTTCAAGTAGAACTAATATAATGGTAAAATCATCGATGTCACTTAATTGTAGTAACTATAATTCTATATTTCACCTATGCGATATTAACTTTGATACAATTCAAACGATTTCAACTATTATTCTAAGTATATGATATAGCTCTTATCACGCGTACTCTCTTTATATGTTTAATTTTAGTTATTAAATGTCCTGTTCTTGGGGCTACCTGTTGAAATAAAGATTATTATTATATTATGAAATGTAACTATTACAAAGCGGAATATTGATTACAATTTTTTATATCCCACAAGCAATTTGTAGCTTTCATTTGTATGAATAACTAATGAAATCAAAATAGTAAGTAAAGTAAGTAAGTAAGTTATTTATTCCAGAATGATCGATTATAAAATTGATATTCGAACAGTCAAATACAAAACAAAAGGAAAATACAATCTCAATACAAAACAAACATAATAACCATGATAACAAAAGAATTAAGCATTAAGTAATTTTTTTTTTAATGTGGTGAGTGCTTAGTTGCAGTGACTCCGTAAACTGTATCGCTTGTCTGGCTATCACTGCAACTCTCGCGGTGTAGTTTTTGTGTGTGTATGTTGTGTTCAATTGGCTTTGTGACAGCATCATATCGCCTTTTATGATGCCGCGCTGTTAATCACTTTGCTCCCAACAGCGAATGGCAATAATAATGATAACAAAACACAAAAGTAAATAGTAAATTATAGTAAACACAAAAGTAAATAGTAAATAGTACCTAACTATTATACCATAAATCTTAAACCTATTGTTTTTAGATTAGTAGAGTAGTTTTAATTTTCTGGTGGCTAACAGACAGACTTTAAGAGCATCCCATATATTTCAGATCGCTTGGAGCTACAAATGTAATCTACGGTATACAATAACTATACTAACATACAACTTGAGTCAGCAAGTTTAACATTTACTGCTGTAGTGGGGATGTAGATGCTTTGCTACTGTCGCAACGACTAAGGCTGCGCGTTGTTAGAATCGGCAGACGTTAATGCACTTTCACAATATAGAGTGTGTATATTCTACGTGTCCAATGGAGGATATATTTTATCATGCATTTAGCAGGTTTGTTGTTTCAAGATATCGCTGATTAGTATTTAACGAACTGACAAGAGTGGAATGTTGAAGGACGACAGCTCTGGCAGAAACACACCCGCATCATTATCAAGGATGAGAATTGCGCTTTCTTTCATGTTTTGACAGCGTTTTCTCGGCAACTGGTGCAAGTATGGCCTGCTGTTAGAGAAGGAGCATTAACTACGCGCATTGGACGGCGGCGTCTGGTGGATAATGACGAACACTTCGTGTGTTATAATGCATTCTATTAACAGCGTCGTTTACGAAGCGAGTGATGCAATACTAAGAAATGGTCACGTGTGGAATAGATGAATATTTTTATAAGTGATGAATCACCATTCACGTAACGTATGAATTTCGGATTATCGAAGATGAGGGTCCAACCACGCCACATCTTCAACCACATCGTGGCTATTAACAGCAAGGTGCTATTATATATAGCGAATGTATGCGCCAAGTATTCACAACTTCTTTGGCCAGCTTATTCTTCAGATGTCCATCCAATCGAACATGATTAAGAGTCTTATCGGTTGAAGACTTCAACGTTACCTTTGGCGGCTTTTGTTGACAAGCTATGCAGACGAGTCGAAGAGGGATGGTTGGCCATGCCTTTACGTACCATACAGTATTTGGTTGACTCCATAACTCGTCGAATTGCTCTATTACGTGAGGTTCCAGCAGGTTACTGCCGGTATTAATCCACCCAGTAGTACTGCACAGCTCTCTCGTTAATATAAGTATACTAGTTTAGAACTGCTTCTACTTTAAATATCATTGATCTATATTCAGGCATTCAGGATTGAGAAGATAAAATTTACCAATATTTAAACGTAGATAATAATTTCTTCTCTTCTTCCATTCCCTAATAATTATATTATTAATATGAATAAGTTCATGCTATTTTTTAAATATTCATATTTAGAATATAATATTCATGACGTTCGCCCGAAATCATTGTCCATACTTTGTTTGAGAAACGAATTTTTAACATAATCGATATAACAATTCTATACATGAATTTGTAGTATACAATGTAACAGAAATCGCTTTAATCAACAACTAGAGATAGTTTACTGTAGTTTCTTTGATTAATCAAGAAGCACCACCAACTGCTTTATTCAATTATTGTTTAAAACGGAATTATTATATTTATAATCAAAATTATGTTAATATATCGATTAGCGTCATAGTTAATTATCGCGAATATTAACACAGTCCGAATTACTCTACCAAAGTGTGAAAGACAAAGTTTAGATTATTGTGTTGTACCATCCTTTTCAAACTAACTGCCAATTTTTCAGCGAGGAATTTCCATTTACTAAATAAAGTGTTTGCTTTAAAGTGAATTTCATTTGTCTAAAAATGAGTACTGTTTTGATAAATTTCTTCAGAGTCATTAGATTAGCTTTAAAGCAAAGTCTTTATTTACTAAATACACATTCACTGCTGAAAAGACTCCGTAATGACAATACATAAACAATTAATACAGACGAATAAGCCCAAATTATAATATAACATTACAAGAAAATTCATAACGTACACCGAAATACATTCAATATGAAAGATAATCTATGATACCATGACATTTTATAGGATTATCAAGAGTTAATACCGTCAACGATCACGATTTATTTTTCTAAAATTAAACTAAACGCCGTGTACAAGCGTAAGTTCAGCGTTTAAAAACTTTCTATATTAAAATTATAACGTGACCTAATAACGCCCTCCGGATCAAACGAATATAAAAGTTGTCCAGTAAAATTAAGATGAAATTAACAAATATGATTATATAACTAGTGACTATTATACTTGCTCATCGACAATGTGTTATGCAAATTGTAAAATACCTCTAGGCAAAAGCGCGACTCAACTTATTTTAATTCAATACGCATGGATGAGCTAGTGGCAACTGTATTGGTAGGTTGTCTCATTCTTACAATTAGTAAAACAGTGCCGAATGCAAATTTCTCTCGCCGTCATTTGATTGCCGTGTAATTAATTGACGTAAAATACAAACGCCACACCTCGCATAATATTACCGTAGATTAGTCAATTAAACAACTTAATCTATATCTCGCTGACATATTATGCTATTGTTTTCTTTTATCCCTTAATAGTTACATGTATAAAGGGACAATTCCCAATTGAATTAGACAACACTTTTCAGTGATTATACGTAAGTTGAGTGGTCTTTCGATTTTTTTTTCAAAATTCGAAATATACTTGCCTTCTTATTCGCATAGAAAGGTGTATACGTGGGATATTGTTCTTGGCGTTGAACATGAAATGATTATATTCAATATGAATGCAATAGTAAATGAAATACTAAAAGTGCATATCAGTGCTGGAACTTAATGAACGTATATTTTTTTATAGATCATGAAGTTTTCTACAAAAAAAGTCGCAAAGCGCAAGTCCTACTTTAACTATTTTAATTTTCTAGTTGTACCAATTAGGAAGGTATACATAAACAAAAGTTAATTTTGTCCGTAACTAAACAGAGCACCCTTAAAGTTTATACCGTGTATAAAATATCTAGAATATCTAGATATTTTTATTATACAATATTACCAAACACAAATAGTAAAATATGTTGTCACAATTATTACTATACTCGGCAAAGAGGAGCAAGTTTCTGTGCAGTGCTGAGAACAACGTGGAGGGGCCGAGCAGCCGTATCAAGGCGAGCGTTTAGTAATGTTTATGTACTCTCATCATTTACGTTCGTGACTTTCATGAGTGAGCATAGGCGGTAAAAAGTATGTCCTTGTGATAACTTAATGCACCTTTCGACACATCTGCACAAATTTGTCTTAATATGAGAAAATCTGAATCCTTGTCCATAACACTTTCAAATAACCCATAACCACATTTTTTTATCTTTCAATTCTGCTTGAATTCCTCCTTCAACATAGTTAGGAGCAGATAGCATAACGTTTCTTATCGATGTCCGACTTGGTAATGTATAATCCGAATATTTGCTCCAGAAAGGAAATGCTTCTTGGTCTAGTAAAGTGAACGGTATAGAAAAGAACAGCTATATGAAATGTTAATGGTTCAGAGTATCGTTTGCCATGGATCGCAGAACAGTGATACAGACGCTCAACTTTCCATGCCACGGACTTCACCCCTCTACGTTTCTCTCCGCACTATACTGAAACTTGCTCGTCTTTGCCAATTCTAATTACTAATATACATATATACCACATACACCATTTTCGCCACCAGCAATTGAGTACATATAGCAACTGAGTGGACACTTTGTACACGTAAGGTATAGGTACTGCACAGAGTACTGCACTAGGTTTCCTAACGGGTATAAACCCAAATGTAACTTGTTAGCATACTTGTTCTATTTTAAAAAGTGGTACAAAGTGTTAATATGCTACACTTTATTTCAAAAAGAGAGAGATAGAATTCTGAACAACTATTGGCTGAAAGCAGGGCAAAATCACATTATGCAACATTCTGTTATTTTTATTCTGTGTCAAAGATGCTAACATTGACCACAGGTGTATTTGGGCTAGGAATCTGTTCAGAATTTTGTCTCTCTCTTTTTGAAATAAGGTAATAGCTAAAAGTATTGGAACCATTTTCATAAAAGAAGAAGTATGTACAATAACACAATATATATTATGCAACATATTGTATTATACCGAGTCGGTTGTTTTAATAGAAATTAAATTGAATCTAAAAAAGTTAAAACAAAAATACTACTAGTATTTTCTATATCCTGATAGTTAAAGATTATACTTTTTGAAATATAAGGGTATATAAGTTTTTAAACGCTCAAATTTGTCGTAAGAAGTCTAAGTTAAATGATTGTAATCCCTAAACATGATTAAATGGATACGCAGTAATGATTAAAGATGGCATATGCTTACCACATGCAATGTAAGAGAGTTAAGGGGCTTGGAGGCGGCCAGCGTACGATCGAAGAATGACAATCCTGAATTGCCCATTAATATGCAGTGCTGTCGTATATAAATATGCCACAATCGATGCTTACTTAACCGTCCAAAGGTAAATATAGTGCGTACATTTTTTCTTGTAATTCAAATTAAATGCAAAATTGCGTGCGTACGCCAAGTTTACTAATATCATTTTTGTCGTGGGGTTATTCAATATTTTACTAAAACTAGATTCTTTTGTTCTACACAATACTGCAAATTAAAATATTTAGTGACAGAAACGTTTATGCAGATGCTAGTTTATTTCAAATATAAATCAGCATCTGGTGCTTTAAAATTGTAATTGTCGTTAAAATTTTTTAAAGCAGTGGAAATCATCTGGTTTGGATATATATGTATATTTTCATGGTACACGTACCTATTACTGGATTATACTTTGCCATTTGTTAAAAAGTCAAATTTGTCATGAAACTATTTATATGCATCTCTCCGCATCTGTAGTTGTGTGTAGATTTTCAAGTCAGTCCATTTTACTTCCCCAAATGATCTTAATTTCTCCGATAAAAGTTTTCTTTTTCGATATCTTTTTGAATTCTTTTCATGTTTTGTAATTTTAAATATTTTCTTGGCCTCAATTTCAAAGAGATCAAAATTGTTATGCATCAACTCAAAAAAGGCTTATACGGACGTTATGTAGACTAATAACTATTGACATGTCAATTTCAGTTTTCTGTAGTTTTATATTAGTAGTTAAGCGATGTGACATCAAAATGTTACCATAAATGGTGTTTTTAATTGTTTCAATTTGAGTCTAATGCCTTTAGCTTCATATTTAGTGCTAGCCTTACGAGTTACATTATTCTCAATACATTTTAATGAGGAAGACATTTCATTCAGTAGTATAAACTTTAGTTGAGTCGAGTTTGTGGTAGACTGCTCAGGATATTTGGACCATCTGTATGTCTTGTTCAACTCTCGTAAGCTTAGTTAGTTACATCCTGCAAAACTTTCTATTTTTGAAAAGATGCAAAAGAAAAGAAGTAGGGTTTGTGCGAACCACTATGTATTCTGAACGGCGCGAAACACTAATACTAGTTTGTAAACCTTTGTAACACAGTTGTTTCACAGAAATCTATCAAGAATATAATCTTTCCACTGGTTGTGTGGTTGTGTGCGTATAGATTTTAATATTTGTATGCTTTCAAATACAGCTCGTCGAACACAGTAATTTCATTTATCATTAAAAATCTAGTTCATAAGAGATTTCCTAAATTAACTTAAAAGTTTATAAGAAGCTTAGAGTAGTCATTGTCAATAGCAGTAAAGTATGTATTTTAAAAGCTAAGTGAAACATTCAAGATACTTTGCACTGCTTATGAACACAATTTTATATTTACAGGTTTCCGCAATCGTAAAGGTAGTAGTAAGGACGTGTTGTGCATCAGTAAAATGAACAAACGTAAATACAATAGGCTCGCTTACTTAGATAATAATGAAAATTAATCTTGTATTCGAACAAATGATGAAAAAGTGTCACGGTTCGTCAGGATGTTTGGTAATATATCGTGAATGAAGGTGGGTCACACAATGGCAAGGCAACAAGTGAGATTCAAATAATTAGAAATTCAACTTGTAACGCTTCGATTTGAGTCTATTATCTATTATTATTATTCTACTACATAATAGTTGATGAACTGAAACAAAGTTCTAAAGGATGGGTACTTAACCCGTCCTTTAGAATCTTTTAATAGGTACCCTCTATTAAAAGATTTGGGATTATACCTTAATATTATAATAGTTTGACGATACCTGATTCGAATTCCGGTACTTCCTTCCTGCATTTGGTGTTTTGTAGTTTCCCAAATTTCAGCTGATGCCTCATGAAATTGACACAATTGTTAGGCGATGCTAAGACATGAATTATTATCATTATTATTCTTCTATCCAAAAACTTACGGCCAAGATAATCTAATATTATTTATACATATATCATTGGACAGGTGACTTAGTCGCTTACTCATGGATGGATTTCAGATTTCAGTGCCACAGGTTAGTATATCTTCTATTCCAGTCTCTCTAGTCGGATACTATTTTCTCAGGGTGCACTAGATTTACCAAAACTTTTGATTAGTTGTTGTAGTATTGTAATATCGTTTGTACGGATTCTAACAGGTTGCTTTCTTTAAAAATATAGAATATAATCAGAAATTTATACTTTCGATTTCATGAGCAAACATAGTGACCGGCACTTTCTTTTAAAAACAATAAAGGAGAAATAATATTACGTTTGGTGTCTATTCTTAAATCATAAGCTCAATTCACATTACCTCGTAGAACAACAGGTTACACTAGAAACGAAAATTATTAATATTATATATAGTATTATTATTAAATTATATTTTAATCAATCAGTTTTCCCATCTCAATGCTAATAAAAATTTGAAGTGCACCCGTGGTCCCCGTGTATATTCTAAATATTCAGGATTTATGAGAAACTGACATGTGAGGCCGCGGCTAGTCCGAGCCCGACTCATGCAGATATTAGGCCCGTACAATGTTAAATTAGAAATAGTCTTAAAAAATGGCCCCTTGGCATGTTCTAAGAGCTATAAGTGAAATTAAATTAAAAATGCATTATAAATTCCTGTGGTTTCATATATAGTACTAAAAATTACATTTTACAAGGTGGTTAATTACTCTTACTAGTAGAACATTTTGTATTAAATTTGTTACGATATTACATATACTTCATAACAACTTGTCAGTAGTTAAACACCTTGAAGAAATGTATGGCTATAATTGAATTGCTCTTGCTGGTTTAGCTTTCGTTCTCCTTGTTTATTTTAATGTTTACGGGTTCATAATTTGACCGGGGACCAGTTTCGAGAGCGAAGAGATTTTATCTTTCCATGTAGGTGGCTTGTACTTGTTTTTCGAAAGCCTGTTACTGACTTAAATATTGCTGCCTTAATGCCTTTAACAAATTGAAAACGACCACTTAAGTTCAATCTATTTTATTGAGCTTCTTTAATCGTTATTGTTTCCCTAATTTGGATAATGCAGTCAAACACACATTGAACATATACACATTGCAAATATACTTTTAATAATTGGATTTTTGCATGTGTATATACGTATGTACGTATATGTGTTTATTTCAGTAACGATACAGAAATATTTCCAATCTGGTGGATTGTAATAGTGTAGGTTTCAACGATGCTGAAATGCTAATTATATTTAACACAAAATTAAAAGAACTATGAAAAATAGGTTTATTTTCGAAATGTTTTTGATATACTCCGAAGGAAAAAGATGACTCTTTTATAGAGTGAAAATGCATTTTGAATGATTATATATATCGCAGTTTATGTATTAGATCCACTATTCCACATACTTCAACTTAATAAGCAAGGTAAATTTAAGTAGACAATCTTTTATTACAAAAAAGAAATCACAACGAAATTAGATTTTAATCTGATGTGTTTCTGTATGTATACAATTAAATTCAATCAATTGTAGAATATGGTGCGCTTTCTTATAATGATGGCACTTGTTCAAAACGTTCTTGTCACGTTAGTTGCTCGAGGTATATCTCTGTGAAATAATATATATATATATGTATATTACTCTATGAGTAGTAACACTGGAATTATTACTATAGTTATAGTTCTTCATGTTTGAGGAAGTTAATTTATCTTCATATATGTAAGTGAACAAGGAGGTGTATAACCAAACAGATTCTTAATTTTATTACCTATAGGATTTCAAAATTGCGCAGTGGGTGTAAGCGAACTAAGCATATTTAGCAATGTTTTTTATTTGCCGTAAACAAAATTAATTCTCAATGCACGTCTGGTGTTTTTGTGCACCAACTTATTATTTGATATTCTGTAGCACAAACCAGTTTCCGCCCATCTCCGGACCGATTACCAGATCAATCAGGCAGATGGTTTATAGAGAGAGCTGGAAACTCGAAACTCTTATCTCTCCACCACTTCGGTTCCTTGAATAAACGATCACCTGAGTTTCTAGAAATACATTTTTATCAATCTTCACTATCGCTGTGCCAACATATGTAAGCGCGTGTATACGTGAATATCTGCACAAGGAGATAGAACAAAGAGAAATGTAGCGAGAAACAATTGAAGACATAAATAACTATCAACGATTACAAAACAATATGAGATGCAATGTAAAAATTGTGTACATTATAATTATAATTTATGTAATTAGGAGAATTTATCCAGTATAGTAAGATATAATTTGAAGATGTGTATGTATGTATAAAATTATGTGTATGTAACACTGGTTTAGAATCAATATCATATACATATGTTACTAATATTATTAACTGTTGCAATATTAGTTTCTTTTACTGTAATTTTATTAAATAAATCATCTTTGTCTCTCGCAATAATTTTATTTATTTTCCTACAATTAAGCTATATACTACATGACGGAGTTTAAAACGTTTGAATATGAACGGCAGCTATGCAGCGCAATATACTCCGAATCAAAATAAGAAATCTAACAAAACTATATCTACCTGCTCCGTAATTAATAATGGTAGATAGTAATTACGCCAAAATTCAAAAAATCACATGATGATACACCGATTGCAATTGATAGATCGAGCTATGTTGTCAATGTTACATAATTGTGGATGGTCAGGCATATGTTAAAGATTACGTGGTTAAACTAATGCGTAGTTTAATAGCGTTTAGGATCATCTATCGATCAAAATTTTTGTCATATATTTCTGTATTTTACACGTGGACAGGACAGGTCCGTCGTCTAATATAGTACCTAGTCTTGCATGACATCCAGAAGTCAACTTGGCAATATATACCCATGATACCGCAATTTGAAGATCCGACTGGTTTCTAGAATGGTTTAGCAAATGGAAGTTAAGAGTCAATAATTGTATGGCCAGTCGCTTCACACGTAAAAAGATATCAATAATTTTCACTTACTACACAACTTCTCCCTATCTACACCATTTATTTAACTCTAGGCTGACCTTCCAGAAGCTCTACGATCGGGTGATTTTCTTCGTGTCAAAAGAACTGTCGCTACACTTATTTTTTTTTAAGAAACTTGAAGTACAACAAAATAAACTTCTACGAATTGGTGCATCGTGGTTTGTTACTAATTAGAACCTCCACGCAGATCTAGGTTCCATCCCTTAAAAACTGTATAATTGAATTTTTATGCAAAACTGGCTAGCTTAGCTCGACCCGCATAAATACCCTCCTAGTCACCCTTGCCATGCGACAGTTGATACATCAGCGGCATAATTTTTAACGCTTCATTATTCTCTTTTAATAGCTACATCAACAGCCATCGTGACTAGAAGGTACCACTCCAGGGAAGATTAATGGATTTAGGGATACCTGCCCAGAACAGAACATAGAATAATCGTCACATGGCTTCGTCTAGTTGGTTAATCCAGAAATAGATTCACTTAGACAGTGGGAGAAACAAAAAATTGGTTTTCATTTTTACTCTCAACGTTAATGTGGACCCTACGCAGAAGCTTTCTGGATGCCTTAACTACAATCATTTCGCTACAAGAGTAGCGACACATATGTACGTGAGTATATAAGCTACGTGTACAGCGAATGTATTCTAGTTTACATTCTAGCAGTGAGACATTTTGGCTGCATAAAGAATTCTACAAACACGAAACAGACTAGGAACATTAGAATATTCAACGAGGTTGAAAAATTGTCGCTATACAATGCTGTAGAAAAGGGGAATTTTGCGTCTGTTTATACTACTACGAGCATGGATGAGTCATATGACTGCTCTATGAGTATTTTACAGTTTTGTCCGTTCACTACGGAAACCAAATCTAAAAATACCAATGACGAAAAATCTTAACATACGAAATAATAGGGGGTAGTATAAGTTTGAGGAATATGTTTTGGCTGGTGAAACAAACAGAAGGCAAAGATTTACAGAGTGCATACAATATAGAAAAGAAGAAACACAGAAACAAAGTTATTACCACTAAAAAACAGTACTACCATAACCATATGTATTCTAATACTCTACAGTCGAACAAAAAAATATGGAGTCTTGTTAATCGGAGGACGGGTAGGAGTAGGAACAACTGTCACATTTGTTTAAATATCGGTGATAGTGACGTATGCGATGAGAAATTCTTGTCGAAAAGTTTGCAGAATTCTATTCGCATCAGGCAAAAGATAAATACACATTTTGCAAACCAAAGGGGTATGAGTTGTACAACTGCACCTATTAGCACATTTTTCTTTACACCTGTGACGTAGAGGGACGTATTAAATGCAATAAATGGCCTAAAGAAGAGAAATGCAATGGGTTTGGATTGCATATCCGCATACGTTGATAAGCTGTTGAGTCCGATCATAGTTAAACCGTTAGCCTATATTATTAATAAATCTGTGGACAACGGAACATTACTTGACCTACTGAAGATGGGCAAAGTACTCCCAATACCAACAAAAAAGGTAATTCAAAGCAAATAGATAGTTACAGACCTATTACTCTTATTGGTAGTTATAGAAAAAGTGGTTTGTAAGAAGGGCAGTCACTTAAAAAAAAATGATATTATTAACCTATGTTAGCATGGATCTTGGCCGGGACGTGCAACTGAAACGGCGGTTTATGATCTCCTGACATATACTTATGGCGAAGTTCTTTACTGTATCTCTTTGTGCAAAAGTACAACACTAAACACTTCAACCTAGTAAACACCAAAAACTTTTAACTAAACACCGACGC
The DNA here is from genome assembly GCA_023690525.1 of Holotrichia oblita. Classification (NCBI taxonomy): domain Eukaryota; kingdom Metazoa; phylum Arthropoda; class Insecta; order Coleoptera; family Scarabaeidae; genus Holotrichia; species Holotrichia oblita. The sequence continues at coordinate 57,471,037 of CM043017.1, forward strand.
GTTTCGACAGCAAAGCTGTCATTATCAAGGCGATAATAAAACTAAATTAAAATAAAACCTCTTTTCTGTTTCCGGGGTGCGGGTATAGAATCCTCTATCCAGCGGTTTTCTGAGCCCACAAAACAGTTCGTTAGGGAGGCCTGCAAATATACTATTTCAAGAAATTTGCCATGACATGGAACTAGGTGTAGCACAGGTCTCCTCTTATATTCTCCCTATTCATAAATATTTACCAGCAAGTATAACTATAGGCAAAGTTATATTATATGCAGATGATAGTACTATCACAGTGGAAGCTCAAAATAGAGTCGAATTAGAATGTAATCTTAGAAGAGCTAGTAGGGAGTTTTCTAACTGGTGTGGTAGAAATCGCCTTATTATCAACGGAAAGTCAGCGATCATCATCAGAACTGAGCAGCATGGAACAACATTATTCTAAAAGAATCCCTAATACAGCAAGCTTTGCTGCAATCACTTACCAAAGGATGGATATAGCAATGGCAAATAGCGAAATATTCAAATCTTTGCATGTAAATTTAGGAGATTTCTAGTAAGAGAGTGTTTTTATACTGTGCAAAAGTTTCTTAACTTCAGAGAGTCTCGAGTATCGAAATTTTAAAATTAGTTAAACTAATGTAAATTCTAATTTGTAATTTTACTCTATTTATTTTTTTTTATGTGTGGTGGTTGCTTAGTTGCAGTGACTCCGTAAGCTGTATTACTTGTCTCGCGATCATGCAACTCTCGCGGTGTAGTTGTGTGTGTGTAAATTGTGTTCAAAATGGCTCTGTGACAGCATCATATCGCCTTTTATAATGCCGCGCTGTTAATCACTTTGCTCCCAACAGCGAATGGTAAGTTGATCCGGATTTCAACCCTCTGAAAAAATTTCACCGTCCTTCCAGAGAATCGAAACCCGGCGCCTATCGTCCTGCCACAACGATAGTCAGTCACCTAACTACTACGGCTATCGTTTTATTATCGGCTATTATTATTAACTTTGTTTTTTTTGTGACATTCTCATCATGACGATATCATGTTAAATGATCAACTGGAATAAATAAATTATTTTTATTAAATTATTATTATTTTACAACGATGTATTGGTCGATGACAGATAAGCAAATTTTTGTGCATTATAATTTTGTTAACAATGATTATGAACAAGACTTAATCAAAAACTAGTGCATGAATAATATGTGACTTAATTAACGTGTTTCTTAAAAATATTTTATTATATTTATTGCAGTAAATAAAATATGTACTTCCGAAGTTCTTAATTAGCTTGCCTGCTCAAGCTATGCGAGAATGGGCATTATTATGTCATATTTGGACAAATAAAATAAATTTATATGTATGTGTGTTTTTAAGTATATAATTTCATAAATTATCATAAACAACTGTTCAATCATAAAATAGAATTTTCTTATTACGTGAGTACGTTACCTAACTCACTTATTCTTCGTCTACTAGTCTGTAATTGAATAATATTACTGCAACTATTTCTTGTTTGTAATCGGTCTTAATAAACGCCATTTTTAATTACTAACGTAAGTAAAAATGGCGTATTTCAAATTTCCTAATAACAAGAACTAATACGAGGACATTATGGTAATATAACTTTCTGTAGTCTTTTTATATTAATTGACTGCTCAAAGCACATGCTAAACTTGAAAATGAAATACACTCATTATTTTAAATGTCAACGGCATATGTATTATTATTTCAAAGAATTAAACTATAGGTTTACCTCAAGCGAATGTTTAGTGCGAATATCACAAAATTACCTGAAAACAATAGTGGGCGCGCAAGACTTACAATGCCTGAAGCTGAGAATGCACTCGCATAGGAATTAAAAGATAAAATGACGAATATAATGTAATCTGCAGTTGTTCATCTGTTGGATTCAACTCGAATGCCTTCGAAATCTACAGTACCGCAAAAAGCCTATGAATGTTCTAGTCTTTTGTTCGCCCTCTTCCAAGATATAATATATTCTTGTATGTAAAGGTTCAGTAACGATATTTTACTATATTATTTATAGATAGTATACATGTAAACGTCAATTTTATTCCTGTAAATTTATTAAAAGTGTTGGTGATATCGAAAACGGAATATTATTCACGAGTTTATTATATTACAGCATATTATAGGAAAACCAAAATATTTAATATTGGATAATACCTAAACAATTTTATCTGGTGACAACACACTAATCTGTTTATTGATTATTTGTATATTTTACCTAATGGCAATAAAATATCTGTTTCTTTTGATTCACGAAGGAAGCAGAAACCTACAAATACAATGTTAAATTGATACTGTATATATGTTGTTATAGTTCTTACTGTATAATATTAATCAACGTTATTTTGTAATTTGTGTGTAGTATTGCTACTAAGCGTAATTACTTAATAAAATACCATCGTCTAAAGTTTTCTTACGGATATTATATTACCAATATACCGGATGAAAAAACTTTAAGAAATATTGAGGTATTATTATTTGTTGTAATAATTACTGACGTTATTAATGCGGCTAATCACTATAATATCCACAGTAATTAATATTTCAAGTCAGTTCTATATACGGGGTGGGGCATTAGTGCGAGGAAGTCCAATTACTCCTGTATTATAAGAGAAATGAGAAAATGTAATCTAAAAATATTTTGAACTATACAGGGTGTCAAATAAAGACAGGGTAAATTAAAGTTACTTTATCTTAAATGAAACACCCTGTATATGTTTACCGTTTACGATTCTTCTAGGTCTTACCTTTATTATAGTATAGGGTTTTGCTATGTTATTCAGTTTACTTTAGAAGATATGGGAAGTTTTGCATGGATTTAATAACAAAGTTAGCGCCTCCTACCGTACTACGGCTTCCAGATAAAATAATTCATTTGCGCTGGAAACATTTCTCCTTTCATCAGAAATTATTTATTTATCGGGGTATTCAATATTTATATACAATAAAGTACCTATAGTACTACGATTGCAGTTTGTTTACAATGGAAATAGTAGCAAGACCATTAGTACACTGAAAAAAATTTCTATGCGAATTTACAACGATAATCGCGGGCAACTTTGTTACCCACGATTATCATAGTAAAATTACTATCAGATGTAATTTTTCTATTCCATTAGTAAATAATCAAGCGGAATATGCGATTTTACAAATCATGACTTTAGTTACACAGTTTGTATTTGTAACATTACAAATCATGCTGGCTATATTAATTAAATAGTGGTGTAATGTTACAAATACTCACTCAATTAAGCAGTATATACACTGAAAAAAATTTCTATGCGAATTTACAACGATAATCGCGGGCAACTTTGTTACCCACGATTATCATAGTAAAATTACTATCTGATGTAATTTTTCTGTTCCATTAGTAAATAACCAAGCGGAATATGCGATTTTACAAATCATGACTTTAGTTACACAGTTTGTATTTGTAACATTACAAATCATGCTAGTATATTAATTAAATAGTGGTGTAATGTTACAAATACTCACTCAATTAAGCAGTATATATGTACCTATATTTATGCAAAAATATGCTAGTTACTATTGCAGTATAAATAATAAATTACATCTACATATATGCATGTGTCTATAGTTCGATATTCTGTGATGCTAATAAATCTAAAAGCAACAGCATTTTTATTAATTATATCAATATATTATTATAAAATCAAAAACTTTCTAAGATGACGATACATCCATTTATGCCTCCTTCTAATTCTTATAACACAACTGCACACATGGACGCTAGTATCTAGAGTGCATTTGTATTACAGTGTACCCAATATCCACCTCGCAGCTGATGCCTTGCATGTTTTTGCTTGACTTGCATTTTTTTACAACCGCGGGCAAAAATAAAATAATAAATTTACAATTACTGTTTGGAGATTTACAATGTATATCAGGGTGATAAAGCAAACTAAACAGTAAGATTCACTACACCTTTGTAATGCACAAAGTAATACTGTGTTGTTACAAATAACGTTATCATAATACTACATATTTTACGTTTTTTTGTCAACCCATTGTAATTTAACAGTGAATATATATGTATATCTTCATGTTATTATTTTGTACGACTATTTTCACTGTAATGTTAGGATGTTTATCTATGTAATTTTACTGCTATTTTTTACAGTGTACTTATGTACCTATATTATGCAAAAATGCTAGTTACTATTCCAGTATAAATAATAAATTACATCTACATATATGCATGTGTCTATAGTTCGATATTCTGTGATGCTAATAAATATAAAAGCAACAGCATTTTCATTAATTATATCAATATATTATTATAAAATCAAAAACTTTCTAAGATGACGATACATCCATTTATGCCTCCTTCTAATTCATATAACACAGCTGCACACAGGGACGCTAGTATCTAGAGTGCATTTGTATTGCAGTGTACCCAATATCCACCTCGCAGCTGATGCCTTGCATGTTTCTGCTTGACTTGCATTTTTTTACAACCGCGGGCAAAAATAAAATAATAAATTTACAATTACTGTTTGGAGATTTACAATGTATATCAGGGTGATAAAGCAAACTAAACAGTAAGATTCACTCCACCTTTGTAATGCACAAAGTAATACTGTGTTGTTACATATAACGTTATCGTAATACTACATATTTTACGTTTTTTTGTCAACCCATTGTAATTTAACAGTGAATATATGTATATGTATATCTTCAATGTTATTATTTTGTACGACTATTTTCACTGTAATGTTAGGATGTTTATCTATGTAATTTTACTGCTATTTTTTACAGTGTAGCTAAGATTCTTAGCCCTCTTCTTCAGCGGTGATGTTACGAATAACAGTATATTGGTGATTATAAATTCGTTTCTTTAAATATTGTTTGGTTTGGCGGATATAGCATTTGTTGCAGTCTTTGCAATCTAATTTATAAATAACATGGCTTTGATTATCTTTTTTAATAGACGTTTTTAAATTTGTGAATAAGTGTTTATTGTTGGTAGGTACAAAAGTTATGTGAATATCTGATATTTTAAATTCGTGTTTTATTGTTTTAAATTGTTTATATATGTATGGTGTAGTGTGGTATATGTTATGATTAGATTTTGTACCTGTGTTATATATTGTATTTATTCTTTTTGTTTCTTAATTTATTATAAAACTATTTAGGATAACTATTTTTTTCTAGAAGTATTCCAACTTTGCTTAAATTTTCTTTTCTAAAATCAGGGTGAGCTAACTTAATATCCTGATCTACTAAACTGTTGATTGCGCTTTTTTTAATTTACCGAAGTGTTTGAAAAAATAGGTTAAATGTCTATTACAGTGTTTTTAATGTGCCAGTTTGTTTTGATGTCCTGGTTAGCATGTATTATCTTTACATTTAAAGAATTTATAGAATTTTGATGTTCTCTTTCAAATGTAAATTTTAGCCATCATCGTATGTGTTAAATGTGTGCAAAACATGATCAATTTTACCATTCGGTACGCAGCATATACAATCATCTACATACCGCTTATAAAATTGTACATGATGGTTCAATTTGTTTGCTCTTAGCCGTCCATTACTAAATTTGCTACAACAGCAGATAATGGAGAGGCCATTGCTGTACCGAAAATTTGTTTATATATTGTGTTATTATACTTAAAATATGTTGAATTTAAACAAAGATTTGCAGCCAACAGGAATTCACTTTTTGATAAATTTGTTTAATTTTGTAGTGAATTCCATTTTTTTCGTAATTATACGCTACGGATTTTTTATTAATGAAATTAACAAATTCCCAAATTTTTTACGTTGTATTCCGTATGTCTTACGATATTACTAAGAATTTTGAATACAAATGTTGATAAATTGCATATAAAATACAATTGGTCTTAAAGGAATATTTTAATTTAATATCTATATTTTTTTTGTTATAAATTTAGATATTTCTACATACACATTCAAGGTACACAGAAAGTGACTGTACATGATTTATCTAAGAAATTTGTTTGAAGTAATAGGTATATATTACTTCACGCTAAAAGTAATCATTTATTTACCTCAAAGTTTTAAATATTTATTGATAGTACTATTTACAAAGGTGCATTTTACAATATCATGCTTATTTTTACCAGCTACATGAGATGATATAAATCCTCTATTGTCAACTGAAAATTTGTATATACCTAAATGTTAGCAATTACTGAGCTTTTTATACAGGGTGTAACAGGACGAGCTTACGTTAGCCGTATCTCAGCAACTAAGCAAGTTCTATATTTGTAAATTTGCAGAGTTATTTTGGGCATGTGGGCAAACTTTTAGAAAATACTGGTACATATTTTCTATTTCCGGTTTCGCCGGAAGCACAATCAACTTTATTTTTAAATGAAGTTTTTTTTCAAACAATTGAATTCAGCAACAAATTTGACGTATAGATCATTTATTTCGACTGGTGTAAACATTACCGTTTTATAGTTAACTTGATTTTTATGAAAATTTTATCAAATGCATCGTAGTAGGTACTTAGTGACGTATTTTTTTCTGAATGCAGAAGAGTTGATGAATGATTATTGGAAATTAGACAGCTACTAAGATGGGCTATTGAAAATTATTTTCACTTGTGTGCAAATACTATACAGGGTGTTAGTATTTACCGACCACATATGTTAAATTTCAAATACAAATTACTTTGTAATTTTAAATGGAACATCCTGTATATTTTTTGTTGCAAACGGTAGAAAATTAAATTTTCATCAAATGATATTACATTTCCCTATACCCAAAATGAATAGTTTAGGCCGAAATTAAAAAAAAAATTGATGACGAAGTAGTTGGAATTGGTGTTATGGGATATTTCTATACCAACCCCACTGCATCTCTTCGAGAAGCAGCGACAACTTTGGAAATTTCAACAATGTCCATTCAAAGGGTATTAAAAAGACATAAATGGAGACCATTTTCATACCAGCAGGTACAGTACTTACATCCGCAGGATTTCTTAAATAGGGTCGATTTTTGTGAATTCTTCACCATAGCTCGTCAGGACGACGAAATTTTTACGAAGAAAATCATTTGGACTGACGAAGCTAAATTTACCAAAAATGGCCTCTTTAATAAACATAACAGTCATTTTTGGGCAGCCGAAAATCCCCATGTAACGAGAGAAAGGGGATATCAGGAAAGTTGGCAATTTAATGTTTTTTGCGCAATAAAAGATAATCGCATACTTTGTCTACATTTTTATAACGAAAATTTAAATGGCGAAAGGTATTTAGATATATTGCGCAATATTGTGGAAGAGGAACCTGATACACTGCCTATTATCGAATCAAATACTGCTTGGTATCAAATGGATGGTGCACCGGCTCACAGCACAAGAGATGTACACTTATTCTTGGAGAGGTTATTTGACGGAAAGTTTATTGCAAACGCAGGTTCATACTTGTGGCCTCCACGTTCACAAGGACAAAGTTTACAGTACTCCGGTGACAACTATAGAGGAAACAAAAGAAATAATACAAGGAGTACTAAATTCATTAACAGAAGCGCAAATACAAAAGGTCACTAGTAATCAAGTGCTAAAACGAATTAATAAATGTTTGAAACTGAATGGGGCTAATTTTGAACAAAATTTGAAATAATTTATTACTTTTTAATACCTTATTTATTTATTTTTAACATAGTTTTCTTTAATGTTATCTTGGTTACAAAATAAATTTTACTATTCTGTTTCTTCTTTACTCGAAAAATATATTTGTTTTTTATTTCTTTAAACACGCTATCGTATAATTATCGTATAATTTGCGAATAGCTCCTAAAATATTCATTTTAGGTACAGGGAAATGTATATCATTTGATGAAGAATTTAATTTTCTACCGTTTGTGACCAAATATACAGGATGTTTCATTTAAAATTACGAAGTGATTAGTGTTTGAAATTTAACATATTAGTTCGGTAAATACTAACACCCTGTATAGTATTTGCACACAAGTGAAAATAATTTTCAATAGCTCATCTTAGTAGCTGCCTAACTTCCAATAATCATTCATCAACTCTTCTACATTCCGAAGAAATACGTCACTAAGTACTACGATACATTTGATGAAATTTTCATAAAAATCAAGTTAGCTATGAAACGGTAATGTTTACACCAGTCGAAATAAATGATCTATACGCCAAATTTGTTGCTGAATTCAATTGTTTGAAAAAAATTGGGTAATCCATTTAAAAAAAATGAAGTTGATTGTGCTTCCGGCGAAACCGGGAATAGAAAATATGTACTAATATTTTCTAAAAGTTTGCCTCCATGCACAAAATAACTCTGCAAATTTACAAATATGGAACTTGCTTAGTTGCTGAGATACGGTTGACGTAAGCTCGTCCTGTTACACCCTGTATAGTGAGTCCTTAAAGTTAGGCGAAAATATATACTCCTATAAACTTTTTCAATTTAGTGTAGATATGTATTTCATATATAGCTGCCACAAATTGCGTACATTAAAACTTCTTGTTGTTGTATAATGTCTAAAATGGTACTGATGTAATTAAAAAGTTGTATTGTAAATTATGCATACATACATGCATACATATACATAATGCCAGAAATCTGAGATGTATAATCATTTACACATGTGTGTATATTTAATCTTTTTGGGTTATTCGTGTTCGAGATTCGTTTATAGTGTTGGACGGTTTTAGTTGTCGTTGGAGCTGGAGACGAATATTTTTACGAGTATTTTTATCGACAAAGCGAGATACATTGTCGATAAGATTAAAAGTGCAAGATAAACCACGCGACGGCACAATCAGATAAGTTTAAATAACAATGGTGTTCGGGCTGCGAGTTTTATCTGTGATCAGTTCATTTACTTCAAACTTCATTATGATTGAAATTTTATTCACAAGGTAGATGAGTAAAAAGCACCGAACCTAATTATTCATATATTCACGTAAATCAATATCAGTCATCTACGTATTACTACTACAGCAGACTGTTTCATATTATACAACAAAATATATTAACGTAATGTACGACGAGCACATGACAAAATTTATTATGGATAAAACTGTAGCAAATAATAAATGATACACTGTCTCACAATACGAAAACCTGCATTTATAGGTAGATACTGAATATCCACATATAACAATAATACATTAAGTTTAGTATGAACCAACAGAATATGATTTTTTAACGATACAGTTTCACAGGAAATGCAGTTCATTATTTATTATTCTTAAAAAATTATTGTAAGCAAACAATTGCTTTGTTCCAAATTATGTTCTGATAGTATGGCCTTAAGCGATTTATAGTATACACATATACATATATACATATGTGCAGGCATGCAGGCTTATTTACGGAAGTGGTTCGTTAAAGCTTTTCGATGTTTCCGAAATCCTACAATTCTGAAAACCTGTAGTTTGTGGTAGTGTTATTAGTCTCATCGGCGAAATTATTTCCGCTTTTGTATCATTTCCAGTTTATTGGAATTAACGTCAACTTTCTTCATTTAAATAGCATGGTACCTTACCTATATATTTTATGAGCTTTTTCGATCGCGCATGCAATTCTGAATCATAACCTACTGAGGTAGACTATACAAAAAATCAGCCGGTTGATGCGCTGTATACGCATCAAATCTACCACTTCGAAATTATGTCTATGTATACAGGGCCGTCCAAAACTAACGTTCATTTTAATTAAGTTCACATCAACGTGTCACTTTATTAAAATGAAACATCCTGTTTATATTATTGCATTTTTTAATACTCTTAATAATTCTGTATCATTCACTATTAGACGTATCAACTTGCACCTTTTTAATATATTTAAAATGTCAGTAATCGTTGAATGTTAAAAGAAGTAATATTGTATCTGTGCTGTAAATACACATAATTCATATCTATCAAGCAGAATAGCAAATCAAAACGCAATAAAATTGTGGATAGGAGATGGTGAGTGTTTTGATAAATAGCCAAATTTATGCCAAATGACCTAGAAAAATATCAGTAGGTACAAAAATTTAAAACAAAATATTAAACAAAGGAGCATTGAAAAGGAATATGTTAAATATGTTGTATATGACAACCATCCTGGTGTAGAACTGCGCCAAATCGAGGACGGGTCGCCTCGACATTTTTACCACACCCCACTGTTCTCCTTTCCATCAAGCACTTATTCACTTTAAGGGAAGGGGAGAAGCGGAGTGCGGGGAAAGTATCGAGGCGTCTTGCTGTCGATTCGGCGCTGTTCTACCCCTGATCTGATCATAGAGAGTGTAAATGTTTATATGTGACGTCACGCAAGATTTTCTGTTTGGAATATTGGAAAATTGAAAGTTCCATAGGCGTACCTCTGAACTTTTGACTAATGTCAGTATAATTAGAAAATTTTATGTCGTTTAATTTAAAATGTTCATATTTGTTAAACAATAAACTTTTGCGATAGATTTTACTGTCTTAAAACTATGTACTTATGTATGTAACGTAAATGAAACATTAGTACAAATAATGTGTTTATCATGATCTTTTAACTACACAATTACTCATCGTTTGAGATTGTCAAGCACACGGTAGGTTTTTTTGTTGTGATATCTTACGTTTCATGATTTATTAGTTGCCAAATAAGCTGCTTTCTGTCTTCAATTTGCCAAATAAATTGCAATTGTCAGGCATCAAATTTGAGAAACAAGAAGACTGCAACACACAAAATAAAATTGCTTCCAAATTTCAATTACATAGCTGTACATATTAGCACATGAGCCTGTTGGAGCTAACACTGACCTAATTTATTATTAAACTTGCCCAATTCCGCACAATACGAGTGATGTGCGCATGCAATTTTGCATTTAATTTAAATTATAAGAAAAAATTTACGCACTGTATTTACCATTAGACGGTTGAGTGTGCTCACTGATCGTAACACATTTATAGACGACTCGATTGCATACTAATTTGCAATTCAACGTTGCTGTTCCTTAGCCGACCGTAAACCCGATAACACTCGAAATAAGTACTGTCTATGCGTATGGTAAGTATATGTCATATTTAATTATCATACACTTGATCAATGAACTGTTTTTCCTAAATATAAGTACCATATCTGTCAAATGCTTCATGATCAATATTTGTAACAATGAAAGCTTCGAACCTCAAAATTATGCATTGCAGATAAATATATCAAAAAATTTACTCACAGACAATAGTAGTAGGTACACTTCAGCAATTGATTCAAAAGAAACTGTTTGAAAGTATGTAACGAAATAATATTGTGTTTGTGTCAAAAATTACAAATACATGATTGTGACATGTCGATAGTTACGCCAATGAAGAATTTCTATCAAAGTTAGTGACGTTAGACATGTCTCAAATTCTAGAACGTTAAATTTTAAAAGGCACATGACGTCACGTACAATCACTTACGTACGCTCTGTATTTAACTTAGTCCTTTGCAATGCTTTCTTGTTTAGCTTATATCTACATATGAGAATAACATAATTTAATTCATTCATTTTACTTATAAAAATGATCATTATCGTGAGTAACGCTCTGTACTCTTTAAATCACATAGCTTGAATTGTTCTGTTATTCTTATAGCTTCTAGATATTTATATAGCAAAATACAATTTTGGTTAATATTATACTTAAAATGAATAGTTTCTGAGATGTGTTAATGTAATTCTTAAATAAATAGTACTTTTAACAAACATGACTAGAAGAACACAACAATAAAAGTATATCTTACTTGATAATCATAATAATACTATCTATTTATAATACTGGAGGTTTTAGTACGTGCTACGTTAGTACGTGTATTTTGCAGAAAGCATGATTAATAACTGCAGTTTTAATTGTCATATTTGCCCACTAAACACCAAAAACTTTTAACTAAAACCCGACGCATTGCGACAACAAAACTAATAATAAAACTGAGTTTTATTATATTATTTTTTTATTATATATTATATATTATTATTATTATTATATATCGCGCTGATAGTGACAGCTTTGCTGTCGAAACGCGTTGGGTTTTAGTTAAAAGTTTTTGACGTTTAGTGGGTTAAAGTGTTTAGTGTTCTACTTTTGCACCAAGAGATCCAGTGAAGAACCTAACATGTGAACAAATTTCGTTTCGGTTTAATGGAAAGAGCTTCTCGCAATGTATAATCAGGATTATTAAAAACATACTGTTAAAAAAAAATTCATTTAATTACTACAAAGATATTATTTAAAGTATAGAATAGTAATTGTGTACTTTAAATTAGAGCCTACTCCTATTATGTAATAACGAGTTTTGAAAATAATTTTATTTTAAATATACTAGTCATATAGTTTTATTACAAATTAAAATATTTAAATCCTAATTACCTTTCTTATACTAGGCAAAATATCGTTGTTCTGTGACTTCTCGCTAGAACGTCAACTTTATAGTGATGTCTGTGTATGTGTGTATGTGTTGGTACTGTATGTGATATAATTAATGCAGCATGTCAAAACTCACTTAGGCGAATTGACAAAAAGTGCGGAGTCTGCTTATCGCGGTTTTACTAATTACTGTGGCGCTAAATTCTACCTATCCCTGACAACCTATGATAAGCGCACTCCAAAATATCAAAAGTATAAAAACACATGACAGTGCGAGTAAATCGCTTTGGTTTCTTAATAACTTACTGGCTCCCCAAATGTTAATAGAACGTTTTATCCAGTATCTATGTAGATAACAGCATTAAGATTAAAATTACAAATAGGTTCTCTCTTAGTAGGCATTGTGTTTGTTGTTACATCCTATTCAGATTTATATGTATAATATATTTGCCATAATTATCTATATATTACCACAATCTTCACCAGACTAGCGAGAAATCAATATCACAACATACAGTATATACATTGAACATTTCCGCTTAGAATTAAAGAGAGGTGCAATTTAGATAGAAAACAAAATATTTTGCAATTAATTTCCAGTCTTGAAAATCGTTCATATCTTGTGATCCATCCAAATTTAAATCTTGCGTTGAGTATATAAGTACTGAGTACCATATATAGATATACACATACATGCATATTTGTTATTGACGCAAGATTGTGGACGATATTCAAATACAACCACTATTATTTCCTCAATGCATAAATTGAGAAGTCCTTTGGTGTATTGTGGAGACTTGTGTAATTCATTGCCGGCGCAAGTTGGTTTCTCATTAAATTATAAATGTATTATAAATATTTTTAACGAACATAGCTAAATACATGCTTTTATATATTTTAATATTTTCCGATATGTTTTGTCTCTTCTTGAAACATTAATGTTCATAACTTGAACAGGTCGACAGCAGTGGTTAAGTAGCTACCCAGGGATGTCAAAGATAGCTGAGTCTGGGATCAATTCACCGAGGAGATGGTGACACTTTCTTGGAGAATTGTATTGACTTTCTGTATTACGCAGCAAGAGTTGCAGCGGTAGTTAAACAAGCAATACAGTTTAAGCAGTTGCTATCTAGCGCCCACCGCAAGATAAAAAAAGGAGTTGCTCGGGAATTTCTTTTGTGTACTCGTTTTTCATTTAAAATTAACATAGTTATATTGGCATGTACGACTTACTCTTTTATTAAAACCATTGACTGGAAAGGTGTCCAAATCACACACAATGATAAAAGTATTAAATCTACTATACTTAATTCAAGGATTTTATCATTACTATTTCTTAGTAATATTTGCAGAGCGACACCTTGCAAACCGTCTAAACTAACTACTTCTTTACAACCTTAGTGGTTATTGTAAAAATTTTACGCATAAGACTTTATATCGATCTTTTACGAACACAATCGATAGTTGTAGAATATTGAAAACATCATCAATTTAGTTTTTTTACATAAACAAGTTCTTACAATCTAACTACAGCTGGTGATTTAATAATTTTTATCGTTGATGTATCCCCAGATATAGAAATGCAAAAGTTGAGATCAGGTGGTGCTATTATAATGCTGTTGTACAAATACATAGTAAAAAGTAAAAATAAGAAATATCAAAATAACACTAACTCTATAACTAAACGTAATAGTCTTACAGCTTATTGTTACCTCTTATATTACAGCTTATTGTTACCTATGAAATTAATTTTTAGCTAAACAAACAACTTTGATAAAAATTGCATAGTTTTAGCAACGTTTTTATCGGCGCAGTACCTATATGCTTATTTAATGCGTATTGGGAATATTCGCGGTAGATAGTTGAAAATATTCATCATTATAACAGTATAATATAATCCATGGACATTGACTTTTCCGGTACATTTACGACAACGCCATAGAACACGATACTATTTAACTTAGTTTAAAACCAAAAGTATGTATCTTGGATTAAACGTTCCTTATCAGAAACATATTTTATCAGAGGAAGATAAAAATTCGTTACGCGATCGTCACTCACACCTAACACTAAATTCAGTCGTTCTTAATACTTTATAGCGGTCACGTTGCAGTTATGTGTGATATTTCATTGCTTATTCACGGCATTACAAAAAGTGCAGTTCATTGCTTTTACATGCCCTACCACCCTGAAAGTTTAATACTGAAGTGGATAATTGCAATTTGAACGGGATCGAAATGGTACTAGAACACGTGTCTTCATCTCAAGTTCCCTATTGCTCTCCCAGTAAAATCATCATGAGGAGATATTTTTCATCGCACGAATTTGCAAAAACTGCAGACTTAAAAAGTAAGTAAGGTTTTCGAATTAAAATTGTATATTTGCATTTAAAATCAATTCAAGAAATATGATAACATTTATATGATAGTTTAGTATAAATAGAATACTGAGTATATACAAAATAGGAAGTGTTTAACATGTAATACAAATCTGTCATACTTACAATAACCTTTACATCATTTATCATTGTTGATAAAATCGTCAATTAATATAAAACCGATAGAACCTTTTTATCAGTATGTATTATAAAAACTCTAATCAGAGATAATGAATTGCCATACTATCCTTTAATCATTGGTATGCACTACTACGTTTATTTTCACTTTGTTTGAGCATTCGACATTAAAATTTTAATAATTTTCGTTCGAGGAAAGCTATCGTTCTATGTACATGTATGCGTGTATACAGCTCACTAGATAAGTTAAAAATTACTGTTACATAAAAAATTAGTCAGACAGGAATTACTAGTCTTTCACTAAATACATATCTATGTCCACTGTAAACAAAAAAGGACTACTTTTAAAAATGAAGTAATAAATATAACGAAGCAGCCCATTTATTACGGTAATCATCAGCAATTACATAGAAGGAACGAAATGTTCACAAAAACATAAGTTAATGTTTATTAATACGAAAGTGAAAATACTATGTGCAAGTAAGGATCAGTTTTCAGATTGATATCACTTCGGAAAATCCGGTAGCCAGTATTTAAAGAGTTTTCAATTTATAAGAATAAAAATTTCCATTTTCCAAAGAACAACTGAACTGGTACTTATATAGTAGAACAAAAAATGATATATAAACTTAAAAAATTACTGATGCTGGTTTGAAGTTTTATATAAAAATAAGTATTATGCAATACATAGTATAGAAGCGGGGCAAAAAGCATTGTAGTCTGTATGATACCATTTCATGTTTCTCTCCAAACATATTTTCTTGGATACTCGACCACAACACCAACGGGGATATATGAACCAAATAGCAAGATAGGCATAAATCTAACAATTTAGATCTTATCTGATTTTTGTTTTTATCAGATATATGAATTGAAGATGTTTAGATTTGTTTTCTGTATCTACTGGAAATAGAATCACTCACACCAAGATAAGAACTAACTACAACTTCACCTCTTTATCAACTAAATGAATGAAAACTTTATAGAGAGAGAACGCTAGATAATATAATATAAACAAGGTGCGTATATTCTAAAAATACTTTGGTTTATCAGCTTAAGCAGGAAAAGTTTCAGAAATATTATGTATTTGTTAGATTGCATCATCATGATCACTATCTGACACTGCTATCAAAATACCTCAATAATGATTTACCTATTGTCCTTTCTGATATACTACCGTATCTTGCAATCTTTGTAGTTTACAACGTCTCTATTTTTAGATAGCTGATTTATATCTCTAATGTATGTATGTGCAATTGCAGCATTTGATCCATATTCCTTAGATATATTTTCTCATACTTTATTATAGGCTTCCATGAATATACTGTGTCTATTGATTTGACAGTAATTATGTAGCGAACCGTGTCAATTGGAGAATAATATTTGCCACTTAAATGATATCGAAGGCTTCCACGGTCCGAGTCTCTATTATGAGGACTGCCGGGTTTTGACCACGTCATAGTAGAGTAAATATGTATATACAATACAAAAATTAAAAAAAAAACAAAATAAACTAAAATCAAACAAAAGTACAAAAAATATATGTATGTATGTATAAAACTTACTAAACTAGAGGGTTATTCACGGAACTGGTTTGTTAGAACTTTTCGATGTTCTTGAAATCCGACAATTCGGAAAACGTGTAGTTACCGATAGGGTCATCCTGGTCTCATTAGCGAAATTATTTACGCTTATACGCGCTCAATGTTAGTGGGAAGATCCGGATAACGTTGAAGTGTCCCACCGATCATTCCATATCATAATGCCCTCTGGCCTCGATATGGCGTGCTCGGATGTACTGCTTTAGTTGATGCTCACCACGTCTCCGATGAATCAAAATTCGTGCGTCACCGATGCTCAATTCGAATCTGGATTCGTTGCAAAACAGAATGTGCCTCCACTCGCGCTCGCAGTCCACGCTATAGCAAACGCTTCCGACCAGTTTGCATAGTGAGTACGCCTTCCCTTCCTGCTGGCCGACAGCTCCAAATTATTTTTAAAAGGACATACGTGACGCTGTAGCGCTGCACGCAAAGGCGCTGTCCTGGGGTGCTGTGGGCACGCGGGACCGTCCGGCTCGCGATTGAAGGCGCGTGCGTCCTTGGTTATTCCATTCTCGCCATATCCATTCACTGCAATTGGTTCTCATTTTCCAGCTATGAGTCAACACCTTATTCTAAGAAAAGAAAGTAACGAGATGGCCTATCTTCCACAACCGCACATTGGGCGTCTTATTAGGAGAGGGACACACACCTATGTATAGGTAAACGTATATGTATGAATAGCATTCGTGTAAAATTATTAAATACATACAATCGCTTCGTAATTCATGAGCTGGATCAGCAACGTCGTCTTTCAGAGTAAAGTTTTGAGAAACAACAATTTTGAGAATGTCTTTTTAGAATAGGTACTACCACTGACAGAATCAACAGCATTTCTTCACCCTTAATATAGCACCTTTACTTTACTTTAATATTACTTTCAGCAATAATTAATGAAAGAACGTAACCATAAAAATATATCTTACTTAATAATGATAAAAACAATTTGTCCGTGACATAATAGTAAAATACACCTGTATTCTATACCACTTGGTGCACCATTTTGCTCTGGGTACAACTAATAAAAGCAGTTGTAATTCACGTTTTATTTCAATACCATGTATTGGTTTTTGATGCACTCGATATACGTATCTATTTTTGACAAATCGATATTTTTAAATTTTATGTCGAGTAACAATATATTAAATATATATCTGTATTTATCCATATATTGTCTCAGTCCTTGTAAATATCACATGTAGTTTATTAATCGGTCTTATTACGCCACGATACCAGAGAGATAACAACTTGCGTGATTATATGCAATAATATAGGAAATATTCTTAAATACTAACACGTCATCAGCATCATCATCATCACTTCATTACCAATCAAAATTAATTCAACTATTTATGTATTTATGTAGGTATGTATGTATACATACTTTCAACATACGTATATGTTTCACTCATTCATTATTTTGCCGTGATAAAACAAATGTTCTTATTGATGATAAACGCCTGTTTCACTTCTAGTGATATAACATTCTTGCCCCGTTTTTTTAGAATACTGCTGCTAAAATTAAATTGTAAAATAAACATCCTTATTATTATAATAAAACGCTGCCTTTAGCTTTTCAGTAACGTGGAAAAATTGGTTGTGGTGACTGAATGATGCTAGGACACCATCTGCGAAGTTATTGAATTTGTTTAGAAGATTTAAGAAACACCGGTTTTATTTTAATAAAATTGCCTTTGGGTAACACCTCCTAATATTTTCGATATAAGCATGCAGTTTACACCAACGATTCGCATTAAGAATCAGTTTGAATAGTTCAGAACCATTCACTACCAGAAGACCAAAGGCAAGACTAATGAGTGCTTTGAGGCCGCTTATCAATCTTTCTTTGTGGAGTTGTAAATGTTACAGTACAGATGAGCTACAATGCGCTTTTGAGATCACATGTATTTTTATATATTATGAGGGCTTTCGGGTATTAACCGCGTTGTATTAGTGTACTCGTAAATATGTACAGGGTGGTCAGATAAGAATGCAAAGTGCTGTATCTCTGAAACTATTCGTCGTAGAGAATTGCGGTAAATTTTTTTAGTACTAAAGTACTAAATTTTCAGATTTCCAAGATGGTCACCAGAGGGCGTAACCGGCATCTTAAATCTTTAAAGTGTTTTTTCACTGAAATCCACCCAGTAAATATTACCAAGAAATATATGATTTTTAAAACTAAGCTTTACTCGAGTAATTTTTGTTTAACACTTTTTGACGTATCTATTAAAATAAAGTGGTGGGGGGTAATTCAGTGTCTGTTTAAATAAACAGCTATAACTAAACGACTGAACTGATTTTAACAAACTTGGTCTCATTGAAAAATTGTTTTAATTTATTGTTCCATCCAACCTATCTTACCTGTGATATGTCTATTTCTTAGTGATGCCGCTAGAGCGCGCTTTTTGATATAATAACAGAAAATTGCAAAATTCTCTGAAACATTAAATGCAATAATATGACTTTTTTCATAAAAATGTAGCGAAGTGATACCTAAATAGGCTGGTAAAAACCGTATTTCGATATCTTATTCGTAGCCTGAAATATCGCAGAAAGATTTAGTTATCATATAATTTAAAAAAGACGCTATTACACCGGTATTTATTGTTATTTATTTGTGTTTTTTCAAGATTCAATTGCATAATTTATCATTTTTAAATATTAAAACTATTTCTAGTTCAAAAAATTTAAAAAATGTGTAGGGGCATAATAAAACAAAAGGACTGATTTCGAAATAAAACTTATGATGGAAAAATAAATGCTTTTTTCAATGAGACCAAGTTTGTTAAAATCAGTTCAGTCGTTTAGGAGTTACAGCTGTTTATTTAAGCAAACATTTAATTACCCCCCACCACTTTATGTTAATAGATACGTCAAAAAGTGTTAAACAAAAATTACTCGAGTAAAGCTTAGTTTTAAAAAGCATATATTTCTTGTTAATATTTATTGGGTGGATTTCAGTGAAAAATCACTTTAAAGGATTAAAATGCCAGGTGCGGCCCCTGGCCATCTTGGAAATCTGAAAATATTTTCCACGGTCTTCTTTTGACCACTTTAGTCTTACAAACTTTTACCGCAAGTCTCTACGACGAATAGTTTCAGAGATACAGCACTTTGCATTCTTATCTGACCATCCTGTACAATACAAAAACAATAAATTCAAAGTAAAATAAAATAAAAGTACAAAAATACAAAATTTACTAAACTCGATGCTTGGTCTTTTAGGTAAGGAGCAAAAATGGATAGGACTCTGAGTCTGTAGGACCGTGGAAGCCTTCGATATCATTTATACATTTTTCTTAATAAAAAGTTATACTGTACTGCAGCGACGAAAAACTTATTCGTTTCTGGGAGTTTTAAATAGAAAATGTTGCTACAAAAAGGTATTGGACACCTTTCTCGGTTAACGCTGCGTTTGCGAGGGAATAGATAATGTTATAAAAATTACATTAATTTTCCTGACATCGTTCCAATCGCGTAGGGCACTATGCTGTTATAGTTTCCGAGTTGCACAAATTTCACAGAACTTTATGAGTACATTTGCGGCTACATAGACTACTATAAATAATTATAGCTTAATTGTATTTCTTTACTCTTTCAACACTATAAAATAGCAAGAAACAGCAATAGTAACAACTTTTCCAAACAGCTTTTGTACATTGTAGTGAACATTTGGTTATCATTTAATTATTTTTATTTAACGGCGATCGGCATTTGGTATTTCTACATTTGGTATTCATACTGCTGCCAAAAAAGACAATAACATGTTTATTTTTACTGTTAATTTTTTATCGCTGTTACAACGGCTTCTTAAGCTGTATTACTTATATCTGACTACCGTGTAACTGTTGTTGTGTAGTTTGTGTGTGTATAAATGTGTTCAAATGGCCTCGTGACAGCACTATATATCCGTTTACAATAATGCGCTGTTAATCACTTTGTTCCCAACAGCGAATCGTAAATCGATCAGGATACAATTCTCCAAGAAAACTATCACCATCCTCTCGGATAATTGAACGCCCAGCGATCTGCCACATCACTCGTTTATAATGAATGTACTGAAACCAACCATTAACAATTAGTGTAAAAGTCAACTCAAAATTTTTAATGTAACATCAGAGTAGTAATATCAAGTATATTTAAACAATTAATTACTACTGTTTCGCCCAGCAACAAGTGCTGAGATACATATTTTATAGTAATTTAAATTTTTCTAGTATTTCTTGGATTATTAATTCGCGCAAAATGTATTTTTATAATCCGTTTTAAAGTGCTTGTTATGGTAAGTTTTCACGATATTTAGTGCAGGTATTTCTTGCGTATTTGGTATTATATAGGGTTATGTATTGCTCACAATCATAAGAGTTGCTGTATTACACCGATCAAAGATCTCGATAGTCCCAGACATGACCGCGATTGGCCGGTGTGTACTGTTCGGAGTTCGAATATTACCAATGACGCTGATGCCGCGTCTCTCTAGATTGATATTCTGGCTGAGCTACTGTTCACTATTGGAACATAATTTACGCCAAGGTAATATTGTAACAAAGCTATAGAATCACATTTAGGCGCACGGTGTACACAGTCAGAATTATAGTGGTTGTCTTGACCAGCAATACTACTTAAAAAGTTGCTGCAATTGCACCTACCACACAAAACACGTGCTCGTGGATACTTATAGTTTGTTTTTTGTACCATCAGTTAGTATGTACACTGCTCGTCAAAAGCAGTCTCCCCATAGAGAATCGACATCAAACCTTTCTTCCTAATGGGAGTGGTCTGTTTTCAAGCGTTGTCACAAGTTGTATGGTATCCGTTGCAAGCGATACATAAATACGTATTCGGATTGTATTGAATATTGCTCGAGTATTATGCTCATTTGTTTTACAATTTACATTTAATAATATTGATTTTGTAGTATCTGAAAATGTAGTGTCACTAAATTAATAAAGAAATTTACGTTATGTTTCCTCGATATTATTCCACTAATTCTTACATATTTTAGTTTCGTTGTTGTTTTTTTGTTAATTCATTCTACCAAGCAAGCGTAATTATTGTATATCATTTTCTAAACATACAAGTGGATAAATGTTGATTAAACATATATTATCAATGTATTTGAATCCATCATTGTTATTTTTATGATTTTAACTTAATTTGCTTACATATTTATGTGTGTAATTTATTTTTATTTACTAAATAATGTTTGTTTCAATAAAACATCGAAGTGACTTCTCATGCAAGCATATCTTAAGATCCTTAGAAAATTATGGTAAAGAAAGTAAATAGAAATTTTGACAAATTTATTTGAAATTAGCTTTGTTTTTGCAGCCATTTCCAACGGTTGGAAGTATCAGGAGCATGCCCATTACAATAAAAGCGTTCGGTTTTATTGTAATGCGCATACTCCTGATACTTCCAACCACTTCCAACCGTTGGAAACGGCTGCAAAAACACAGCTATAGTAACTGCAGTCAAGTTATTTA
This sequence comes from Holotrichia oblita, assembly GCA_023690525.1. Lineage (NCBI taxonomy): Eukaryota > Metazoa > Arthropoda > Insecta > Coleoptera > Scarabaeidae > Holotrichia > Holotrichia oblita. The sequence continues at coordinate 57,493,009 of CM043017.1, forward strand.
GATTAAAACAACGTGGCACAGTTATCTGAACGAGAAAGAATAGCAATTTTTATAATCGTTAGACACAGCGATAACCTACAGACGCAAAGGAAGCATGTAAACAATTTTTCTAAGAGCGTCATGATAAATGCCCTATTGCAAGATCTAAAACAATTAGACTCATTCGCATATTTACAGAAATTGAATTTATCAAAGATTTGGCGCGATAAGGTCCACCTATAGTAGGCGAAACACGAAAAAAAGCATATGGATGCTTTTCTTTTTTTACATTATATTTTTTTCTCCAGCCTATTTTATGTTTTACATTTTTGTTTTCTTTTCAACTCCTTTTCATTGTAATTATCCATTACCATTCAAATGACCAATATAAATGCATTCTAAAAATCTCGAAGGTAATAATTAATATATAGAAATAAGTATACAATACTTTCCAGTTGCTACACTTATATTTTTCATAATCTCGTACTATGTATGTATGTGCAAAATTCATTTAAATGTTGTAAATACACGACATGTGTGTTCGATAGTAGTATTGTACTAACTCAGTTTTAGAATATTTGTTATATAGAAAGAGGTATCTAAAATGAATGGATTACATTTTCGAAGCAAACCGTTATCTATTGGCTGCACGAGCAATGAGAATTACATGAGATAGTAAGGGAAACGACGAGAGAGAACACTCTTCGATGAAAACCACAATGATTTATTATATTTTTATCTCCACTTTTGCGAGAAGAAAAAAGCGGTTTAGATTACCTGGCCCTAATGATCAGCCATTAGGAGAATATAGGAAAACCTGGTTATTCTTCCGGTTAGAGGTAACATATTCACTTCGAATAACGTACGATTTTCCGGTAAAAACTGATGAAATAACGCAACTGCGCTTCAATTAAATCTGTATACAGGAAGATCGAAATGTGCTAATGTATTGCACGATTAATGTATTTTTTCTCATCATAAGTGTCGAGAAATAAGTGAGAAGAACGATATACTTACTGTTATCTTTCTTTCTTCTTTATTTTCTATCTCATTTCTTCGTCATCAGCGTGTGAGGTAGTATAATAACATCCCCGCAGACAATGATAAGACTTGATCTGATACAACGCCGGTATATATCACATCACAATGGCATAGCGAAAATGATTATGAGAGATGTTCCTTCCTATATCACACCGAGTCGGTTGGTAATGTGAATCACGCTCTACCGGTTCTTACACCCGTTTCTTTACCGACTGATTTATATACGTTGTTGCAAATACCTCTTATGTACGTGTTTGGGAATAGCATTAATATGGAGAAGATTTATTGATTAATACTTTATCTCCTGAACATAAATCATCTGTAACACGCTTGTACATACGCATGCTGTTATACAATATTTGGTTAACCGTGTATTGCGGAATGATCTGATATTTATAAACTATGTATTATATAGACAGAAGAAAAATATATTTTTGTCATGAATGTATAGCGCGTGTTAAGCCACTTTTTCTACATCTTTTATTCAATTGCATATTATAAACAAAAGCAAATGTATCTTTACATACCCTAAGATGCAACATTATAATCCAATTACTAGATGTCTCCAATTTTTTTCTGCCGTACTAAACTATGAAATTTTCTACTATAATAATTAAACTTGGCAAATTCGCTACACATGCCAGTGGCTCACGCATGCAATTTTGAACTTCGTTTAAATTATATATAAAAAATTGTTCACTGTATTCACCATTGGACAGTTAAGTGGGATATTTATATACGACACGACTGCATACTAACTTACAATTCAAGGTTGTTATTCTTCGGTCGTACCTTGGCCGATCGCAAACCTGATAACGCTCGAAATATTACCTGCCATGTATGTGGTAAGCATATGTTATGTTTAATAATAACTAAATTAACACAATACTGTGCTTATAAACATTTTTAAACGTAAAAATAAAACTCTTTTTTTATGTCTCTCATGCATCATTAAAATTGATTTAAAATTTTATATATTTCCTTCATGTAAGGTTCATATAGATAACATAAATTTAATATAGCTATTGCGCTATTATATCTTACATAGTTCATATACCGACACAATTTAGCTATAAGTAAATAATTGCGAATTTATTTGCTATAATTAAAATTATATTGAACATAATGTTAACGATAAGTTCATTAAACAACATCTAATGTAAACTAATAGAAAATCGACGCAGATAATAACTGTTTACAGAGAAAATTCTGAACATATTTACAGCATCAGCTATGTTTCAGTTTCATTATGTAACCGTGTTTACGGGAGGTAGACATGCTGAGAATGATCGTTTCACGTTTGATGATGATCAATTTGACGTTCGTTATTGCAAAATTATTAAATTAGAACGTACAAAACTCCGAACAGAATCAAAACAATACAAACGATCTGATCGATATCATATTTTCGATCTTGATTATCGATTCTAAAAAGTTTTGATAAATATCCAGATATCGATGTTTTCGTTATTATTGGCAATCAATTAAAATTTATAGATAGTTCCCCAATATTGATATCTCTAAAATTTTGATAAAAATTTAAATGTTGAATTCCATATTTTCTTGGAGTTTCAATTGAATTGCTGATGGAACAATTTTATACGAAATCTATCATAAGAGTAGTTAGTGCGATAAAGTCCAATATGTCTTGTGTATTTAAGAATATCTGAAAATGTTTTTACTGTAATTGTAAGCACCTTTCAGCATTATATTTTTTAAGTAGCTCTCCATATACAGATGTCCCATATCTTAGTGTCAAATGAAAGTTATATACAGGGTGATTGGTGAGAATGGTCTATTAAAAGTATTATGCAAACGGAACGGAATTTTAAAACAAAATTTTGCAGTTGGATATGGTTGAATATGAACTATTACGTGAAAATATTTGTGAATAGATGTCACTTCCGGTATACCAGAAGTGGGTATCAACTTCGATTTTCTAAATAGCATGCTATAAAATAAATTACACATATTTAATGTACCTAAATACCATTCCTTCTGAGTTATTCACAATTAAAGAAAACAAGTGACAGGTACCGATCTGACTTTATAGTGATATTACGTCACGAAGGAGTAAAAGAGACGAATGAAATTTTGCATACATACAGCTGATATTGTGTAATTACACAGAATTTGAAGTTATTCTCTGTAACTTTATACAAGGTGTTCAAAAACTTGGTTGCTAATAAATAAGTTTAATTTGCGGAAAGTAGAGTTTTTCAAATTGAAAGGTATATATTTTATTAGATATTCTGATTCTACAAAAGATTCTCTTTCAATCCGTATTAGGTGTTCCTATACCTAAAATGGAAGGTGAATAAGTTATAGCGATTTGATTAGCCTCCGTACCTAAAATGGTCAAATATGTCAATTTACTGAAGCAAGGATGATTAGCTCATTTGTTTTACATACTTACTATTAGTAAGATCCATACCTGTCACTTTTTTTCTTTAATTGCGAATAACTCGGAAGGAATGGTATTTAGGTATAGGGTTTGGTACATGAAATACGGGTGATTGGTGAGAATGGCCTATTAAAAGTATTATACAAACGGAACAGAATTTTAAAACAAAATTTTGCAGTTGAGTATGGTTGAATATGAACTATCACGTGAAAATATTTTTGAATAAATATCACTTCCGGTTAACCAGAAGTGGGCTTCAACTTCGATTTTTTAAATAGCATTCTATGAAATAAATTACAGATTCAGCTTCTATGATAAATTTCACACATATTTCATGTATCATATCCTATACCTAAATACCATTTCTTCTGAGTTAATCGCAATTAAAGAAAAAAAGTGACAGATACCGATCTTACTTTATAGTGATATTACGTCACATAGGACTAGAAGAGACGAATGAAATTTTGCATACGCACAGCTGATATTGTGTAGTTACACAACATTTGAAGTTCTTCTCTGTAACATTATACAGGGCGCTTAAAAACTTAGTTGCGCATAAATAAGTTCAGTCTTCGGAAAGTAACAATAAACATCGGTATCACCACACACCACAACTTTGATTAATTATTCGGGACACGTGTTTCGAAAACGCATGGGTTTTCATCATCAACCGAATACCGAATGAAATGTAGTAGACTTTTTTAAATTGAGAGATATATATTTTATTAGATATTCTGATTCTACAAAAGATTCTCTTTTAATCCATATTAGATGTTCCTATACCTAAAAGGAAAGTTGAATAAGTTATAACGATTTAATTAACTTCCATACCTAAAATCCTCAGATATGTCAATTTACTGAAGCAAGGGTGCTTAGCTTATTTGTTTTACATAGTTACTTGCCACTTATTTTGACGTCAGTCATTTTACATTTTTTACATTTACTTAAAACTAAAAATCTTTATGTTGCAATTTAAAATATCATGGTTTTTAACTATATAAAATACTATTCACTACTTTCAAATTAAATAGCTATATCCTTTAGTAGGTACTCTTCGTGAAATTTTCCAGAAATTCTTTTTCTATACAATTTGGGATAATATTCTCTAGGTGCAGTTTATTTTTCTAGCAATGTTGAAGTAATTCAGGAAGTGTTTGGTTAAAAAGTTACTTATTTTCGTCCGCCATTTTCACATGACAATATAGATATAAATTAATGAGAAATCGGACCAAGATAATATATAAATTGTGCTCTCGAAACAATTACTTATCATAATGTGATTATAGATGCACGAAATGTTAAATGGTGTCAAGTATTAGCAGTCCATATTCAAATGGCGCATGCTCCGCATTATTTCTACGCAATCAGTACCTACCCACTTAAAAGCAAAAACTGTTGTGACGGATCTAGAACGGTAATGAACTAATTCGCTAAAGTCACCAAAACAGAGAGTCGATAGTTCAAAAACGAAAACACAATTGTACAGTTACGCCGACGCAGTATTCCTAGAACTGTCCAGAGCTTACTTTTACTGGAAGAAGATTCTATTGACAAATATAAATATCAAAGTATATATCAGTTTATAAATATGCCGAATGCTGTTTAGTGGCTAATGCATTTACATAGACATCCCGTTGCTAAATTTTGTCCAAGTGACATATACCTACCACTGGTGGTACATACTACTATACTAGTTTCCTACTTTTAAAAAATCTTTATTTTGATTCAAAGAATAAAATATTCAGCGGAAGTAAACATAAACATATCTTAATTGTTGTATTGTTGGGGACGTGCTAAACAACTAAAACTTTTGCTCCCGTATGTGCAAAGATGCACAAGAGACCGAATTAATTTCTTGAAGTATTCTGTATAAGGTTTGTTTAGTCCTCAGCCTGAAGTACATTTTTTCTTTGTAAAATAACATAGATGATGAGTTTTATCATTTTATCACTGCTGTAAATATAAATCGATATACAAGGAAGTTACCGGTTGAAAATATTTTCATCCACTACATTCGTTCTCCCATTGCTAGATAAACAATGGTCGTGTTTAGTTAGCACATTGATAAGTCACCGGTAAGTAATGATGAGTGAAGTACCGCACCGAATATCTATATGCTAATAGCACAATACCTACAGTGTAGGTATTCAGTTCACTACTTCACTAATCTGTATCAACCGATGTGCTAACTGAATACGACCAATGTGAGTATGTGAGTACAAAAGGAATAACCTCTCGTATGGCATTCCAAGAAAAAAATAATAAAAAACAAGGTTGTACCCTATTTGTGGATTTCGTATAGAATCAAACACCTTGTTTGGCTCTTAACCTTATTAACTGCCCTTAATTGGTAAATTATTACAATTGCAGAAGAACTTTGCTTTCACGGTCATCATATATTTCAGAATGACGTGTAGGATTTTTGTTGTACTAAAGGAGACCAAAACCATTTCATCATTTCTTTTTAAATGCTGAAACTGGAGTGTATTTGCAACTACAGTAAACTTTATTTATATAACCGTTTATTATCATACTATTGGTGTAAAACATAATACTTATCAATATAATAATAATAATACAATAAATTATATACATATATGCAGCAAATATCCACAGTGACGACATAAAAGAACAAAGCACGAAGTAAACTCATCACATTGTAGGTGCCACCCAGGATACTCAATGCAGAACACAGCACCTAGTAGACGCATCTATTTAATGAACAAAACCAGCGGTTACTCAACAATGCTTTCAATTGCGTTCGAAAACGATGTGCTCAATTTTACAGACCATTATCGATTTATAACGTATGCCGGATCTCACCAGGTCGCAGTAGACAATTGCAGGGTTTCTGGTGTTATATGAATAATAAATAAGAAAGAACCTAGAACTGATACGTACGGGACACCAGCAGTCAAAAGAATCTTCGATGAACGACACAACCCTACCTCCCCGCTATCAAGCATATTATCTCCCTTTAGTGTAATCGCTAATCAAGATACGATGAAAACAATTCTGTGCGTCACCACAAGCAAATAATTTGTTTTAGAATGTCATGATCAACAACATGAAATCCAAATGACAAATCGCATGCAATACAAGCGACTTTTTTACGATTTAGATTATTCAAATCAATTAGTGGCGTAGTGGTTTATTTTTCCTTGAGATAAGCGTGTTGACGTCCGATTAGTAGTCGCGATGAGATATTCTAACAGTTTGGATTTTATTTTTCTTCGGAGATTTTGGATAGTGCCGGAATGGGATGGTAATTAGCAATCGAAAAGGTATCACCCTCTTTATGCATCTGCATAATTTTCAAAATTTTCAATATGTCAGGGAACATTCTTCCATCAATATGACTGTTACTTATATTCCCACGTGGGCAACTAATATACTCAGCAATTTGTTTTATTACAATAATCGGGATATCATCATATCCCACCGCTTTAGTATTGTTTAAATTATTGATATCATAAATTTCCCAACTGATTACAGACGTAGATATAAAGAGCTTTATTTTCGATGCTAAAAACATGAAGACTTATTAGAAACGAATACTCAAACATTCTAGTCGATTTTATTTTTAGTACGTGTTTCGTAGAGAAACATTATAGGTACATATGTATGTATGTGTTACATGCATATACAGCTAAATGGGCTTTACCGACTACGTGTACGTACCAATATTGCAAAAAATGGAGATCATTTAATAAAAGTACGGGTAAAAAGATAAAATGTGCGATAAATATTCAAGAAAGTCACTCCGGTAGAATAAAAAAGGCAACCATAAGCTGTCACCGGTATCAGTGAGAAGGTTTCCGCTATCGGCTGGGAGCCACAGTCAGCGAGATAGGGGAAGTGAATCGCTCATGTAAATACTTTGACTTATCGCCTGTCAGATTTATAAAAGTTCTATGAGTTCAGTATATTGTTATCTCTGAATCGCATTAGCCGTAGCTGCTATCAACCACAGAGAGGGAGACGGAGATACCGTGGTGGTGTGTACATCAGCCGCTATCGGGACTTGATGGAACTCGACCAGACTAATTGCTGTAAAATATCACAGTACTTAGTTACTTTTTGTCCGTTTGCGGTCCTTTATCGTCTGCTGCTTTATTCGGTATAATGTCCACAACAAACCGATTTTCATATAAAATTAGTGTTTCTTTCTATTCCAGATTACAATTTTTGTCTACTTTAACAATAATTTTTGTTCAACGCACATGCAATATTCTGCTAAAGAACTATTCGCATAAAATGTTATAATTACACCTTGTCTACTAATATAACGCGGATATTACACATTCTGCGGTACGTATATGATTTGGGAATGACCACTTCGAAAATCAAGTTAACTGCAGTTAATTAATGCGGCATGAAATCAGCGGAAGATATAAAAAACCGTCTACAAACTCATATTCCAAAAAGAACTATTATGTATCGATATTTTGGGCTATCTATATTGTGTCTATTATAAATCTAATCTCAATTTGTTTCTAACGGCTAACGTTTTTCAAATGAAATCGTATAACGAGTCCGAAAGGTGGGTATATTTCAATGCCAAAACTTTTAAAATTATAAAAATATACAAAGGATATTAATTTAATAAAAAAACCGATATCGAAGTTTATGGAATCAAAACATCATAACAAATTCCTTTTGGATGTTGTAATTTGACGATTTTAATAAAATTAATAAACAAAATAATAAAAATATTTTTGATTAAATAAAATTTGATTGTCTGCAAACCATTTTGTAACTTTTGTTTTGGCGCTAATTCTCATCTCGATGACTTGAGCAAAAAATTCATTTCTATAGAGCTACGTAGTATCATCTGCAAATAAAGGTTGTAAAAGGTCAGTGACTCAACTTTGGATGATACCCACCGATTCCACAACTCACCAGATACTGACCAGTCGCAAACAATCCGTTAAGAAAATCCATAAAGTGCTAATCATATATTTCCACATTTCTCTAAAATGCACTTGATGATAGGATACCATTTGTGGTACATATATTATCATTATTATTATTTATTGATTTTGTTCGAAGTTGTACATATTTACAGCTTTTAAGAATCTTTCATAGATTTTTAAAAGAAGAGGCTGCAAAAATATGGGTGTAACACTCCCAGTCAGAACTGTCACCTGTACGAATTGTAAACACTGATATAACAGGAAGTATACACATGTTCGGACACCCATCTGTAAATACATATACATAGTACGACTATCTATCATAGACGAATTCAAGTCGAGGTCTGTTGTCGAAAGTTTATACGTGCGACTCTGCAAAAATGTGTATTATCCCATGTACAACATACAATTCTGTCCTTCACTTCAATATATGCATAAATATGAGTTACATCCTTTATATTCATACCACGACATAAACTAAGTTCACTAATGTGAACCAGATTGATCTGTTACCTCAATTTGACTTATAAAATAGCTTGCTATTGACCAATCGCCATTCGTTTACGTAAAATTTGCGTTACAGATTGAACCGAGCATATTTACCGAATTGGGCTATGATTATAACCCACTTAACGTCAAATAGTTTTAGCGCTGGTGCCAGTTGCGATATTTGCAGTTCGACATCATCCGGAATGTCTGGCAAAAGCTGAGATTTTGTCCAATATTGCATTTACACTGCAACAAATGGTTATTTCCATGGAAAACGTGTGCATTTAACACTATATTAGTACAAGAACAATAGTTTTGTGTTCCCGTAATTACATCTTTCCTAGTAATGCAGATAATCTGAATAAATATTTACAATATTCAAAAAACCTTGTAGATCTGGTTAAAGAACTAGCAGCGACAAAGGTCAAGTTTTGCGGTATGCATTTAAATCTTGTTAGTTTGGATTCTACAAATAAAGACGCTATTATTATTATTATTTATTATTATTTGTTTGAAATCGAGGTTTTGCGCATGCCTACTTATTACGTGCTGAATTGCATTAATAGAATTTCATTATCATATCTTACTACGGAACAAGTTGTTCTACATTCATATTTAATGCTTTGGATATATTAGATAATTTAGATAAGATATTGTTTAAGGAAGTGCGTTCGACCAAGGTTTCGATTGTTGATCCTGAGCCTGATATTTAATTTTACGTGCATTCTGAACGCTGTTGGAGTTCAACCTGGTGCGAAGTGGAAATTGAAATTTCTTGTGAGACCATCGCGGTTTGTTTGGCCATAGTTTTCTGAAAAAGCTAAATGAGCTTAGAGGATATTGGAGGCTGACTATTGACCAGCTTCTTGATTCTGCCATTAATTTATTCAAACGTAAAGCATTGTTATGTTCCCATTCTCATAAGTAACGTTTCCATAATTAGATGATATTCTGGTAAAGCACTCTGAGCCTGCAGACGGTCGAGCTCGTTTGCTGGAAGATTTCCCGATTCATATATAAGATTCTATGAGATACGAAAACTCTGTAGTTTATTATTCTTCAATCTTTGCTATTATTCATTGACATTGACAGATTTCTCCGAAATGCAGTTAGGTATTATTTCGAGAAATTTGAATCTCTTAAGCTGGTGCAGACAAAGCATCTTGCATATAACCATAAGTCACCATCTTGTTGAAGATGTCATTATATTGAGTCGGATTTGACCGTGTTTGATTTTACTTTTAATGCAATTTAACATAATGAAACGTTTGTCTACACCTGTTATAAGGGATATTAATGTATGGATAAGGTGGTTTAACTGATAAATTCGGTCATGCTGTTAGATTATGCAATGTGCCTAAGCGAAAATTTAGTACTGTGAACTTGGTGCAACGTTGCGTAGTTGTTTTAGAGATCTGATAAACACTGCGGAGGGGACGAAGCCTTAAGTTGACGTACAATAGTCTCCGTGATTTCAGACTAGACCGTCACTAATTCTGATAAATAAAAATAAATTTCACGACCATATACATTCAACGGCCATACCTACAGATTTCAATATTCTAACATACTATCGTAGGTTTGTGAGATAGTAGGGCTGCTAAAGATCTGCTCTGAAGAATCGCATGTTGCATTTTCATTTGCCCCTGCGGATGTTCGTCGTTAGGGTGGTACACAATTGTTTCGAGATACTCAACCAACCAACTTTATGTAAAACACACATGCAGAGGATCTAATTATACAATTTGAGATATCGCGAAGAATTATTTCAACTACATCAATGTAACAAAATGTCTCTCTTCAAAAAGTTCGGCCAGAGTTTGATTATTTCTTCCGGATGTGTGAACTGTCCAGTATGGCAAATTAAGATCTTAGAAGCACATCCATCTGATACCGGCTGTTATACTGTGTTCTTTATTCCGTTGACGATCGTACGATTTTCCTTATTTATGGTTATGTGTAGAATACATTCTATGCTTATAGGTTTGGATCACAAAATAGGCTTATCGTTTTAGCATAGTGTGGTGTAAAGTCCACCTAAGAGGTTCTGTATCTATGTACGTTGCACTTATCAGCATTGCTTAGATAAAATTAATTTGAATTAATGAATCGATGTTGTCCCTTTCCTGGTATATTTGACCTTTGTTCAACTTCACGGGTGGTTATCATTTTCACTGATTATTATTTTTCGTTGCTTGTGTATGGATCAGCAGAAATTTATTAATAGGCCCCTTTTAATTTGGGCTCTTATGTTGCACGCGTCTTTTTCTTATGGCTGTATTAACTGTTTTTCGGACCGTAAAGGTTAGAGAACGTTGTTGTTTCGCGTATGGTATAGGGGTCAACTTTAGCCAGATTGAATTTATTGTTTACGGGCGAATTTTAGATCATGGTGATTAGTCATACTACTATAGCTTGTTTTATTTATATGTTAGCATTGAGCTTTTCAGCGATAGTTTGCTATCAAATATTCAAAAATATTTAAAGATTTGAATAAGTCACGGTATTTGGGATTCGCTTGTTTTCTATTGTTGATCGAACCTGTTTAACTTAGGTGCCACAACTACCAGCTCGTCAATATACGTAATGGCGCTCTGGGATTACGATAGAAATTAGCTGGTGGCACGTAAATAGCCTTAGCGGGTGTAGTGTCGTAGTTTACGAATTTAATATATTGCGTTTTGGTTTTGCGTACCTTATAAGTTCACCGCTTCTGTGGCACAACAGTAGTAGGTACACTAGTAGAATAAAAAGCATGCCAATAATATGAGACACAATTGTAGCAATAATTTTTACAATACTTCAGACATATTCTTGTGTTAAAATCAGAGCTGTGTCTGTTACATATAAGTGTAACTAGTTACTTTGAAAGTAGAATGTAACTGTATTCGTTTTTCAGATACTTTTCCAAATATTTATGTAACTGTAACTGCAGTATAAGCAGTTCCTCTGCAATATATACGTAACTGTAACTGTAATTGCATTAATTCGCATAACTGAGAAAACCGTAGTTCTAGAGGACACAATAAATTTCTAGTAAAAAGGTTGCACCGACCACAGTCATCGTTCATAATAAATAATAATATAATAAACACAACTGAAAAAGTAATATGAATATACTCGGTAAGATCTCCCTTAGTTGTTGTAACTTCGGACGAATTTACAGTTATCAGTACTATACAGTACTATACAGTACAACACTGTTCAGAATGGCCGCTACTATTTCAACTTTGATCACATAATTAAGTTCGGAAGGGCCAGTCCTCTAGATATTGGTTTCGAAAACCATCGCACCAAAGACAAAGAAATTGCGGTCTCTTCTTTAAAAAAGTTGACAAATCTTCTAATCTACGACAGTGAAACCGCAGACAGAAAGTTATTAGTTTATAAAATATATATCGCATATCGTATTTGGTAATAAACAGTTTGTTTGATAAAATCAAACTGTTTGGATTAAACTTTTTTGCCTTATAAGCATTACATTATATAAATATATGACAAAAGAATATTTTTTCTTTGTTTAAAATGATATCTTTTTGCGTGTAAAACAGCTTGAACATAATTTTCAATAATTCATTATCTTTAATAATAATAAATCATGCCTCAGCATCCTACAACAGATGATCTCAATTATAGGGGGTGGAATTGTCTGTCTATGAATTATTATTACGGGCTACGGTTGTGGATCGATTTAAGATGTTACCTTTCTGCCCTTGCCGTGGAATTTGGAAAACTACAGAAATTCAAATTCAAAGAAAATACCGGCGTTCGAACCCGGTATCACCGGACTACGAAGCAGGTGGGCTAGTCACTAGACCACTAGCCCCGTTAAGATAGAGTTCCAAACAGAATTACTATTGCAGTTTTTCGATATGTTATATTCTTATTTTCTGTCTATTAATGACTCAAGGGTGTGTAAAGTTATTACGCTAATTGTTCTTTCTGAACGGTGTGTTAGAGCATATGATGATGAGTAATGCTCAGTCACTTAGCATGTTATTGTTTTTAATTTGATTTTTTATATACCTATTCTTTTGTATTGCTGCTCTTTTTGTAATTTCTTTGCTTTTGTAAAAAATCGTGAACAGTAAATGTTTACCTTCCATATTTGTCAGCGGAATAGCTTAGTAGCTGCTGAACGGCTTGCAAAGAAAATCCTAAATATACATATATCCGTACAACATAATTATAAATCACGAACACCAGCTTCTTAGTAGTCCTCATCGTATTTAGTATTGTCAAAAGTGTAATGAGGTATTAAGAAAAGATATGTTAGATGTCGATTTTTCTCTTAATAACGTAGTAAGCATTTTATTAATTACATGCAAGAAAACACTAGAACAAAACATGTTAACAATACATTGAAACCCTTGTAACAAAACAAATATGAAACTGAATTAGAAGTGATTAATTTAAAGTATAACTATTAGTAATAGTAAAGATTTCTCTCTTAAATTTTATTTTACTTAATACTTTACACGAAAGTAACTGTCGATCTAACTCTTCAGCGATTATTTTATGTTTCATAACTTCGTAACTGTATTTATCATAAGTTACAGTCCCTTTTCCTATGTAACTATATTTGTAGTTGTGTTTAGATAAATAAAGTTAAAAAAGTTTTGTTTTGAAAATACAAATGTTGATAGACGTTCTTATTTTACAATTATAACAAACGTTAACCACCAAGGCAATTGTATCAATGCCACAATTCATTTAACTGTTTCTATCCTCTCTTATTTTTCAGATGTTTTAAACATTTCAGCATTTTCATACTTGCATCAGGACAACCATAAGAAATACTATTTTTAGTCACTTTGTTCGGACATACGTAATAACATCAAAGTTTATTGTCGGTTATATTCACAAATTACTCAGTAATTGTCTCGATGCTCAGGATACTCTCAAAAGAGACAAATATATAAATATTTTTATAATAAATTTTGCAGACTGTATGTTATAGTACCTCATTCTGGATAATCGAACCCAGACCCTTTTTCCTTGTTGCGTTTAATTTGGTCGATGTCGTTGAGATCTATCTGCCACCTGTTATAAAATCGTTCCAGGGTGCGTTATCTAAATTTTTATCTTTATTTAATGTCGGGGATAAACTTGCAATATGCCTACTATACAGTGTGTATTTAGTAACAAACTCTTCAAAATAGTGTATTAAACACAATATTTACTGGTCCGATCTTTAGTTCAGAGAACATTTAAATTTATATTTAATATTACTCTAGAAAACGTCGATGTCATTTTTAGGTGATTGCATGTTTATATTAAAATGCTTATTTTTGTAAACTGATATTTAGTTGTTTAAATTCGAATAATATTCCTTAGCCTTAATAAGGCTTATTAATACCGGCTTAACTTTTTTTTTTTTTTTTCCTAACTAGGTTTACGTCGAACTACCCTAGAATTAGTTAATAAATAAATAAATGTATACATATAGTATATCCATATATTTAGTGATACTTTCGTATTTAATTTTAATTTCTCCGTTTTGCAGTTATAACGTATTATAAATTGCCCTATACTTTATAACAGCAGCGAGTAAGTAAATAGATCTAATAAAATAAGCATAAATCCCCAGTTAAATTGAAACAAACACATTTGGCTTGCCTATTGGACAGGTGTGATCCAATGTGATTCAGCTTGCCAACTTGTTTGTGCTACGTATTTTACTGGTTGATTCTACTAACCATGCTTAGTCTTACCGCAATAAGATAGAAACATTCGCAAAGATATTTATACTTTTATATATGCCAAATTAACACCAGAGCAAGAATTATTCCGGTTTACAAGAAAGGTGATGAATCTCAACTGAAAAATTACAGACCAGTATCGATATTCTCTAATTTTGCGAAAGTCTTTGAGCATTTTATATATTCAGCCATTTTAATGAACATTCAACAGTACTTATCACCATATCATCATGGCTTTATTCCTGGAAGGTCAACCGTCACTAATCTGACAACAATTACTCAATTTATAGCTGAACAGATTGACCAGCAAAAACAGGTTGACGTAATTTATACCGATCTATCTAGTGCCTTTGATACAATTGATCATGGTGTTCTACTTTACAGACTTAGCGATTTGGGAATGAGTCCATCATTTAACAACTTACTAGCGTCCTACTTAGATAAGAGAGTAAATTATGTTCACTACAATGGCTACAATTCTCAAAAATTTATATCGGTTTCAGGGGTTCCCCAAGGCTCAAATTTAGGACCTTTACGCTTTATAATTTATATTAATGAGTTTCTTAATATTGTAGATTGTCATATACTTGCATATGCGGATGACATAAAGATTTATGCTACTATTGACACACCCCATGATATTGTGTTACTACAAAACAATTTGAATAATTTAGTAAATTGGTGCTCTGCTAATTCTCTTAAAGTTAACATAGAGAAATGTTGTTCTGTATCTTACAGCAAAAAACGTAATATTTTTGACTCGTCATATAATATTAACGGTCTAAGAATAGAAAAAAATACAAATTTCAAAGATCTGGGTGTACTATTTGATTCATGCCTGTCATTTTCGCTTCACATCGATACACTTTGTTCGCGGGTTTCGAGGAATTTGGGATTTATTATGCGGTCTTCTAAATATTTTACTAATTCAGCTACGTTGAAGTCCTTATATTTCGCATTTATAGTAAGTTCTTTGGGATACGCTTCACTAATTTGGTCATCATATTATGTTTGCTATCAGCTAGCTATTGAATGTATCCAACGTAAATTTCTTAAATTTCTGTCATTCAAATTGGATGGTGAGTATCCTCCCAGAGGTGTTGATTATAAATGCCTTCTAGATAGACACGGCATAGAATCTTTGACAGTTCGACGAGAAATTCACTGTGCTCGATTTACTCAAAAATTACTTTAGGGTCGGATTAACTCTCCTAATTTATTGGAACTTTTACACTTTCACGTTCCTCGATTGTCTGCCCGTTATTCTGTCACATTTGTTTTACCGGCACCTAGAACTAATGTATTGATAAATGCACATGTATTTTTTTGTAGCTAGGATTGCTCATACTTTTATATTTTTGCTGTCTTTATAATTTTGTGAAATAATCTTAATCGTAATATTGTACTGTGATTATGAATTGTAATTAAGTTACTACATATTATTAATGTGTAATACATGTATAATTGTGTTGTTAGTTTACCCTGTAATTGGTTTCCGTTGGGTAATAAAGTGCATTATTATTATTATTATTAACACCATATTTGTGTCCAGTGTAATCAAACAAGTTTTACACAGAAATGCACATACGAATGTGTAATATTTAGAAATTTAATTTACACATCTGGATGTCTGATTGACACAAAACAATTAGATTTACTGAATTGCATTGATACACAGATTTTTTTTGTATGTAGAATTACAGCATTTTTATATTAAACATACAAGCTTTTAGAAAGAGTATAATAATCCGGTGAGCGTGATATTATATCAACGTCACGGATATCTCGGTATTAAAATCATATAAAAACTACTTATAAAAAAGTTTGTATGTATTTAAACCGTAATAAGAACTTCATAAGCAATCACTTTTAATACTTCTTTTTTAACGAGATACAAGCTATGTCAAATATATTTACTTAATCCTAGAAACACTTGAACCTTATTGTTTCCACCTTTTTCTGTCGTTTGCTTACGTTTTTATATTTTCCCACCTCACTTCTCTTTTCCGCACTTCTTTTTTCCACATTCGTTTTGGTCTGCCTCATTTCTTTCGTTTTGTATGTTTAGATTGATCTCATCTTTTCTTATTAAAAGAACTAATCACTTTTGTTGATCTTCTACTGTTGTTTCGACAGGGACTAAGGCTAAAAATAATGGCCTGAACTGCGTATGATTCAAATGTAAAACTAAATAAAACAATAAATATCTAAAAATTCTGGGTGATATGTAGCGATACAAATATAAGATAACATCAACGTGAGATAAATACAACTCGTTCTGTGTTGTGAAGAAGATAATTCTTGATAGAGAATATACAAAAAATACGCGATTAATCATCTATACTATACCCATATTTAACATACACATGATATTTCTTTAGTTTTGTTTCTAAATTGGGTTTTTCCGTTGCCAGATATACAGCGATAGTAATCTACGTATGTACATATGTTTAGTTCTCTTCTTGGAAATTTTATCTCTAGTTTATTTTTGTTATCGTTCAGAAATGTGGGTATTCAGTATCTAGTACATTATCATTAAAAAATGTTTAATATGATAATGGTTCGGGAGAGTTTTATCCACTTATTGATAGTGTTTAAGTTACATGGAGAGGTTATAATTTGTTTTTAATTTAAAATCGATAGCTACCTAAATATAGATTATTAAAAATGCTAAAATGCTTAATCGTAATACTTTTTCGAAACAAACACTTACTATATTATACTTATATACAGTGCGCTTCTAAAGTATCTTCTCTCTCCCCCCTCCCTCTCCGCTAACTAATGATCGGTTTAATAGAGAGATTCCAGTTTTGGGCCATTAATATGAAGTATGTATTATATACTACATTCCTGACCTACCCTTAATGGAATGTTATTGAAAGTAACAAATTGACATTTATTATTGTTGATTATGGCACTTTTGTCAATATAATTCTATTTTATGACATTCATAAGGTAGTATAGGGTAGTAAAGTAGGTACCTATTATGTGTAACGCAAAGTGTATAATAAAATAAAATTTTGTTTTATTACTATGTTCATATGAGTGGATAAACTTTTATGAAATTTTAGCCTGATACCATACTCAGTAAGCTCTTTAAAATGAGGTGCCACCCCGGGTGTCACTCGACCCTCCGTTCTATTTAAAATGTTGATACTATATCGTCCCCTGTCGTCAATCCTTGAAACTAAATAGAAATTTTACTTCAAGAATGTAGTATATAATATTTTATATTAATGATCCGAAACTAGAACCTCTTTATTAAACCGATGATAAGTTAGCAGGGGAGGACGATACTTTAGAACCGCACTGTATAGCAGCATAGATCATGTTGTAAAGCCAGGCGTTAGTAATGTACTCTGGGGAAAGGTCAACATATTAATACGGTGTTGTATTAGATACTCTACTCTTAATAAAATTTATGACTATGACGCACGTGTTCGATGTATGTACATACATATATTTCAATTCCTTCTGGTCACCGATGATTCCTGATCGATCGCACTATGATGCCACCCAGCAGATGATGTATTTTGACAGTTTCATTGTTGACACCGTAGTTTTACTGTTGGTAGTTTTTTGATGATGGCGCCCTTTTATACGCATGAGTTGAGGTACCTTAAAAAAGGTCATTGCAGCTGGTATGTTTGCTCCTGGTATGGTAATGCAAGACGAACATGATGAAAGGAATGTAAAGGCCACATTACGGGTACACATATTTGCCAAATATATTAGAATTAAGTGCATATGTTTTCTTATGACATTTTCTCTACGCCTTGCCTACCGCATGAAACAAAAACAGAGGATCAAGGCGTTACTGAAAATTTTAACTAGGTACTTCTAAATGCGACGAAGTAGTGTTAGTTTCCGCGTTTATAGGATACTAATTTTTGTCAGCTAAACGTTTTGTAATATGAGATCCACGAAGATAATACAAGATAAAATCTCAAAGTTTTACACACGATAAACATTCTAGTACGTAAGCGTTCTAGACGGAGATAGTAAGAGATACAATCTCGAATATAGTCTATAACGCCGAAACTAAACCGCTGCAATTTAAAATTTCGACTAATAACGAATCAACCGTGCATATCTTACATATGTAGATATATCGTGGAACAGGCTACAACATATAACAGATAGTATTCGCGAATTTAAGATTAAATCATTTGTCTTAATCAGCACTTCCTCTTGATATGAAACCACATTTAAAAATATGTATTTGAAAATTACTCAGCATGTATGGATCATATAGCACATTATAAAACAAATATACATAATGACTCTTTTCTTATTTCCTTAGATAATAATATTTGATAATAAGTAGTTGTTTGACAAACAAATAAATACTTATTTTCGATTTGGTACGATCTCAGTTTTTTTTTGTTTATATAATGTAGGTAAATATAGTAGCTGGATATCATTAAGAAAAGCAGATCTTCATTTAAATAGAAGAAGCATGCACAATACGCTTTCCCTACTCGTTTAAACTTAGAATCTAGAATATGACGACCTAGAGTATCTTTGACCCAAATCTCGACGTTATAATTTATCTAGATAAGAAAGTCAGAATTGCTGTAGTTACATAACTGCGTTTTATGAAAAAGCTCGAAAAATGAATGCGGTATCTGTCGGCCAACTGGCAAAAAATAAGAACGAAACCAGCACAAAGTCAACAGTAAACACACACGCTGGATAAAAGTTGAAATTTTTATCAGTAAAGACCCAAAGGGTAGCTTACCCACACGAAACATTACCTCATCACTTGATGCAAGCGAAAGCGCGTAAGAGAGAGAAATATGAATGCTGGTTAGTTCTAGATAGCGTCACGTATTTATATATGTATGTATGATATAACTACAAGTTTTCATATGTGCGCTTATCTAGGTAAGAGAGAACCAAGTTTTGCGAGCAGCAGTATGTAATCTTATCGCTGAACCCCTTAAATATATATACCTCGGTCACTATTCTCATTGCAATACCCCATCTCTTTTCCTCCTTCTTATCATATAATCACTCTGACTATTCTATACGCGTACATTTATGTATGTATATATAAATGTGTCAACGCATGTATTGGTATTTAACAAGGGTCTAAATAAATGATTATGAGGATGTGTATATACGATAATTAACTTCAATCATAACACGCAATAAATGTAGAAAAGTTAAATGATATCGAAGACTTCCATAGTCCGCGCCTCTGTTATAAGGATTTGCGGGTTTTGACCGCGTCATAGTAAAATAAATGTATATAAAACGAAAGCAAAATTAAAAATGAAATGAAAATACAAAATATGAAAAACTTACTCAAACTCGACGTTTCGTCAGTAATCTAAGTGGTTTCTTCAGGAGCAAAAACTGGTTGAGGGGCGCCAAAAAGTCACGGTAACTCGACATCAAAACCAAGCTAGAGGCGAAAACTTTTGGACTCTAACGTGGTTTACATGTGACTTTCTGGCGCCCATCATTCAGTTTTTCTATTTTAATTTTATTTTTGCTTTTGTTTTGTATATTTTTACTTTACTATGGCGTACCCAAAACCCGGAAGGCCTCATAACAACGTAGAAAAGTCTCTTAAAATATATAAAAATAACATTTTTATACAGATCATAATTTTTTTTTTTTTTAAAAGTAGGCGATAAAACTATTATGGTTTTCAAGCTCTTTATTATTATTCAATTCTTTAAATATATAGTGTGTTTCATAATATATGCACAGGACTTCAGGATGTGACACCTTGTCCAAAAATTGGAAAAAAAGTTTCTATCAACTTACCCTCTAAATTGCACCATTTCCAAGATACGGTTTTGACACGCCCATTTGAACCGCCAATATTTTCTACCCAAAAAAGGTACTGTTGGTCATGAGCTCTAAAGTTGACCATTTTCGAGAAAATCAACTTTTATGTTGAAAATCATGGTAAATTTTTTGAAATAAAAGTTTTATTTTACTAAAACATTAGAACAAGTAAGAAAAGCAAACGTTAACAACATAAAAGTTGATTTTCTCGAAAACTGTCAATGTTGTTCATGAACTCTAAAGAACAACAGCACCTTTTTTGTGTAGAAAGCATTGGCGGTTTAAATGGGCGTCTCAAAATCGTACTTTTTCCAGTGGCGTAGAAGTTGGGGAGAAAAACAACCACTACCCCTTCAAAATCTTCACCAATTATGACTTAAAATTTTTTTTGCTCGCACACAACTTAGCTTATTATAAGTAGAAAATGGTTACAAAAGCTGTTTTCTTTACGATAATCCGTTCCGGAGATATTTCCAAAAAACGATTTTTTTTATTAAATTTCAACACCCTGTATCTCAAAAATGGTGCATTTTAGAAGGTTGATAGAAACTTTTTTTCAAATTTTTGGACAAGCTATCACATCCTGTAATCCTGCGCATATATTATGAAACACCCTGTATATGTAAAATATTTCTTCCTCGGAGTCTTATCAGGCTTTTGTTATTGTGAAAATTATCTTATTCCAAAATCACATTATGACACACATAGCAATACATATATACAGGGTGTCCCGGATTTTATCTTACAGGTTGCAACTCCACACCTAGTACATTTACGATTAAATATTTCAAATAAAAGTTGCTTTACCGTTTAAAGTCTACGAATTGACAGTCAGTTTTACATTTGCTTATCGTCTAGAAGATCGTTTGAAGGTCAACTTTTGTTTTTTTAATGGAAACCTATATTTTTGAATGCAGCGTTATATTAATCCGGAAGATACAAATAGCTTTTGTTTGAATAGTTTTTTAATTACAATTGCAGTTTTTTAACTAAATACTGAGAAACTTGTCTGAGTACTACTGAGAAACGTTTTTTGAACGAACAATTAACATTATTTTCTCAATAATGGTAAACGTAAAACGAAAATTCTTCAAAGTAGCTATTTGTATCTTTCTGGTTAATATAAGGCTGCATTCAACAATATAGGTTTCTATTAAAAAAACAAAAGTTGACCTTCAAACGACCTTCAAGATGATAAGAAAGTGTAAAACTGACTCTGTCATTTCGTAGACTTTAAGAGGTAAAGCAACTTTTATTTGAAATATTTAATCGTAAATATGCCGGGTGTGGAGTTACAGCCTGTAAAATAAAATCCGGGACACCCTGTATATTCGTATTATTTTGTACTCCATTGCTTTACTAAATATTGGTTTCATATTTTAATCGCTTAATTTCGCATATACTTCTGTAATCTTGTTTGTCCAATCGATCGATCACAGAGAGTTATATATAACGATAATGCCTCCAACAGCGCAAATAGTTTATCGAGTGTTCCTCAGGGTTTCGTTCTGGCACCTCTATTCTTTCTTATCTGTACAAATGATATTTTAAAGGCAATAGGGAAGTGTAATGTGCAAGCCTAAGTCGACAACACAATTATTTAATTCTTCTTCATTCTTCTTCTGTTTCTAATTACCAAAAAACAAACGATATTATTAATTAAAAGTTAAAGCATATCAATGAGTTGTCTCTCAAACATAATCTTGCTCTGAATTTTGATAAAACCAGTGTGCTATTATTTGGTTTATCATCGTGTAGGTTTTTAAAAAAACACATTTGAAATTGAACATTTTCAATAATCGATTACAATTCGTTGACTCTGTAAAAAATCTAGGGTTGCTTGTGGATACTCAACTTCGCATTGATAAGCATGTATCTAATTTAATTATAAAAGCATATACCGTTAGTATACGAATAGACCAATTTTAATTTTTTCTTTGAAAATAAAACTTTGTGAGTTACTTGCACTATCACTATTTAATTATTGTAACTTTATTTATGGATCATGCGTATCTATATTCAGATCATTTAGAGGGACTAAGTCGAGCTAGAAAAGAAATAGATCTAGAGTGGGGCGGTTGTAAAACATATACGGAATTAACGCATTGGCAAACGTGCTATTCCGTATATGTTTTACAACCGCCCACTCTAGATCTGTCTCTTTTCTAGCCCGACGTCTCTCTAAATGATCAGTATAACAAATCTTGTGTAGAAAGAATCCAAAATTGCTGCCGCTGTCTTTTGATTTATTACCTTCGTCGATATGACCACGTTTCAGATTGCATAGAAGCTTTTATTTTGGTTAAATATAAAAAATTATCGTAGATATCATCTAGTATGTTTTGTTAATAAATTCTGGAATCCTGATTTTTCCTCTACTTCTCTCAGCGGCTTTCTAATGTCTAGACATTTTATTTGTGTCGTAAATGCTTATACTCTGTATAATTCTATTCGTGATTGCATTAAGTGTCTCAGTAATCATAGAAAATTTAGTATATTCGTGAAAACTCATTTGATATCCTTTCAGTACCTAAACGCCATCTTATTGTTTTAATTTTTTTGGATATGTGTGGATATGTGCATACCTTTTGTGTATTGCAAATCATGTTTGTCCTCGTAATTTTGATTTATTTTTGTAATTTGTGATGGAGTAGCTAGACTTCGCTTCAAGAAAATTTATTTTAAATAATCGATGGTGTTAGCCGTTACTTTGTGGTATATTTTTAACATAAATAATAATTTTAATTAAAAGAATTATTTTAAATTGATTTTTGTTTAATAAAAGCACTTTGTTATTATTTATTATTATGATTTATTATTATCATTAATTCAAGTGACTTAGCTATTTATGTATTTATTTATTTATTTTTCCTGTAATGATTTTTATACCTTTTGTCAATATTATTAGAATATAGCAGACCGTTTAAAGCCAAAGAAAGCTTGCTTTGCCGAGTAATAATTATTCGAAAAATATATCATTATCTTTGCGAATAATACACATCACATGTTCGACTAATAGGTCTTAGCCGCATCCAAACCAGTAAATAGAAGTAGTGAAATAGATCGTGCTGATTAACATCGAACTATCATCGGAACGTTTGTGGTTAAGTAGTTATCAACGACTTTCAAAATTTACAAAGTAATATATCAAGTTTATACCAATATTTACAAATGCGAATCAAAAAATGTTGCATCTCTGCGAGGAATCCAGCTTAAACCTTTACTATCCGAGGCTGTATGCATACCATTATATGGCAAGAGACATTTAGAAGCTCGGGTCTTAAATACTCAAAACTTTGATGCGACGGAATCAAGCCTTTATAGGTATTTTAATTACATGATTAAATATAGGCAGAATTGTATCATTTCTTTGCAAAACTAACCGGAGTATGCATATAAAGTGTCATGTAGGATTTGGCAGCTTTGTGCGATCGGGAATGTGGAAAGGAATGATAAAGCTGCAATAGTTGGCATAAAATATACAGTGTATATTATTTGAAATAAACAAGTTTTGGTAATTTGAAAAGTGTTATAAGAACCAAAGTTTTGTTTCAAAGAAATTATTGCGGAAGCTTACATTCATTTTTAAGTAAGTACTCTAATGTAAATTCATGTTGATGTTTTTGAAGCTTAATGTCCCGAAAACTGTTGAGTTTTAGTGCAGAATATGTTAAACCTTATATTGCATGAAAGAATGAAAAAATATAGTATTATATAGGGCGTTTCATTTGAAAAACAATGTAATCTATCGGCCAGACAAAACTGAATATCCTGTATATAACAAAATAGTTTGATGAATAGTGAAGTCATAATTACCCAATACCAAGAAGATGCCATACCCCCTACATGTATTACAATAATATTAAAGTAATATTATTAAAGTATCTTATTATTCAGACAAAACTAGATGCCTTGTATACCAGATATTTATTTATTTATTGTAGATCTTTTTCAAAAAAGTGCAAAACTACAATAGGCTGATTCCATGAAGAACCCCCCTAGAATTTGCCCAGGCACTGAACGATTTTAACAGGCCAAGTCGATCTGTAAACGCACCCTGAATCTTCGACTCTTTTAGATTGATTAAATGATCATACATACCTATAAGAATAAATACTTTGCGAAAACAAACACATGCATGTACATGTACTAGTCACAATACTGAATAGGTACCAGTAATGTATGTTAAAAAGATAACTAGATAAAAAAAGAACAGATCACAAGATAGTATTTAAAATGCAAGCGAATAGTGGGATGTTAATGGTTGTGACCTAGTATTTTATGCTGAAATAAAGAAAACATGTTGCTTTTTGTTTGTTCTAATATGAACACAATGCACAATAATCAAGGTTTTATTTAAATTTGAAAAGTAAAAGCACATACTTTTCTAATTATAGCACTAAAATTTTGCCCAAATGGAAATGCTAGCTTACTCAAATAATATAAACAAGTGACTGATTTTTCTTCAAATTACATTAATTGAAAATTGAAGGGGTTAGTGCAAAAAGAGTATACATTTTGTGAAAGAATAAAAAACACCAAAATCAACTGAGTCACAGGAGAAATAAGAATCAGACATAGAGAATAGTAGGACGGCAAGAGTCTGATCGTGTTATCTGAATTAATGCCATGATGGCCACTTCCGAATGCACGAAAGTGAAAGAAGTGGTTTAGTGTTTATAGTCCCACACTACCATAATTCGATCGACCCATTTATGGTGACTATAAAGGTTTTTTACCTTACAAAAAAAACTTCACAGTAAGGGTTACAGCAGTAGCCAGATAAGCAATACAGCTTAAGAAATCGCTGCAACTAGCACCCATCACACACACACACAAATTAAACTTGTAATATATGTTCAGCACAGTGATTGTGTAATAAATTATTAGTAAAATGTTGCGCAATATAATAACTTTAACTTACACTCTTATATTACACTATTGACTTTAATTGTTAACACCTCTAGTGTACGCCAATGATATAATGTTATACTATAGTCTTCTAAATGCGCCATATGGTACAGCATGCTTTACGATAATATATAGAGAATATAAGAGAAAAAAATAAAAATATACGCGGAGATTGTACGCTTGCGAAGGACGAAGCAAAAAGGATTATATTTTCTAAGTCCCAAATGTGTATTTTGCTACAAAAACTCTATTAAAACATCGAAAACGATGCGTTTATAACCTATCATACATATCATGCTTGACAGCCTGCAATTAAAAATATTGAGGGTGGTTTTTCTATTTCTCTTCGCGCATAATGGATTTTGTATAAGATTAGTATGATTTTCTTATTAGAATTTATTATTCAGTTGCACAAAAAAAACTTATACTTCTTTCTTTAAATTCAAAATCCGTGAAACAAAAACTACCTTTTACATAACTAAAATGGACTCAATCGTTTGTTATGTTAACGAAAAAAATAAGACAATAATTATCCTACAAGAATACATATTTGAAAGGGTACACATACAAACATACAATACTGCAGTTTGTTGCATACATATTAAAGGTAGCGTCAAGAAAACGCTATTGGAGTTGGAAGTAAGGTAAATTTCCTCACGTAGCGATGCAATGTGCAGGTCATATCAGACCGTTATCTCTTTGCTCCAGCCGCCATATTACTTTCTTATCGGTACGTCTCGTTTCCTGTTTCCAAGTCGTATCTTTTCCGCTATCGGACTAACTGAGTATACCGGACCCGCATTCATGCAATATGTATAGATGCCCCTATGTATATGTTACGATATGTGTGTACATAATATACAGAGACAATGTGCATTAGTATACATATACACCATTACACGTATATAAATAATGTGTATGTGAACGCATTTTCCCAAGCTTATAATTCCTTATATTACCTTTACATAAACTTTATACGACCAGATAGTATTATTATTAATCACGAAAATGTGCGCAGTAATTTTAACTTTTTCTTGCATTAAGTATATTGAATACAAGAGTTTTAACCAGAAGCAAAAGCTACCTACAACATGAAAGTGTGTACTATCAATCAATCAATAATAAATGTATATTTATGCCGTTCCATTGCTTTAACATCTTACAAACCTTCTATTCTGTCAAAGAGAACATTCCTAATCCTATAATTCAAAAATAAGAGTTAAACTTCATGCATAAGGGGTCTACGTGAAGTAATATTCAAAACATGTTTCATTTGTCCAATTTTGCAGTAAGAGGGTGAAAGCACCCCCTAATGTTAGAGGTAATATCGATATGGTTTAGCGACATAACGAGATGTAGCCCTTTCTTAGTACTGAAGTATTATATTTATTTATTATTATGTGAATCCGTGGAACAGTTCACTAATCATGTTATGCTGGATATCCACCACTGATTTTAGATTTGCAACTCTTGACTTCGGCCTTCCGGCAAAATCTCTGATTTATACATCGTCTCCATTAAATCGACTTTTGGTGTAGTTGTGGTCTAATTGAATTTGCAACCAACTTGTTATTTAGTCGAAAATCTATTTAGCATTAGAACGATTTTTGTTGCTTAAAAATGATGTTTCAATAAGTACTTGTTGATTGTGATGTATATTGACGTGCTTAGCACTAAAATACATCCTGCTGTTATAATTGGTACTAATCTCATTTTTATAAACATACGAAGTTTCCTGTTTTTGTACCCGGTGACCCGGTTCAGATCTGCTCAGAGACAGTCTCATCTTCTCTCAGGCAGCAACAAACCAATAATGAAATGAGTCGCATATGCCTACACGCGCAAAAGACTCACCATTGTGCGCTCATTAATCGCACCCGAACAAATCGTTTAAAGAAAGACTTGATCTTAGCTTCCTCTTCAGTAGAGTTCCAAACTCACGCCACACGATAGGAAAATAATCGCTGATAAAAGTACGTTTTTAGTAGCAATTATATTTTTGTACCTTAGTTGAATATGGTAAACGTCAGTACAAAATGTAATTTTGTGATAGAGATACGGCGGTTTACAAGTGTTTATGATTTTATGGATGAGACAAGAAAAATGTAGATTTCTGCGGTTCGACATATTTAGCCATCTCACCTGATTGAGCTTATGTGAAATCGGTGATCTGATGATATTTTGAAACCAAAACGATAAGTCCATTCTTCTATTAAAGCTTTCTTCAATTGTAAAATAAATATGAAACCAACGGTGTACCTAGAAGTAATTTTACTACTGAAAAAAATATCTCTTTTTCATTCTGGACTATGTCAATGACTTTTAAAATTTATCACAAATAATTTGAATTCAATCCATAATTGTAATAAATAAGAACTTGTTTATCCAACTTTTCCATGAAACAGCCAGACATCCCCATACATACAACATTTCCACCACCGTATTTCACTATAGGTACCTACTAAGTACTTTGCCTGTAATTCTGTATTTATCTTTCGCCAAACCCTCTCTGGTGGAATGAAAATACTTTTGTTAAATTTATGTTCTATTGAATATTTTAGTTTTTAGATCTTGTTAATTCATATATGATTCATCTGTAACCAGGTTCAAATATATTATGAATTAGTAATAAAAATTAAATATAATTTCATTCTGAATAAGGTGATATTTGTATGTATTTATACAATTAAACGATTTCCAGTTTGCCCATAAAAATGAATAATAAATTTGAAAGATTATTCTATTAGTAATTCCGAATCATTTTGTGACTAACTATATTTATAAACGAAAGGCGCATTATGTTTGTTGAAACTTTATTTGGATATTTCCCAGTATATCAATTTTAATGAAATGTGCAATAGATGTAACTACACTCATGTAATTTGAAATTATTTAATTTGTATACTATAATATATAATAATATGACACATATGGTAACATAACAATAAATGTATAAACAAAACGTATGATATTTTCAAATCCAAAACCGTATACATAATATGTATCAATGGCTAAATTAAAGCGTAGGTTCAAACACAATAGGAAACAGTAAGAATACGTCGAGCGTCTTTATAGTTGAAACCAGAGAGGGATTTGTCGGTGTAATAGAACTAATGTCGGTTACTACTGAAAAAAATATCTCTGTAGACGCTCTTAGCATTCTGGACTATGTGAATGACTTGAGCTTAAAGGATTTATAGCACTAATCAATTTGTAAGTTTTTGTGCTGCAAGGTGATAATTGTAATAAATAAGATTTCTTGTTTATAGTAACTTTTCCATGAAACAGATAGAAATCAGTAACACTAACACTACGAAGGCGTAATTGATTAATTCTGGACACATGTTTCGAGGGCTGTATTCGAGGCTGTGTGCGGAATTAATTAATGAAGCGTTGTGGTGTCGGTGTTACCGATTTTTTATCTGTATCGTACGAGCCCACAGTCGAAATCAAATTTTTCACATTTTAACCCGTTTTCAGACGGCTTTAGAAAATATGAAATGTTTTCTGTTCGAAAAGAGATTTTTGATTTAGATCTTGTAACAAAAAGTAATTCATATATGATTCATCTGTAACCAGGTTCAAATATATTCTAGTCTATAGGCAATGTAAAACTTAAGTAACTCATTCTGAATATGAGGTGATTTTGTTTTATAGTATAGAAATTTAAAATATTGTAATCAACAGTTTGCCCATAAAAATGAATAATAATTTTGATAGATAATATTGTTTCAGTAATTCAGGATCATATTTGAACATAGTTTTTATATGTTCCATAATATTAAAAAAGTCCTTCTAGTATAGTTAAACAAAAACGTGAGATTTTTTCGATATTAGTGGAACTCCTCTTCTCATGTAGCTAGAAAAGATAGAGTAACATAATATCACAACATCATAATACTGTGTTATAAAAGAATCTTCAATGTCAAGGTAAAATTCATATCTACAAGGTAGGTATAATTTATTTCCGTTTTAAGACGAGCGACCGTACAGGTTAAATAGCTTTTCAGCAACTACACCAACTTTACCAGTAACCATCACTATCGAAACGTAGGAGAGTGGCGAGAAATGAGAGCAACGCGCGCGGTTGTTCCTTATTATTTCTGGCGCGCGGCGACCACCGATATCGTGCCTCCGTCGTCGTTATCGCGTCGACCGAGAAACAGTATAGAGCGACGTCGAGCGTCTTTATCAGTTGCAGACCTCTCCGTCGCAAGAGCGCTTATCTCACCCGGCCAGCACTAGCATACATGTTATCAGCGACGCCGCCACTATT
This sequence comes from Holotrichia oblita, assembly GCA_023690525.1. Lineage (NCBI taxonomy): Eukaryota > Metazoa > Arthropoda > Insecta > Coleoptera > Scarabaeidae > Holotrichia > Holotrichia oblita. The sequence continues at coordinate 57,522,529 of CM043017.1, forward strand.
AGAATATCTAAATATCCCCGGCGAGCGTCGGTGCTGCACCGACTGCGTCCCGCACCGCGTCGTTGGCTTCGGTGCCACGGCGGTCGCGCAATGTACGGCCGCGATAAGAGGTCTGCCTTATTTATATTCATCAATGGCGCGTTATCAGTTATGAAGCAGAAATGTTTATTAGTATAGCAGCACCAGTGCCTGGCGGCACACCTATACGTATGTATTATGTATATACCTATGTCTATGTATGTATATATGTAATATGCGTGTGTATACAATTGTTCGTACAAGTTTAAAATATGAAAAATAGCGGAAAGATTTGTATCATTACTGTACTACATTTTTCTATCAATTGATAAAATAATTGATAAAAAGATCTTATAGTAGCAACCGTTACGCTCTTGTCAAAGCACCGATATACAGTAGAGCTTTTTTATAATGAATTTGAATATATTTACTTTCGTTCAGAGTGTTCATATTCGTGGCCCGGACAAAAGCTTAGTTGAAATGATGTATTTTTATTCTGATATTACGTACACGCTTATAATGTGCTAACCTCATTACATACAAAAATTTTGTTCAAAAATAAAATTATAATTCTGTTATATCGTATATATATATTACATATAAGTATGTTCTTTTTTTTGATCAAAACAAACTAAACCAAAATATCCACACAGGTAAAGAAAGTCAAAGAGAAACTCTTAGAACATATAAATTAAGAAGCAAAAGAATTGCCGAAAGATACCAGAAAAAGATAGCAGAAAGAAGAGAAAACATAGAAATTAACGGAAATACTGAAGAGATTTGGAAAACGTTCAAAGACGTAATAATAACGACAACTAAAGAGATATGCGGCGTAAGCAAAAACAAAAAGAAAAAACAAACAAGATGGTGGACAAACGAAATAAGACACCAAGCCAAGATAAAGAAACAAGCATCGCAAACATATTTAGCAGAGCAAACAGAGGAAAAATATGATATATATAAAAAAAGAAAGGAAGAAAACAAAACAATTAGTGATAGAAGCAAAAAGGGACGCTTGGAAAGAATTTGGCGAAAAGATGGAAGAAAACAGCAAAGAACATCACAAACTTTTCTATAGAGTCATGAAAACAATAAGAAATGAAGAAATACCACAACCCACAAACCTCATACAAAATAAGAAGGGAGAAATCATCAGCGATAGAGAACAAATAATACAAAGGTGGAAAGAACACTTCCAAGAATTGTTGAGTGGAGGAGCGGAAGACGGAAACGATAACGAACAGCAGATCATAAGAGAGAAAGAGACAGAAGAAGTAATCACTATGGACGAACTGGAAGAAGCAATTCATAAACTGAAAAACGGAAAAGCACCAGGAGGCGACAAAATCACGGCAGAAATGGTCAAAAATATAGGACAAAAAGGGACAGAATTGATGTTGGAACTATATAATAAAATATGGATAGAAGAGGAAATACCAAATGATTGGAAGAAGACATTAATAGTACCCATATAAAAGAAGAAAGGTAATAGGAGAGATTGCAATAATTATAGAGGAATATCACTCATAACCACTCAAATGAAGATACTAGAGCAAATATTAGATAAGAGGTTAAGAACAATACTTGAAAATGCGCTACATGAATCTCAATGTGGATTCAGGAAAGGAAGGAGTACGCAAGATCCAATTTTCTCCATAAAACAGCTTATACGAAAAGCCTCCTCAGAACAAAAGAAAGTATACTTGGCATTCATAGATATAGAAAAAGCTTTCGATAAAGTACCAAGGGAAAAGTTATGGAGTATCTTAAGAAATAAAGGGGTAGATGGTAAAATAAGACGTACAATACAAAAAATATATAATAATAATACCAACGCAGTAATAGCTAACGATTTGGAATCAGACACTTTCAAAACAAAGGAGGGGCTCCGACAAGGAGGTAGTCTAAGCCCAATGCTGTTTATTGTCTACATGGACGACATCATTAAAAATGTACGGAAAAGAGCAAGAAAGTCAGAGTTGGACATCTTAACCTGAAAGCAGTGGAAATATCGGAATGGGCATTTGCAGACGATGTAGTTATAATAGCCGGCAGCCAAGAAGACCTACAACATAACCTACTAACATGGAATAAGACCCTAAAGGAAAGCGGAATGACAATTAACAAAAAGAAAACTAAAGTTATGGTGGTGGGAGACGAAGAAGAAGACATGAAAATCAGAATAGAGGGAACCGAAATAGAACAGGTGGGAACTTTGCAATACCTAGGAGTAAAAATTGATGGGAAAGGAACACAGGAAGCAGAGATTAACCAGAGAATAGAAAAAGCAACAAAGCTGTACTACAGTATGAGAAATAAGTTTATTAATAGAAAAGAGATATCCCGTGAAACAAAACTTAAAGTATACAAGGCAATATATCGACCGATCCTAACATATGGAAGTGAATCCTGGGTGCTAAATAGGGGACAGAAGAGTAAAATACAGGCTGCAGAAATGAGGTATCTAAGAAGAGTTAAAGGCGTCACGAAGATGGATAGAATAAAAAACTTAGAAATAAGAGAAGAGAAAAGAAGAGAGAAAAGAATGGAAGAAGTTTTTAAAAAGCTAAAAGAAGAGAAACGCCCTACACCATAATTATGGGGGAAGGGAACTTTGGATTATATATATATATAAGTATTTTAAGTATGTAAGGAGCATGCAGTATATATTAAATATCGTGGAATCACCTTTCACGACAGGGCGTATAATATAACCTGCCAGGGGATTTTCCTATTTTTCTTTGCACATTTAGCTTTTATATTCCACATATAGATATTAAAATTATAGCTATTTGTTTCAGTAGATTAAATGCAACTTTATATGTTAAAAATCAGTGTTGATATTGAACGGTTGCGTAAACCATTATCAGTTCAAGCGAAACTGCTACGACTTCTACGTATTGAGTCAACAAATTATCAAGAAATGCTGCTTTTGATAAAAAAAATACGATTGCTTTGAATAGTATTTGACGATTTTTTCATCAAACATACGCAGGTAAAATTTTGACGGAGTGAAGTGCGAGCCTCTGTTTTAGAGTAATTTCACTCTATAGATAGAGGTGTTCGGCTAACTAAAATTGAAGAATGTTTGTTCTTATTCCGTTTAAATTTTATGCAAAACGGAGTGCCTGAATTCTTTCCGTTCCATGTCAACTCCATTAGTAAGTAACATTATTTATTATTAAGTACAGAATAATATTTTATTTAACTCCATAATGTGAATAAATACGTCTCTTTCAAATAGTATTTTTAATAAATGCAGAACAAGCTTTTAGCGAAATAGGTGCAAAGATATACCTCTGTGACAAATTTGTTATTTAGTCTTGATATATTAAATAACACATACATCTATCATGCCCCTATTGCTGGGCTACTGAAGACGTAAGACATTATTGACATTTTTAATGCAAACTAGTTAGATGCGTTGCGGTGGTAGAAATTAGAAATAGAAAACACAATTTATTCATAAACCTCTGCGACAGCTTTTATTATATATAATAAAATTCTAAGACGAGAATAGCTGGTTTGCTGAATAATAATATGTTTTATTAAATATGATATAGAGAAAAATGGTAATTGTAATTACAGAAACAATAATTGCTTACATTTTGCATAAATAAAGTGTTTGGAAATGCATTCATGAGTATATTCATCGCACCCTAACACGTAAGTATGGCTAATTCCCAAATTCGCTTCACAAAAACATAATACTTACACTATAACACATATGCCTGTATGTACACATATACGCCAACGACAACAAAAGAAAATTTGCTAATTAATTACTATCAGTAACCAGAACTTCATACTCTTATCAAGAATTTCCTCTAAAACTGATTATAAAACAAATTTAGTTGTTTTAAACTAAACTGCGCATCTGCATACTGTATATGAATGAATACGAATTATTGATAACAAAAGCACGGTGTATACTTCTTCTACTTTATTTTATTTCCGGATCTGTCGACCGGATAGCGGATCCGAGAACCTGATTCGGGTTCGAGAACCAAATAGCGGGTCTCAAACCTAAGGTCTGAATATCCGTATAGATTTTTGATTCGAATCACAATTTTATCTGATACCAACTAGTTGAGGGTATATGTCGCAACTTAAACATTGATTTTCAATGTTTTTTTAACTCTTATGTGGGACATTTATTTGAAAATTTTAACCGAGATCTATGCTGTTACACCACTGTATTTATAAATACATTTTACAATAATAACAATATTGAATAATATTGACTTACTTACTTTTTTCTTTACACTAAGTTCTCCAGTATTTATGTTTTCTCTCGATTCTTTCTTTCTTTCTTTCCATGGTAATTAGTTTTTAAATAAACCTAATTACGTTACTGTACCTCTTTCTGATCAAGCAAGTATGTGTAGTCGGCGCCAAAAAAATCTGAATGATTAGGTCATGCTGAACTCATTTACTAATACATATTATATCTTTTATAACAAGTAAGTATTATGAATATTAAATCTCTTCTCATGTTAGACATAAAAGTTATTTTTTATTAGATTATCATTTTTTTATATATCTGGGGTTAGTCGCCACTAATCCAACGGACCATTACGTCTAAACGGTAACATTTTCAATTTTGTGTCCGAGCATGGATATGTAGGTTAATGAAGACTACAATTTAAAATTATTTTGAAATATAGAGGATGTTTCTAAAAGTATAGCCCGACAGTTTTCTTATGGAACATCCAGAAGTTTATTAAATTTTAGATTGCATTTACTCTATGGATTAATAACATTAATGTTATTGATCAGAAACTATTGAAAACTTCATAAGTTAGCTTTGTGACTATATGCTCCTATTGTAACTTTTAAACTCTGTACTATATTTCTTGTGCATGTTAGAGAATCGTTGATATCTCGATTCTTTTATAGTTCTAAATTATTTGTGTATTATATTTCAGGAAAAGCTATAAACAGGCTTGAATTTGTGCATAAAATCCAAGTTCATATTCATAAAAAATAAGTGTTCGCACGTGAGCTTTTCAAACTTCAATGGCGACATTACAAAGAAATCACTTCTAATCGCTATGCGCTTTTCTCAGGCACCGATTTTCCCAGTTTCGATTATGTCATTAATGCGATTGAAGATTAGTCACAACTCTGCTCTCATAGTCTCCCCTGCAGTTGCATGGTGCAGATATACTACGCTTAAAACCTTTACAGCTACCGCGATTACGACATTTTATGATGTTAAGTTATTGGTTTAAAAGTGTGCTTTCCGTTTTATCTAATTATAATACTTTTACTTTACTATGTACCACGTAATAAAACTTGTATTCTTTGTCTTTTTAATAATAACATAATTTCTTAAATATCTGATAGTTTTAATAATACATTAACTACCTTGAAGTACTACGAATGTGGGCGGTGGAAACCTATATTGGCAGGTGTACTTGCTCTGTTAATTCGTTAAAGGAAAATATTTATAAAATCCACATTTTTTATTTTAAATTGGAAAGAAATAAAATTAAAACCTGAAAATTTAAGATTAACATTATTGCCAACAAAATTATCAGTTAAAGGTAATTGCGTCCCTTAATAGATACGCATCATGTACATAAAAACAAATACTAGGAAATATAACAGTTAATAAGCACTTCTAAGATCGACACCGACCAGACTACTAAAGTAGGTGGCGTTCATCGTTGTTGATAGTTGAGCTAGACGGTATTAATAACGAAAGGTATCGATTCTAAGCTACCAATACTTGGGAATCGACACCTGGGTATTGTTAATAACTGGGGTATTGATATTTGTATCGTTACCGATACTAGAATATCGATACCAAGGAACTCATACTACATAGGCTATCGATACAAAGAAATCAATTCCAAGATATCGATACTCAGACTCGATCTATATACCACGATTGGTATTGATACCAGATAATATCTAAAATGTCGATGTCGCTGAGTTCTATAGTTTTTATAATGGAATATACTAACAATTTTCTAAAACTGTTACTTACTACGTTAACTAAATATGAAATAATCTTCAACAAGTTCATGTTTTTCTTGTACACATGTGCCTAACTCAATTATAAAAATTCTATAGGTAAACTTCCTGCTCCTATAGTAAGTTGGGACCACTTTTGAAGATACCAAGTACTCTAATATTTCATCCAGAATACACTTTGAGCACTTGGTGACGCTGAATTGATTAAGACAGTAACTTTACTGAGTGTAACTTTAGACCATAAATTAACTTGGGAGTGTCATACTGGTGGGTTGTGTAAGAAATTAATGACAAAAATTTTTCTAATTAGGTGTCTGTACAATAAACTATCGCCTTGCTATTTGTTAACTCATTATTATGCCGTTCTTCACTCTGTAATGGCGTATGAGATACTTGTCTGGGGTCATTCCACGCATTTGCAAAAGTCTTTAAACTACACAGAAGGTGCATAAGATTGATTGCTAGAATTGATTACGACGCTGATTGCAGTAATGTGTACTCCTTACTTAATATTTTAATATCTTCATGTGTCTATATATTGAAGTGTGTACTCTTCGTTAGGGAAAATATTAACGACTACAGACTAAACAGTGATTATCACCGATATTTTACTAGCTCTAATGAGTGCATAAAACCCAAATACCATAGGCTAAGAAGAAGTAGAGACGTTAATTACTTTGTTGTAAAGTTTTTTAATGTGATGTCTGAATCTATTAAAGATTACCTTTATGGTCTCTAAAGAAAATTTTGAAGAAATATTTGATATCAAAAGGTTTTTTATAATTTCAATGATATGGAGGCAAGCATGTAATTTCTGTATTCTGACGTATGTAAACATTTTGTGATATGAATAAAGACAGTATGGAAGAACTGTATCTTCAATCTTTAATTAATTAAAAGCATGTTTATTTTTACTTGCACTTTATACTTACTCCATATTATAAGTTTTAAAAGGGTGCTCACAAGTCTGCAATAATTTTAAATCGTCCAATACTCATGGAGGCCAGTAAAGTAATGCGTACAACTTTAGTATTGTATTATTGAAACTCGACTTATTCTATTCCTCTATGTACAACCAAATATTTTGAAAATATTCGTATTTAAATAAGATTCGTGTACTATGAGCAGACATTTTCAAGGAATCTGGTTGCACTGTTACTTATATTTTTTAATCTCTGTGTATGTGCAGATAATATGTTCTAATGATTTCGTCTGTTTTTCAGGTACGTATCTTTTACTCCTGCTATAAACGAGTAAGTAATATTTATTAGTACAAAATTTATAAGATTCATCAAATTCTTTAAATTTTAAAACAAAAATCCAAAGATGCATATTATATTTTAGCGATTACTATAAAATGCTGCAAGTAATTAAAGGGAAAATGTTAGGTTATAGAAGAAAGCAAGTTGAATTAGACCATTTTTGAGATGCTGATTATAAATCTTCATTTTTCTATAATCTGACGTTTCTATTTTGAGTCCGAAAAAACGTTCGAAAATTTTTAGAATGTCCTTGTTTACATTACAACCCTACTTGTAAAAGGTACTGCACCTACCGACGCCGTACGACTCTTTATGTATTCGTTTGACACCGCAATGTACTACATACGTGGACTTTCTTGCTTAGTACTAGTATTGCGTAGGTTGATGTTATTTTCTGTTCACTTGCCTGGAACAGCAGTCACTAAGTTTTGATATTGACCACGAGTTATTGTGGATGTGATTGCGACTGTGTGCGATCAAAAATATCTTACAACAATTCACTTTGACCAAAACCATCATCTGTAACTTGAAATACCTTATTTTGTTGTTGTTTCAAAGAATTAAAAATTAATTAAAAAATATTTTGCAGAAGTCATATGGTGAAATTTTGCAAAATAAGAGGTAGGTAATCGCAAAACTATGTAACTCAACAATTTAACGAAAATTATGATAACAAAAGAACTTCGAAATTAGATGCCGTAACGGTAGCAGTCTAAATAATAGTAACAGTAATGTGCATCCTATGACGTATTAGTATTTATCAAAAAATGCAGGTCAAATGTGTCATAGGTACCGCTGTTTTCACTAGCCTGTAGAACATTGAACGTTAAATTTTATTTAAGTTTTGCATTATGGATGCATTGTATATCAATATAAGATATTTTGTAGATCCTTGACAAAATTAAAAACTTGACTCACATCCGGCAGTGCGCATTTATCGTTCATCGTTTGTGGTGAACTGAATTATAGATTTGACTTTGTCTATTGCATTTTCATGAAGCATTCTTTCCATCTTGCATTTTCTCCATTTAGTGCATAAAGCAAACAAAAATGAAATTTTGGCAATTTTGTATATGTATACGTATTCAAAAAATTTACTGTAATCATAACATTACAAATTTTTATTTACGTAAAACCTGACAGAAAGTTAACGAAACAGTTGTGATAGTGTTTAGAGTCTTACAAAATTGTATTAGTGAATCTACAATACGATCATTTATAATATAAACTATATGCTTGTATAATACATATGTGTATTAGAATTGAAACTGCCTATTTTGAAGAGAAATTTAAGGTTTCATGACCACTTTGTGTTAATATTAAATATTCTACTAAACGTACAATAATACACTATGGGAAGCAGAAGTGTAAAATTAATAGCAAAGACAGGTGATTCTAGTATATAATCTTGATAAGTAGGTAGTCACCTGCTCTTTCTGATTAGAACATGATGTATATGCACCACCAACAAATTTTTCTCATTGATTAGTTTATCTGCATCTATTTTTATTAGTTTTTGTAGTAGGTACGTAGAAGCGTATTTGCATACAAAGTTAACGAAGCTTTTTTTTGTTACGTAAATATGTGCTGGGTTTGATTTGGAAACGTTTGATATTAGCGAGCGTTTAAAATAACGCCCAAAACCATTATTTGGTTTGTTAACTCTGTTATAGTTAAGTATTTTCTTAGTGTTTTTTTTTCCGTTAAATATTGAATATACATACATACATATACCGGGTTATTCACGGAATCGGTTCGTTAGAACTTTTCGATGTTCCTGAAATTCTACAATCCTGAAAACTTGTAGTTACGAATAGTGTCATCGGGTCTCATTGGCGAAATTACGCTTTTGTATCACTTCCCATTTATTGGAAGTTCACGTCAACTTTCCGAATTTAAATAGCATGGCACATTTTTTATGAGTTTTTTAGATTGCATTTTTCAACACACTTAATAATTCATTATTAGACTTACTAGCTTTTCTACGGTTTCCGAGTTATAAGTGTTAAGAAATGCAACTCAATTACAATAGTTGAACAACGGCTACAACGTTGTTTGATCTTTTTGGTGGACATTTCGAACATTTATTGTCAAAACCGTTATATCGCAAACATTTGGCTCAAATAATTAAATTTGGCTTAAATTACCGATATAAGTAACATTTTTGTAGTTGTGTTGTATTTAATAAGTAAACGTAAATAAGATGATCATAGAGCTAGATCATCTTATTTACGTTTAGTTAACGTTGTGACAGCCGTTACTTCCCCTCTAAGTATTTAATAAGTTTATCTCAATTTATTATTTAATGGCCTTTTACTGTCATTTTTCCATGGCTAATTTGACATCTTGCAATTATTTTGAAAAACTCGCCTTTCATTAAGAAAATATTAAATATCTCAGAAATTAACGATTGTAGATATGGGGAGTGATTAATAAAAATGAAACTGCCTACAGTGCCCTTCCCTTTCTTAATATAAAATACATGGTTTTCCATTTAAATAAGATGAGAAAATAATGCTATTGCGTTTTGAATCGCCCTGAACACAGTTTTCGCAATATTGGCAAAATATCACTTTGCTATGAAACTGCAACAATATAAAAAAGTCATTCCATTGCAAAAAGAATTTCAAGTTGTTTCGTGTGGAATACACAAGACGTTAACGAAACAATGATTTTCAGACAAAATTGACTATGAATCTGAAATACGATCATTTATAACTCAATAAATCTTATATGCTTGTATAAGGAAGATATGCTTAATATTAAATTGAAATAATATTTTAGAAGAGAAATTTAAGGTTTCTAGAAAAGAGATAGATTTGTGTTAATATTAAATATTCTACTAAACGTACAATAATACATTATGGGAAGCAGAAGTGTAAAATTAATACAAAGCCCCAAGGTGATTCTAGTATATTTTCTTGATAAGTAGGTAGTAAATTAAATTGAAACATGATGTATATGCACGAAAATAATTTACAAAATTTAGACTCTATGATTTTTGTATATAACATTTTGTGATATCTTTAATTTTTTTTTTAATGTAGGTAGGTGCTTATTTGCATACAAAGTTAATGTATCGCTTGAAATAGCAAATATGTGCTGGGTTTGATTTGGAAACGTTTGATATTAGCGAGCGTTTAAAATAACGCCCAAAACCATTATTTTGTTTGTTAACTCTGTTATAGTTAAGTATTTTCTTAGTGTTTTTTTTTTCCGTTAAATATTGAATATACATACATACATATACCGGGTTATTCACGGAATCGGTTCGTTAGAATTTCGATGTTCCTGAAATTCTACAATCCTGAAAACTTGTAGTTACGAATAGTGTCATCGGGTCTCATTGGCGAAATTACGCTTTTTATCACTTCCCATTTACCGGAAGTTCACGTCAACTTCCGAATTTAAATAGCATGGCACATTTTTTATGAGTTTTTTAGATACCAGAATGCATTTTTAACACGGTAGTATATTGTCGACGTGACATTGCTTCAAAATTAAATATTTTGTTGATTATTAAGCAGTCGTAGTGTTAAGAAATGCGAAACTCAATTACAATATAGCTACAACGTTGTTTGATCTTTTTTGGACATTTGAACATTTAATTGAAAACCGTTATATTGCAAACATTTGGCTCAAATAAATAAATTTGGCTTTTACCGATATAAGTGCAACATTTTTGTAGTTGTGTTGTATTTAATAAGTAAACGTAAATAAGATGATCATAGAATTAGATCATCTTATTTACGTTTAGTTAACGTTGTGACAGCCGTTACTTCCCTCTAAGTATTTAATAAGTTTATCTCAATTTATTATTTAATGGCCTTTTACTGTCATTTTTCCAATAATTTGACATCTTGCAATTATTTTGAAAAACTCGCCTTTCATTAAGAAAATATTAAAATCTCAAAAATTAACGATTCTAAATATGGGCTGATTAATTTGGTCAACGAGTCGAAATATGAAGTTTTCGGTTCAAAAGCAGAATTTTTACAGAGCCTTCCCTTTCTTAATATAAAATACATGGTTTTCCATTTAAATAAGATGAGAAAATAATGCTATTGCGTTTTGAATCGCCCTGAACACAGTTTTCGCAATATTGGCAAAATATCATTTTGCTATGAAACTGCAACAATCTAAAAAAGTCATTCCAGTGCAAAAAGAATTTCAAGTTGTTTCGTGTGGAATACACAAGACGTTGAACACGCAATGATTTTCAGACAAAATTGACTATAACTTCTGAAATACTCGGTATAACTCAATGAAATCTTATATCGAAGGAATAAGGAAGATATGCTTAATCTAAACTTGAAATAATATACCGATCCTTTAGAGGACCAAATCGAGCTAGAAAAGAGATAGATGCAGAGTGGGCGGTTGTAAAACATATACGGCATAGCACGCTGGCCAATGCATTAATTGGTAGGTATATGTTTTACAACACGCTGACTCTTTTCTAGTAAAATTAATCGATAGAATTTCTAGTTCGTTCTCGCTCTAAATTACCTGGCAATATGAAACACCCTGTATATACGAAAATAATTATAGAATATGTAGACTATCTATGATTTTTGTATATAACATTTTGTGATATCTTTAATTTTTTTTTTAATGTGTTAGGTGCTTAGTTGCAGTGACATAATTAATAAACTTTATTTTTGTCTGTTTATCACTGCAACTCTCGCGGTGTAGTTTTTGTGTGTGAATGTATTAATGTATGTATGTATTGTGTGTGTATGTATTTAATGGATATAGTGAGCTTTGACGCACTAATGCTTCTCCCTGTATAATCCATTGCTATATTTTATATTCATTTATAACATATTTTATTTTATTTTCTATTGATTGTGTTTCATAGGATAATAGTAGAAGATAATTTGCGGAGAATTTTAAAATTGATTTTGAAACGGCAATATAAATTATTCACATTTAACAAAATAATGGATCTAGTAATAAGTGATGGAACAAAATTGTAGAAGGTATGGAAAATGTTAACGGGGTTAACAGATAAGCACTTACAAATCATAACATAGATGAAAAATTTTATTAGATCTATACATTTGCATTTGTAAGCTTTCGTAGTTTTGTCAACCTAGTGAGCATGTTACATCATTGGATAACATTTCACATTAAAAATTGAAATTTGATAAAAAAAACTCGGACGCAGCAATATTTATTACTTACTTGTGTATGTGACAAGTCACATACACAGTCAGTAGGAGATATCTTCGGTTTCTCGATTTCTGCAAATCTCGGAATTTTCTCTATTAATTCAGACTTATGTATTTTATGAGAATATAGTAACACTCCACATGAAGTTCCTTACTTGATCTCTTGGTGTAAAAGCTAAACATAAAAACAACCATTTCATCTACAAAACACCAAAGACAAAGCCGCCCCATTTCAGTAGCACAACTGTTATTTTCAAAAAGATTACAAGATCAATGAAAAAAATATAAATTAGATCTATTAGTAATTATAAATTATTCGAGCTTTTGAAAGTTTATAAATTCACAAAGTCAAGATGAATTATGACACTGGTCCGATTCTACATAACTCATTATTTTCCTTGGCTGAACGATTAATGACGCGGGACTGATCGACCGTGTACAAGGATTAGGTTGTTGATATAAGTTTAAATAGCTTTGTTGTTAAAAGGCGTCGGCGTTAGTTGCGTCTTTGGTGTTTTATGGCTAAAGTAATACTTTTGAGTAAAAATTTATACAAAATAAAAAACAAAATTTTGTTAAATTGATTTTTTTTTAATTTTTATAATGTTTTCCAGGCGTAAAACTAGCGCATACCGAGTATATTGTAGAACGAGATGTTTCATCCTGCGCTGAATATTTCCCTAAATGTACTTTCTGATAACCTTATCAATTTTCCAGTGAATTATATACAAAAATCGTATAACTTTCGCCGAGCCGATTTTATATCGTTATATCGTGATTTAAGTCTTGTTGATTGGAGCCTCCTAGAATCCAGTACTGACGTTAATGAAGCTTGTGACATATTTTATGCTATCATATATGAACTTTTCGATAGACATATTCCGGTATACAAGATTCGTAAAGTTAATAATTCCTATTATCCTAGGTGGTATTCTAGGGAAATTATTGCAAATATCAAGCTTAAAGATAAACTTCACCACACCTACAAGAAAACACGTTCTGAAACTGACCTGTACAACTTCAAATCTTGTCGTACTCTGGTGAAGATCCAAATACGAAGCGCATATAAACACTATCTGTCGTGTGTTCAGCATGACATACATAGAGATCCATCTAACTTGTGATCTTTTGTTCGCTCAAGTTCATCAAACAGTCGAATTCCGGGTATCATGAATTTGGGGAAAGTGTCGTACAATGAACCATCGTCTATTGTTGATGCCTTTGCCTGCCATTTCTCCAGTGTTTTCCTCGATTCCTCCTAATTTCAATCCACGGATACTTGCAATTTTGTGAATGCACCTTCCGTGAATATCATATCCTTTACTGAAAATTATATCTGCTTGGCTCTAAAATCGCATTAACTACCGGACCTGATAAAATTCTAAGTTTTCTGTTGAGAGATTGTCGTTTCGTCCTATCTAAGCCACTGGTTTTTGTATTTAACTTGATACTACACACAGCTACCTTTCCATCAAGGTGGAAATCGGCCCGAATATGCCCTGTCTTTAAAAAAGGCAATCCAAATGAAATATCTAATTACAGATCTGTTTCAATACTGTCTAATGTCGCCAATGTTTTTGAATCGATTATGTACAAATATATTTACTCCTCCATATCGCACCTTATTGCTCCAGAACAACATGGTTTCGTCTCTAAGCGTTCCACTGTTACCAACCTCTGTAACTTTTCTCAGTATGTTTCTGAAGCTCTCGACATTCAGAGTCAGGTTGATGTTATATATACAGATGTGGCTAAGGCCTTTGGCCGTATTGATCATGGTATGTTACTGTCAAAACTTCATTTGTTCGGATTTAGTGATTTGCTGATACAACTGTTGGAGTCATACTTATGCAGTCGCGAATTTTTTGTCTCTTATAACGGTTTCTCTTCTAGCACACGTGCAATTACTTCTGGTGTCCCACAAGGATCCAATCTTGGACCGCTTTTATTTTTGCTTTTTATTAACGATTTGCCCGTTTGTATTAACAGTCAAATGTTGATGTTCGCTGAAGATATTCTGCGCAATTGATTCGGAGGAAGACTGCATATTTCTTCAGGATTAACAAGAATTCATGACTGATGCGAGAAAAATGGATTGTCTTTGAATATCTATAAGTGCAATGCGATGAGCTATACAAGAAAAAGGTGTCCCGTTCAATTTGATTATAAGATTGATGACAGTTCTGTCCAGAAATGCGTTTACATGAGGGACTTAGGAGTAACTTTTGATAGAGAACTATCATTTACTAGCCACATCGATCGTGTCGTTTCGTCAGCCACTAAGATGCTGGGCTTTATTTTGCGCAAAACCAAGCATTTTACTAATATATCGGCTTTAAGAACTCTTTACTATTCCCTCGTTCGATCAAAGCTCGAATATGGATCAATTATCTGGAACCCAATTTATGAAGTACATGTAAAAACTGTTGAGACGATACAGAGACGATTTTTGAAGCACCTGTGGTACATCAGATTTAATATTTATCCCTATAGAGGGTTTCCATATGATATTTTACTTCGTGCCTTTTCCATACATTCATTGGAAACTAGACGAATAGTTTCTCGCTCGTACAAATATACTGCTAAGGTCTCCTATTATGTTCATGTGTCGTTCTTGTAATCAATATGCGGATTATTTTGATGTATTTAGTAATTGCTCTATCAAAAACTTAATTGATGTATCAATTTCATGAATTGTAGTAAGTTAATCATTTACTTTGTTATTATTTTAAGTATAATACTTGTATGGTTGAATTTAGTATTAGTTTGATTTATATTGTTTAATATATGTATGATGATGTGTACAGTAATATGTTTGATCAATTTCCTTTTTTTATATGTATTTGTGTATATGATTGTTGTTTTCAATTTGTCCTGTAATTGGTATCTATGTACTGTTGGACAATAAATCAATAAATAAATAAATAAATATTTCTATCGTTTTTGACTTACTTAATTTATATCTATAGAGAAAGAGAAAATACTCTCAGTGCGCACTAGTTTTACCTATTAGAAACATTTTTAGGTAGTTAGGTACTTTATTAAATGAAAAAACAACTGCAATCAGCTGTAAGGCTTAATCCATAAATTAATTTAAAAAGTAAAAGATTCGAATTTTGTTAAAAGTTGTTATTAAAGATCGTAATTGAAATCAAGCTGACATTTCTCAATAATTGTTTTCGAGATCTTCAAATCTAACGAGATAGTGCTAGGCTGCATTTCACATTTACATATATTGAGTCTCCCAATATTTAATAAGAAACAGATATTTGATAAGTTCACAAAAAGTTTTCAAGTTTCTACAAACTGATTACTGCTGAACGACGAAGAAATAAGTTCCAGCATATCGTTACCTTCCAGTAATCAATGAATCAAAATTATTTAACAAACTCTTGTCAAAGCTCCAGGGACTAATATAAACAGCTATAAATCATGTGTGCGCTTTACATTCTACAACCAACCTTAAAAAATGAATTCGTTATCTGTAAATAACATTGTGGGAGAGATGCCTTGGGCTAGTAAAAACAGCAGATCCCGATCCGTACGTACTCCTTTGTTTCTACCCTGTGCATTTGCTGTTTTTCATAACGCTCTGTCTGTCTCTTTCTTCTTAGTTTTTTTTTATTCTTAGAGAATATATAGGTATTGGTAAGATAAATACTTCCTTCTGAAATAAACAACAGACGGTAGTAACCTTTATATTTCATTAGGTACAATTTTGTAAACAGATTTCAATTCTTAATAGATATGTCTAAAGAAGCATCGTCGTAACAACTGATGGAATAATTGTTCCCAAAATTCGATTGCAATCAGTTCGATAAATTCGTAATATAATATGTCTAACATTGACCACTGCAAGAACTCATTCATTGATACATTATTTTTTTTATTGAAGTTGGAATTTGGAAGTTTACTTTTTTTTGGGGTTCTAGTCCAACAGCAGTTTTGTTGTAGCTTCTTCCCCTGCGGATTCATCATATCATTTATGATGCCCAATTTTAAATGATTTCGAAAGATTACAGATTTTCTAAAATGATCAATTGTGATCAAACTTGAACTATTATGCTATTTTTGTCGAATGTGAAATTGAAATGGTTTATGCTCAAGAAATGCTGGCGCAATATTGGTATTGCAACCTACAAGTTGTTAGTTAAAATTATTTTACTTTTTAAAGATTTTCGGAATAAATTAAAAAGTTAAAGTAAAAAAATTAAAAATTGATGTTCTCCGCAATTGTGATGAAACAAAAACGTATTCTAAGTATAATTTTAATCACTCTTGAAATAAAGTTTGAAAATTAACACCATTATTTTTATAACATCAGTTTCCTATGGAGCTTTAGATTTTCGAAAAATCCAACATTTTTAAAGACGCGTGTAAATTCGTGACAAGATGACATTTGTGGTGTAAAATAAGTCGTCTAAATGGAGGTAAAACAAGTGTTGTTGAAATTCATCGGAATCAAAATACTTGGATTGGCGACATGTTACTGTTTTAGCCTGATTTATGATACTGTGGTTAACGATGTTGTAACAAATTAGATCATGATCCGTGAAGTCGACGTTGAGGATATAAACTGTCTCCACAACTAGTGCATCAGACACAATAATTAAGTCTAAGAGATATGCCGATGTTTCAGTAACACGCGTTGGGTGAGTTATAATTTGTTGCAAGCTGAGAGTTTAAAACGTATCTAATAAATAAATAGAGGGCGCCGAATCAGGTTTTAATAAATAGACTTTAAAATTGCTTGTGCAGATTATTCTATTATAAATAAAAAAAAGGTTTAAAGTTTCCAGTTTATCTATAAAAGCATGCAACACGGTGCTAGATAGTCAATAAATTACTCCGCAGACAAATACCAACGCTGCGTTCTTTTGTTTTTCATGCTTAATTATAACACTATAGAGTTCGGTTTGACCATGTTCCGAGCATAGTCGTTTTTTTAATGCAGAACCCTTAGTATGTCAACGGCGAAATTCTTGACGATTCTAACGACACTAATCACTTTATACAAGACCTATAAATTATTTGAATAATTTAAGAAAAACAGTTCATCTAAAATGAAACAATTACAACTTGATTAAAGTTCAATTTTGCATCAACATGTTCTTATCCTCCTGCATATTTTTTCTAGCTTGGTAATCGTTTTATGTGTCATTTTATTTTTATTTATTTTCAACTTTTCATAGTATTTTAGTCTTATGCGTATTTCAATTTAGATAGACGACACACAGGCACGTTTACCATATATATATATGACATATAAACCAACTTTTTATTAGTCAATCGCTGTTTATTTAGACAAAATTTCCATCACAGATCGATCTGGAGCAAATTGCTGAACTCAACCATGGATTCAATGTCTTCGACTGTCATCGACGGTAAATTATAGTATGTTTATTTACTACGGGTTTTTATGGCACTAATAATAATCATTATTCCTAAATCTAAAATGCGAAGGTGTTAAACTAATTTGTTTATAGTGTCCTGCATCGATCCTATAGGAATCAAAGCAATTACTTTAAACACGTACACACACAAATATGTTAACCCAATCAGTAGTCGCCGAGTGATCATTCTTTCAATACAAGAATATCTGTATACGGCGATGAACATCATTTAACGAGAAGAATCTGAAGAGTTGCACTATGTTGCAGATGTTTAGTCTGGCAAGTTCAAATTGTTAATGCTCTTGTCGGTAAGTGTCTCACAACAATAATAATATAAAATAATTGCTTATCACTATTTATTTACTTTTGGCGTCGCACCGCCTTTAGTTCGTCGTTTCTGCATGCTGTCTAAATCTTTCCGCTTTAATCACATAAGAACCACTGTAATAGAAAAGTTAATTTTTTTTCCATCCGTTAGATAGATTTTGAAATAAATTTTTAGACGTCGAAGAAAAGATATATAGACACTAATAAAAGTAATGGCAAAATAAAGCGTTCATCTACAAAAGTGGCTAGAAATAGTGCAACTATGTTAGCTGTAGAATGCAAAACATCGGCAGTTTTCTTACTTTTACTTACTTGCTAAGGTACGGACTAAGTACTAGTAAATTCTTTAATAAATGCATTGGTTAACAATCGCAAATTTGCCGTAGCAACTTACTTTATATGATAGATTAGGTATATGTTAAAACTAGTGTCCACATTTTCATAAAACTCAAATTTTCTCGGAATTGGCAATAGATAGGTATAGGGAACAGGATATTAACAAAGTTATCCTAACTCATCACGTAGATTCTGGAAATAATGTTGTACTTTTTTTAATCATCCTTTATAATTTTAATTAATAATTTTTTTCGGAACGATCTGTATTAGTAATACGTAGGTATTACTAATAACTAATAACTCTTCACAATACTAACTAGACTTACCATGTAGAATCTGAAAATTATATACTTATAATATAGGTGTCCCGTCAAAAATAATCCAACTTTGATATGTAATACTCTTTTGAACCATCTTGCATAATTGCGAATAACTGAAATCTCAAACTGATATCTTTTAGCGTTTAGGCACAAGACACCGAAGCAACAGCCATGACTCAGCCTATATGTAGTACATACCTTTAAAATTTGATATCTAGTATAGTTCCTAAGCAACATATACACAAATTTAAAAATCATGCCTGCTTTGTAGAGGATTAAGGTGACGTTACACAGTTGTGCGGGAAGTTTAAATTTTCCTCATTCTTAGAGTACCGTAGATTTCTAAACGTGCAAGAATATCGAAATTAGTATAATTTCTATAAAACTATAACTGCATTAGGCAGTTGCTGATTAACAAAAGAAAATTGGAAGACCTGTAATAAACAAATTAGTAAAAATTACTTGACGAAGTACGGCTTTTTTAATGATATCTCTTAATCATAACCTAGATATATACATGTAGTTCCATAAAAAAGACAAAGTAGCTAGAAATATAGTGTAATTAAAAAATGTTTGGTATTTTTTTAGTAAAAGCTCAATAATTTGATGCCGAAGGCAAATGTACATGCATGAAGTTCAGCGATTGTGCAACAGATGACGCTCATTAAATGTCAATAGGTTTGTTCCTTTTAGACGTTTACAACACGACGCATGCAGTGATATTCGAAATTCGCTCTTACGACAATGCAAATGGAATAGGGTATTTTTATGGCGCATGATAGTGCCTTTTACTATATAAAGCAGGAGACCAAATCGAACAAAGCTAATAAAATTTTCAATTGTCATAACAAAATTTAAAACCTTATGAGAAATTATTAATTACTTTCTAAATATTGAGGTTTACTATTAATCTGAGGCCAATTTACGTATTTGTTTTGAAAAAAAATTTGTTTTATGTCAAATTGAAATTATTTTTACCAAATTATCGTTTTATACTATACTTGCAATTTAAATAGTTTAACAAATTAGAGGAAACAAAAAAGTATTTTTGTTATTAAATTATATTTTTAATATGTTTCACCAGTATGCAACAGATTACTACAGAAAGTAATAAGTTAATAAGGATACTTAAAAACCTAAGAAGTTAAATAAAAATACCTTAATTTTTACATAAAAGGCTAGTTATGGGTGAGAAATAACACAACTTGCTTTTTTATTAATTATTTCTGGAAATATAAAAGTCTGATAAAATGTTTCTAATTTAGTAACTATTTCATTATTGATATAATAATAAATTGAATTGTTTGTTCTACAAACGTTTTATTGATATGTAAACTGGTACAGGTAGGTACTTTTTTAATTTGAATTAATCCATTATTAGCTATAAGATCTAGAAAAAGTTAGACCGAAATTTCAAAAAATTTATATATAGGACTGAATATCATATTTTACTTCTTGCCCGTCGTTCCTGCATTTTCAAAAGTCTAGGGTTTTTATAAAGAATACATTGGCGAAATGATGTATTTCTTGCTCTTCTATCCATTCTGCAAATCCTGAAAAAATTACTCTACACTACTCTATGCAAGTACCTAATTCTTATGCTAGCAAAACCTTTAGTAAATTGATAAGCTATCGCAGCATAAAATATTTATATAAGTATATAACACCGCTATATACACAAACCTGGAATTACTACTGTATATACGGTATTTTTATTTACACTAATAACAATAATAGTAAAAAATGCTAACAAATAAATCTCTTGCGAATTCTTGCAGGACTAGAAAAACCAACTAGCGAACAGTAGAAACACAATTAGGTACAAAACGGATTGATACCACATTGATACTGATGCACAACTACTCAACTACATCAGCTGTAGTTGTGGAGTAAGGAAACTTTCAAGAAAACGAATATGTAATTTTTACCCCAATGTATTCATTGCTCGCTCTACCCTTTCCTAATCCAATACAACTGACAAAGATAAACCGAGAGTCTTATTATTCAGGTAAATCCAAATACAAAGCAAATAAACTTATAGTACGGAATTAAATCAAGGTCATTAAATTGAAACGGAAATTTATGATGTGTATAGAAATATAGTACTCTCCGAGCCATCTATGTTTCAGTTGCGACATAAAATACAGTTTGAACGATATGATGAAAATTTAGGCGCGGAAACGTCCCCTTAATTCATCAGAATAATAGTTTAAGAATAGTTTAGTGCTTTCACAAAGATACTCTAAATCTAAATTTCGTACTTGCCTGTATTGCCTTGTTAACAGTGTTTATTAGTATATCTATATCTACCAGGTGACTACTATTGCAATTAGCAACAAATTTCTTATAATTGTTTTCTGTGGTCATTACGGGAGTTCATATTTTTATTTAACACTTATGTATTTATGTCACGTATATTGCAGTGGAATCTCCTCCTCACGATTATTATACATCATAAGCATTTACATACATACGTATGAAGAACGCCGCAACAGTAGCGATTGTGTACTGCATTACCAGACATTATGCTGCACCGCCCATTCCTTGCGGCATGCAATTTAATATACATAAGGACAGACGAAAGTTGAATCTACAGTTAAAAGTAAATATAATTACTTTATCAGCTAAACTTGGTTGAAGAATGAAAATACATTTTTCTCTCTCAAAATTCTCATCAATAAATATACAAGAATACTACTAGAAGAAATAATCATGCACCGAGTTATGAACCGTAATTTTGTAATACATATTTGATAGATAATGTTTTGTTTTACCAGTATGGCCAAAAATGTACTAAATTAAGTAGGATATCCAATAATATCAACTTAGTTAAGAGAAATTTGGACATCCGCACAAAATTCTTGCAGCAAAAGACAGTACATACCTCGAAAACTATTGAGAAGCCGTATTAATATCTACAAATATGTAGTTCAATAAGTCAGAAGTGTATAGAATAGTTGTATCTGATATACTAGTTTCAGAAAAAGAAAACAATAATTGATATCGAACGCACAGCACGCAGAAAAACCATTAATTAATGGAGTTAAATTAAACATGCCTAAAGCCCATGAAGGAACAACGGACATTTTTCCACATAAAAGCAAATTTATCATATGGAGACCAAAACAAACTGGTGAGGAGACATATTTCAAAATTGTGTTTTATTAACTTGCTGTATAAACATTGTTGTCTATAATGTAAGTTATGATTCAGGATGAATTAGGGGCAAGATTATGAACACTCGATACGATAGGTTAATAAAAGGAAAACTTAGATGGAAATATATGTACATAGTTAAATTATTGTGATTAAGAGAGATACATACGAGGGAGCGTTTTTATATTCGCGGAATGAGCGGGTTGTAGGGGGGTGATTAGGCGCATTGGGGACGTGGCCTGTACAGCGACTCATAATTAGTATAAATACGAAGTTTCATTGTTATTAGACAGTTAGTCTTTGAGCTATCGTCAACCAAGAAACATAATTAGGAGTGAAAAGTGAAATATGGAAAACATCGAATATCGTGCCGTTATAAAGTTCCTTACCAGGCAAGGAAAATCAGTCGCGACCATAATGAATGAGATGTTATTGGTTTACGGCGACTATTGTCCAGAAAAAACCATGGTGTACAAGTGGCATAGTTTATTTAAACAAGGAAGGGAATCCCTTGAAGACGACCCGAGGCCGGGCAGAAGCTTTGAGGTGACCACGCCAGCACTTATCCAAAAAGTTGAAAAAATTGTACTCGAAGATGCTCGACTAAAGAAGAAACAACTCGCAGAAATGGTTGGAGTATCCGATACAACAGTTTTTAAAATCCTACACGATCATCTCGGCATGTCTAAGGTCAGCGCAAGATGGGTGCCGAGAATGCTCACGCCGCCGCAAAAACAACAGCGCGTAGAGTGTTCGCGTGCATTTTTGGACCTCTGTAATGAAGACAAGGATGGTGTATTGAGTCGAATAGTTACTGGAGACGAAACTTGGGTTCATCATTATTAACCTGAGTCCAAACAAGACTCCATGCAGTGGCATAAAAAGGGCACAGCACCTCCCAAGAAATTTAAAGTGTCACAATCAGCTGGGAAACTCATGGCAACGGTATTTTGGGACTCGGAAGGAATATTGTTGATTGATTATAAAGATAAAGGTGTTTCTATAACCGGAGAATATTACGCTTCAATATTAGAGCGACTAAAAGAAGCCATTAAAGAGAAAAGACGGGGAAAATTGACCAAAGGTGTGCTGCTTTTGCACGACAACGCGCCCGTCCACAAGAGCCGCGTTGCGTTAGCTGCCCTGCATAAGGTGGGCTTCGAAATTGTGAATCACCCACCCTACAGCCCAGACCTGGCCCCGAGTGATTATTACCTGTTTCCGAAAATGAAAAAAGAGCTGCGGGGTAAAAAATTTACTGCCGATGATGAAGTCAAGGAGGCAGTTTCGGCGTATTTTGCAGATAAAGAGAAATCATTTTTTTATGAGGGTATAAATAAATTAATTGAAAGATGTGAAAAATGTATCCGTCTTGCAGATGAATATATTGAAAAATAAAAATAATTTGGTTTTTCTATTTCCGCCCCTTATCCCCCATTCCGCGAATATAAAAACGCTCCCTCGTACATCGATTCGTATCGTATGCATGTCTTCGTAATCTGGAAACAGGTTTCGCCCACAGACGAATCCTAGATAATACTAAAACTAGAGACTTTGTTTAATAGAACTGATAAAATAAATACTTTAATAAACATAAAGTACAAGCTAAATATTGTAAATAGTAGTTTAAAAGGTTGTGTTGAGAAAATATGCCAGTGGCTAAAGACCTGGCGAATCAACAATGCGATTTTGAAGTAGGTAAAAACAAATACTAGCAACAAGTTGGGTCGAAAATAGAAGAATTTATTACAATGGAACATAAGATGATTTAATGTAATAGAAAACAGGACGTGCAATTGTGACAGAAGAATCATAGAAAGCATAAAATAATTATAAAACAGTATCAACTGCGTAGGAACATCATACAATAAATGAGAATACAGATTGGTTGGTTTGGTAACTAAATTTTATTTTGAACGAGAAGAAGAATACCACGAAAAGCATAATAAGACCGAGTGAATGATATCGTAGGCTTCTACGGTTCGAGTCTCTGTTATGAGAGTTTCCGGGTTTTTACGGCGTCATAGTAAAATAAATATAATACAAAAATAAAACACAAGTAAAAATTGAAATAGAAAACATATACATATACAACTTACTCAAACTCGACGTTTCGCCACTAATGTAGGGCAGGAGCAACACTAGGTGAGGGGCGCTAATACTAATGCTCTAATACAGTTGCTCTAATACAGTTTTCTATTATAAAAACATTGAACAAGTAATTCAAAAACGAAGCATTTTTTGATATATGTTTATTTATATTTTTTGCATCAATTTGGTTGGTGTAATGCACGATTTACGTTTTCCCAAAATACCTGAGTCATCTTTTATATTATGCTATAAAGTACTTCATATTATAATTTAACGTATACAGATGGAAGTTTTATAAATTTTTGCCAATAAGATCTTACTGAAGTATAGTGTATGTAATCATTAAAAAATTATTTAGTATTGATAATCGGTGATATTACGATAAACTGCTGTTCTATTATGTTTTTTCATAATGCCTTACAACACGGAAATAATCTGTGTTGAATACTGAATCTTGGTGTGTGTGAATCTTGTGTTTACTATATATGTGTTTGAGGTTGCCGAATCCGAATCCGCGGTAAAAAAAAACAGCACGTCACGGTTTCGGCATAAGCTCAAACAACCCCATAATCTAAGCTATTTAACACTGTAGCGCTTTGACTCAAGTCGTAACCTAGAAAACCAATTAGTCAAACCCTTTAACATCATAAACCTTTAATTTCATTACCTCGTAAATTCTATAACCCCATAACGCTATTATCCACTGTAAAAAGTTCCATAGTCTAAGCTATTCAACACCGTAGCGTTTTCATTCAAGCCGTACATTAAGAAAATGATCCATTATACTCCATAACCCCGTAACTTCTTAACCCTTTAGCTCCATAACATTGAAAAACTCCGTAATCTAAGCAATTAAATGCTGAAACGTTTTGACTTAAGCTGTAAACTAGAAAACCAATCAGTTCAAGCTCATAATCATATTAACCCCATAAAACCAAGGATGCATGAGACGAAATAAATTACTAAATTGCTTTACACATCAAAAACATGTAGATCGGGAATGGAATGTGGGATTGCGATACCCATTTTCTGAGACAGAACTGCAAATGGCGGGTGAATAGAGCGAGAAAACAAACTCAAAAAACCTTTACTTGTACGTTCATAAGGTTGTTAAGTTATGAGGTTATGGAGTTATTAAGTTTAATGAAATAAGTATAAGGAATGGACAGTCTGTGACATATTGCGATATTACAAATTAACCATAATAATTTCTTTTATCGATTACGGGTCTATAGGGTTTAACTGATTCATTTTTTAGTTTTCGGCTTAAGTCAAAACGTTACAATGTTAAACAGCTTATATTATGAGGTTTGTTGAGGTCATGCTGAAGTCCTGACGTTATGGGATTTTTTGACTTCGGATTCGGATTCAGTGATCTCAAGAACATATGCTACACATGGCCTCACTCCTAGACTCAAGATTTTTTTGTGTGAAGCTGTGTTACAGGACCCAAACAATATGCAGAATTTACTCTTTTATTCGAAATTATAGGATTTGCAATGTGTAAATGTGAAATGTGATATGATGAATGTATTGTTTATTTTTATTATTATTATATTTCATATGTTGTTTAAGTGATTTATAATTGGAATCATTTCAGGAAATTAAAAATTAATAAAAGACGATATAATATAGTAATTCTCGTTCATTGGATATCTGAATTCTCACATTGTATACATACAAAAAACTATGTAATAGTTTTATAGGAGCTAACTGTAGGCATAACGCGTATATTTTGTAAATATATAAATAACAATTACACAATACCTTCCAGTTCTGGACTACTAACGGACTTTGCTTTTATCCTTAATACAACAAAGTTGAGTAATGTTGAGTTAATGTTGAGTATGTATTAGTTTAGACTGCAACAAAAAATTAAGCATACTATAAATATAAGAAAGTCTGTACAATATTCACAATTCCTTCTGCTATTGTACAACTTACAAGACAGGATACAGCTTTAACACCTGGCAGTAAACGGTGAGGTCGGTCGGCAATGTCTGTGCATCACATGAGCAACAAGAAACTGCTAACATATTGAAGCAATGTAGATGGCGCACTGAAAACACTGCTACGACCGACGCAACTCTAATTGTCCGAAGCATTTAACATACAATGGTACATCGAACCACCACACATTCGCATTGATTTTTTAATGTGACCTCCCATCCAGATCAGCTTATCATCCTTACAATCACTGTTTTTCCATTGACCATTTACAAATAACACTGTAGGTTATTCAGATCTAAGATGCTCGGTTAAATAGTGAGATTCTTCACAGCAACTATAATTTCTGAATGTGTAGCGATACGTATATGTAGTGAACTTCAAATACATATACAAGTTCCAACAGAACAGAAATACGACTGCACGCATAAAATAAATTGCTTCATTGCTTTGTATCTTTCTACATATTTGTTACAACACTAAAATATACTATACCGGGTGTCGTAGGCCATAGTTACAGGCTTATATATTTTTTATTTTTTAAATAAACATATGATATATATTTGGAATTTTTGTAATTTTCCTTTCCAGCACTTCCAGTTTTTCCGGAAATATCTTAAAAATTTGATGTCTTAAATGCAACACCCTGTCTACTTTTGCAATTTTATGGAATTTTTTAAATTACATAAAGATAGACTATCAAATTAAGTTACCAAAATTGTCAATAATAATATTTTACGGTACGGTATAATAGGATGATGTGACGACGCTAGAATTACTCTAAATACATAGATAAGCAATGCTAGAAAAATGCTAATGTTACATTCTTTTGTTTTCTTTGTCTACTAATAACGCTGCAAAATCCAGTTTAACAATTTTTTTCGATCAAACTGTTATTACGCCCGCGGAAAAGTCTGCACTATATGGAAAAAAAACTTAAAAAAGACGAGTTTGCTTTTTTAATTAGTAGGCACAAAACGAAAAAATAATATTTTTTTCTTTCAACATAGTTTACCTTCATAGAATACTAAAATTTGGTAGAATCCAAAAAATCAAAATATACAAGATGTTCTTTTTAAAATATTAAATTTGATGACACTTTCGGCAAAAATGGAAGCATCGCAAGTAATAAACAAGTTGTAAATGTCGCCTGCCAAATATAACCCAAACTTTATTCAAATAGTACAGGGCGAGCAACCGGATGTGACCACCACGTAACCTTAAATTTTAAGATGGCAACATTGGTAAGTTGGTAGTATAAGACAGTTCCAGATATGTCAGTTAACTGATCTGTCAGATAGTTGTACAATTTAACCTTAATTGTTTTTTAGATCACATTACAAACAAAAATACTTTGGAAAAATAATTTTATTAAGATGTTTTTAGAGAATATAAATAAATATATAATAAAATAAATAATAATTTCATCTACAATAAATGCTCGAAATGACTACCATCATTTTGCATAACATAAATTGACTCTTCGTTGCATATTGTGAAAAAATTGTTTAAAACTTGTTCGTTGATATTATTTACCGCTGCAGTGATGGCATTTCCCAGCTCGTCAAGAGTATTGGTTTCGCAACACTACATTCTTTAATTCATTTTGAACGGTTCTAAAATATGTCTATAACGAGCAGCATTTTATCGTCAAAAAATATTGATCATAATACGTCTACGTGACATTGCAATCCACACACCAGTTTTAATAGGATGCAATGTCATCTCTTTGTAAATGTGTGGGGTTTTGTAGCCCACGTGCGATAATTTTGGCTATTTATATAACCCGAAAGATGAAACCATGCTTCATAGGAGAAGAAAGTTATGTTTAATTGGTCCTCATTTAAATGTTCATTAAACCATAAGTAATAATTTCGGCTTTGTTCGAAATTCCGAGGAAACAACTGTTGATGTACTGTAACTTTGTATTTAATAAATATGCAAATGTTTCTTTAATTGTGCGACAGCTTCCAAATATTCCTGCAAGATAGAAATTTAAATACATATGTTTTCAATTATTTGGTAAGTGCATACCTGTTTGAGCAGATAATTCTCTAACTGATTTATTGGGACTAGTTGTCATACGCTCAGAAATGTCATTTACTGCTTCCTCAGTTAACACTCGTGATGCATCTACTGCTTTACGCTTTGCAACACTACCAGTCTCCATAAATCGCTGTACCAGCCTGTTACGATGTCGAGCAAATCGATCATATTCAAGGTCCTCATTTGGATATTCCAAAGTAAATTGTTCAATGCAGGACTGTAGAGAGTATGACCAAAATCCGTCTTGTGCTTCTGTAGCACTTCGAAAATGCGCCATTAAAATGAACCTGTCTTGTTCATCCGTGAATGCCATTTTCACTACGTAAATATTGAACGTTCCGTTCAGTAGTCTTTAAGAAGACAGTTACTGTGCAATAAATGCTATATTTACAAAAACTTACAGGCGAAAACTTACAAGAAAATCGCAGGAAACGTAAAAACTAGCGTTTTCAAACACGTTAAATGTCAGATGACAAAATGTAAACAATACAATAAAGGATAGTAGTAAAACAAAAAAAAACTTTTTTTACGTTTTCAAATAGTCACATCCGGTTGCTAGCCCTGTAAATAATAGTATATTATGCAATGAGCATTTAATAATAGCTATTAAGACACGAGTATTGTAATGAATACGAGTCTTAATAGCCATTAAATGCGAGTTGCATACACTATTTTTCTACTACCCCATAATATCATACGTATTTCTTTAATTTTTACTATATTTAAATAGATATAGAAAACTGAGAAATTTAATTAATTTTTATATCTGTTAGATATGTAGTCACGGCCATATTGAATATTGGAATGTCGCATTCCTATTGGATATAAACTTGTATCGTAATGAAAAATCTGTATTCCTATTGGATATAAGTAAACTTGTATCATAATTAAAATCTGTATCGTAATGGACATTATTAAAGTACAGGTTCAGCATATCTAATAATACAATTAAAGTATGAGTGTAGAAAAAAAAATATATACAAACATGTTGCAATGAAAAAGGTAGGTCCTAATTCAAGCACATGATTTGGACAATAACCAACCACATGCCGTAAATGGAAACGTTTGAAAGTTCAATCCTGACACACAGACACGTGTTTCGAACTTATTAGTTCTCATCAGTGCGTGATACAAGAATATCAACCAACAAACGTATTCCCCGTTATATCCTGAAATTACTCGAAAGAAAATCAGAAGATAAACTCCATAGCCTCTATCGGGCGATAACCGGACACTAACAAAAGCATATCTCTAGACGTTCGTAAAAATATGTATATATAATCTTGTAGATATGTTTTAAAACATCTGGTATATTTAACACTACGTAAACAAGTCGGCGAGACGAAATACTAATAATAAGTGGAAAACCGAAGTTTCAGTAATGAATCAACAACTGAGAATGGCTAAATATAAAATACAACCATTAATTCAATTAAGAATTTAAAAGCCAAAAGGCATAACCGCACGTTTATCATTAATTGCGTAGGTACAAATATTCTATTACATATCTAATCCATTATTGTAAGTGTTGTTTTTGAAATTATACTATGCCTAAATTTAAAGTGTACAAAATGAATTTGGTATCTATAGATATATGGAATTTTCCACTGGTGCAATGAACTTTACTTTAGTGGTATTCGGGTATTTTGACAAGTAACTATGCTTAGCATAAAACATATGATTGGTTTTTAAATTGGAATTAGTATGTATTGGAAACAATATTTTCTTCAAAATTAAAGGATGAATTGTTAACATTCATGGTTATTGAAATAATTGCTATAAAAAAATAATCGTCAAAATTGGATAATATATTGTAAAATCTTGAAATCTTGAAAATCTGAAAAAAAAACATTTTGATATCGCATACAACACAAAAATTTAACCTTGAGTTTGTATAAACATTTTTATTAATAATAATTATTTAGAAAATGTATTATAACTCAATTGAACTATTTACATTCACCTCCACCATATACATATAAGGGAATACGTGAAGAGGTAATCCTCCAAAACGAAACAAATTCCTTACAAACCATCAACAGACATAAAAATGATATTCATCAGAAGATACAGGAATAGAAGTACTATACAGAAATTATCCCGGTTACATATTGGATGACCTTTCTATCTCATCTATTCGTCTATTTTAGGTAGTATTTATGATTTACGCACACAAATCATAAATACTACCTAAAATAGATAAAAATGTACCTTAATTGCCAAATGTCGTAAGGGAAAGCAGGTTACCAAACTTCATATGAAGTACTAACATTACACAGGCCTGCATTTTTTCACGTTTGCAAAATTGTCTTGAATTCAAAGGCCGAAATTTATGTGGTTTGGTGTGCTAAATCCAAATTTTCCATTACGAAAAAATGTTTTTTGGAAACTGCAAGGACAGTTTATGAAAAAACACTACATATGTATCGATACGGGTTTATTAAAACTGATTTAAACGGATTTAGTAAAAATTTACATTTTACAAAATTTGTAAATACATACATAGGTATATATATATTATTATTATTATTATTATTATAAAAGATAATATAATTGATGGTGAATTAATTCCTCGGGTATGCGGTCAAAATAAAGAGATGTCAAACTTTTGACTTATTTATTAATTTCTCAATATTTCGCAGAATATTCCTGCTTCATCAGGAGAACTACAACGTTAAAAAACAACAGTGAATTATCAAATTATTATTCTATTTTGTTAAAAAACAACAGTGAATTATCAAATTATTATTCTATTTTGATAATTCACTGTTGTTTTTTAACGTTGTAGTTCTCCTGATGAAGCAGGAATATTCTGCGAAATATTGAGAAATTAATAAATAAGTCAATAGTTTGACCTCTTTTTCTTTTGACCGCATACCCGAGGAATTAATTCACCATCAATTATATTATCTTTATATTAAACGGTCGAGTACTTCTTTCAATTATTATTATTATTATAAAGTCAAAAGTGTGTGTTCAAGTAATTATATAAAAGTGAAACTTACAAATTAATAGCAGACCGCTGCAGCGATTTTAATGCTTCCGAAAGCTTCTTTTCGAGCTTTTTTATATGCCGTTACCTCAGCAGTAGTCCGCTATCATACTAGTGCTAGTTATAATCGATCATAATGAAAACAGCATATTTTTTTGCGAAGTCGTAATAACACTTTACTAAGGATTAGGAAAATCCGCTGATCATACATATATAGGTATATGATGCTCCACAATAACCACTAATGTTTTACCGCCGTAAGCATGGCTACTGTATTGATATACCACAATGCGATCCATAGACCAAGGTACCCGTAAACAAGACACCATCATTAGCAGGCTATCGCATCATAACTAAATATGGCTCACGCGTACGACATGCAATGTAGGAGAGTTAGGGGGGTTGCAAACGGTCAGCGTAAGGCCGAAGAATAACAACCTTGAATTGCAAATTAGTGTGCAGTCCTGTCGCATATATAAATATGCCACAATTGATGAGCTTACTTAACCGTCCAATAGTGAATATAGTGCGTACATTTTTTCTTGCAAGTTAAATTAAATGCAAAATTGCATGCGTACGCCACTTCTATGTGTAAGAAATTGGCCAAGTTCATGCTCATGTCTTCCCATATCAAGATACAAATCAGTACTAAACAGTTAAACAGAATGATGCGGTTAAGATTAGCAAGAAACATTTAGGAATTCATTATGCTCTGTGTTCTTCAATACAGAATTACGTTCAGGTTGAAACATAAACGTCTAGAATTTATACTCTTTATTCTTCGATGTATTGGATGAAAATAATGAAATATCCTGTAATGAAATCTTCTTGACTTTTTATATATGTATATGCGTGACATTCACAAATGCAAGTCTTTTTACAAAGTTTGCACTTGCTTAGAGACTTGAAAAAACTGTGAGAGAAAATAAATAAAAACCAAAAATGTCCTACGTCATTTTCGAATTCAGGACACCAACAACATAAGAATCTGACGAATTTATGAACATAATTTTCCGATTGCACGTCTGTGTTATTTTGACTTCGTGTATACGTTTCCGAATTATTGGCAATGTGTTCAAGGACACTTGTATATGCACTCGCACTGCACAATTGTACGAGTCTCTTAAATGACGTAAGGTATATCATTTTCGCTAACGAGTCGTATATTTTGTAACTCACTGTAAAAACCACATAATAGGTGATACTCCCAATACAATAATTTCATAATCTGCTGTAGTGTTTTCGTAATAGTTTTAAGAATACTACAAATGAACATTTTGCAATCAGCAAACACGACAATAAATGAGGGTCAATGTTAGCAAATATGGCTCCAAATTTAAATCATGTAGTGGATATATGTATTTCAAGCTGATATTTATTGAAGTTGAAAATGTTAACTACAAACATGCGGAGATAAAAATGCAAACTTAGACTATTTGCTGCGTTCATGATTGTTTCGTGGCATTCACTTACACAAGGAATACGAAGCACTATTTATTTATACGATTTCAATGTTGAATCTTCCATTATAAAAATCAATGAGTAGATAAAATACAAAAAAAGTGTCAGTCGTTTACGTCTACTACGATTACAGATTATCGAGCTTATGAAGGATGTAAATTTTTTTGTAAATGTCGATTTTATTATCATTATTTAAAATTATATAAAATAATAACATTGCAAGTGCTATAAAAACATACACAACCCTTCGGTCAATGTAGGTATGTACATTAAAACAATATGCATTATTTGCCAATGTCAATATTTAAATATTATAGATGTTGTTTTGGGAGTTCTGTGACAACAGTCGCTTCTTTAGATTTATGATGCTGTTGTGACGTCAAGATAAACCACGTCTTAACGCTTAACCAGAGCTCAGTGGACAGTTTAACAAGTCCGAAGTAATGATTTGCAGATTGATAACAACGTATGGTAGACCAACAGGTGTGGACAAGCTTGTTAGTTCACAGAAGGTTCTCAGACTCCCAAGATGCACAATCTAGTTGACATCGTTTGACACTAAGGATAATTATAATTATGTTAATTGGGCATGGGCTTTTTTGGAAATCTGATAACACTACAGTATAGAATAAAATACTTCATGTGATAGAATCATGCTTCATTATAACAAGGAAATACCGTTGCGACTGAGTGCGATTGGAATAGATAGCGCCCAAATATGCATATATTATCGATTCGTTAAACAACAAAATCTTTACGTCTTACATACAGTACGTTTTTAATAATAAATATTTCGATATTGTAAATATAAAATCATGTAATAAAAGGCTAAATTTAAATCTACATAATAAAATGTCAAGGTAATGACCACCTGTGTTACATACTATTTATTAATAAATTTAATAGTCATTGATAAAATAGCGACAATCACGAAAAATCATTTAGAGTATAATAGATTAAAATAGTTTTCTGTAATTAATTGAGTTCGCTCTAAACCTTAGAATGACTTTGTTAAAGATATTAAAATAAAATAACGTGCTAGCAGTTAACATAGTCATTTTGTTATTGTTGCTATTTTTGA
The DNA here is from genome assembly GCA_023690525.1 of Holotrichia oblita. Lineage (NCBI taxonomy): Eukaryota > Metazoa > Arthropoda > Insecta > Coleoptera > Scarabaeidae > Holotrichia > Holotrichia oblita. Next base: position 57,556,115 of record CM043017.1, read on the forward strand.
TTCTATATTTTTGTTAATAGCTAAGAGTAAAACAAAATCTTTAACAACCCTATCATCACATTTTCAAGGAAATGCTCAAATTAATCGTTTTCTATTCTGTTAAGATTATCTATCTTTAGTGTCGTTTCAATAAAAATAAAACTGTGTACATGTACAAATATTTGACTCAAAACAGTCCCTAATATTCTGTAAAATTTAGTACAGATTTACTAACATGGGAGTTAATTTTATCAGGTACTCGGGAAGTCTTGAGTTGAAATTTCCTATAAAAATCAAAATGTATCTCCGCGCGGTTTGTTGTTACTTTTTAAGAATTTCTGAACCAGAGTTTAAAAATGTTTAAAAAAATTACGAAACGAAAATCAGTTAATTTTTTTTCAATTATTTCTATTCTATTTCTTTCCTTTTTTCCGAAAAAGTTGCTGATTTGATATTTATTCACAATAGAAATTTTACTAGCAGTCCGTAAACATTTCGAATACCAACTAACCCAAGAAAGGTTTGAATATGTAGTTGATGAATAACTAATCCAAAATAATTTGTAATTAAAACATATCACTCGACATCACAGTATGAACAAAAATATTTATGAGTTTGAAGCCACTTGTACATACATATATTTCACATATCCATGTCTGTTGCACAGTAAATATAATTGTTTATTATTATTGATACCATATTACACCCGCGTACGACAGTAAATTAAAGTGAAATATAGTGAAACAGAACCAAACCGCTAATTATATCAGACAAAAGTATTAAATCAAGGAGGTATTTAGATCATCCATCTACACAAAATTAAATATTTCTTCTATTTCAGAATAGCTAACATTTGAATTGCTAATTACATTAAAGTTTATACATACTTGTAAAATAAAAGACAATTGGCGAAGTAGCCAAAGACGTTTTTTCTATTTTTGGATCGCCAAGTTTTCTAGATAGGTAGATATTTTAGACAAAAAATTTCAAGATTTTAAAATACTATTTTCCATTTCAGCAACAACGGCTGAGAGTTTGTAAATGCCGCGAGCTGTTATTAGAAAATAATTTAGAAATGGAAAGAAATAACAATGAGAAGTATACCGAAAACAGTGATTAGTAGAGTCGACAAAAAGGTGCAAGTTTCAGTGCAGTGCGAAGAACAACGTGTAAGTACCGGGCGACCGTATCAAGCCGAGCGTTCATTAATGTTTACGTACTCGCATAACTTATGTTCATGACCTTAATAAGTGAGCATAGACGATACGAATGCATGAATGGTTACACATAAAATCATGACGGAAAATGTATTATATAACGTGCTGAACTACTTACTGTTTTAAGAAGCTTCTATGAAATTACAAACTGGGCGGCATCTATTAAATATTTGAATCGTTAAAGATGTTTCCGCACTTGTTTCAGTCAAATGAGTACGATGTGCGGAATAATCGGTTGTTTTTTTCACACATGACCACAATTTGCTATCTTTCAATTCTGCTTTAATTCTTTTTTCAATATAGTCACGTGCAGATGGCATAACGTTTCTTATCGATGTCCGACTTGGTAATATATAATCCGAATATTTGCTCCAGAAAGAGACAAATGCTTCTTGGTCTAATAAAGTGAACGGTAGATTACATAGAATAAAACAAACAGCTATATTAAATGTTAAATGTTAATATTCCGTTGTATCTTTTGCCACGGATTGCAGAACAGTGTTTTATACTTTTTAGGTAGCGTTCACACTTCCACCTGCTGGTACACGGCAAATAGTTGTCGCATCTTAAATATTTAATTCTATTGCCTTCGCATTCTAAATCCGGCATACTCGTTATTAGATGTTCTACTTTCTTTGAAATACGCCGTTTTCGAAACGTACCTAAATACAACATTTTCTAAATTGGAACAAAGGAGACGCAATATATTTTTATGTTCAAAACGGCGCACTGGGCGAGGCTTAACTGGAGTACCAAAATGGTTGCCTCACCCGGTCCGGACTACTGCAAATTATAAGTATAATTTTAAGCCTACACTTAACAGATGGTTTTATTTAAAATTAATTACGTCATCCCACGCCTGATGCCCAAGGATAACCTATTAAATGTTATTTTCGACGAATTCTACTTGTTAACGCTGTTTCTACTCTTGCAACTAGGTAGAGCACAAGAAACCGTAATGTCTTCTAGTAGTTTGCTATATCACATAACCGTAGATAACTGACATAATCAAATACACTATAATCTACGTGTTTGACGTAAAGTGAAGTACCAATATGGCCGTCCTGCGCCGTTTTAGCTAAGTGATAGCGTCTCCCTACTTATTCTATCTCAATGGTCTGTACGAATAAGCATTCACAACGACCAGTGGAATAATACTGAACAAGGGTGCTTTACTACGGACGCTCGAGTTTCCGTGCCACCCCTCTACGTTGCTCAACGCACTGCATTGGGAATTAGTGTCTTAGCCGAGTCTATTGGTTAGAAACTTATAGAACCTGATTGCAGAAACTTTTTAACGAATAAGTATATTCCATAATGGGGAAGTGCATTTTAAGAAAAGATACCATCTGCTCAAGCTAATTGACAATATGCTGTTAAGGTTGCACACAAACATTGAAAATCAAGTACAATGTTTATAACGTATTCAAATATATCTAATTTAAAAAGAACTGGTCATTTTGTCAAAACAATATTAACAATATCGATGTATGATTCAGTAGTCCATGTACTTCACTTCAGGTGTTTAAATTGGGTTAATATATTTTTTTATACGTGTTCGAAACAATTTCTTTGATTCCGACAATGTATGACACACTAATGAAATTACTTTAACACCGTCGTATTTTAAATCTGAGAATTATCAATAAGTTTATTTGCATTTAAAGTAAATCGGTATCTGTCGCTTTTTTTCTTTAATTGCGAATAACTCAGAAGGAATGGTATTTAGGTATATAGGATATGAATGAAATATAAAATATGTGTAAAATCTATCATAGAAGCTAACTTTTTAATTTATTTTATAGCATGCTATTTAAAAAATCGAAGTTTATTCCCACTTCCGGTTCATCGGAAGTGATATTTATTCATAAATATTTTCACGTGATAGTTTATATTCAACTACCTATGTATATCCAACTGCAACATTTTGGTTTAAAATTCCGTTACGTTTGTATAATACTTTTAATAGGCCATTCTCACCAATCATCCTGTATACATAGATGTATATACAGGGTGTCTGGATCTCATAGGAATAACATGGACAACTTTTGTATTTGAAGACATAGAGAGAGGTAAAATTAGTAAAAAGGTGCAGGCTCAATAGCTCAGTAAGAATCCATTTTCAAAGTTTATTTGTCATGCTTCATTTGTTTAACATTGAATAAAAACTGAAATCTCGTAATTTCTTTTTTTTGCCGACTTTTTTGTTACTTAAGATATTAAGATGTGGTTTGAAGTAATTCACATTGTAATCTAAATACTTTTAATGGCACTCAATAAAACAAATTTCTTTTGCGTAAATTTTTAGTAATCTCATCTAACTACAAAATTTTAAATTGGAACCGTATAATTTTTGTGGCTCCTTTAAGAGAGGATTTTTGTCTGAATACAGTCATGTATCACATGATGTGGAAACTTTATCAAAATTTGGTAAATAAGGCTTATTCTGGTTATGGGCACAAATTATAATTTTTGTTTATTGCGTTATCTGTTAAAACAACACGGTTGTCATCATACAGACCTGTTAGTAGTGTCAACCTTATTACTTCAATTTAAAATTGATAATTTTGAAAAACACAATGTATTTTGTACGTACCTATATCAAAAGCTAAGAGAACGTAAAACTAACACTTAATAACATAAATTTCATGTGTGCATATTATTAGTAACTTAACCTCACCTCAGAATTTTTCATTTGAACTATGCCACTTTGTGGCCCTTTTAAGAACGGATTTTTTTTTGAATGCAATTGTGTATCTCATGATACGAAAACTTCTTGAAAATTCTATTTTGTACTCGCTTATCAAAACCTGTCATTTCACGATTCGATTTGCGTGCGTAAAAAGTCACTTTTCGTAAAAGTAAAGTTGGTACTTCCTGGAACTTGATCAATTTAGTGACATTTTAAAATCATAAATCCCTAACCTTAATAATATATAAACGATAACGTATTTAACAATATGTATTATTATTATAGTTCTCGTACAAAAAATGTTGTACAAACTTCGTGCGTGAAACATTTCGTGAATTCGTGTCCGTGTGTTAAACTTGGTTCGTAAATAACTATTCCTATTCTTTTTAGGTAGAAATTTCAACTTTTTGTTTATCACACTATCTATGAGAAAACGTCATAATATATATGTACTCACAGGAAACGATAACATCGTACTTATCACTACAGTACCTTTCACGGTGACTTTAGGACAGTACCTATCACTACAAAACACATACAAAATACATCTTGTTTTTCAAGATTATCCATTATAAATTGAAGTAATAATGTTGACACTTCTGACAGGTCCGTATGATGACAATCGTGTTGTTTTCATAGATAACACGATAAATAAAAATTGTGATTTCTGACGATACTCAAAATAAGTTTAATTTTCTAAATTTTGACGAAATTTCCTTATCATGCGATACATGGTTGTATTCAGGAAAAAATTGCCTCTCGCGTGCGAACCCTCTCCGACGCGAGTTGCACGCGATTTTCGCCTCTATTTCGTAAACTAAAAAATTCATAACTGAAACCATTGCAGATAATCAAGAAATTTTGGATTTTGCATTATCAAATCATACTCTTTCTTTTAGTGATATAAATTTAATTCAACTTTCACCACAAATGAGAGAAGAATTTTTCCATGCGTACTTCAATGCTAGTAACTTTGTTCATAATTAACTTATTAGAGAAATACTCCACATTTAAGCTGTTGTTATCGTTAATGATCGATTTGTGGCGAAATAAATCGGTTTTCATCTTCTACCTGTAAAACAAGCTATTTTTTACCAGTATGAATAATTCCGTGAATGACTGTATGTACAATTTAGCTTAACGAATTCAATAAGATTTGAATTTCATATAAAGGATTACTGGAAAAGCCAGAAAGATTAGCATTAGTTTTCTTTTGTTTTTATTATTTATTATTAATTTTATTGTGCAATTGACATTTTAATTGTGCTATTTTTAATTTTGAAATATTTACATAATAAGAATATGTTTTTGGAATTGATACGTTTAATAACTATAAAATGCAAACATAAACTTAATTCAAAAAGTTATAACACATTTTTAATTTATTTTAGCACAGGATTTATAAATGTTGGGCTTTTCCATTTAATATTAAAAGTATTTAGAAATACAAACAGAATAAAAGAAATAGAAAAATTCGACTACTAGGATACTATTATCAGCTGTATTTAATATTGGAGCTTAAGTTGTTAAGTTATTATTAATATTGTGAAAACTATGTATGAACATCGACTGAGTGTCCGAGTCTATGTGTGAGTTATTTGATTAAAAACCAGATCACCATTGAAGTGACAATCAATTTGTTTAGAAAATGCAAGAGACGATGCGATAGCATAACAACGCAACTAGCTACAATTATTAAAAACTAGACATCATTTCATTTTATTTTTGCTAGCGTTTATAAAAGCTACTCCGGTAGCCGGCTAGCAGCTAGAGGATAGTCGTCACGGACCGCATAGATAAGAATGCATTTCTTAAGGTTTAAATGCACACAGTGGCCTAATTAGAAGAAAACGTAGTGGGCAGGACCAGACAGTTTCCCTCTGGAGACTATCTGTAAGATAAGTTGCAATGTAAATAAATTTCTTGCAGGTGACACGATCTATCACTCTGATGCTCATTATGATTACAAAAGTTCCTAGAAGGGTATATCTATAACATTTATGAATAAATGATGCTGATACATTTTAGGCACGTTTGCTTCCATTAAAAGAACCGGTGTTATTTAGAATAAACTACAAACTGAGAAATATATAAAATTTTTATTCTGTTAAATTATACAATTACTTTAAAATTCTATAAATACTTTAACTTTAAGGGAACATTCGCCGATGTAAGCATGTTTGGCATGTTTTGGCAAGTGTTATATATCGCCACTTTCTGTTGTGGTCAAATACCACACTTCTAAGGTAAAAATTACTCTCAAAATTTCGTGAATTTTCAGTTTATTGGGATTTACACGGTTATTATCGAGAATAAAATTTTAAACTAAATATCTCGGAATTCACCTTTCATTGCGCTAACCTATTTTCTTTTTTCGATTACTACAGATGCTAAACGCATTAATGACGTCCCTAATCATTTTAGGTACCTAACGGATTTTTTTATGATTCCAAGATTCAGTATGTACTCAACAAAGTCTTTACATGATCATAGTATTTGTCGGTACCTAAAATTATAACTTTATTTTCTTTGTCAAACTTTTCTGACAAAGTTTTAATGATTGAATATTGGTCGCCGTTAAAGTTTTCTGCCTAATAATAATGCATTTTGCTATTAATGCTTAATAGCATTATAGTTCCCTAAATATATTGCTTTTAACATCCCCCTTTTAAAGAGAAAATCATGGTGACCGACAATACTCTAAATGACACATATTACGTGTCAATATCATCAATACTTTCTATAAAGGTAGAAACATTAATGGTTCCTTAACAGAAAGCTGTTGTAAATTCCTCTAAGATGATTAGTTTTTAAAAGGTACACGTACGAATAGAATATTGATTAGAAAATATCCTTTTGAGCTTATGAATTTTAATCTAAACTCATCAGCAAGATGAGACATTAATTACGAAACAAATTGCACATAACATGTTTGTCGATTCTCATTGAAAAAGGCGATGATATCTGCTTTTGGTATTAAATCTATACTATTGAATCTGTTTTATTCCTCCAAACGAATTGTTCTTATAAGATAAATTACGAACTAAATTTGACCCTGAAGTAAATACCACTCAAATCAGTTATATATATATCATAATACGAAATTCCAATTCTTTTACTCTAAGAAATTTTATATCGAAAAAGTATACCTTAGATACATATACTGACGTTGGTTATATTTACGTATGCACTTATGTTAATTGACACGATAAAGATCAACATCTTGTGTGTACGTATTTCTTAACTCTTACTCTCCTTCAATAACGTCTTGGCGCCGCCAACATAAAAACGTCTGCTGGTGTTACTAGTTCCAGCATTACTAAGATAACAGTTGAACGTCCATATCACGTTTAATTTTATTCATATTGCTACGAAGCATAATCTGTTTATGGTCAGAACAGATTAATGCTAGAAGATAGATGTCAGTTGCTTAATCGCTAATATATTAATTCAAGTAGATATCGTCTCTACGAGAACTACACTTATACAATATTGATGTTTATGATTTTTCGCTATTTGTCCATAAGTTACAGACAAATGAATTCTAGAAATAAAATCACATTCACAGCTTACTCAACCTAAAATACCAATTTCTAACGTTTCCATTATTTATTTATTTATTTATTATTGTTTATTCTACTCCTTTTCAAGCAGTACTGTATAAATTTATAATAACATGGGTTGATGGGTTGAACAATAAAAATTACATGTGCAATTAACACATATATATTGCGTTAACATGATTAGTAAACTCGGCAAAGAGGGTCAATTTACAATGCAGTGCGGTGAGCAGCGTAGAGGGGTAGCACGGAAACTTGAGCGCCCGTATCAAAGCACACTTGTTCAGTATTATTCCACTGGTCGTTGTGAGTGCTTATCAGTACACACATACTTCGAAAATGTCGCATTTAGGTACGTTTCGGAAACAGCGTATTACGAAGAAACTAGAACACGCAATAGGGAATATGCCAGAGTTGCAATGCGAAGGCGACAACTATCTGACGTGTACCAACAGATGGAAGTGTGAAAGTGTCTGCGATCCGTTGCAAACGATACAGTGCACTATTAACATTTAATATAGCTGTTTGTTTTATTCTATGTAGTCTACCGTTCACTTTACTAGGCCAAGAAGCATTTGTTTCCTTCTGGAGCAAGTATTCGGATTATACATTACCAAGTCGGACATCGATAAGAAATGTTATGCCATCTGCTCGTAATTAGGTTAAAAGGAGAGTTAAAGCAGAATTGAAAGATAAAAAATTGTGGTTATGTGTTATATGAAAGTTTTATTGACAAGGATTCAGTTTTTGTCGTACTAAGACAAATTTGTGAAGGTGTGTCGAAAGATCCATTAAGTTGTCATAATGATAACTTTAAATTTGCAAATATAACTAACTAATCATTTAATAACATTAAAAAATAATCACTCATTTTGACTGGAAACGTATTTAATGATTCAAGTAGTTAATAGATGTTTGTTTTTCATGGAAGCTTCTTAAAACGATAAGTGTTTCAGCACATTATATAATACTTTTTTGTCATAATTTTATGATTGTTGTTATGATTTTATTTGTAACCATTCATGCGTCTGGATCGCCTATGTTCACTCATGAAAGTCACGAACATAAATGATGCGAGTACGTAAACGTTACTGAACGCTCACCTTGATACGGCTGTTTGGCCCCTCTACGTTGTTCTCCGCAGTGCATTGAAACTTGCCCCTCTTTGCCGGATCTAGATTAGATCATATTTAATGGTAAAGTAGTAAACATTAATACATACGTAAAATAAGTTGTAGTTGATACTGTCGTTATCATAAAAACTAGCCCGACCAGCAGCCTTGCTCGCCCGCGCAGTGCTACAATAACAAAAAACAATATTTTCTTCTTTACTACAAAAGCACTTGTAAAAATCAGTTTCAATATATAATAATAATAATAATAATAATAATAATAATAATAATAATAATAATAATATTTATTAGTCCTTTCGACTATAACAAGCATAGGAGACGTCAACAATAGAAAATACAATACAATAATAAAAAAACATTACATTAGATTTCATAGTCATTCAAAAACTCAATGAAGGAATAATACACCTTATCATACAGAAATTGTTTCAACTTTACCTTAAATATATTCACTGGCATCTCCTTAAATCCGCATGGCAATTTATTGTAGGCTTTAATAGCCATATACATACTTGGGGTTTCTTTCCGCCAAAGAGAGTCTGTGCCGAGGGAACTCCAGCGCGTGAACATTTCTTGTGTTGTAGGTATGATAGTGACTAAGATTATTAAATTCCCGAATATTATCCTGCACGTATACACACAATTGGTAGATAAAAAGGCTAGGTAGGGTGATTATTCTTAAGTCTCTGAATATTTCTCTACAACTTGTCCTTGGGCTGACACCTAATATAGTTCGTAGAGCTCTTTTTTGTAATTTGAAAATGGTATTGGAATCTGATGAAGCACCCCATGCAATAAGACCGTACGATATCAAGGAGTGAAAATATGAAAAATAGCACATTCTTAATGTATTAACATCTAGTTTTTGTTTTAATGCAGCCAAAGCAAAACATGCGGTGCTTCACTTTTTACGTAGAACATCTATATGGCTTTTCCAACTACACCTTGAATCGATAGTAAGTCCCAAGAATTTTGTGGTACTTACTTGCTCAATGGTTTTATTATTGACTGTTATGTAATGGGAAAATAATCGATCTGATCTTGTTACTTGAAAGTCTATAAAATCTGTTTTCTTGCTATTTAAATATAGTTTCTTAGACTGAAAATACTGGTTCAGTTCAGCCATAACATTATTAGTTTTCAAGGCAATCACGTCATTCTTACCAGCCGTAACAAGAACCGAGGTATCATCTGCAAACATTATTGCGTTTGATACTGTCATATCATTTACATATAATATATATAATAGTGGACCAAGGACACTTCCTTAGGCAATTCCTCTTCGTAATATTAATTTGGTCGACCTGACACCATGAGAGTGCAACTCCCCTAATGCCATAGGATTGCAATTTTGTTAATAAAATGTGATGGTCTACCAGGTCAAAAGCTTTGCTCAAGTCTGCAAAGCATCCAATACACGATCTACCTGCATCCATATTTATATACATTTCATCGAGAAATTTTAATATAGCCGATACTGTTGAATTTCCTTTCCTAAACCCAAATTGATTACAGTTTAATAGTTTCTCTTTTCCAAAAACTCGACTAGCCTAGTTGCTACAAGCTTTTCAACGATCTTGCAAAAAATACTTAAAATTGATATTGGCCGATAATTATCAACTATCGATGTCGAACCACTTTTTAATACGGGTTTTATTTTAGAAATTTTTAATTCTTCAATCAAGGAACCGGCTGAAAAGGAGTTGTTTACTATCTGAGCGAGTGGGTTTGCAATTTCGTTAATACATTCCTTTACAAGGTTAGTACTATAACCATCATAACCAGAAGAACGCGTATTTCTGATACCCTTCACGATACTAATTATTTCATTTTCTGTTGTTGGATGTAAGAAGAACGTGTTCGGATGGGTGCGTACAGTCGTAAATTGATATTGGCCGATAATTATCAACTATCGATGTCTAACCACTTTTTAATACGGGTTTTATTTTAGAAATTTTTAATTCTTCAATCAAGGAACCGGCTGAAAAGGAGTTGTTTACTATCTGAGCGAGTGGGTTTGCAATTTCGTTAATACATTTCTTTACAAGGTTAGTACTATAACCATCATAACCAGAAGAACGCGTATTTCTGATACTCTTCACGATACTAATTATTTCATTTTCTGTTGTTGGATGTAAGAAGAACGTGTTCGGATGGGCGCATACAGTCGTACCACCGACATGTATTACTGATTTTTGTAGCAATGACATCAGATATAGTGTTGAAATACTTATTGAAGTGGTTTGCTATATCCAATGACTCTGTTAGTATTTCATTTTCAGTTGTTATCGTCGTTATTTTTCCATTTGCCCTGTTTCTAACGGGATTTATGATATTCCATGCTGCCTTCATTTTGTTTGTTGATGAGTTTATAGCTCGATTATTATGTAGCACCTTAGCATGTCTGATGACTTTCCTATATACCAACTTATACTTTTTATAGTAATTTATAGCATCCACATCCCCATTCAGAGTCAATTTATACAGATATTTTAGTTTTTGTGCAGAAACACGTATACCCCTCGTGATCCACGTATTGTTATGTTTACTATTTTCACGCGAACCTCAGCACATTCTCCCAATCCTCATGAAACAATTTGGATTTGAGATCTGTGATCTGAGTGTTGATCTATTAACTAAATTTATGTATCGGCTATTTGAAAGAGAATTATTTGAACTATGTTCAGTAATAGCAGTTACAATGACGTTTTGTGCCGAGTGATCAGAGATGCCATTGAATACCACCCCACTGCTATGAATGGGTAGAGCCGCACTTACACAGATATTATCTATACAGTTTGCTAAACGCGTAGGTTCCTTTATTGTTATAACGAAATTATAAATTTCCATTAAGTCAATCAATTTATTTAATTCGTTTGATTCTTTTAAAAAGTTTATATTGAAATCACCACACACTACTACTTGAAATTTAGTATATCTACTTGCCAAGTACAATGCTTCGTCTAGCTTTTCAATTTATAAATACTTACCGTAAAACGAGGTGACTTTGTGACACCCAGGCAACTTTGTGACAGCACCACACTCCTTTGTAAAAGTCATTCTTACATCTCTGTTTATTATGTTATTGTAGCAACCTCTCGCACACGCATCGGTAAACGGTTGAAGCAGTGTCACGCATTCTGTCTCGCAGTCGTTCTGCAGTTTTTTTACAACACACATTTTTTAAGGTAGATATGTAATTTTAACTTTATCAGAAAGTTGCAATACTTTGTCTTGTGTTACTTGAACCGTTTGTTTTATCTATTTTTGCATATGATAGTGTTATGTATAGTATAGTATAGTATGATCTATTAAGAAGCAGTAAGTGTCATCACCTCTCTGTTCTTCTTAAAAGCAAAGTACTTATTCTATACGAAACGAAATGCCAACAAATATCGAGGTGAGATTGCGACACTTTTTGGTAACTAATAGGGGTGAGCTTTTTTAATGTCATTATTCTGGGTATATTTTAGAAATGCCACGAAAGTATAAGGGGCTACCGAGGAGTCACCGCTACAAAAACTATACATCTGAATCATGAGAAAAAGCTTTAAGTGAAATTAGAAAAAGATGAGTAACCCTCCGAGAAGCGCAAGAAAAGGAAGATACTTAGAAGTAATAAAGATCTGTCCTATGTGCATCATAATTTCGATTTTGCTTATGTATAGATCGTAATACTTTGTATTTAAAACTTAATTTACGTTGTTTTCTTACATTTTCTATAAATAAATAGTGGCAAAACGATAATTTTTATTATTTGGGTTGACTTTGTGACATATTGATAATTCAGTTAGGAGATTATTTTGTGACAAATTTGGAGCCTGCCATACATTTACGTGGGTATAATGTTCCAACATCTCCTCACAGAAAGGTGACATTGTGTTCTAGTGAAAGCACAAAGTCACGCCGAGCAATGGGGTGAATATGTGACAAGTGTGCATCAAAATTCTGGCTAAACTACTATTGTTTTTTGTTTCACATCGTCATTGTTTAGTAGCTAAATGATGTGACTACTTCATATTATTTACTTGACCTTCCAGCTGTAAAACTAAAACTGAAAGAATTATTAAAAGTGTCAAATCTGTCACAAAGTCACCTCGTCTTACGGTAATCAAATCTGTTGATTGAGCCTATATTTTACATGAGTTTCTCTTAACTTCTGCATTTTAGCTTCCAATACTTGATTTTATCATCATTTAAAAGAATTAAGATTAGTCCAAAAAGTATATTCCAACATGGTGACACCACAAAACAAAACATAACCACAAAATCTATATAATTTAGCAATTTTGTCAAATATTACGGTATTAACAAAAAAAAGATCAATCAAAAGATTTGAAGATCCCCATGTTACCATGCTTAGATATGTCGCAAAAATTTCTCCTTAGCTTTTGACAGGTTTATTCAAATGCCGTAGCGGTAATGACAGGAAATAACAATAGGGATCGTATTTGCAGTAGTTCATCGAAAAAGTGTTTTAGTAAAACTGCAAATATTAAATGTGACGTAGGTAGGTATAGCCATTGTGAAAGTTATTAAAACATTATTAATGTATAATTTTACTTAAGCTCTGAACTGTGGATACACTATATACGAGGTATGATCAAAACTACGGTGAATAATTTTATTATAAGTAAAATAATAGGTTTACATGAAAATGGAATTAATCTTCTTCAAAGTACTTTCTTTGGCTAAAAATGCACTTGTCCCAACGTTGAATCCATGCCTCTAAAGCGGCATTTACATTTACGAGTAGCTCGTATACGGGTGAACAAATCGTATACGATTTGGCATCACTTAGTTAGAAGTGTAAACGAGAACTCATAGATTGTACACGAGTAAATACGAGTTAATGTGAAAGTTGGGAAGGATCCGAGTAGTGCTGCGAAGTTGCAAAGAAAAAATTAATAATTTACATTCGACATACAATCAAGAAAGAAAAAAAGTTCTTGGATCTCGCACAGCGGTTGGTTTTTAAATCAAAACATGTTTATTTTAAATAAATGCGAATTTTTTAATTTTACGTAAAGGAACAGATGATATACATACAGATCAAACAGCTGCCCTATAGTCGGGGCATCGTCTGTCGGAAGCATTCGGGAGTAGAGAAGTAGGGATGCATTAGTAGGCTTAACTCGACAACGCACAGTTGTAGTCTGTTAGCGAGATAGAGTAATTCATGCTATCGTAAATATATGACTATTATTGTTACTATTACAGATGCTGATTGTTTTGTAACCCATGATGGACATTTTTACCCTTCAACAAAAGAAATATATTATAAAACAACATCACTGGGGTTACTGGATAAGAGATATTGTACGCCTATTTCACGATGAGTTCCAACAAACAGTTCGTCATAATCAATAACTTTGAAAGGTATGGCTGTTTAAATCCGTGTAAACACAAAAAGGAGAAAGTGCTAGAAAATGAGCAACGCGATGTTTTAATTTGTGCTGCTGTAGAGGAGCAACCACAAATATCTTCGCAAAACACGCAGAACAATTTGATGTTTCTGACACTACGGTTCGTAGTGTGTTAAAAAACTGTAAATATCGCTCGTATAAATTACAAAAATCAAATGAAATATTTCCCGATGATAAATATGAACGCCTAGAATTTTGCGAGAGGATTATCGAACAATGTAACAATGACGACGAGTTTATAAAAAAAATTGTATTTACAGACGAATCTTAGTTCGCTTTACATGGTCGACACAACCCAAGTGTTCCAAGGTATTGGTCACAAGAAAAGAGACCCTGTACTTATGACGCTCGAACACAATACCCTGCAAAATTAAATGTTTGGGCTGGCCTATTACATAACAACATAATTGGGCCATTTTTCATAGAGGGAAATCTAAATGCAGCAAAATATCTCGATCTTTTACAGAATAATATAATTCCAGCTTTACGAAATGTAGCAGATATCAATACGCTTTGGTTCCAGCAAGACGGATGTCCTGCGCACAGTGCTGCACGGTACAACAATATTTGCGAATCATATTTGATAACAGGTTGTTAACTAACTGGAGTGCTATTCACTGGCCTCCCAGATCACCTGACCTTACCTCTAATGATTTTTTTCTATGGGGGTACCTTAAGTCTTCAATTTATCAATTTCGAAATAACAGGCCTAACACAATAGAATAATTACGAGCACAGATTGTCCATCATATGGCAAATATTCAACCTGAAACAATTTCAAATGTTCTGAGAAGCTTCTACGATAGAATAGGGTATTGTGTCTTCGCAGCAGGAGATCGTTTTGAACATGTAATACCATAAATTGACGACTTGTTTGCCTTGTTGTTTATTTAGACTTCACCAATAAAATATCGTTTGTGGTTTACTTTTCTAAGGAAATACATTATTTAGGTTTTAGAATAATTTTTGCGTTATTTCTACATTTTTTACTAGAACAGTTTTTATTAAATGAATTCTAAATTCAAGATTGCTATATTAGAAGAGCTTACTTATTTGCACATTTTCAAGGGATAGCTTACGGAAACATGTTTATTTTTTTTTTTACAGGGGAAATGCTTTATTGTTTTCTTTACGTATGTAATTGCTTCTCTTATTTGTGAATCACATTTTCAAGAAGAGTTCATCATCTATGTTTTTACCAGAAGCTTCTGCTTAGTTTATAAAGTTTATAGACATTTTGAGAATAAGCAAATAATTATTGTATTGTGCATATGTATTGAACAGAATACAACCGTACGGTCTCGGGTGAAGCGTGCATCTATCTAGTAATACATCCCTACTTCTCTATTCCCGAATAGTTCCGATATACAATGCCCCGACTATAGGGCGGCTGTTTGATCTGTATATGAACCTTCACTGCCATGGTTTAGTAAAATGTCTTTTCAGGGTTTCAGTAAATATCTTGATAGAGCGAATGCGTCATCTCCAATCACATGGGGTACTGGCTTACTTCTCTTTGGTAAACATTTACCTGCGGGTATACTTAACGACTGTTCTTCTAAAGCAGCATATAATGTACTATTCTTAAATACTCCTCCATCAGATATTCGGCCATTACAACCCACATCAACATAGACAAATTTCGGCTACAGCAAACAAAACAACACTGTGATAACCGTTGTAATTAAAAAAATATGACCCCGAGTTTGGGGAAGCTTCAATCTGGACGTGTTTGCCGTCTATTGTCCCTATAGCGTTTGGAAAATTCCATATACACTCAAATTCCTTTAATATTTCAATCCACTCTGATGCTGTATTTGGTACCTAAAAACGAAATTATTCATTACAGATTTCATACATATCTGGTAGTCAAACCGAAGAAAAAGAACTTGCTGTGAAACACCATGAAACTCCAAAATCCACTTTTTTGAAAAAGCGACACATTTCTAAAGACCATGACATAAATAAGAAATTGATGATGCTTTAAAAAATTTCAAACAGGTTTGTACTGCTGAATCATCAGAATTAGATAAATTTGGAGAGAGTGTCGCTTCACAATTAAAAAATATGCCTCTACAACATGCTTTGGAACTTCAACAAGTTATAACAAGAAGAAGATTGAAATTATTACAAAATGAAAATGTATCTGGAAATAACTTTACACCGATAATTTTACAAAGTGGAAATAGGCTTTCAACCTCTTTAGAGACGTGCACAGATACCAGCTGCTTTATCGGATACTTTAGAATTTACATACTCAGCAGATATGGAAACTTCATATGAGCATTCCAATGACTGTTATAGTCCAGATACAAATAATGCTATTTATGTAGCAATGCGTAGTGCAAAAATTTATGAATCGTAGAAAGACGTATTGATTTCGATATTCAATCAATTTTTTATTTTATTTTGAGTACTCTGGAATATTTACGTATCTTTTAAGAAGTAACTGTAGTTCTAATAAGTTGTAAGCTGTATGACGTATCCTTGTTGTCACAATTTTGAGAAAGTTTCGTAACGTTAAGATACTGATAGATTTGTTTAAAAATAAGATTACGTTTCCTTTGAACAATTATTATTTTTAATAAAAATATTTTACTTTGTAATTTTTTTTTGATAACTTACCGTCATATATCGTGGTTGTAGTTCTTTATAGAGAACTTCACACACTTTTGGTATAACAATAGATATGGTTGAAACAGATACACGAGTGAGATATTCCAAAGATTTATAACTGTCAACGGTAGCTAAAACGCGTAGAGTGTAGCTAATTGCAATGTACAACTTATGCACTTTCTCATTTGTGTATCTTGATTGCTAATATGATGCTTTACTTGAAAGTAAGATGTTAAACTTTGCGAACCAATATGTAATTTCTTATACTTTCCATGTCATCGAGCATAAAAAATGTGGCATGATCCATTCTTAAAAAGTTCAAACCGTCAGTTTCTATTAACCGTCAGATCTCTGAGAAAAAAAATCAAAAATTAACACTGCAATTCAGTGCAGTAAGATATATTTTATACCCCAATTTGAGTTTAAAGAAAAACTGCGCTGCTTATAACTAACCGATCAGAGCATTTCAATATGAAAAGTTTTCAATGTACCTGTGGACAGTACATACTATGTATGTATGTTTTACTGTATTTTAAAGACCTAACTGTAATGTCTGGACGTAAATAAGAAAAACCAACTACTTAAATTAACTGTATTTCCACACATAAACAATGTTATATCATTTTTACAACAAGGTGTCTTGCTACGGAGCCACCTTGGTATATATCGCGCCAACGGTCGACGCCGCTATTTACCTCCTCACGTTACCAACCCATACCTATAGTACCAACATACACAACACTAACTAAATTTGTCTAATAAATAAAGTTAAATAGAAAATTTAAAAGCTTTACTAAATTTTCCCTAAACCAATCTGTGTTATAAATAGTGCGCAACATTTTATTTTTATCGATCGCCAATACTCCTCGATGATCCGGACACCTATTTCTGTGAACCGTTTATTCCCTCATCCGTCACCTCAACGGTCCCAAGGGTGACGGTTAATCGAGACTCTACTGTACTTAGTAATAGCGGATATTAAATATCGCGAGAATTTTTATCGATATTCACAACTAAAAGTAAATATTAATTTCTAATAAGTGTGACAAATTATATTCCTGTACAATAAGAAGGTGAAAACAAGCGCACCTGACAGTATACTTTTAATACTCTGAAAGTACCATTTAATTTTTTCACACGGATATTCTTGTTTATCTAAACTTTTTACTCTAACTTAGAGTTATGATTCCATTAAATATACCACTTAGCTCTTATCATTCTATTGCATGTACTATCGTAGAAAATCATTTCTAATAGTACAGTTTCGATTCATTGTAAAGAATAAAAGCTGAAGTGAGAGAAACGCGAAAGAGATTTTCTCTACTAATCGCATTTAATTAATTTTTCTGACGTAATTTAGTCGGGGTTCATTATTGATCCAGATACCTAAGAGGATTCTTCTGTAGGTCGGGAGTAGTGAAAAATGATTCCCATTAACCCGCGATATGAGATATGGAGAATATGAATGCATTTTCTGTTGGGATTAATTCGACAAAAAACGATAAGGAGAGAAACGCTGGTGAGAGAACAAAAAAAGATATACGATGGCGTGAAGAACTATTATCATCATTTGAAGCGGTAGCTCCAGGTTATTATAAGATGAAACCACTCGGGGATTGCTAGATGATTAGCAGTAACGAAGATATGACCCTATAACTGAAAGTTTTATCTACGTCAAATAACTGATGTAAAAATAAACCCAAGAACACCATGCGTTCTATGTACATACATAGCTGTATAATTTCGGATAATGATTACATAAATGATAATATTTCCAATTCCAATAAAATAAATAATTTGCGCTTATTTGTTGCAATTGCTCCTCTCCTATTCACATATACATAACCTATATTTAATTAAGGTTATTCACTTATGCTAAAAACGATTTTTAGTATTAGTAACGGAATTAGTACATACATATATACCTTCTTTATTTGTATTATATTTCGCTTTATTTTAACAAAACTTTAAGTAAGCTTATTATATATAACTTATATATTATTTGTATATATTTCATGTATATACATACCTTGTTGTATCAGTCGTAATCAGTAGGTTTACGTGATAAAAATATTCATCCATAATTTATATATTGATATTTTAGAGATAGTGGATAGTGGGTATAAGACGTATTAACGAAAAAGTAATAATACCTAGGCTCACTTATCTTTGTATTGAATGTGTCCTTTGTATATAGATTACATTTGAATAAGTTACTTATAATGTAGAAAACAAACTTAAAATGTGTACGGAAAGATTTAGTAAAACGTATTTTGAAAAACTTTTTATTAATTGTAACGATGTAATATTGCATATACTACACCGTATGAGGAATCTAAAATGTAATCTAAGACAAATTGCACGAATTTTAAAGTGGCACTATAGGTAAGTAATGTTTAAAATTGTTAACTACCACAAAGTGAAAATTGTAAAGGATCAAGAAAGAGCAAATTAATTAAATATCAATTTGTTCCAGAACATATAATATTAAGAAGACCTCTTCAGTGGAAAAAATTGACGTTTAATATGTGTCAAAATACTAATAACAAATGGCCATGCCTATCAACAAAAATATCTAAAAAAACAAATTATCGAATCGAATTATAGTTACATTCTCAAGTAATATTAAAAAATATATTAGTGTAAGTTTAATATAACTATAAAAATAAAATTGATTTGAATTATTCAAAAAAACCTAGTCAAGAGCTTAAAATTAATAAAATTCAGGCGAACAATTCAGAATAAATTAAAGTAAATTTAAAATTTCACAGAAATTTTAATAAAATAAACAGCGGTAATATTAATTTTACAAGAAGATTGGATAATAAATCTAGCAGATATAATAATTCCAGAAAACGTAAAATTAATTATTAGTTTAGACCCTAAATTCTCAGTAGATGTTAGCCACGTACCTTTAAATGAGTTAATTTGGAATATAGAATACATTATTCAAAATTATGTAGTTCCGAACAAGCCAAACACATTACGTAACAAGTAACAAATTAGTAAACATCGTAACGAATTAGAAAAGCAGACGTAATAACACACACAAAGATGACTTAAGTCGTATGTTAAAGGAAACGAAAAAGTTTTTAAGTAATAATAGAGAGTAACTAAAGCAGACAAAGAAGAAAAAGTATTGTAATGTACAAAAAAGATTGCGCAGCCAAAATGCATTCATTATTAAACTATCAAAGCACTTACATTACCTTTCAAAGAGACCCACCTAACAAAATTCAAAGTAAGAATAACCAATTAATCAGCAGTTAGTTAAACAGTAATTATTATATGGACGAATCGGTTGCTAAAAATTTAAAAATATATTATTCGATAACTCGAATTTACGGTATCCATAAAATTTATAAAACTGATGTTTCTTTAAGACCAGTTGTAAATTGTATACAATCACCACCATACAATTTATCAAAATTTTTCATAGGAAATACGGAATACAACGTAAAATATTCGCGAATGTCATTAATAAAAAATCCATACCGTATAATCACGAAATTATTAGTTTAGACGTAGTATCTTTATTTACAAACATCCCTACAGATTTAGTACTAAATAGTATAAACAAAAAATGGAATTCAATACAAAATTATACTTACAAATTTACCAAAAAATGAATTTGTGTTGGCTGCAAAACTTTGCTTAAATTCAACATATTTTCTGTACAATGACAATACATAAACAAATTTTCAGCACAGTAATGGGCTCTCCATTATTAGCTGTTATAGCAAATTTAGTAATGGAGGGTTTACAGTAAGTTTCACTAAGCAAATTAAACTGTCATGTACAATTTTATAAGCAGTATGTATATATGCTGTATACCGGTTGGTAAAATTGATCATGTTTTACACACATTTAATACATACCATGTCTAAAATTTACATTTGAAAGAGAAAATAAAAATTCTATAATTTTTTTTAATGTTTTAAGATAATAACATCAAAACAAATTGGCACATTAAACACACTAATATAGCAGTAAACATTTAATCTATTTTTAAAACAGGTAAATTGAAATAAGCAAAGTTAGAACAGTACTAGAAAAAAAAATGGTTAGCCTAAAGAGTTTTATAATAAATTTATAACAAAAAGAATAAATAAAATATATAATACAAGTACAAAATCAAATCATATTATATACCTACTACACTATACCATACATAAACAATTTAACCAACTGAACACCAAACAAGATTTAACTAAAACAGACATTCGTTTAAAACTTTCATTATCAAGGCGTTAATAAAAATAATTAGTTTTATTATCAAATTTAAAAACATCCATTTAATCAAACGCGTCGGTGTTTTAGTTAAAATTAGACAGTGGGTAACAAATGTTTAGTGATACTTCTGCACCAAACAAGATCCAGTGAAGAACTTATATAACCAATACACCGTTACACAATAACAACACAATAAAAATTTAAAAAATCAGACATTCACATAACTTTCGTACCCTCCAACAATACCTAAACACTTATACACAAATTTAAAAACATCCATTAAAAAAGATAATCAAAGTAATGTCGTTTATAAATTAGATTGCAAAGACTGTAACAAATGCTATATCGATAAAAACCAAACAATATTTAAAGAAACGAATTTATAATCACCAATACACCGTTACACATAACATCACCTCCTTTGTCTAGGCACTCTAAAGATAGACAACATAATTTTGATTTTCGAAGCACTGAAATTTAAGAAAAGATTAATTTACGAAGTGATATATATCAAAAAAGATGAAAACGCGGCAAATTTTAGAATTGATATAGAACTGATAATTTAAGTGTTATTTATAATAATTTAATTCACTGAATTTTATTAATTTTAAGCTCTTATCTAATTTTTTTTCCATGTTTTTTCCCTAGTCCTTGAATAAAATTGTTAGAACTTGGCAATTTTATGTTTACAGTTATATTAAACTTACACTAATTATATCTTTTAATATTATTTTATATATTAATGATTTCTTTATTTTTTAGATATTTTTGTTGATAGGCATTGCCATTTATATTATTAGTATTTTGACACATATTAAACGTCAATTTCTTCCACTGAAGAAGTCTTATTAACGAAAACATAATTTTATATCTTCTGGAATAAATTGGTATTTAATTAATTTGCTGTTTCATTGACCTACAAGTGGAAATACTTCAGAAATTGAAAACATGACGGTCATAACATAGATATGCTTATTAAAAGGATATAGACAAAAATGTCTCATAGTACCTACATATCTATTCAACTTTTGAATTTTAATAATAGAACCAGTTCAATAACCAAACACGTACAAGATAACAAAATACTGTTAGATACCTATGACTGGTCTACATCTACCGGTTGATATCAGATATAGGATAAATAATGGTGAGAAGAGGCAAGGGGTACGAAAGTTCACTAAGAAGTGGGGACGCGTACGAGTCTCTCTATCACAGTCTAGTCTCGTCTAGTCTACACCGCCGTAATAGACTCACGCGACCCCACTTCTTAGCGAACTTTCGTATCCCTTGCCCCTTCCCGCCGTTATTTATCCTATGTCTGAAATCAACCGGTATAGTTGATCTGAAATTCGTTCGCCAGATATCGAGTGATACCGTTTTTATTAAATATCTACGGATTGAAAATCCAGTGAATCGTAATTTATCAAAAGTGCAATAATGTAATCGTTCATTATAGAAATTAATTATTATCAATGTTTAATAAAAATCTGCAGATTTCTTTTCTTATCAAATCCGGTAATCTCATTATTCATCAGAAATTCAGTGATCTCAGCTATTGTTTGTCAGATATTCTACTGTTTACTTTAATTTTGTTCTCGTGCGATCTCAGTTACATTTCAGCTATGATAATGCTAAAAATAAATAATTTATAACTGCATCTGCGTTAACACTTCCCGGCAATTACTGTTTAACGTGTAGATTTGCAGTTACGCAATTTTATCAGAAAACTTCATCCTGCCTCTGATTGATGCCCATAAGGCCATTCGGAAAAGTTCCCAAATTCTAGAACTGTACCTATTTAATTTTCCAAACAAACGTTTAATGTTATGAAGTATACAGGATAACAACTTGAACTACGAAAGCCTATTGATAGGAGAAGGTAGTGGGAGATATTAAATGTATCAATTTTAAGGTACTTTCTATTTAACACTGATCCGCGAACAAAACCGGTTTTGTTCGAACGATTTATACACAACAGTACCGGTTTTGTTCACTCATCAGTGTTAAATAGAAAGTAGCTTACGTATTGTCAACTGTTTATATGACAGGAATGTCAGTGGTTATGTCAAATACTTTACCAAACCATCAAACTTTATCCTAATGGAATACACAATTAATGAAAAAGTGCAAATTATAAAGTGGTTTCTTTAACACATTCTACATGTTTATATTGAAAAACATATTATAAGTAGCTAAATAAGCAACCAGCAACGTTTTAATAATACTTAGGAGAAAGTTTGATGGTTCCGTAAAGTAATTGACATAACCACTGACATTCCTGTCATATAAAAAGTTGACAATACTAAAATCGATACATTTAATTTTTTCCACCACCCTCTCCTATCAATAGGCTTTGGCAGTTGAAGTTGTTAGCGTATATAACGCACGAGGGTAGGTACGGACATAATGCGGCGACGAAGCTTTATTATATTAGGTGTTGTTGTAAATTATTGTACTTCTTTGTTATTCTTCTAATGTAAATATCTCACATTATTAATGACAGTTTCGTTAAAATAAAGAAAAGCATCACACATATGAATATGACATAGTCCACATAAATCAAAATAGTTAAATTATATACCAAATTTCATATTAGAATTCCAGTGAAAAATTTAACAAGTTGTGGTACAAATAAGTTCTGAAAAATGTAGAAATTAGATACTTCTAAATAACATGAGGTGAAAGTATGTGAGCTTTGTACCCTATTTGTAAAGTTTTCTTCTATGCAAATAAACCACTATTATTATTATTATTACTTCTAAATAACCAGGATTTATTTAGGGGAGAGTGGGGATCCATGGGCAGGTGGGAGGCATGGG
Source organism: Holotrichia oblita (assembly GCA_023690525.1). Lineage (NCBI taxonomy): Eukaryota > Metazoa > Arthropoda > Insecta > Coleoptera > Scarabaeidae > Holotrichia > Holotrichia oblita. The sequence continues at coordinate 57,579,790 of CM043017.1, forward strand.
CATTTTTGATTTATATTTCCCGCGAAACTGTGATGGCGCCACCGTATCAGGTTTCGTAAAAGTTATCATTTGCCACCATTACTGATATTCATAATATAGTAGTAGATAGTTTGTGTCAGGCAACCATCACAGTTTCGCGGGAAATATATACATCTCAAATGCCCATGCCTCCCATCTGTTGATGGATCCCCACTCTCCCCTATACGTTAATTGCAGTAACAATAATATTCACACAAACAATAACAAAACAAATTAACAACAAAAAATCGATGATCAAATGTGCTGCAAAGAACATTTGCATTACACTGGCGTGTTTAGAATTTTTTTTGGTTTTTCTATAATAGAAGTTTATTGCTCTCTTTTTTGTTTTTTATATAATAGTAATAACAACAACAATAATCGAAAAAGGTTTTTTTTATGTACAAGGGCTACTACTTTTTATTGTACTTAATAAATAAGGTTGTGGGCTATACCACGAAAAGATTAAAAAAATACCAATCTTTTTAAATAAAAGATAAGTCACGTGTTGCAGCTGTAGCGGTGAGATCATCTTAAGATCAGCATTAGATCATAATTCTAAGAATTTTACTAGAATATAGGTTTTGCTTAGTTAAGACATTTTTATAATATAAAAACTGTGTAACTAGAAATTAAGATCAATCGAGGAATTTTCCATTCGTTGAATTGTTTGTCGGGAAATTTTTCTTTCGGGGAATTTTCCTGTGGGGGAATTGTTTGTCGGTAAATTGTAGTCGGGGAATTTTCCATCGGTGAATTGTTTTCGGGGAATTTTCCTATATCCATTAACACCTTGTGTCCTGTCTAATTTTAATTCACAGATAACAGATAAACAGATATTCGATCTATCCTGTTCCACGTCCATATTCGTAACAACTAAAATACCTCATTACTTCCGTTCTTTCTTGAATTCTATCGCTTACCCACTCTATCTTCCAAGTTTTTACAACCTACTGCTGGTTGATCTACTTATCTAGACAGTTTGATTGCCCTCTAGACGTGGCCAAACTGGTTGCGTCGTACTTATTTAAGGCTACGTCAATATCTAATACAGGAAAAATTTGTGATGAATTGCAAAAGTAAAATAGGACGAATGTGTTTAACTTGTGTATGTTGCTCTGTGAAATATGTATCCGGTATTGTTATCTGAATCCAATGAGTACCATATAATTATAATTATATTATTGGATTTAGAATATATGTATGTTGTTGCTACATGCCGTGCTATTTGCTTAAAAACAATGTAACTCGTTTCAAATGCTCTGACACAATATTGCTATACTTACTTATATCGCCACGAACGGTCTATTATTTACTGATCAATGTATGAATATCATCTATTAAACCATAAAACAAACAAGTGTAGCAAATTACTCTTGATGTCATATTAGCCCAGTTTACCTTATGAAATTATCTTAATATATAATAGTTAATTGAAAACTCCCGAGTACAGCATCATAATTGCTAGTTAGTATTGTGTAGTATATTAATTTAATTAAAAATCATTTGTTCTTGGATTCCTGGGAGCACATCGATAACACTTGTACAGGTGGCAAGGGACAGTTTATAATGATTATTGATTGCAACTACAATGATAGGCACGTATCGTGGTCTCGATGTAATGTATGGATGGATATTGCAACGAATCTGAACCGAAGTTCTATGTTGTGTTGGAGTTTCGCGTGGGCAACTCTGACGGACTGCTTCATTAGAGAGTACGCTAAGACGACATGACCGGCCCGTGTATAACCTTATCGTAGTGCTGCATTTGTACGTAACCTGTTCTTCATCTCTTCTGTATCCCATAATTTTCACTGGTTAGCACTATTCGTCATAGTTATCTCTTTCTCACCATCAAATGCTCTAACATTACTATTACAACTGTCATTTGTCTGCAATATATCCTTCTACAATTTCAAATTCATTTAATATTATTGCCTTGTTAGTCGAAAAGCCTTGCGAATCAAGTAACACAAATAAGATAGCAAAAAACGTTGTAAGAAATTGATCCGATTTTAATTGCAGTACTTTGATTAGAAAACTGTTAAACAATATTAAAAAATATTTTCAGTAGCTGTGAATAAAATTTAACTTCATTATTTATCAGCATGTACTGTACAGACTTCACAGACACGTCAACAATATGTATCTAGCCATATATCATTACATCTTAGTACCTATATGAATATGTATACGTACCTACAAATTTAATTAGATTTATTTTCATTTCAGGTGAAGAAGAGGAATGGGGAAGTGATGCAGATGCAATGACTACTGAAGATACACCGCCAGCTGAGCCAGTAGAGGAAGGAAAGTCAAAACAAGAAGAAGAAAAGAATGTAAAATCTGAAAGTAATGAAACTGCACCCAGAATTCGTTTAAAAGCATCTCTAGCAACCGATCCTGCATTGCAGCCTTTAGCAGTTCCTATAAGTAGCGTTAAAATAGAGCCAGACACAAATATATCTGCCAATGAATACATTCCTTCTTTACCTCAAGCATTGCAGACTGTATTGACTAGAGGATTGTTTCCGCCTACCGCATTAACTTTACCTGATGCATCTCCAAGGTCTGACGTCGATGTTAGACAAACTAATGTACAAATATTTTTGTGTCATCCATGTGGTATACGATTCTCGTCACTTAGCACATTAGAAGCACATAAAACTTACTATTGTTCGCATAGGGCAAATAAAGCAGTAGATGATGATGCAAAGTCAACAGGCAACGATGTAAGTGGTAATCATTCTGATCAAGATGCTGTGGAAGTTAACAGCAAAGCACCAAAGACTGGAAAACAATACACCTGCTCTCACTGTTCATACAGTGCAGATAAAAAGGTTAGTTTAAATCGGCATATGCGTATGCATACGGTTTCCCCTGGTCCGACTACAGTTCAAGTAGTTGCCAACGGTGACGCAACTGGGGATATCCAAGATAGGTACTGCGCAGAATGTGACATACGTTTTAGCTCTCTGAAAACATATCGTGCCCACAAAATGCATTATTGCAGTTCTAGACATATGCTAAAATCCAGTCAAACAAGCAACACACCAAAACAAACCTCAAGCTGTACATCAGGTTCAACCCCCACTTCACCTGTTGACGCATCATGTAGAACTCCACCGTCACCTAATTCCTCTGTACCTCCACAACAGCACCTTCTAGCGTTACCCACTAATCCGATAATTATACTACCATATTCCTTATTTCGAAATGCTAGTATTTTACCTGGTTTATTACCAAATATATCTGGTTTACCTAATCCCGACACTCCTTGTTTCTTGTTTCCAAATGGAACTCTTCAGCCGTTATCTCAAGCTCTGTCTACGACGACGACAACTCCACCTACTGAAGTTATAAAAAACATTAGTAAAACAAAAGACGTAGCAACTAGAGACCTTTCAACACCTCTTGATCTAAGTATGAGAAAATCTCCTGATGCAAAAGACTTAATAATCGATTTAGGGGATGAAAATGAAAAAGAAAATAAAAACCGCAAAACACCTACACCAGAAAAAATCGAATGCACGCCTTCAATACGAGGATCGCCGCCGCTAACGCCATCATCTCAGCCAGGAACATCTCCTTCGTTGAGTATATCGCCAAAACGAAAACACGATCAATTAGATGGAACTTCGCGAAGTAGTAGTCCTAAACATATCAAAAGTACTCCAAAATGTATAGATGTCACTGATCGCTTGCAATCAAGTCCAGAATCTACCAATTCAAATTCCAGATATCCTGCTCATCCGTTTTTAAATACGCCATTTCTTTCACATGAGATTCAAATGCGCTTATCTTCTTCAGATTTTCCTCAACTACAACCGCAAGTTTTAGTAAAGCAAGGTGTATCTAAATGCAAGGAGTGTAATATTGTTTTTTGTAAATATGAAAATTACATAATACATAAAAAGCATTACTGCTCGGCTAGGATTCAGGATGATGATACTTCTAAAACCTCTACTAGTCCGCCAGTTAGTCCCAGAAGTGCTGGCACAACAAGTCCAGCTGGACAATATCAACAATTAATATGTATGGCTTGTGGCATAAAGTTTACCTCCTTGGATAATCTCAATGCTCATCAAGCATACTACTGTCTCAAAAGAAATGATATCGATCCCAGGCGATGTGGAAGGTGTCGTGGAGTAGCTGAACCGGGGCATCAGTGCGTTAATACGTCCGGAATGGGATATAAATGTCCATGTTGTGATATTATAAGTCCTACACCTAGTGCAGCCCAGAAACATATGGAGAGCCATACCGGAGTAAAAGCTTATCGATGTACTATTTGCCGATATAAAGGAAACACCTTGCGTGGAATGAGAACACATATCAGAATGCACTTTGACAAAAGATCGCCGGATTTGCAGGTAATTTCATATTTTTCTTTGACATTATAAATAAAAAGCTAGATATTATTCATTTCAATTTTTACTCTTAGTAAGTTTAATGCATGTGCGGTGCATGAAATATAATTCCCTGTATAAAAATTACCAAATTACATATAATTGTTGCTGTGAACAGTAGCATATACCCATGTACATGAAAAATGTCTTTATTAAACCTTACTAAAAATCGGATGAGTTTAACTTAATATTTGTAGCAAATCCCACAAAATTGCATTTACGGGCAATTTGCTTAAAAACGCGAAGTTTTGCCAATATTTGGGCATATACTTCACAAAAAGTTAACCATTTACGAATCGCCTTGTTTTTGTTTAAGCGGTGAATTATTTGAACGTCTATTGTAGTAATGCTTAACAATTTTAGATTACTAATATTTTTCCTTGAAATTAAATCGGTTAAAACTCTTATATTCTTTGCGCACTTTTTATAGTTCGTTTATTACTAATTACATGTGTCATTGCATGATGATTTTAAATCTTTGAACAAATATTACAAGATTACATTTGCGGCACATTTATGAACTTAAAAACCATCTTCTAAAAAGGTAACATGTATAGCATTTATGGAAAGCTGATAAAGTTGTCTTTAACATATAGAAATAATATTTGAAAAAAGTCCGAAATTGATTTACAAAAATCGATCATCCCGTATAATGATGAATAACTTCGAATCCAGTGTAGGCCGGTTTTTTTCCACTTTAATCGCTTTGGTCTTCGTAATCATGGATTTTAGACTCAAATAAAGTTATATAAAATTGTTTATAGTAATTAGCAGACTCGACTGTAATATTTTACTATGGAGTGTTTCATTTAAAAAAAGTTTGGTTCGTCACCGACTTGCTACAATGAGCCTTTATAAAGAACATGTTTTTAAAACATAACCCGTGTAGCTTTTAATCAAATTCCAAAAAGGTTTTTCGAAATTTCTCACCATTTAATTATAATAGGCCGCTCCACCTTGTATATAAAGTCACTCACGGAAGCATTCATACTGGTAAAAAAAATGCTTGTTTTATAATAATAAGTTAATTATGAACAAAGTTACTAGCATTGAAGTACGCATGGAAAAATTCGCCTCTCCTTTGTGGTGAGAGTTGAATTAAATTTATATCACTGAAAGAAATATTGTGATTTTATAATCCAAAATTTCAATTGGCTATCTGCAATGATTTCAAAGTTATGAATTTTTTACTTACTTACTAATTGTGTGTGACTCGCGGTACTGGGGATTCGTGCGCAGTTGTCGTGTTAATCTTTCTTTTAGTGATATAAATTTAATTAAACTTTCACCACAAGGGAGAGGTGAATTTTTCCATGCGTACTTTAATGCTTGCAACTTTGTTTATAATTTACTTATTACAGAAATGCTCCACATTTAGGCTGTTCTTGTCATTAATGATCGATTTGTGGCGAAAGAAATCGTTTTTCATCTTCTATTTCTTCGCTATTAACAAGCGACTTTTTTACCAGTATGAATACTTCCGTATATGACGTGGTGTTGGAGCCTTTGCTCAATTACTTTATTAAATACACGGCAATAGTTAATATTTGAATCAAGTCAAAATGAAATCCATGATATTACCTTATTTAGTAATGTTCAATTAAATATTTCTGCTTTCTCATTCAACTGCGGTACTGGAAAATCTAACACTGTCTCCTTCCGTTTGCACCACTGCGTTGACTCGTTAATGACATGTTGTCTCTGATTCTCTAATATACTGTTTTTGGCTTCTACCACATTGTATTTTCCTCTTAGTAGATATATAATAAAGAAATGTGTATGCTCGTATAGAAATAATACACATGTTATCTCACGTTTCCATATCAATAGACCCACAAGTGTCAGTGTGAATTATTTTTCAAACGATTAGCAGCTATATTAACTAATTAGTTATATTATTAGCAATTATATAGTAATTAGTTATATTAGCAATTATATAGTATTATAATTATTTATACCGTTATACAGCTACGCTAGACAACTTGAGCGTAATTTTCAGGATTTGGATAATAGTTACTTCACATATCGAAGCAGTAGGATAGCTTACTGTACATACATTAAGTCATAGCTGTTGAACAATTTCAAAATTCTTACTTACTTCAATTATCTTACATGCATAATGAAAATATATTAGCTTTGAAAATGCTAGACAGCATGAAAGTATTCTCCGATATAAAAAGTATATTTTTCAATACAAAGCTTCTAATAGTATCACAACAATTAGTTTTACAATGCTGTTTTTTATAAATAAAATTAATGTAGTCATTAAAACAATATGTAGGTTTAAAATAGGTAGAATTTTAAGTTTCTGATGAAGAAAAAGTATATGTTTACCGAATTTTTACTTTCCAATTTGAATAAAAGTCGCAAACCAAGAAGAAATAATGTGCGAAAAATAAGCTTGTGCATTAGCAATTCTACTTGTATTTTAAATAGGTATCCAATCATTAATGGCAATAGCATGGCGTTTCTTAAAAACATATGCCTTATTTACGCACATTAATTGTATTTTTAGGTTTATATCATGCAGTTGAAAGGATAAATAATTAAAGTTTTATATTTTTTTGTAATGTGGTCTAATACATCAACATTTTTGTTTTTCAGGAAGAGAACTATATTACCTACATAATGGACGATGAAATGAATAATGTGGAAATATCACCGACTACAAATACTACAGGAAGTGAAGATCGTCCGACATCTCCTAGTTTAGAGGGACATTCAGAGCCACTTCATCACTGTCAACACTGTGCTTACAGCTCGATATATAAAGCCAATGTTATTCGTCATGTAAAATTAGTACACGAAAATATGTCTTCAGAATCCGTCAGTAACGGTTCAGACGAAAGGATATCTGGAAAAGAACAGGTGCTAATCGAAAATGAAGAAGAAGTTATTGTGAAAAAAGAAGCCATTGAACCAGAAGTAATTATAGCTCCAATCAGCGAAGAAGAAAAAGAAGAATTTGTTGAAGTAGTAAATGATATTAAACCTAAATTGAATACTTCACAAGATGCAGATATAATGCAAGAAGCTTCCAAACCCGGACCTAAATATTGCAAATCATGCGATATTTCTTTTAATTATTTCTCTACCTTCATAGCTCATAAGAAATTTTATTGTTCAAGTCATGCTGGTGAAGTAACAACAGCTTCCACAAATAATAATAATTCTACTACAAGAGCAGCAGAAGCATCAGTTTTATGAAAAATATGGAAACTTATGTAAATAACTTCATTAACAATGGTGATTAGAAATATATGTGTTAAAGGCCAGTCCTTATATGTATACGCATCTTGTTATATATATATACATATTATACAATTTATGTAGATTGTAGTAAGGAAGTAAAACTGTGAGAGAGAGGTGTTGTTCATAATAAAACAATTGCAATATTTCATCTATGTACATTTCATTGTTTTAATGTAAATCAACGATTTATTATATAGATTTTACTCTCTTTCTAAAATTTAGTTTTATATTATTTTAGTTATATATTTGTCAAACCAAAGCATTATTTATCGATAGCATTTTTTTTTCGAAACTCGAATGAAACAAAAACTTATAAGTTACAATTTCAGTAGTTATTGTATAAGTGATTATAGCTTTGGTGTTAGAAACACCTTTCAAAGGTATAAGTGATTAACCTTTCTCGGAGACAATAAATTATTTATTTCTACATGCTTTTTATTGTATAGTACCTATAAAATTAAATGAACCTAGAGAATGTAAAGATGATACAAAACAATTAAATAGAAATTACTTACAAATTAGACATTAGTAGTTTCAACTAAGAAGTGATACTATACTATACTCACTACACTATGATACAATGATATAACTAAACTTGGTGCTACACATACCAGCGGCTTACGCATGCAATTTTACATTTAATTTAAATTACAAGAAAAAGTTTACACACTATATTATATTTTGGACGGTTAAGTGAACTCATCGATTGTAGCATATTTATATACAACAGGACTGCATACTAATTTGCAATTCAACATTGTTATTCTTCGGCCGTAAGCGTGCCGACGGCAAACTCTCCTACATTGCCTGTGGTAAGCATATGCCATGTTTAGATATAACTACAACCTTCTTCATTCCATCATATTATTAATATAAAGGAAAAGCGATAATAGTACATTATTTTATAAATTATTAAGTGAAAAAGTACTCCACGAGAAGCACAATACACTCACAAGGAGATATTTAAGCCATTGATTGCCATATTATGAATCATATAAGATGCGAGAATTCTATGAAAAGTATTGTATTTAAATGTATAAAAAATATTTTGTGTTAAAGGTAATAAATTAATATATAAGAAATCAGTAGTAATAAGTAAAAGTAAACAAGCGCTGTGCCTACAATGCACCAATGCGTAAATGTTTTAACAAATTAATGGAATGGGGAGAAAAAATATTTTGCCTAAGATTGGATTGGAGGTTAGAGGTTAATTTGGAGATTTATCGAAACATTAGGAACTTTTTAAGTTCAAAATATATTCAAAGAAAAATATTCATTTTCTTCATAAAATGCTATATACAGTAAATCAAGTCAAGCTACAACAAATATAATTTTTCCAGGGTGACTTTGCAGCGCAATTTATATTAGAAATATTATGGACAATTGTTTTATTTATGAACACGTGATGGCAACCAGTTCTTCGACATTATATCTTCGCCTTTCGCAGTAAACATTTCCGATCTTAAACCCTACAGAAAATGTCGAATATGGTATGAAAAAATGATTCGAGCTAACAATGTATACAAGCAGTGTTCAGTATCTTTACTATAATGATATCATTCATTTATGAACAACCCTGAGTTTCTTCAATGTTGTTCATATGCCTGAGAGACTAGAAAATCTAATTAGGGCTAAGTGAAGTATGTAGTACTAAGACTAATTCTAATGACAATAATATCGCGTCGAAGAGCAAAAATAAACTCGTGTTGCGGTTTGGGAAAATATATTCGATACACATACCCGTGTTACAGTATATTAAACAACCAGTAATGAAGCTGTCGGTAGTGGGGATGCTCCACACATTTTCTACTGCGCATAGATAGATAGATAATTACGTGGCATGGCTATGTGGCATGTTGCTACTGCGACCTATAGGTCTATTGTAGCTCCCTATTATCTAGACCACCTGGTCTACCTTAGCCTTTTTTATGAGGCCTTCCAGCCTTGCCGGGTTAGTCTTCATATAGCTCGCCGCGTGTGGGTATGGTTCGCCAATGCACTCTAGCCTCAATCTGGCTAGTCCCTCGCATTGGCACAGAATGTGCTGCGAGGTCTCTTTATCTGTCTGGCAGATTCTGCACATGGTGTCTTCCGCCAGACCAAGGTTGCTCATATGCTTGTTGAGTCTGTTATGTCCTGTTAAAAGGCCTATAACTAGCCTGACCGTTCTCCTGCCTTTGTTCAGAAGGCCCTCGGTGTATTTAGGCATGTATTCTTTGATGAATTCTTTAGCCTGCCGCTGTCCTGGGGAGCTTTTCCACCAATCGAGGCATTTACTTGCCGACCATTTCTCCATGGTTTTGGCTATCTGCCTTTTTGTGGTTCCACACGATGGTATAGGTCCAATGAGTGGCCTAGATGTTCCTTCTTTGGCCAGGGCATCAGCCTTCTCATTTCCTTTAATACCTTCGTGCCCCGGTACCCAAGCTAGGGTCACCTTGCTGTGCGCCCCTAGTTCATTTAGTGCGCATACGCAGTCCCATATCAGCTTTGATGTGACCTTTTTTCCGTCAAGCGCTTTTATCACAGCTTGATTATCAGTGAAGATGGCTATGGGTTTTTGTTCTGTCCCTTGCCTTAATATTTCTCTGACACAGTGGTGAATCGCAACTGTTTCTGCCTGAAAAACTTCAGTTTCCTTCGATAGACTGACTTCCGTTCTTGGTTTACGTCCGAGTATTCCGGCTCGTACACCGTGTTCCGTTTTCGAGCCGTCTGTATACCAGTGTAGAGAGGCTTTAACGGGAGAGCCACCTTTCCATTGCTCTCGTTCTGGTATTATGGTTTTATATTTTTTGTTGAAGTTGTACTTTGGAACCATTACGTCTGTGGGTAAACAGGTTACCTACCCGGTTTTTAGTTCTTTAATCAACTTCTGACATATTCTCCCATGTGTGTGTGTGATGGGTGTTTGATTTTGTATCAGCCTGTACGTGGCAGACCTTGCTTCTCTTTGTATATGGATATGTAGAGGTGGTAGGTTTAATAAGACTTCCATAGCCGGTGTTGGAGTAGTTCTCATGGCCCCCGTGATGCTCATGCATGCTAGCCTTTGTACACCATTTAGGAGCCTCGCTACTCCGGCCTGTTGGGTCTTCGGCCACCACACCACTGACCCGTATGTTATAATAGTTCTGATCACCCTTGTGTATAGCCATAAGGTCATTTTTGGGTTTAATCGCCAGTTTTTTCCACACAATTTTCTACATCTGCCGATGGCCATGGATGCCTTATTGCATGGCTTTTGTATGTGTGTATTCCAGGTGAGTTTTTTATCAAAGGTAACCCCCAAGTATTTTGCTTCCTTGGCCATTGGGATTTCTATATCCCTTAGCCTTACCGGTTTAAGCTCCCTAAGGTCTCTCTTTTTTGTGAATGCAACAATCTGTGTCTTCATGGCATTAATAGACCTTAATTATTAATAGGCCTTTCTCGAATGCACCAATTGTTCACAATATTTAGGGCTGTTTGCATTCGTTCAGAAATCACTCGTGTAAATTTCCCCTTCACTACGATTGCGAGGTCGTCCGCATATCCGAGGCAATAAAAGCCCTTGGCTGACAGTCCCTCTAGCAGCTCATCAACTAGGTTTGCCCACAGTAGAGGCGACAGTACCCCTCCCTGTGGGCAACCCTCCCCCAGGCCTTGGTGTTAGGGTGGCTTCGCCTATTGCAGATATGATCACCCTGTTTTTCAGACTGGCTTTACCCACCGACAGAGTGTTGGTGAAATACCTCGTCTTGTTACTGCTTCTACAAGAGAGTGCGTTGTAGCGTTATTGAACGCTCCTTCTATGTCCAGAAAGGCGGGCAGTGCTATCTCTTTATCCTCTATGGTTTTAGAGAGTAGTCTGTTCAAATCATCCAGTGCCAGTTCTGTTGATTTGCCGGGTTGGTACGCGTATTGACGGTCGCTGAGTGGTTTAGCTTTCAAAGCGCCGTCTCTTATATGTCTGTCAATTAGCCTTTCTAGCGTTTTAAGTAGAAAGAATGACAGACTTATGGGTCTGTATGACTTAGAGGTGAAGTCCGCAACTCTACCTATTTTGAGTAGGTATACCACTCTTACTTCTCGCCATTTTGCCGGTATGTATCCCCATGTAATACAGGCTTTGAAGATTTTACACAGATGAGGAACTAATGGTTCTATTCCCCTCTGTAAAAAGGCTGGATAGATACCATCTAAACCCGGAGATTTAAACGGTTTAAATTCTTTTATTGCCCATCTTACTTTTTCCGGTCTTGTGATTTCTGTCGCCAGTTGCCATTCTTGCCTTTTGGGCCTCACTAGCCTATGTGCTTGGCTTGCTGGCTTCTCATTGTTCGTTAGTATAGATGCCGCAGGAAAGTGGGTATTCAGAAGGACCCTGATACTCTCCTCTTTTGTGTCGGTGAAGGTTCCGTCCTCTTTTTGTAGGAAACCGACTTCTTTTTGTGCGAAACCATCCTTAGCAAGGACCTTGTGGATTCTGGAGCATGTGGGAGTATCTATGATCTCCTCGCAGAACTTCCTCCACGAGTCTCGTTTGCTTTTCGGATTTCTTTATTATGCTGAGTAAGTTTATTCCTCTCCCAGTCCTGGTTGGCCTTTGCTTTGTTGAATAGCCTTCGAACTTCAGTTCTCAGTTTCTGTAAGTTCGTACTCCACCAGGCTGTATCCGCCCTCTTTTAACGCTTTGTCTTTTCGGGGCAATTGCTCTCATAAGCCGCCATGATGGCTTCGCTTACGTGCTCTGTCGCTAATTCGATTCCGTCCACACTCTCCACCGGCGCCACACCTCCTTCTAGAGACTCCTCATAGCCATCCCAGTTTGTCTCCTTCGGGTTTCTGTATTTCACCTGAACTAGAGAGGTGTCGATATCGAACCTGATGTGTCTGTGATCCGCACACGACGGTTCATCAGACACATGCCAGTTAACAAGTGTGTCGCTAATTTTGCCCGTACTGAAAGTTACATCTAGAACTTCCTTGCGGGTTTTAGTGACAAAAGTAGGTTTATTCTCCCTGTTTATTACTATAAGTCCTTCGGATGAAATAAAATTTAGAAGAGACTCACCTCTCGGGTTTGTGTTTGTGTTTCTCCAGGTCATGTGATGCGAGTTGGTATCGCATCCTAGAATGAGTTGGAGGCCCTTATCCTCACACTATGCGGTTATATTGCCTAGCATATGAGGTGGACATCTATTCTCCTCTCCCGGAAAGTAGGCGGAGCATATTACCCAGCTCCGAGGTCCCTCTTCCGTATTGGCTGTTAGAAGCCCTGTAACAAAGCCGCCGGTGCTAAGCACCGGTATCAAAGTACATGTAATTCTATCACTGTATAAGATACATGCCCTTGGCGTTGCATCTGAGGGGTGGTATATGACCTTACCTCGTTGTATTTTCAGGCCGACGATTTTCCCACCGTGTATCCATGGGTCCTGCACCAGTGCGATATCTATGCTTTCTTGGTCAAACTTCCTGCTAAGCGTTGCCGATGCAGCTTTCGCATGCTGGAGGTTGGCCTGTAGGAACCTGATTTTTCCTTTGTTGCCCATTATGGTGGATGGGCCTCTCCTGCAAAGTACTCGGCCGAGAGCCCTTCTTCCTCCATGGGGGTCGCCCGCTCCGGGGTGGGTTTCTCTTGGAGCGTGACAACACTCGACGCGGAACTTTCGAGCTAGCTGTCCTCAGACTCTTCGGTATCAGGCTCTGTTGTCACCTCCATCGCCTGTGCTGTTGTAGAGGTTGCCGGGGTTTCATCCTCCTTGCTTTGCCTCTCTTCTTCCGTAGCTTTATCCTTGATACGGAAGCGCAAGGTTCCCATACCGAAGTAGGGTTTCATGTTAAGCTTTTGGAGCTCCTCCTTTGACTCGTCGTCAACGGCGAAGGTCCATACTGCTCCCTTTTCAGCTGGGGTTGTCCCCCAGACTATCCAGTCATTTGTCTAAAGCTTCCTGTTGCTGACTCTAAGTCTTTGCAGGATCTGCTCTGACGTTAACCTTACTCCGCATTCGTCCGGTACGAAGGTAACGCAGGTGGTAGGTTTTGGGATCTGCCTTTCTTCTAGGGCCCGGAGGGAGGCCCCTTCCCATGGCCTCAGTCCCGAGACGTTCTCCGTCAGCCACCGCGCGCTTTTCTCGTCCGCGCAGGTCACGATCAAGTGGCCCGGTTTGAACAGACACTTCACAAAGCGGACCTGTGGTCCTTGCTCTGGAATCTTTTCATAGGCCTGTAGTATGGCATGGTGTACCTTAATGAGCTTCTCTCTCTCTAGGAGTACTCTTGGGTACGCTTCGTCCACCACTGTGATCTTGACTCCTGCGATGGTCTTTTTCTTCGTGGGAGCGGTGCTTCGTGGTGTACTACCGTCTGACCTTTGCCGCTTTGGGGTCTTTGGGGGTTTTTCGCTCTTTATTGTTGTTGATGAGCTTTTCCCAAGATGACTGATCACGTTAGCCTTGATTACAGCCCTTTTGGCCTTGATGTAATCTTGTCCTTGCGCGACCAGTTTCTTAATTTTACCCTTAGAAATCCCAGAGACTCGCGCTCCTCGGATTTCTTCGTCGGACATTAGGTCGACAATCTTCTATTTAGCCACGCATCTCCTCGGCCGGACCCCTTGCCTTAGGATTTAGGTTTTTTGTGAGGTTGTCTCCTCTCGATCCGGGCGGTTAAGCCAAGATCCCCCAACACGCCGTGCTCGTGAGACATGACCACAGCAGCACGGAAGTGCCTGGTATATCGGACAGATGACCTGCTCCGTCCGGCGCCGTTTTTTATCCTGGTGCAAACCCTAAGCCACGACACGACAGCCGGGATTCAGGAGTACCCATCTTAGTCTGGGATTTCAACAGAAACCTATCCGAGATGGAAGACCCTACCAGTAGCACCGCTACCGACGGCATGGTTTTCTGTATCCTTAACGCACGCAAGCCCTATCACCCGCTCCTTCAGTCAAGCTGCCGGAGCTACGTCAAGGTGTGGATACAGCGATGGGGTTCTATTGCGCATACTATCCGCCATAGAGTTACACTAGGGCCGTATTGAAAAATTTTCTTCGACAGGTTAAAGGCGGTAATTATTTATTCTCTGTACTAATGACAATAGTTTTCTTCTGTTAGTCTTTCCTAAACACGTATGTACTCTATTTAAGAGAAAATGCGCTTAAAAATAATTAAAAGGCAATTGTAAATACTGCGACTCTCTAATTTATTATTAGTCCGGACCTGCTCTTTAGTTTAACAATATGGCCGCTACTATGCACAAAAATTTCTACTATACGAATAGCAAGTTTCACTACTGGTTGTTTAATATACTGTGCCCGTAATATTTAAAATTTATTATTTTCTTAGTGTATACAGGGTGGGGCACCACATTCGCCTCGGGTGATATACAAAAAACGGTAACACATCATATTTAAAATCTTTTTGTTGGAGTATGTGTAGCCCATTGAGAGCACGTTCTAAAATTATTTTGAAATGTACAGGGTGTCCCAAAAGAAAGTTACACATCAAAGTTATCAAAATTTAAATGGAACACCATGTATATTATTGCGCATTTCGATGACGCAGACTAAATAAAGGCAAGTTACTGTTATATTCCCTATACCTAGGTTCACCATTTTCTGAGATATTTAACAAATTTTGAAAATGTAGATCAATATTTAGAATGAGTACCTGGCGTACGTATTTAAGTTACGTGTTTCAAGTTGTATTATTTCATTAGCACAACCATTACATCTAAGATGTTTTCTAAAAATTATATAGGGTGGTTAAAATCTTACCTCTAACTGTGGCTACCATTAATGCTCAATAACTTGCTTATTTTAAATGGAACACCCTGCGTCTAACATCGTAATTCGATTTTAATTTTATTTCTCTTAAGTGTTATTAAGGTTCCCTATACCTATCTCTTATAGTTTCTTTGTAAAAGTCAATTTACGGCCGTTTGCACCGGCCCTAGTTAAATCAAGTTAAATTATAATTATAACTAAATCTTGGTTAAATTAGTTAAATAGGAATTTTTAGTTATACGGAGATCTTAACAAAAAATTTAACTATTGATTCACTTTTGTTAAGATCTCCGTGCAACTAAAATTCCGATTTAACTAAGATTTAATTTAATTATAACTTAGCTTGATTTAGCTAGGAACGGTGCAAATGGCCGTTAGTGTTTTAATTGGCGATTATATGTACAAAAAATTTAGTTAAATCAAGGTAGCTTTGGCATGATGATAATAATTTCAGATATTAATTTTGTCCAATTTATTCTTGAAAAGTAGGCAGTGGTGGATTGGATGTTGCTTCATATTTATTCTTATTACATACAAATTTTCACCATAAACTTAATACAAAAGAAAACAAAGAAAAAACAAACAACAAAAATAAATAAAATATAATAAATAACGAAATAGGTTCCATAAGGTGTAATGAGAAAATTTATTTCAAGATGCCTTTAAAATCGACAACGTTTATTATGAAACAAAAAGCACCAACATATTCTCAGTTTTTAAAAGTACGTTGTGTCTAAGTCCAAGTCCTAAACTTGTGATTTCGGAAATTTTTTAAATTTGTAGGTGTGTTGTATAAGATAAATTACGAGTATACCGGGTGGCCAACTAAGTATGGCGGTGGGTCATAACTCAGGAACGGTTTATACCACAGCTTTGGGAAAAAAATATCACTAACTAAAGTGGCCCCGAGAAATATCTGGAAATTATTTAGGCAAGTCTAGGATCACCGCGAGATAGCGTAACTGATGTACACCAAAAAATTAAATTCTTATTTTATGCAAAATTGACCAACTTAGGGTCTATCGCCATTCCATTTAATATTTTCGATAAAAAAACAAAATTTCTGAAAAAAATTAAACATATCACGTTTCTTATTAGATTGGTTTGAATTTGTAAGCACTAGATTGGAGGAGTAATGCTGTTTCCAACGATACTAAGTTTGCGAAATTCAGTTCAACAGAACCGGAGTTATAAGCGTTCCTTCAAAACCAAGTTTTCCCTCCTCCCCTTCCCTTATTTGGCAAAATATAAAAAAATTGTCCAGTGTAAAATATGCGGAATTTTTAGAAGGTTTCGATTTTGATGTTTGTGATAGACCTTAAGTTGGCAAATTTTGTATAAAATAAGAATTTAAATTTTATGTACAGTTACGCCATCAAGCTGTCATCCTACACTTCCCTAACTAATTTCCAGGCGTGTCTCGGGACTACTTTAGTCAGTGACATTTTTTTCCCGAAGCTGTACTACAAACCGTTCCTGAGATATAGCTGAACGCCATTCTTCGTTAGTCACCCAGACAATTATATAATTGTTTTTAATAAAAATTAGGTACACTTGTAGAGAATTTTCTATATATTCATAAACCTACCTATTATTAGAATATTGTACTGATCTTATAGTACAGTAAATTAATGTTCTTTCTTAAAATGTACTTAAGAGATTCCGACAGTGATAATAATAATCCTGTTCAATATCGCTTTAGACAGAGATTTAAGTTCCACTTCTTAAAGAGTGCTAAGTTTACTGAAAGATTTAGACTAAACATGCACCTATTTGAAATTTCTTCTTCAAGATATCGGATAACTCAGTGGTTATTCCAGCACAAAAATGATTGCCCTGCATTGGATTATGGGTATGGCCGACAATATGGAGTTAGCGATATGCATCGAGTTTCAACAATGACTGTATGTAGATGTAGCAATCGAACTTTAATAAGGTTGTTTCATGGACTCCAAATGTGGTCAATATTGTTAGAAAATATCACAGAATTGCAACATTTCCTAATGTCTGTGGTGTTATGAATGGACGCACTTGCAGATAAGGGATCAACATTTGTAGACAGTTATTGTGAACACTCTAAACTAAATTGTATACCTGCTCTCTCTCTCTCTTTCTGTCTGTACAAGAAAATGTTTTTATGTACTATGTAAGAATTCTAAATATCTAAAAAACTATCAATTCTAGACTACCTAGGTTATACCTTTTATGAAGCAACGAATTAATCCAATCTAAAAAGTCAACAATATATAAGTTGTTCCAGAAGAAAAAAGAAACAACATTTTGGTTCGTTACTTGCTCGTGGAATAATTTGTATACTTTTATATAATTCTAGTTTATTCTCCTATAGGCCATGTATATCACGCAGTAATTACATGTTGTGTCAACAATGAAAAACCCACAGATAAATCACGGACCCTGTATGTACTATGCTGAACGACACTGGAAATATTATTTGTATGCAGGGCAAGTCAACTACTCTGTCAGTTTCTTGTGCCTAAATGATAATAAGATATTAGTTTATTAGTTTGAGATTTTAGTCACATATACAGGTCGATAAGGAGCACATTTTGAAATTATTTGCAATTATACAGAATGGTTAAAAAAAGTTCAACATACCTAGGGAAGAGAGTTTTTTCAATAGTATGGATACCTTGTATTATATACTATTTTCAGATTCTACACAATAAGTGGCCTTTGTTAATGGTTCCCTTCATCTATCTATTGCAAATCTCGACCAAATTTAATTTTTACAAAAATACAGACTTTATCGAAAAAATTAAAAATATAGAAGACGCATATTTATAACAACTAATTTTGATCTCTTATGCTTCTAATCTATATTGTCAGAGTATGTCATATTAGCTAACTGAATAAGTAGTAATAAAATTTTCAATGCTCAAGTTTAATATTTCGATAGCAATAAATTTTCTAATACTTCTTTAATTTAATTATTTGAATATTCTTATATTAATTAATTATTTGAATACGCATTTGATGAGCTTTTTAAGTCATACGTATAAGGAAACGGTTCATTGCCAATGGACAATAACAAATAATTCATAAAAGCTGATTTTGTATAAAATATACTTTATTGTTCTTCAATTACATGTTCAATTCGACTAATTAAATCTAAAATGCCAGTATTGCAATCGTCGTAATACATTTCACAGCTACCACTAATTTTGCCATTATTCTCAGCTTCTCTATACTCGTCGTTTAAGTTTTCGTTTGTCGAGGAAGAAGGCCTAAAATACAAAGTAAATATTAGGCAACAAATTGTAAATGCTCCCGAGAAAATAAATACGTAAAAATAATATGAAAAAGATCTCCCAGCACACCGTTGGATTCTGTCACTGACATTAATGCGGTCTCACAGATTATTCTTAATAAGCAAGAATGACCAGGATAACCATGCCTAAAATTTATAAATCGGTGTTGAAATACGTACATTAAAAATTTACAACAAAGACGTACATTGTTAATTTTGTTTCCAGTAGATTATAAATCAACTTTCTATCTATGGTTTTTAATGTCTGATTGTATCCAGCTTCTTCATTTCCATGCAAAATTCTACCAGATTCATCTCTCACAACTAGTGGAGGATAATCTTCTCTAGTTTCATTTCCAGGCAGACTGTAGACGGCTTCTAGATTATATGAGAAAAACACATTTTTATTTGGTATATCTATAGGCATGGCCAACGCAAATAATATCTGAAACAAATTATTATCGGAGTCAAGATTATAATACATATTGTAAGTCATAATTGGGGAAGTCTAATTTAGTAGTATAACTTACTTCAATGCACTAACATTTTATGGGTTGTCTACATTTTTTTGTCTATATTTCCTTGGAAATGATTTTTTTAATTATTATAAATTACAACAATTTACATGTAAAAAAATAGTTGTCCTGACCAATTGACTTACGACCACACTACAGTTTAAACAAGTAGAGACGTGAAATTTGGCACATAAGTTTTTTTCTGGAAGCGTCGTTTAAGCCGATCATTTTCTTTAACTCGTTTATTTTGCGATTAATTCATGTTGTTATGTATTTCCGACCTTGTTTCAGATCTAAATTAAAAAACATAAATAGACTAAGGGATAGTATTATAAATAGTAAAAAGATGTCCGAATTTTGGAATGCACCAGCGTTTACACTTGTATATTAAAAGAGTTGTTTACTTATATTAGTAGTAAATAAGCTACTAACGCAATGTGGATAAACTTGTCCAATAATGAGGACAGGACAACGAATATTTTGCTAAACTATTTTTCTTCTGCATAATATTTCTTACTGTCCACACGGACACCTATGATCTAATCCAATACTTTCATAAGATCCAAGACGGGGGGAAAGATAATGGGATGGCAGCCGTTGAAAATAAAACAATCCTTTTTGCAATCTAAGCTTTCGTAAATTTATTATTCACTTCTTCGGAGGTCATATGTGAATGGATGTAGGCAAAATATAGAGTTACAAACTCGATTACACATCCCATTACTAGTCAGATCAACACCACTATTGTTAATAAAAAATCATCAACAAAACTTTTCAACAACTGCCATCCCATTATCTTTCCTCCCTTTTTTGGATCTTAGCGTTGTACAGCCAGTACTTCTACTCAACCTCACAATACTTTCATGTTAGAACGGGTTATTAAAGCGAAGAAAATAGATGAGTGTCTGCGATATTTTATATTTTACTTCTGGAGCTAACAAGAAAAATGTTACATTTATGTCTAAGTTTCAATATATGTAAGTATGTTTAACTTTTAACGAAAACAAGCTACTTATACCTATTCCTGTTATCAGTAAAAAATACAATGTAAACGCCTCTTCAGAAGCTGAAATTATTAATCTCAGAAAAATGTTCTGCTACTCGAGCTCTAAAACCAACGATAGTTACCAATAACTAATAAAAGGAGAAAATTTAACAAGATGTTTTTTAACGAATAATTTATTGAATAGATTTATTTCCTTTCATTCCCGCTTAGAATAAATAATAATAATATAGGTAAGTCTATAGAGGAAATTAATTTACTTATTTACCAAATGAAGTCTATGTACTTTCATCATTTATACATATAATGCCTGCTCTTCAGACCCATTAGTCTGACATCCTTTCTATTCAAATCGATGGAAAAACTAATAGACAACTATATTAGAATGGAGATAATGGAGAAAGCTCCACCTTCACAAGAGTCAGCATATATACAGGGCGGGCAGATCGACAGAGGCTGCCCTGCATGAACTAGTTGGAATCATTCAGAAAACTGAAGATGATAAAGAAACAGCGATCTGTGCTTTCCTAGATATTTCAGGGGCATTTGATAACACGTCACATGACGCGGTTGAACAAGCACTTGAAGCAAGGAGAGTGAGTAAAACAGTAACACGATGGATAAGTAAAGTGTTCTCCACGAGGACAGCTGAGACGACGGTAGGTGAACAGACTATCAAAATCAGAACCTGCTCGCCTCTAATGTGGAGCCTAGTAGCAGATGAACTGCTCAACTTACAGCCTTCGGCATATAGTGTGTAGGATACGCCGATGACATTGTAATAATAGCAAAAGGCAAGTATGAGGGGATTCTTTGTGACCTAATACAAATAAGCATTAAAATCACTAGTGAATGGTGTCGATCATTGGGACTGAGCATCAACTCCGCAAAAACCACGACTGTACCTTTCACCGAGGAAGAGGAAAATTTCGAACATGAAAGATATCAACTTGGATGGATCGAATGCAAATTACAAGTTAAATAATTAAGAATAACCCTAGACTCAAAACTTCTGTGGAACAGACATATAGAACTGACAATGAATAAGGCAACAGGAGCCCTAATGATATGCTGGAATCTAGCAGGTAAAACGTAGAATGGGTAGGAGAACACTCCACGTACTCCCTAAAAGAAAACACTATCAAGTGGTATGTGGACGGTTCTAAAACCGACAAAGGAACAGGATATTTGGGCCAGGAGCCAAATATTCCGAGCCAATGCGGATATACCCCAGTGTCTTCCAAACGGAGATCATCAATGGCGTTGCAAGATGTGCTCAACCGAACCTGAATAGGAACTATCGGAAAAATCTTTAAATCTAAATCTAAAATCTAATGCCTGCTCTAAAAAACTAAAAATTTGCACTAATATGGAGTTACAAAATTTGTTTCAATAACTACTTACGCCCATGCTACTGCCTTCTGGAAAATGAAACTTCCAGTTGTAAATATTATAATAATCATCTCCATAACAAATAAATAATTGACAAGAAAGCGAAAAAAATACTAATCTAAAACAATTTCAATTAGTAATACTGAAAGTTAAATCTTTATTTAATAATTCTTACGTCGAAGTATACGAATACATGTTTGCTTATGGACAAACTATACAATGCATGAAAACGTACTGCGATATATTGTAAACGTACACGTAACGGTCCCTGGAATACTGGTTCATTACTATTAATTATCACTAAATTAAGGTTACCTGAACAAGAGAAAATTATTAAAAAAATTATACAACAGAGAAAAATTTGACTTGAATAATTGCATTTAATATTTTAGCTAATAAATATATTTGGTTAAAAGTGGCTTTTCTGATACAACACCCTTTCTTAGTGTGCTAGTGTAATTCATATCGACTTATACATATGTAGGTTGTAGGTTAAAGGGTAATGTAGATAATCGCCTCTTAATTACATTTTTAAATTAAGTTTGGCACTTTCGGTAGTCCTAGTATGAAGTAACAAGGACTCACAGGTACGTCTGTCTCAATTTTATATCTACTGTAAGAGCAATGGTAACTTCCTGTGTGGTAGCTGACAAATGGCACACTAGCGGGATCTAAACCTCCTTAATCTTAATAGTACCCTTCGTTGTTTGACTCAATAACTTAGACAAGATGTACCTAAACTGTTTTACATTACTCTTAACGATAGCATAAATATTTTTGTTGTTATATTTGTTTAGAGAAACAACTCCCATCCCCTTATTTTGTTATATACAACGACGTCGTAGTGTTAATAAAATTCATAAAATGGAATATAATTGTTGAATTTGTGACGTTATCGACATTTTTCAAAGTATTTTTTTTTCTAATTGACACAGGACTTCATTATCTATCTAGTAAGTACAAAACAGTAATATGTTACGTGAAGCTTTTTAAAAATCAGAAAAAAAACAATCATCGACTAGATGCTAAAAATGAGTCAAACCTGATATTTTGATAGCGAATTAAATTTGTATTTTGAAAGTTAGGTTATTACTTGCATTTTTGGGTTTATCCGACTATTACTAAGGTGTGTGCTTTTTTCACCACATTTGTGAATATAGTGCATCCAACATAATACTTTGAACAATCATCGCATTTACATACGTAAACAATGTGATGAGCACTCCCCTCGGTATCGAGAATTAGCTGAAATAAACGCTATTTTTAAATTACTATTGTTGGATAATAATTTTATTTTATCAGTGAGGCTAGATATGTAAATAAAAAATGCGTATTTTAATTGTTCACTATAATCAACATGTGCTACGAGCATCAGACAAAGTAGTATAGTGAAAGCTCCTTATTCACGGTTTCTTTATTCGCGATTTCGTTATTCGCGAATGCACCATTTGAGACCACTTCTTGTATTCGCGGCTAAAAAATTCTTTATTCGCTGTCCTAAAACCAATGACATATATAGACACAAACTATTTTATAGTGCAATAAAGATCGATAGCGTAAATGAAATAAGCAGTTATCACAAATGTATCTTATTGTATTTTTAGAATAACATCCTGGCATTAATTCACAAATCCATAACCACTTTTAGTTGAATAAGTCGAAAGTGTTTTGATAAACGCAGAAGTAAATACGAAAGTGAGTACCTTTGTGGGGAAGAGCATTCTGGAAAAACGCGAACATTTGGATAGGCAAATAGCGTTCCAAGACTGTAGTATAGTTCAGGCTTATTTATGATAAAATCTGTGAAACAGTTGATATATGGTTGATATATGGGTGCATGTCCCCAGCCTCGCCACCCCCTTACTTTCGAATTTTGTATATGCTATCATTTTGTGCTTTCCTATTAACCGAGTTATAGGGCTTTCTTTCTGTCGGGGCCAGGGACATGCTAGCCCCGCCACCCCCGCATTTCGAAATTTTGAATATGCTACCATTTTGTGCTTATTTTGTGCTGTTTTGTTCCGCAAAAAGAAAATTTTGTGTTTTCATATTAACCGAGTTGTATGGCTGTAGTTTTGGCGGGGCCAGAGACATGCCAGCCCCGCCACGCCCAATTTCGAAATTTCGTACATCCTATCTTCTTGTGCTTATTTTGTGCCTTTTTGTGCCGCAAAAAGAAAATTTTGTGTTTCCATATTAACCTAGTTATAGCGATTTTAAAATCCGGCCCTGGCATGTTCCCAGCCCCGCCGCCCCCTATTTCGAAATTTCGTACACGCTATCTTTTTTGTATTAACCGAGTTATAGGGCTGTCATTTTGGCGGGACCAGGGACATGCCAGCCCCGCCATCCCCAATTTCGAAATTTCGTACATGCTATCTTTTTGTGCTGCAAAAAGAAAATTTTGTGTTTCCATATTAACCGAGTTATAGCGATTTTAAAAGTTATAGCCACCCCCTATTTCGAAATTTTACACGCTATCATTTTGTGTTTATCCAAAAAGAAAATTTTGTGCTCCGATATTAACCGAGTTAGTTATAGCGATTTTAAAATCCGGCCCAGCACCGCACCACCACTCCCTATTTCGAAATTCATACGCAATCATTTTGTGCCGTTGTGTGAAGCAAAAATAAAATTTTGTATTTTCATATTAACCGCGGTCATTAACTGCATAAGTTATAGAGTTGGATTACAGTCAGGAATATTGGAAATAACAGATATTATAGTAGGGAAAACTTCGGTTATAGAAAGTGACTGATTTCAACCTTATAGGACAAGGTAATTTGACAATATGATCTTACTTGTAAAATTGTTGAATTACATATGATGCTAAATACTATGACATTAGCTCTAAATCTAGGGCAAATAGATGACGAAATTTTTGTACTAGGCGGCAATATCTAGACACCCTAAATTATTTTTATCGAAGAATCGACATTTTTTGCACATATATCAACTAAACAACATGTTGAAATGAGATTTAATATGCGCAAGTGGCATTAAATGTTATGGTATTTTAATCAGCATAAGCCCTTGAAGTCCCAACATAATTAAAACTGAGATAAAAAAGAAATTAAATATTTTGTGATTCAGTTTTGAATACATTTTTTTCTACATACCGTCAGTTATATTATAATCCTTCTCGCTTAATGCAGTAAGAAATCGATTTAAATTTGAATATTTTTCGTATTTGTTCTATAAGATAGTTTAAGAGTTTTCGTTAATGTCTTGTGTATTAATTAATTTAATTTGATTAGCAGTTCATTATTTTGCAACCTTCTGTTATTTGTTTAAGTTTAGGTTTTTTGTCCCACTTGATTTCCTAAGATACTGTTTCACTTATATGAAGCATAAATAAAACGTATTTTAGTCTGATTTATTGTTAATTTGTCCCATCATTATAACCTATAATATCATAATAGAACAGAGTTCCTTTGTTTTTTGATTTTTGTATATTCTGGCTTTTATTTTTGTATTTACATTTTAGCATTCGTTAAAAGTTCTTATAAGTTAGTTAAATAGTAAAACTAGTTATTTCTGTTCGAAAATATTGACATAAACGTAACATTATTAGAGAACGTTTTGAAAGCTTATAAAGATCGTATATATTTAGAGGGGAAGGTAGCCCCACCGACTGATGCAGTTTGGCAAGAAGTTGGTAAAGAATTAAAAATCTCCGCCAAGAATTATACGATTGTGCTAACGAATAGGTATGACGTAATAAAAGATCTATGGGTCAGATAATAATAATGAAGCCATGCAAGATGATAACAAGGCAGTTACCGACTCAGACAGCTCAGGAGCATAGAAGATCAATCTTTCATATTAAACGTTGATAATGTGACCGGAAACAATACGGCCCAATAAAATCATTTAGACGTGATGACAAATATCGATCTTATGAAGTACTAGGAAAAACTGGTCACAGATAATCTATAATAAATCTTGGGAGATTACTAAGTTATCCTGTAGATTAATTTTCAAAAGAGCAGTCGTAGCTTCTGAAGGTGAGAAGTACGTGAAAATAGAAGGACACTACAGCAAGTGTAAAGCTAAATTTTAGCAGTAATCGATAACAAGCCAGAGGAACATGATAACGTAATATTACGTTGTTCAATGAAAGGCAATTTCAACGCTGTTCATATTCTTGATGGTAGACAAAGAAACCTGTGCGGTCAAAATCGTTAACATGTTCTAAGATGGCTAAATAATAAACTGCATTTATCCGGACAATGGAAGCTCATGAGTAAATAATTGCTATTAAATTTCCAAGAAATATTCCATCGTTAAATGCACTTCGAGTTGCGAAATATAAAGCAAAAAAAGCATTCGAATTTGACAATGACCCTATATTATCGTTAAAGCAAAATACGAAAAACCATACTCCAATTATATATATATAAGAAAAATGGTCATCCACTAGGTAGTATTGATGCTACCGGTAGTCTTGTCAAAAGAGACCGATGACAACGACAATAGTATGATTAGTAATTACTCGATATTGCAGGAGACAATTTCTTTAAATGGGCTACCGAAATTGAACATTCTTGCAAAAGTGATATACAAGAGGGAAACCGAGATAATGCGCAATATCTAGAAGAAATTGTATTGCCCTTGAAGAAACTGATAATAATTTACCAATGTGGTCAAATGTTATGAATAAATATTTTGCCATCTATTAGTAGAATCTAACTTTAAAACGTTGAAAGAGTGTTTCTTTTCTGATATACATTTGCCAATCGAGATTAGATAAATTCATATTTGATCATATAAAATATCTGGATGGATCTAATAAACTTGCATCAGCACTAAATGCTACTGTAATGAAGAAAGATCCAGAACTGCAAGAACGAGACGAAATTGAAAATTGGAGAAACCAAGTAAATCCAAAAAAGCGTAAACACCATTCTTATTTGAACGCGCAGCCAAACCAATGGTCTGCACTTAATTTGAGTGAATGCTTAGATGTTACACAAATAGGTTTACTACGAAATGGCAACAGTTTGCAATTACGCTCTGTACAAGTTAATAATACCTCAACAATCATACGTGTGGTTTTGATAGTCTAGTGCAAATTATCTGCAGCACGTCTTCTGATAGCATCCATTTTAGAAATTATATAGATAATATGAAGACTAATCTTTTAGCATAAATAGTTAGTACACTAATAAAAGATGGAATATCAAAACAGATATACACAATGCGTGCAAAAATTTTAACGAACATCTTCAGTTGTAAATTTATTAACCAAAACGTTCAAGTGTACGACGCTGCTTGCTGCATTACCGATTTGTTCAACAAAATTAATGCTTTCTTCAAAGATTTTTTCACACAAAATTTAATAATCGTTATTGATTCCACCGAGAGTCTTTAAATTCAGTTGTGAGAAAAGTGCTCAACGCAATTCCTCAACAAGTTAACGGACTTACGACAACAAGACACCATATATCACTTATGAAACGCATACCTTGATAGATATGGAGTTAATCTTGTTTCCTGATATCTTGCTCATTAACGGTCAAACATATCATCTTCGCGGTGTAATTTTATATTATGTCAGCACGACAGCCCAAACTGCGGGACATTTTATTGCTTATAGTAAGCGAGCAGTTGGTTGGCAGAAATTCGACGATTTGGAGAAGACGCCTTTAAATTGTTCCTCACGGATATCTAGACTGCCTCAGGCCATAGTGTATACTTTGTAAAACAAGGGTATTATTTCTACTACTGTCACTTTACGTTTAAAGTTAATACACACGAACTGAGAAAAATGTACTTAAAAACAAAATAAAAAATGCAGAAGTAAATAAAACAAATAGGTACATAAGCAAATATTTTAACGGAATATACATAATATTTAATGGAAATAAAACGTAAAAAAGCCGCTGAAATTAGTACCCATTACAACAACAACAAAATAATAAATTAGACAGGCAGTCCATATCCAATAATTAAAGGAAAAGAAATCAAACATATAAATAAATGTTAAAAAGCAAATTATTAAAAATATCAAGTAATTACATATTTCTGATAATTCGAAACAGAAAAATTACTGTCACACCAGCAACAAAGTAATATTCTTACACATCCCGCTAGTTCCACATATACTATGTGCTACCAAAAATCATCTTATTTAGTGACATTAGTAAGTCTGATATACAGAGTTGTCTTAATTGTATCGAGCATAATAGTAAATTGAAATCAACTTTCACAACCGACCATACAGTATTCGATGCCAACTGTAACTGTTATAAAAAAGTTGTTGACAATATTAAGTCTATCACAGAGTATAACGTCAAATAGCAATCACTGAATAAAATTACAGCTGGATCGAATAGCTATGTTCCATTTATATGTTTTCTAAATATATGTAGTATAGCTAACAAATTTTCCGACTTGGAAATTATGTTTAAAGATGCCGAGGTTTATTTTTTGTGCTTAGTAGAAACCTGGCTGCAATCTGATCAAATTATATGTACATCGGTTGCTGGTCTTGATTTAAAATGCAATTTTAATAGAACATACAGCTTGGGCGGTGGTAGTTACATATTTGCGCGAAAAGATATACTAACTAATACAATTGATTTCTCAGACTATGCTATTGAAAGGCTATTTGAGGTGTCCGGATTAACTTGTACCATTAATCATAGAAACTTTTGCATCATAAGTTTGTATAGACCACCACAATCCGATTTTAACGTATTTATGGATTGCTTGAAGGGACTACTAGATTAAGGAACCTATATACAGTGTGGTCATAAAGTTTGGAACCAAGCTTATAACCGCATTATTTTACATTTTTAGGAAAAACGCTCGGACAGGTAAATTTTCTTTTTTAAAACGCCATCTTTTGACATACATTTTTTTTCTATGACGTCATTGGTTTTTAGAGTGATGACGTCATCAACCCTTTTTTAAATGGCAACCATATTATTTTTTATCGTTTTTGGTAGATCTTTATATCCTCCAAATAGTGATATAAAACAATTGGTATGTTGCATCACAATTTTTTTAAAATAATGTAAATTTAGAAAAAAAATAAGAAAATTTTATTTTTGTACAAAATTAAAATTAAATTAAAAAAAATACATCTGAAGTTAAATTTATTATAACAGTTACCGTAAATTTTCAAAATGGACCCCACCAACCAACTGACACTGTCCCAGCCGAGTGTAAATGCTTTGCGATCAATAGTAATCTGCGTTATTCGCTCCAGATCAAAACAACAGAAAAAACAACCAACAAACAAAGCGGATCGTAAAAAGCACATGTACTCATGTTACTATGTAAACAATTTACAAAAACAAAAACACGCACTTTTTTGCAAGATATTTCTTTATGACATTCTTTCTTCTTTTTATACAAATTATGTAGAACGCTAATATTTTGAAATTGTTTCTCTGGCGACAACATTGTTGAATTATTGACTTTTATTTTTGACGTTAAATTTGTTAGACATTGCGTAAAAATTGTTCATTTTCGCTAATATAAAACATGGCACATTTATCTGAGCGAGAAAGAATCGAAATTTTAATTATGGTTGGGTATGGGGACAGACAAAGAACGCATGCAGAAGCATGCGAATTGTTTAACCATGAACATCTTGATAGACCTCCAATTGCCAGGTCTACGGTGATAAAACTAGTTGAAAAGTTTACCGAAACTGAATCCGTAAAAGATCGACCACGGCAAGGTAGACCTCAAATAGAAGAAGATGTGAAATTAAATGTGCTTCTAGAAGCAGAAGAAAGGCATCATGTTTCCACCAGAAAACTTGCGTTAGCCAATCAGGTGGCTCACTCATTTGTCGTCAACTTATTTAAAAAAGAACACTATCATCCTTACAAAGTTCAACTTGTACAGGAATTACATGAGGATGACGAAGATCGTCGACTGCAGTTCTGTGAAGACGTAATGTTACGTTGTGACCAAAATGCAAATTTCTTGGAGAACATCGTCTTCTCTGATGAAGCTACGTTCTGCCTAAATGGATCTGTTCACCGCCATAATTGCAGATATTGGTTGTAGACCAATCCTCATTGGACTCAAGCGTGTCATACTCAGCCCAGAGGAAAAGTTAACGTATGGGTTGGAATGAATGGACGGCGCATTTTAGGACCATATTTTTTTGACGGAAATTTGACTGCTGTGCAATATTTAGAATTTTTAAGATTTAAATTAGTTCCAGCGCTCGCTGTTATTTTCCCAAATCACGAGGATGGTGATGTACCCCATCAAAATACTTGGTTTCAACAAGATAGGGCACCTCCCCATTATGGTGTACAGGTTCGCCACTATCTTGACGAAATATTTCCTAATAAATGGATTGGACGGAGAGGCGCCATAGAATGGCCACCTCGTTCTCCTGACCTGACTTCGTTAGACTTTTTTTTGTGAGGTTATTTGAAATCGAAAGTGTATTTTAACAAACCGAACAATTTAGAAGATTTAAAACAACGAATTCGCGTAGAAATTACACAAATATCCCCAGACATAATTGAGGTGAGTATACGAAGTGTTTACACTCGGCTGGGACAGTGTCAGTTGGTTGGTGGGGTCCATTTTGAAAATTTACGTTAACTGTTGCAATAAATTTAAGTTCAGATGTATTTTTTTTAATTTAATTTTAATTTTGTACAAAAATAAAATTTTCTTATTTTTTTTCTAAATTTATATTATTTTGAAAAAATTGTGATGCAACATACCAATTGTTTTATATCACTATTTGGAGGATATAGAGATCTACCAAAAACGATAAAAAATAATATGGTTGCCATTTAAAAAAAAGGTTGATGACGTCATCACTCTAAAAACCAATGACGTCATAGAAAAAAATTTTATGTCAAAAGATGGCGCTTTAAAAAAGAAAATTTACCTGTCCGAGCGTTTTTCCTAAAAATGTAAAATAATGAGGTTATAAGCTTGGTTCCAAACTTTATGACCACACTGTATATGTGGGGATTTCAACGTTAACTTTGGTTCAAGATCTAGGGAAGAACAGACATTAGTTATTACTATGGCAACATATGGACTACACAGGACTGTCTTCGAATTTAGAAGAGTAACTGAAACTTCGGAAAGTTTGATTGACAACATTTTCACGAACAACTTCGAATCTGTATATAGTACTGTTGAGGATACTTATTTATCGGATCACAGATATGTCAACTTATTTATACCTAGTGACACAGGAAAAGTTTCAATAAGAAGGTACATAGATAAAAGAATATTTTCTAGCCAAAACAAGGATCACTTTCAGTCTTACCTTTCGAAAGAAACTTGGTCAGCCGCGTACTCCAGCGATTCCTTTAACGAGAAGTTTCAGGCTTTCTTAAATATTCTAACCTTCCATTACAATAATACTTTTCCATATCAGCGCTTTAAGTGTTACGAGATGAATGCCAACAACTGGATCACTTCATCAGTGAAAAATTCTAGTACACGTCTGAAGGATCTATTTATATTACAAAAATCACACCCTGAACTACAAGATATATACAGGCAGGCTAAAAGGCAACACAGATCCCTAGTAAATGAATACAAAGCAAACATTCAATGATAAGTGCATCAATTCCGCTGACAATAATACAAGCGCGATGTGGAAAATAGTAAAACAGGTTACTAATAACTTCAAGCCAATTAAAACATTGAACTTATGCTTTGCGGATCATCTGTACGGGAGCCACACACTGTCGCTGATATATTTAACAATTACTACCAATCTGCACCCAGAAATCTTGTTGCGAATATTCCTAATAACTATCAGGTGGATAAAATAACTGTGATTGCAAACTCGCTAGCAGATTTTCCTTTCAGTACTGATGAATTGGTCACCGTGATGTCCAAATTGAAACACAAATGGTCTACTGGAACTGACGATCTTGCTCCTGCTATACTGAGAGATGCCCGTGCCCATATCGCCGACGTTCTCGCATATCTTGTAAATGAGTCCTTTGTGGAAGGTATATTCCCGAATGCTTTAAAAACTTCTGCTGTGGTTCCGATTTATAAGAAGGGCAGTAGAGGTGATGTTACGTATTATGGGCGTGTTGCGTTCATCTCTACCATATCCAAGATCTTCCAATATTGCATGCTTGATCGCCTTACTCCTTTTCTGGACAAATTTGACATATTGTCTGCGACACAGCACGGATTTCGCAGTGGCAGATCTACTACAACGGCATTGATAGGCTTTTATAATGAGCTAATGAAGAGCATTGAGAAACGTGCATCTCCCATTGCTATTTTCTGCGATCTCCAGAAAGCTTTTGACTGTGTACAGCATGATAAGCTAATTGAAAAGTTGCAGTGCTATGGAATACGAGGTTCTATAAGTGCATGGTTTGCATCTTATTTAAGCGTCGTAGTCAGTTCGTCAGAATTAAATTTGCAAACTATTGCGGTGATATTGGAAGGGCACGATCCCGCTGTTTACCTATAGAGCATGGCGTCCCACAAGGATCTGTGCTAGGTCCTGTGCTCTTTACCCTATACATAAACGACATAGTGCAATTTCTATCAGATGTGATTTATGTAACTATGTACGCTGACGATTTATCGATCCTTATTGCTTCCGACGAAAACACTGAAAAGTTAGCTAATGATATTATTAACCAATGGTTTACCAATAATAAACTTTCTTTGAGCCTGGAGAAAACTAAGTATCGTATTTCATACGAGACAGAGAAGAGCACCTATTTATGCATTACAGCTTGACAACCACATTCTTGCACAAGATGAATCCTAGGCGTTACCTTGCAAGAAAACTTGTTATGGACTGAACACTGTGACACTCTAGCCAACGCAAAGGCAACAAAGTCTTATCTATTTCGCCACCTACGTTCAAAATTGAGCATAAATACGCTAATGTCTGTATATTACGCGGAAGTGGAATCTAGACTAAGATACGGCATCCTGCTCTGGGGTTCATCTGCGAGTGCAAAAGAGATCTTTATAGCACAAAAAGCGGTAGTAGGATCTATAGTTGGAGCACATTTTACTGATTCGTACCGCCCGATTTTTCAATACTTTAACATATTACCTCTACAATGCCCAATGCTTACACATTTTCGAAGTTGCTTGCTATACATTCAAGAGGAAAGATTACTTTGGTAAAAGTTCGGACACCCATGGATATGAGACTAGAAGGAAGAGTGATTTACATAGACCGCAGTGCACCCTTCATATTACGAGCCAAAGTCCGGATCACCTTGGTCCTACAATTTTTAATAATCTACCATCAAATATCCGTAGAGTTGTAACAGTATATATGTTTAAATCAAGATTAAAGCAATTTTTGATGCAGCACTTGTTTTATTCTATCAATGAATACTTAACATTATAGACTCATCTCTATTTACATTATTTATATTTACTGTTTGTAATGACTTGTTACATACACTTATGTGTTGTAGTAATAAATATTATTATTATTATATTAGTTATATTCAATGGTTATATCAAGACTAAATTAACTCGTTACCACATGCAGTCTAGTTTAGATCTGTATAACAAATGTTACCGTGTTGTCGCAACCATTATTTAATAAAAAAAATCGAAAAAAACTTCAAATATACCGAAAATTATCGAAATTTCAACATGTTAAAATTGCTTCCATAGTAATCGATATGCAAGCACATAATTTTCTTTTTTCGGCACAAAGTAAGCACAAAAAGATAGCGTGTACGAAATTTCGAAATAGGCGGTGGTGGGGTTGAAGACATGCCAGGGTCGGATTTAAAAATCACTATAACTCGATTAATATGGAAGCACAATTGTTTTTGCGGCACAAAACGGCACAGCATAAGCACAAAAAGATAGCGTGTACGAAATTTCTAAATAGGGGGTTACGGAGCTGGGGACATGCCAGGGCCGGATTTTAAAATCGCTATAACTCGGTTAATATGGAAGCACAAAATTTTCTTTTTGCGGCACAAGATAAGCACAAAAAGATAGCGTGTACGAAATTTCGAAATAGGGGGGGCGGGGCTGAAGACATGCCAGGGCCGGATTTTAAAATCGCTATAACTCGGTTAATATGGAAGCACATTTTCTTTTTGCGGCACAAAATAAGCACAAAAAGATAGAACACTAAACACTTTAACCCACTAAACACCAAACAATTTTTAACTAAAACACCGACGCGTTTCAACAGCAATACTGTCATTATCAAGGCGATAATAAAACTAAATTAAAATAAAATCTACAAATACAGGTAACCTAAATGTTATGCACGGTCAATCCGATACGCATCATTAATTTCCGATTAACGAAAACAATGACGAATGCGGTATAGGTCCATTGTCACAGTTCATTACACGTGAGTTATTTTTATATATTTCTAAACTTTCGAAAACATTTAGAAACTTACAATTGTTTATTTGTCTAATTAATTTAACATTCGTATGATCGATGTTGTGATCTGTTTCAAAAATGTGTTGGGCAACGCTCGATTTCTCAATTCTATTAAATCTTTATTTAATGACGCTCTACTTGCATCCCAAAAGCAACAGGTAGATGTCTACACGGAATTGTCATAAAAACGATGTTATCTACCTACTTATTTGAATAAATAATAAGAAAAGACTTTGATTTTTTTTTCCTGGATCTGATCCTTCAAAGCTTCTATTAGCGCTTCGCATACTTCCGGGATTATAGTACCAATTAACTGCTTCGATATGCAAAAAAGGTACATCAGACTGACATACGAATCTCCTGTGGCTAAAAACCGTAAAGTTACCAACAATCTTGTCTTGACACATATTGGTTCTCGATAGTTGGATGTCGTGTGTTTTTTTGCAATTTTAGGACCAATCATTACAATGAGTTTTTCAAATGTACTTGTATCCATTCGAGAGAAGTTATTGAGTTGTCCTTTATTCTTAATTCTGGAAAAACCCTCGTTCTCTGTTAGCGAATATACGTCTTTGCCACCACCCTCGCTTTTTACGGCCTCTTCGTGATAATTTTATTTTTATAAGAACACACACCACGCGAGTACAGCATGTTATTCGTCGCTCATTGGCACCGACTAAACGAACACCGGGCAAAAACTGGAGAAACTTGCAGGACGATGTTGACAAACAGTTTGTTGACAATGTTTTCTCCCCGCCGAAACAACTTTGCCAACAGCTGCCTAAGTGTTGTTCAACTGTTGTACAATGTTTGGTTGGTCTATTCCCACCTAATATACATAGGTACTACATATGTATTTATGTTACTGTAAGTTTTATTGTTATGTATATATTGATTTTAAGGTTAAGCATTCAACAGTATTTTTTTAAATAATTTAGTAGACATAAAGCATGTTTGAAGAAAGACTTGAGGGATTGGTAAATATATAAGTGAAATATAGCGAAATCAAAGTTGTAATATATATACAAGTATTAAATATATTGTTTAGAGAAATGCCTAAACCAAAGTGTTTCACAAGAATAAATTTATACACGTTCTTGTATTTTTGAATTCAATTACTTTTACAATGGTTGTGTTCATTTAGCGGATCGGTAAGTACCGTATAGTGAAGTAGTGAACCGAATATCTAAATTGTAGGTATTGTATCATTGGCATGTAGATATTCAGTGCGGTACTTCACTATTCGGTACTTACCAGTGACTTACCAATTTGCTAACTGAACACGGCCAATGTTATGATTTGTCTGGTAGATAGGCAACCTATACCCCAGCTTATTGACGTATTGCCTATCCAAATGTTTGCATTTTCCCAGCATGCAGTTCCCCATATCGGTACCCAATTTCTGTACGTGAAAGAATGTACTTATGCTATCTATGGACCTGCCTTTTTACTATAATCTCTCAGGATTTAGTCTAATAGCCGAGCTCAAATAAGTTAAAAAGTGATGTAAAACGTTTCGATATTAAATCCTGATTGGTAAATGTACTTGCCACTTACTTCACACTATTTACGGTATTACTTATGAAATCTGGCAATGTCTACCTTTCGACCGATCTACTACTACAAATTCAAGAATAGGGATCTTGGCAGTCAAGAGAACGTTTTGGGAGAAGTGATCTATCCCTTCTCAATAGAGCGATCACTTCTTTTACGCTGCAGAATAGGGATCCAGATAAGGGTTTTTTTATTATTTTAAACATGTAGCGCCTCATCTTCCGCGCAATCGCGCACCAATTTTACCTACGCCCATCTTCGCGCGCCGGCTGCCACCCCTAAATGACAGCAAGAACTTCACGAAGGTAGGTCCCGGATTGCCGATCACAATTTTGCTTCGAATTGTTGTAGGTTTTTTATTTCGGCGGGGAATTAGTTCTTCAGTTTTTTTTTAAGTTTAGCCTTTGCATGGCATCACAGCACGTCTGCAAAATATGCAGCGCAGCACTGCAGCAGGAGCGAAGTTACGGCCGGCTTGTGGTACCTTTCGTTCGCAAGCGGAGAATCCGCCCAAACTTTTTGTTGAATCCGCCGCTGCTGTTGCCCGCAATACGTTCTATAGACACTATATAGCACGTCTGCAAAGTTTGCAACTCGGCATTGCATCTAGCACGTCTACAAAGTTTGCAACGCGGCATTGCAGCAGGACCGCAGTTAGGGCCGGCGCAATTTTCGGCTCTATTCGTGTAGGTTTAAATTGATGTACAGGGTTCCCCAAATTGAGTGGGATTGCATAGGCATCTTCCTTATTATTGAAGATAGATTTTTTCAAATGGGCAGTGTTTTGCAGTTTCATGTGCTGATTTAGAATCTGTTTGAAAAAATTCAAAATATCGAACCAATCAGTTATACGTTGCGGAAAGTTACCGGAACTGTTATCAAACTCTCTCAATTATGTTTAGCGGACAATGGTCAGCATTTTGCATATTTATTGTCTGTCAATAATTAAAATTTAGATGTTTTTTTTGTATTTCATTTGATTTTGTTTTAGTACATGCAAGTCTACTTGATTAAAATATAAAGCTGTTAATTAGGCTAGTATTTTGTTATTTAATTATAGGTTGTTACATGGATGAAAAGAGAATAAAAAACTTTAGTGATATAAAAATCCAATATGGCGCCCATTTAACTTAAGAAAATTGTTAAGGATATTTCTAAAGCCGCCATCTTGAATTTTTGTGTCATATTGATTTAAACTTGAACTAAATAGCGATTTTTAATTTTTTAACATAACTTCTGACTGGTTCGATATATTTTTTCAAAAAGATTCTAAAGCAACACATGAAACTGCAAAAAACATTACCCACTTAAATAAATCTCTATCTTCAATAATAAAGAAAATGCCCATGTAATCCCACTCGATTTGGGACATCCTGTATACGTAGCAGGTCTATTTTTCTTTATTTCCCATAAAATTAGTTATTTAAAGACCTATTTGTCAGTACACTTATTTCAGATTTGCAGTACTAAAACATATTTAAAATTAGAACAACTTCTAATTCCTTGTACCAATATAGAAATGCTCATGCGTATTTTGAACATAATAATTTTAAATATTGATTATTTTAGTACTGAAATAAGTATTGTGGCATACAGCTTTTAGTTTTCCCTTCGTATAGTTTGTGTGTTTACGTACGTCACTTTTCCACGTTCATTTTACATTAAATTTCCAATATAAGAAATTATGAGTTACATACAAATACCTACTATGTAACTAATTATAACAATAAAATAGTCAACTATTATCACCGTACTATTAGCAATTTTTAAAACACTATTTTTAATGATATTTGCGGTGATTAGTGTTACTTATATTTTTATATTATTTGATTAAAAGGAAATTAGCACAGTACATTTTATTGAAGTTTATTGAATATAACATATGTCTATTAACTAAATTACATTAGAGACCCATTAATAAAGTAGTAGTATGTATAGGCGTTTGAGTTGGGGCAGATGCTTGCCTTACGCTCATTTCCCAAGTATCAAGCAATTGAGATACTGAAAAATACTTTGGCATTTTTTTCACTCGTGCCAAAAGAGCACTTTGTACAGCCGCTAAAAATTCTGTTGCATTGTATTCATGAGCAGCCATATTACATTTTGGTGCTGTCATGGGGTAATCTTCTGGAACTATAAGCGACACAGGTGGTACACATGGAAGATGTTTATCATCCAACCAACAGATTAGTTGTATTGTTTTAGACCCAGG
The DNA here is from genome assembly GCA_023690525.1 of Holotrichia oblita. NCBI lineage: Eukaryota > Metazoa > Arthropoda > Insecta > Coleoptera > Scarabaeidae > Holotrichia > Holotrichia oblita. Next base: position 57,617,541 of record CM043017.1, read on the forward strand.
CTGTTGATTGGGGTCTAACGATACTTTAAATCGTTGATCAAGTCGAGCAATTTCACCTTGTAAAACATCAGGAATTTCACTTGCTGGTTCTTCTACTTTAATTTTCTTTAAAGGTGGTACAAGTCTGTAACAGTAAAAAATAATGTTTCTAAAATGATTGAAGTAGTGTTTTTGAAATAGATTTTATGTTAGTACATACACCATAATAAAACTTAACGGAAAACAGATATAATGTGACTATGGTAAAAGAAAAACTAACTATGACAAATCAAAAAGAAATTTGGAAGATTTGGCAAACGTCAACATCAGTCGTTAACCGACACGCTATATACAGGGTGTCCCAAGTTGAGTGGCGTATTAGAATATTTCCTAAAGTACACCAAAGAGAGCGCTGAAAATTTGGTTGCCTTGGTTTCCGGCGATGCTCTTTTTAAATAAAATAATTTTAAAGATGGCCGACTTCCGGTTATAACGGAAATCGATAGGAACTTCGTTATTTTAAATGAAACACCCCATATATTAGTGGATTTTTGGATTTTACGCAAAATTTTAGGCTAACTTTCTTAAATAAACCTTATGTCTAAAATGCACCGTTTTTGAATAATTCCACTTTTTTTTTAATAATTCGACAAATCATTGCTGGGCGGCATTCGGCCTCTCTCAGACAACGTTTGACTTACAGCCTTCAAAATTTTTATGATGAGTACTAAGGTCTAATTGTAAAGCGTTGTTGGAAAAAAAAGTCTAATATCTTACACAGGATGTTCAAAATACACTTGCCAATGTAGACAACTTCGTACCTTGGGAAGTCGCTTATTTCAAATGGAACACCCTGTATTTTATTGGGCCAATAGTTAGGACTTTTTATTCTCTTTTGATCTGTATTTACATTCCCTATATCTAACTCTTAAGGTTTTTGAGTTATTTATAATTTTTATAAAACAGACTGAGATTTGAAAAAAAAAGTTGCCATGAATTATAAAATGACATTTAGAGGGAACTATTTCACTAAAGCTAATTTAATACTGTTTATCAGTAGTTGTCATGTATAACTGTTGGATTTACACCTTTCGGAGTGACACTAAAGTAGGCATAAATAATAAAAACAGGTATGAGGAAGACTATTATTTTTAATGTCAAATTAGAAAGCAAATACGATACTGAAGCAACAAATGGGTAAAAACAGCATGGTACATATACCATTTACAAGTAGACGAAAACAGAAACCTTAGTTAAATCGTTCAATATGATCTCCATTTAGATCTAGGCAGCGGTTTAAGCGACCCATTACACCATCTGTTGTAGCGCGTAAAATTTCGTTTCCCTGTAAAGTCCCAAAGCAATTGCGCACTCTATTTTCAAGCTCTGCCCTGCTATTAACAGGGTCGAAATAGACTTCATTTTTTATTTTTCCCCACAGATAAAAGTCCATTGGCGTGAGATCGGGCGATCTCGGTGGCCACGCCCAAGGCCCACCACGTCCTATCCAGCGATCTTCAAAAAGTTCAGTGATGCACTGCCTTACTCCATTACAACTATGTGCCGGAGCTCCATCAAGCTGATACCAGCAATTTCTGTAGACATTTAGCGGTAAGCTGTCTAAGAACTCCGTTACAACCGTCCGCAAAATTTCTATGTACATTTCTGAATTTAGATTGTCGTCGTAAATAAAATAACAACATTTGTTGCCCATCAAACAAGAAAAACTTAAAACTAAATTTATTTTGGAATCCTCTTTCCCTAATTACGTGGGGATTTTCGTGGGACCAAAAATGGGAATTATGCCTGTTGAACACACCTTCGTGAGAAAATTTGGATTCGTCTGTCCAAATTATCTTTTGTAAAAAATTTACGTCTTCTTGCTGGGCCACCATAAGCATTTCACACAACTGCACTCGAAGTAATCTGTCTGTAGGTTGTAGTGCATGCACAGTTACAAATTTGAAATTGTGTAGCTTATGGTTTCTCATAATCCTGTGTATGGAAGAGCGTGGAATGCCTAAATCGTGTTCAGCGGCTCTGGTTGACGCTCGTGGAAACGCTTCAAAATAAGCCAAAACCGAAACTTCATTATCTTCATTCCCAGTAACCGGAGCAGATGTAGCTTTCTTTATTTTAACGCTACCAGTTGTTAGAAAATTGGCCAAATACCTTCTCAATTTATTTTCTGTCATCGGTGGTAGTTGAGGGTAAGTTTCATTAAAGTTTCTGCATGTTCGAGCAGCCATTCTGTTACACTGTCCATGAATAAAAAACAAATTTAAAATGCCTTCGTTTGAATAATTGTAATTATCCATTATGGTTATTATTATTATTATTATTTGTATTATTATTACTCAGTGTATTGTAATCAAACAGTAAAAACAAATTAAAGGAACAACTATTAACTTAACAATAACACTCTTCGTAATTATCAGATTAGTTTTAGAGTATTTGTTTTATTGGAAATGTCATTTTATGATTCATGGCAACTTTGTTTTTTTTCAAATCTCAGTCTGTTTTATAAAAATCATAAATAACTCAAAAACCTTAAGAGCTAGGTATAGGGAATGTAAATACAGATCAAAAGGGAATAAAAAGTCCCAACTATTGGCCTAGTAAAATACAGGGTGTCCTATTTGAAATAAGCGACTTCCCAAGGTATGAATTTGTCTACATTGGCAAGTGTATTTTGAACATCCTGTGTAAGATATTAGACTTTTTTCCAACAACGATTTACAATTAGACCTTAGTACTCATCATAAAAATTTTGAAGGCTGTAAGTCAAACGTTGTCTGAGAGAGGCCGAATGACGCCCAACAATGATTTGTCGAATTATTAAAAAAAAAGTGGAATTATTCAAAAACGGTGCATTTTAGACATAAGGTTTATTTAAGAAAGTTGGCCTAAAATTTTGCGTAAAATCCAAAAATCCACTAATATATGGGGTGTTTCATTTAAAATAACGAAGTTCCTATCGATTTCCGTTATAACCGGAAGTCGGCCATCTTTAAAATTATTTTATTTAAAAAGAGCATGGCCGGAAACCAAGGCAACCAAATTTTCAGCGCTCTCTTTGGTGTACTTTAGGAAATATTCTAATACGCCACTCAACTTGGGACACCCTGTATATCAAATGTAAATTATTTCATATTGTCATACAGCTCCATAAATCTGAAATCTCAACCGATTTAAAAAGAGCTTTTTTCTGTGAATTAAATAAATATATTAAAAACTATTTAAACGATTTGCAATATTTCAATAATTTTAGATTCTATGAAGGATAAAGTCAAAACTGTACTAGCAAAATACTATGGCATATGCAGAGAAACTCGTAAACATCCAAACAAATATGGTGCTCGGTACATAAGCCACACTTTCTTCAAGGGCTTCAATAAGGTTAAATTTTTAAAAGCATTCGGTCTGGAAAAGTAACGATTGCTTTCTGCTGAGTAGGAGCTATTACTTTAGAACAAAATTCCGGAGTTGCTCTTTTCTATGAAATTGAACCAATTACATCAAGAACGCTTAAAAGTCAAGAATACAAAATTACTCGATTTATAAGGACTAAAACATGACCTCGCCGAACTACTGAATAAAGGTATGTTCGCAGAGTAAACTAAATTAATCAGAAATTGTATGACGCACGCGTAATAAGATGTAAGCGTTCGCAGTAAAGAAATACGACATTTGATGAGTTCGAAATTAGCAGGTTGTTGTTCACAGAGTGTCGAAATTGTAGCTGGAAATTGTATTTGGACAGTCGAAAGAGTCGGTAGAAGTATCTCCAATTTAGAATTAGCGTCTGCGCACAGAAAAGTTTAGGTCTACCTGTAATACTTCTCTGCATGGCTCCAGTTTTAAAACGAAACGGCGAAACAAAATAGGATAAAATAAAAAATAAATAATACAAATATAGAAGTGAAGTATGCTGCTATAAATATAAGTGAAGTGTGCTATTACAAATATAAGTGAAATATGTACAAGTACGGGAAACCCGTTCGCACAACAAAAATACGTATTAGTTGATAATTTCGATTTTCTGGCAGCGCATGCGCATTCGACAAATTCCAATTAAACTGAAATCGCAAGAAATTCACTCTGCGAACATATGTACCTTAAAGCGACAATAAATGAAGAATAATCTTAAAATCAACTGATCTTACTATTTATTAGAGTCACTGCAATTTTGCCTGCGGAAAAAGCTACTAGATCTATTAAATACTTTTATCAAATTTTGTTTTGCATTGCAAAAGACCGGCTAAATCCAAGAAAACATAATAATTCGTATTTTCATTGTAATACATTTCAGTCAGTTTTTTTACGTTCCCCTGTAAAATTGTCCAAAATGGATTTTTATACTCTTAAAGTGCGGACAATACCATAGACAATTCGTAATAGATGATCACGATCAAAACGGCCGATTTAAAACATCTAACAGTATAGAGGGCTCTACTTGAATTAATCTCAATAAATATATTTACTTAGCTGAAATCAGACATCTTTGTTTCCTTGGTTGTGTATATATTAGCCTTCTTTAGTTATTCAAGCGTTTGGTAGTTTGCGAGAGTGATTGTTAGGGGGCGTTGTTTGGATGATGTGTCGCCTAATGTGTCGTAAAATACGATTTATAGTAAAAGCTGAGAGCCAATAGGCGTGTTTTCTGATATCAGAGATTGGGGTAAATCATCATCTTCTATCCAAGCAAGGGCAATCTTTGACTTTTCCTGGTTTATTTTAGGTAGTGTTAGATTTAGTATTGGCTTTTTAAGATTTTTGATAGAATTTTTAAGATTTTTTTTGTATTAGATAGGTTCGGTTAAGTGTAGTGAATCATTCAACACAATCTTAAGTGTAATTTTTGTGTATTTTTAGAATTAGAGACGATTATTCATTGACGCTGTCTTTGGTATTATTCTGTATTTTTATTTGTGTAAGTAAAGACAATTTATATGCTTCATTCAACTTATTAAAAACAGATTTTTTAGGATTAATACGAAGAAGTTATTAATGCAAAGCATTTGTTTTATAGATTCTTTGTCTACTTCCATCGGGGTTGTTTCTCCAAATATACACTTGCAATAATATGTAGCAGTAGAAAGTTTATAAAGATTTCGAAAAAAAAAACTAATTTTGTTGTATTTTTATAGAAGCATGACCACCAAGTGTTTCTTTTATCTTTGTAGAAAAATTAAGCGCAATACGAATGGATTAAGAACTTTTTTTTCCCGATTCCGGGATAAAAGTAGATGTGAACAACGGGGTTATAAACTCGTAATTATAAAAATTATGTCAATTATTTTTTTCAATAAAATGTAAATACACATACCGGTTGATTTCAGACATAAGATAAATAATGGCGTGAAGGGGCAAGAGGTACGAAAATTCGCTAAGAAGTGGGGACGCGTATAAGTCTCTCTATCACAGTCTAGTCTCGTCTAGTCTACAGCGCTGTGATAGACTCATACGTGTCCCCACTTCTTAGCGAATTTTCGTACCCCTTGCCCCTTCCCGCCGTTGTTTATCCTATGTCTGAAATCAACCGGCATATCATCCACACAAAAAATTGTATTAAAAAAATTTTTTTTAAGGAAATTCTGAGTTATTGCTCTTGTCGCCCAAAAATTAAAGGAAAGGTTCTTATGTCACAATCACTTTAAAACAGATGATGTTTTTGCCAAAAAACAAGTATCGAATGCTGTACCATTTCCATATTCTAGATGTGAAAATGTACGGAAAACTTATAATGTTCAATCTTTTGATGAACCAGGTCCATCAGGATTGAATACTAAAGAAAAAACATTATTTATGACACCCTCAAAATCTAGTTATCAATCTCCAAAACATAAACGAGTAGATATCAGCAATATGCCATCGCCGCACCTACTTCATAGAGGAAATTAAAATATCACCATAACAAGAGACGCTTAGTCAATATAGAGAAGAAATTGCAGGTTACACAAAATAAATTAAAAATGAAAACTACTTTAGCGGCATCACGAAAGTTAAACCAGTTACCTTTTCTGCCAAGAGCATTGACAAGAATGTAACTTTATCATAAGAACCGCAGTCCCTGGTTAATGGACGAAAATACCACAGCATTATCCATATACAAATACAAATTTATGAGGTCTGAGAGCTTTTTCACATTGGCGATTTAGCAGTGCGAGTTAACATCGCGATTAAGTCGCTCTCTATGCGGTTTACTGCACAGTCAGCCGCGCTGCTGAATCGCTAGTGTGTATAGGAATAGGGAATACATCGGTAAAATCCATGAGCGATTGTCGCGCTGCTAACTCGCACTGCTATAAATCGTCAATGTGAAAGAGCTCTAAGGGAATGATTTTACCATCACCTTCAATTATATCAAAATGGTTACAAAATTTTAAATGCAAACCTGGTATAAACAAGAGATTATTGCAGCTAGTAAAATTAAAAGTAGAAACAATGCAGAGAGTGCGTTTTGGTTTTTGATGAAATGGCTATTAAGCAATGCATAGAATATTCTCGAAATAAAGGAATTATTGAAGGAGTTGAAGATATTGGCGAACTTGGTCGTAAGGCTTTGTTAGCAAAGGAGGAATTAGTATTTTTGTACGTGGATTATATTCCTCCCGGAAATTACCTCTTTCATTTTATTTTTCATCTAATGGAATAAAAGCTGAACATTTATACGATATTGTGGTTAGAACATTGAAATCATTGAACAGTGTAGGATTAAATCCTGTCACGATTGTGTGTGGTCGATCTTCAACTAATCACAAATTATTCAAATATTTAAATATAATGTCTAAAAAAACCTTATTTTATAGCGGATAACAGAAAATAGTATGCTGCTCACCTAATTAAGAGCATTAGAAACAAGATGTTAAGTGGAAATTTTATTTATAATAGTAATTATATATCATTTGAAGATATTCGAAGAGTCTACAATATTGATCAGTGCAGTACCACCGGCAGAGCATTACCAAAACTGAAAGAAATGTATATCAATCCAAATACCTTTCAGAAAATAAATGTAAAATAGTGTTTGTGCCGCCATAAGAACAGTAAAAGAAACTGGACAAATCAAAAGTGCATCCGCAGAAGCTACAGCTTCATTTTTATCGAAGCAGTTAACAATGCATTCGATGCATTAAATAGTAGAAAATTAAGTAGCAAAAAACCATGTCAGCGGGCACTTTCTGACACAAGTGCTGAAGCAATAAGTGCATTGAACATTATTATTAAGATAATGAGATCTATAGCAAAGTTGGATAATAAGGGAGTCGTACGAAGACCGCCTTCTTTTTGAAGGAATGCGACTTACAGCAACTGGTGTAAAAGAAATATATTTAGAACAACAAAAAAGGGATATAAATTTTTGCTAATTTCTCGATTAAATCAAGATATTTTAGAAAACCAATTTTCTATTTATAGGCAAAGGGGAGGCTATTCAAGAAATCCAACAGTTTCAATGTTTCAAGCAGCATTTAAAGCTAATTCTGTAATGAATTTATTAAAGGCACTTAAGTCATCAAGTTATGAAGTTACTCCCACTGAAGATAATTTGGTTTTAACTGATATCTATAGTAATGTTGATGTCACATCTTCTGATGAACTATCAGAACTACGAACTACCACATCATCCAGTGATGAAGGTACTATAGAAAGTACTTCCACATTAGAAGATTGCTCAGGATATTTGCAGGATATTTGATGAAAACAAGTCTAGATAGATATCCCTGCAATTCTTGTAGTAATATGTTAATGTCAACAGAAGATCCAACACAAGAGACGGACATATTATTATTTAATACAAATTTTAATATAAACGATCCAGTTTCATTAAAAAAGCCAACAATACTATTGTATAATGTAACAAAAGAAGCTATGTTGACTTTTAATAAATATTTTAAGAAATATTGGATCAAATAGAGATTGGTAAAATTACCGAATATCAAAATTAATACTTCTCTCAAACAAATGGCTCCAACATGGTATACAAATGTCACATGTAAAAGTCATAAGGACTTCATAATCAACTTACTAATTAGAAATTTAGTTTAGTTTATAAGGAATACAAATATCTTTCTTCAAATATAAAATCTGAAATACTTACAAATGTCAAAAATTAAAAATTGTGAAAAATAAATAGACTCGTGGTTATATTTATGTTATCGAATAAAGGATTTACTTTTTACTGGACTTTACTTATTTTCCTAAGCAACAATTTGTGACTGAAGTTTCAACGCGACGGAAGTTAATTTTGTAACGTTCTTGTACGGTAATATTGTAGTGAATATGGTAACCCAGGTCATAGGAAAACTAGATTGTTACTATAATATTAGTATCAAATGAGTAACCGGTGTAATTTTAGTTATTTTTTAACCAACGAGTAACTTATTTCCCTTTTTGTACAGCAAATGGGTTAATTTTGTAACTGCGGTTGTAATTCAGTCGCGTAAATAATGCTGAATAAGGCTTCTTGTAAGTTAAACATCATATACGCATGCGTCTGCTAAAAGTATCGATAAATTGATCATTTGGTCACATTTAGTACTTGGATATGCTTGGCATGTGTTTAAAGTGTGGTTCTGTTTCTAACTGTTGTTTATGCTATGATCAGTGATTTCCCAATGTGATAATCATAGAATCTGGAAACGTATTAATTCTGCGGGCAGTTAAATCTTTTATACCTTAATATAATGTCTAAGTGTTTTATACCTCGATTTATTCTAGTGTTTATGTTGTATGTAGTTCAAAGAGATGGAAACTGAAATATAGATCTATGTCTACATATATATAGGCTTAAAAATATTTTCTTATTTAATTTAGCGAAGTGTCATTTTTTTAAGTGCGTTTTGATTAGCCCAATTAAATATTCAGGTATGTATAGCAGAACAGTACAACAACAAAAGGATGAACTACTAATTCCGTGGATGTAGAAACGTACGAATTTTCAGATGATTATTTTAGAAATCCGTACACGTCCCGACAAGGTTACCATCACGTGTAAATAGAAACGTCTAAATATAGTTGATACTACATAACAATAACAACATTTAAGGAAAGCATCAGCAACGTTATAATATCGTAGGCAAATACCGTGTCTGCAACGTATTGTGTACTGCTTTGGCAAAAGTATCAAGTACAGATAAATGTAACCGATTACAAAAATCCTGTAGCAAATGCAGTTGTTGGCACGTGCGTAAGAAGTGTGCGCAACGACGTTTACACAAAATTGTAACCAAACTCGTTGCACAACCTAAGTTGTATTACGGTGTTACAACCGTATTTACACCAAAATTTGCTAGCTGACAAGTCAAAATTGTATTAGTAACTTCAGTGCAATTTACAATAGGAAATGCATTTTGTCCTAGATCATTATGAAATCAATAGTACATGTCTGAAATATTGTATCAGAGCAGATATCTCGGATATTATCACATTTATAATAAATTCATAAATCATTCAAAAATTCATAAAAAATTTGAAAAATAAATAACGAATTTTCTTCATCTTACCGGTTTTCTTTTCTATCATCTTCTATCATCAAAATTTATTTCTAATCTAGATGTTGCTTGTGTTATTATGGAAATTGTAATCAACTTAGTTTTTTACCTTTTATATACATATTTTTGCTTTTTTTTCTTTTGCTATGTTGCATCATTCTTGAGATATTTACTTTTCATTGTAATTTTACATAATGTACATATGTATCTGGAGAAACATCATTTCCTTGGACCAATGTTGAAGTAGAAAACTGATTTACAATTTTCGTATTTTTTCACTCATCTACGATTTTTTCCTTATATTCCAAAGGCATAATAATTATTTCAATCATTACTATTGACTCACAATATTAAATAAATATTTGTTTAAATAAATAGTTGTTATTTTTACAAACAAAATATCTTACTCCTTTCAGAAGCATAATATCTTCATGTTTAGTATAAGGTGTCTTATTAATACTACTACTCTACTAGATCTTGTCTCGACCTTAAGAGGGCGCCGCCAAGTATCAGCGACAACAGATGGCGCCATGAGGTAAAATGCAGACCTGTGCGCAAATCTCATTATATCAAATATAGCTCAATATTTCGCGTTGAAACAATCAATTATGGATAGAAAAATCATCTGTGTCGGCAATAAGAAATTATGAAGACGATATGTATTGATTTAATCATATAAATTAACGATGTAATGTGACAGAAAAACGAAAAAAAATTGGAACCGATTCAAATTCTAATTTGTTAACGCCATGAGAAGGATAATGACAGCAATTCTTTAAAATTTCATAAGAATCTGAGCAATATTTATTGAGAAAATGAGAAAACTCTGCTAAATAAAATGTTCTTATAACCCACGTAAAGATTTCTATTGGATTCCGTCCGAAATATGTTTCAGGTGTTGCCTCAAAGATCGCGCTTCGAGCAATACTATCTTGCAGAAAAAAAAAAGCTGTGACGCTGTGTGCTGTCATTGGCCAATTCAAAAATTTAAAGCGTTGGCGGTCAGAGAGAGCGGCACCGCTGAAAATTGACCCAACTTTATCTTTTTGCTGTAGGGCGTCGTATTTTTGTAGTTGCATCCTTGTCTAGTCTAGTATAGCGAGCATTTCTTTTTTTTTGAGGCGCGAAAATTAACAAGCTTTCTCTTTTAGAGTTCCCGTTCAACGCAATAACAAAACGCACCCATAAATAGCTATTTCAATTTCAAAAACATTTAGTTTAATAATATGTAGATAGTAATCAACATGAAAAGGACTATAGTATATTATTTAATGAGCGAGTAAGGATGGCTATTACTCGTGAGGATGATTTTTGCACCACGAGCGTAGCGAGTACTGTAATTAATTCATCCAAATGAGTAATAGCCATTACTCGCGAATAAAATACTATACTTTATCTACAACTATCAGGGAAAAAAACAATATAAATTTAATAACATGTATTATTAATTTTTGTCAACATGATAATTATAATTAGTAGTAATATTACTAGTTATTAAAAGTTACAGATGGATTTTCTTTACCCGTCATATTATAAGTAATACTTTCTGTGGTAGTTGTACTTGTAATATTGTTACCACTTTGTATGGTACAGTTATTCTTGTTAATTACTTCCACAATTTTTCTTCCTCGTTCTAACTTGTTATTTATGTTGTCGTCGATGTAACCTTCGGCATAATGATGTAATTTTGACATGACAACTGAATAATATGATTCCATCGAATTGTCAATATTATTCAATTGACAAGAGTAAGAACTGTCATTACTTGTCAATATTCTCTAGTAATCCATAGATTAGCCCTTTTGCTTTGCTAAAAAGGTATAGCACGGTGCAGCACTGAACTATACTTTACACCAGATTTTTGTTCCTTTGCACGGTGTAAACAAAACCAGTGCTGCACCAGGATTGTTTATCTGCACCAGGGTAATAGCTTGTGTAAATTACACTATTTTAGATGTCAAGCATATATGTCAAAGTGATTAATGAAGGTACTTTTAACCATGCCGTTTACTTTATACTACGAATGTTATTTTTTCTTCAAACGTAACAAAATATGATCATTTTGTTACTAGTACAATAATAGACTCATTATTTTACTAGTAAAATAATGAGTCTATACCGACCAATCACAACTATTTAAAGTGACTGAACGATTATTTGACAAGTGTCAAATATTTACGAAATGCACTAGTGTTGCTGAAGGGTACCTAGATGAATCCATATCAAATAAACGAGCTACAGCAACGAGAATATTGAATCCAACGGACTATAGCTCCTATACCACGAATCCGTCACCTGGTTGTAGTGCCACTGAAAATAGAGTTGAAGCAGCTACCACTACTACTATTAACACTGATACTGAAATGAATAATAGTACAAAATATTGTAAACAACTTATGCAAAATTGTTCTGTTAATAATTGTACTTTTAATATCACCATAAATAAATAAAAATTTAAACAACGTACGTTGACAGTTGCTTGACAGATACATAGAACCTGATTTCAAGCAATGATAATACATGTTATATTTAAATGTGTATTCCGCAAGAGCGATAGAAATCGTTTGAAGAAAAAATAGTATACATCACACGGAGTAGAAAGCTTTTTGTGTCTCGCCCAATTTGCACTGTCTCGGCTATCGCCTCGACAGCAAACGTTTGGGCTCGACACAAAAATGACAGCTTTCTACTCCTAGTAATGTAATATACTATTTATTGGAATTTATGCAGTATAATTGATAAAGTAACGTTAAGTATTTATGAAACGCATGCAAAGGAGAGGTTATGTATTAAATATAAAGTAAATAGTATATTATTACGACGATATTAGGCCTTTTCCTTTGCTTTTTAGGGTAGTGCAATTTACACTACAATTTTTACAGTGCTGTAACGAAGGCGACAATGCAAAGGAACGAATTGAGTGTGGATGGATTTATAACATAACCTCAACAATCAACTTATCATAACCTGACTTGAGAAGAAACGAGTAGCACTTTTACTAATCCTTTATATAATGCTATAATAGCTATTATGTACAAGCATACTTACAAATTTAGTTAAGATAAACTCTTTTCGCAGTCTCTTTGCATATATTTATAAAAACAACTGTCAATTCCCGTTATTATAAATTATGCATTAAAGCATGAAAATTTCAATATGGATTAATTCGAAAATATTTTTCACTAATTTATTTACAAATCATACTTAATTACCTTATTCAATGGCATTTTTTAAAAGAAAATTGCTTGTGAACCGTCAAAAATTCCAATAATATTGCCGGCTATATGCCGGCTGTAATTCAACTAAAACACAACCATTTTTTTACTTTATAGTCAATACGCAACCTCTTTTTGTTTTCTCTTTACATGCGTTTTATAGATATTTAACGTTTTTGATCAATATATACTGCACAAATTCCAATAAATAACATTCGTAGTATAAAGTAAACGGCATGAATAAAAGCACCTTCATTAATCACTTTGACATATGCTTGACATTTAAAATAGTGTAATTTACACCAGCTATTACCCTGGTGCAGATAAACAATCCTGGTGCAGCACTGGTTTTGTTTACACCGTGCAAAGGAACGAGAATATGGCGTAAAGTGTAGTTCAGTGCTGCACCGTGCTACACTTTTTTAGCAAAGGAAAAGGGCTATTTATACGATATTTTTTAGTATAAATGCAACAGTAATGTTAATTAGAAGAAATCAAATCAATAATTTCAATACATGACATGTACTTATATGTCTTTTGACATTTCCTGACATTTCACTGGACTATTAAACGCTTGGGATTGGCTGTTACCAAGCAACCTTTATACGCACGCCGTGCGAAAAAGGCCCGATTATGCACGCTTATGAGTGTGTTTTGATTGGTTTATGATGCATGCATACTAAAATAGTATATTATGACACTAGTGCATAATCAAGCTTTTAAAGCACGAGTAACGAGTTTAAAGCCACGACGCGAAGCACACACATTATATAATATAGATCTGGAGGTCACTTTTATAAAGGATTAGTTAGTAACCACATAATGCCTGAATTCAGTAAGTGCTATTCGGTTTTTGTCAAGTCAGATTATGATGAGTTGATGGTTGAGATTATGTTATAAATTCATCTACACTCAATTCGATCCTTTGTATTTTTGGCTTCGTTGCAGCACTGTAAAAATTGTAGTGTAAATTGCACTACACTGAAAAGCAAAGGAAAAGGCCTAATCTGAAGCTGCTTGCTTCAGCCGGAATAGTATCTTATGTACCTATTTTAGACGGAGGGAAGGTAATACTTTTCATGGCGTGCTCGTGTTATAGAGAGCAAGCCATGAGAAGTAACTTTTCCTCCAAATAAAATATGCTATTTTTTCTTCACACATTGACAAATTTACGCAAGATTTTTCTATAAATTTACAATTGAAAATAAGCAGGTTTGCAAGGCGGTTTGGACGTTTAGACCGTTGAATAGATGTTACGAGGGTTACGAGGTGTTTCTATAGTAACTCATAAAATGTCACATTTTCATTTTTTTTTCACACCACGCCACAGCTCACAGCGATGACGCGCCTGTCAGAACCCGCCTTTATTCACCAAAAATAGGTCGTATTTGTGTAGAAAACGACGGTGTATAATAAAGTTAAAGAAGTATTAATAAATAATTAATAATAATAATAGATATTCAATTAATTTTTGAATTAAGAGAAAAAGTACAGGCATACTTCGGTTTTCGACGCTTAGGTTCCGTCGATTCCCTCTTTCGTTGATTATGAATTACAGACATGCCTCGGTTTTCGACGCATTTCTATTTGTAGTATTGAAGCCAATAAAACACGATGTTAAAATACACCAATAAAATAAATAGTATAAAGTATTCGTGGATAACTGGTCATTAAAACATTTGCTACATTTCAAGCGCTCCGGCTTCGCTGTCGTGCTTGAAAAATCGCCCGCCGCTTGGGCTGTTAATATGTACCTTTATTTAAATTTTAATGACATTACCGCCATATTCTGGAAACAATTTCTATGAAACTAAGCGCCACCTTTGAATGCAGATTCAAACCATTCATTTGCACTAGAAACAAATTTATACAAATTATTTCGAATCGTTACCGCTCGCGCCATCTCGTGGTAGTTATATATACCTCGTCGGCGCGCTCTTAATGCCTAGTTTTCATTAATACAATTAGTGGTAGAGTAATTAGTGCACTTTTTATCCGAGCTAATTCGACTCTATCTACTTTGGTAAAATTCCTGTTTTCACGTAAATTGCAAATAGTATGGTAGGTACTGGTACAGTACAGAAGATAGAGTGAAGAGAATTAAATGCCAACAATGAATCCTAAAAATCGTCGTTTAGGTTTAAAATCTCTACGAACAGCGCCGGTACATGTCGCTGGTGATTTGCTTAGAGAAATAACTGTAGCTATTGAAGAACAAACCCGAACCAAAAAAACATGGTGTAGAGATTGGATAAGAAGAAGACATAGTCACGGAGCTTCTGTAGTTCTTGTTGTTGAGGATGTAGAAGACTACAGATTGTGTCCGGAATGAGTCCAGAAAATTTCGAGGCCCTACTAGATGTAGTAGCTCCAGAAATTAAGAAATGTGACACAATGTTGCGAAATGCATTAACACCGCGAATAAAATTATTATTAATTAAATAAAGCAATATTATGTCTCGCATCCTCTAGACCCCTCAGAATAGAACATTAAAACTTCAAATGGCACTACATCATATTATTACATTTTTCGATTCTACATACTATTTGCAACAACCTTCATGTAGGACAGCTTATACCTATCCTTAACACTTTAGAAGATATCCTTTAAAGTTTTAAGGCTATTTTTTGTTACATCAACGGTTCAGTGAAACTCAAGGTTAACTATATTTGGTACAAGTGCCACTAAGTATCATCAAATACTATGTAAATATACATACGTTCAAAGAATACTTTTTTAAGTGAAGTATAGATGCCGCCGATAGTAGAACGTTAAGGATGCATATGACCAGACAAATATTGGCTGTCGATTGTGGCTGTCAATTAATTACAAATTGACGAGACATCCGACAGGTGTCATAGAAGCAATAATTTGTCTGGTCCGCTGCTTGTTTACGAACGTCCCTTGCTCCTCTACTTTAAAACTCTCTCTGTTCTGAATATACTGTGGCGCGTTCTCTGTTTCAGTAATGGAATTAACACATCTTTGACCATATTAATACTAGTATTATATCTGGTATCATGTACATGCACTATTTGATCCCCGTGTTAACAAAATTCAACATATAGTTTTTATGCCATTTTTCTTTATACAGCCGCAAAAAGTCTAACTTTTGAGAAAATAGCCCTTGAAACTTTAGAAGATATCTTCTAAAGTATTAAGGATAGGTATAGGCTGCCCTACATGAAAGTTGTTGCATATGTTGTATATTCCACAGCCACTCATATTCACCGTACAATTCTACTCAGACCACTTCATTTTTACACAAACACGGTAAATATTTCTACGACTTTCAATTTTACCATGCTCGACTAACACAATACTGTTTTCATTGGTATAGTGCCGGTAGAATAGTGTAGGAATCATGGTGGGAGTAGGCAACTGGCGGAGTTACTGTACCACCGTGCTATCCCACTCTACTCTAACGCAATTGTGCATTCTGGTCTACCATTTCCGCTTACATTTGTAGAGTTATAATGATAGTAGTTGCCCACGATACTCTACTACTAATTCTACTAATGAAAACTAGTCATAAACGACGAATTATACATTTCGTTTACCGTAAATGGAAAATAAAAGTTTGTTGCCGCGCTTCTGCGCCATCTAGGAGGATGTGTTAAACTGTATACAGGTGTACAGTTAAATGCAGGAACTTTGTTATTAAAAAATTAAACTCTTACTTATAACGCAAAAACAACGAGTTCTTATATTGTTTCTGAATATTGCTGTATATACTAATATGTTAACATTTATTAATAATAATATATTTTTTCATAAATAGTATGAATGTAAATAAACAACTTTTTCCACGAGAATTCTTTATACGATTCATATATCCCTATGTTATATCGATTGTATGTAAAAACTAAACAGTAAAAATTAAGAAGAAAACTTACTTAATTTCAGGTCCGAATAATGCCTCTAGAGTTGGTCCAAATGTTCTATGTAAAGTGTGATTAATAACAGGCGAATGAATATTTGTACTAATGGCTTCCACTAATGGATTAAAAACATGGTGTTCCTTGAAAGTAAGGTGAGAGGTTGCCGCGGAAACACTGCTATCCCCACGTTTGAAATCCATTTTTTTCAAAACAACTTCACATTTCAACAATGTTTCCAGAGGCATTCTTTGAGTCGGATTGGATAAAATTTCTAAAAGTTTCTTCATTTTTGCGGTTTTTTCCACATCTACAAAAATATATACATATACACATTGAATTTAAAAAGTACATTCACCGTAAATATTATTAGTATTATTCTAATTGTTATAGTTTTCAATTCCTACCAATTTGCAAAAATTTCGCTTCATTATCCCTGTATAGTAAGCGAAACTGTGAACAAAATTTTCAATCTCCCACAGATTTCAGCTTTCATAGATTTACAACATAAAATTCTAATATTTAAACTTTACCCTTTATTTTAACGATTAAAAATTTCCTTATATCGCATTAAAAATTTGCCACAAAATGCATGTTTCTAGTAAGAAACAATGCTGTAACTTAATGCAGACAATATAAGCAATTTGGCCTGTATTAAATTCAAAGTAAACAGAGTCGTATCATTCGCTAAATATCCGAGAAAACTAGCTATGACATTTAATAAATACTATATAATTTCATAAATAGACTACTGAAAGAATACTTACGTTCTCCATCATTTCCCATTTTCTGAATCATTTTTCTTAAGGGCTCTATAAATTTACTTAATTGGCGTACTTTATCTCTGTAAGCTTGTTCATCTTGCATAGCCATAGGACTTTGATTAGTTTGACCGGGAGTATTTAAAGAACTACTAGGGCTTGGTGCCATTCCAACTGACCTTTGACCACCCATAATATTTATTTGAGAGCTTGGAGACGGTGCTAAAGCTGGAGAAGCAACCATTTGATTAGTGGTTTGTGGACCACCCATTCCGGCAGGAGACTGCACCGATGGCGAAGGACTTTGACTAAGAAACTGCGTTGGAGTTGGATTTCGAGGAAAGTTTGCATTAGGTGCGCTCATTATCATACCTTCACCAGGTTTTCGTTGAATTGATTGCATTTGTCCCAACATTTGTGATGGCATTTGATTGGCCATTTGATTAGCCATTTGCGGTGGCATTTGATTGGACATTGGACCACCTATGCTAGATTGCATACCTTGGTTAATCTGATTAGTCAACTGATTGCTTATTTGACCACTTATTTGATTTGTAACTTGTCCTTGCAGTTGATTGGCCAATGTATTCTGCATCTGATTTGTCATCTGTGCTATACTTGCGTTTGGAATTTGACCAGCTATTGGATTCGATATTTGTCCGCCCAATTGATTCGAAATCGACCCACTATTTGGTGGTAAACCCATTGTCGGACGTGGTTGTATAGTACCTTGCATTGAACCAGACATATTTCCAGCTATATTTCCTTGCATATTAACCATCGTATTTGAAGGTCCTCTGTTTAACGACTGTAGCAGATTGGTAGCAGGCGATGGCATTTGTTGAGGACCACCCATTTGACCAGGCTGTGCCATTCCTCCCATCATCTGATTATTTCTCGACCCCTGACTTGCTAAATTTTGAAGAGCATTAATAGGATCAGGCATTCCTGGTCCCACTTGGCAACCGCTGGGACCGTTCATACCAGCACCCTTCTTCGTATCTATATATATAGTTCGTTATACGATATAAATAATCGGTAAATGATAGTAAAATATCCTTTCCCGGTTTACTTGAAAAAATAATTGTATAATATAATTTCATGTGCATCATATATTTAAGCAAAACCAGTTTAAAGATTATAATGACTCAAACTTAGTATAAAACAATTATAAAATCAAAGCAATTTTTTAGGTACTCCAGCAAGTATTTTTTATATTTACAACATATATCAATTAAATAACATAACAAAAATAGCAAATCAATTAGACAAAAGTAAACTGACATTACAGTAAATGATTCATGTAATGTGCAATAAGAGTAAGTACAAATACAAATTAATATTATGAGTCAAATTTTCAATATTTTACTAATATGATTTGAGAGATTGTAGTATTTTATTGGTTACTACTGTTACTATACAGACCCTTAAGTATAATTACACATTTGGCATGATTTATTTTCCTTTGTTAGTAAGATTTTTCTAACGACTCAAGGTGACTTCTAACATAAGCCAAATACAACGATTTAATAGCGTCAACACTTGTGAAGTCACGGGTATTTCTGATTAGAAAACCCGGCATTTAAAGCGCTTTTTCACATTGATTAACAATGTGAAACTTGAAATATAATTTCTCATCAAATATAACTCCTAAGTCTCTGATTGTACGTATCTGCTTAATATTCATAGCATCTAAAGTATAGTTAAAATACATTGTCGAATACTTTCTTCGAAACCGCAAAAACTTGTACTCACTATAATTTAACTTCAACTGGTTAATTAACGTCTAATTAACAATTTTATTAAGATCGTCCTGAAGCATTAAACAGTCATCATAGGAACTAATCACACGATATATCTTTAAATCATCCGCATACATAAGTGACGAACTATTTACGTCATTTGTAATATCATTCACAAATAAATTAAATAATAAAGTACCTTGGGGTACTCCCCTAATTGGAGAAAAAGGTGTAGAACTACATCCCAATATTGTACGTCATTTCGACGATTCAAGAGATAACTCCTGAATAGTTGAATTAAATTAGAGTCAATACAAAATGCATGTAGCTTACGTAAAATTATATTATAAGATACCATATCAAATGCCTTAGTAAAATCAGTATAGATAATATCTACGTACTTTCCACAATCCAAAGCTTCAGGTACATGCTGTGCAAATAAACATAAGGTCGTAGCTGTAGATCTACCGTTAAAAAATCCATGTTGGCTTTTATTAATTAATCCCTTCACACGAGCAAACATATATTTAGTTATTATACCTTCAAAAATTTTGGCAGTTAGAAATGATGGCAATCGGGCGGTAATTTGCGACCTTCTCGATCTTTACACTCTTAAATACAGGTGCAATCTTTGTACATTTCCAACAATCAGAGAACCTCATACTCTTTAGAATATTATTACATACCAATTGCAGCGGGTAGACAAGTGTGTGTATACAGTCTTTCACAACAAAAGCTGGAATATTATCAAGTCCCATTGTTATTTTGGGCTTAAGTTTCTGAGTAGCACTAAAGATATCCTGCTCCGACAGTCTTCAAATCAAAGCTAGTGGAATTCAAGTTAGCGTCTGCAACATAACCATTGAAAACACCATCAATCCTATAAACCGAAGCAAAGAAGGATGCAAAGATATTCACTATGTCGGTAGGACTGGAATATGTGATATTGTATTTCACATTATTCTACTAGTTTTTCTTTTACTACCGATATATTTCCACATTCCTGATGGCTCATGTATGTAATGTTTTCCTGTATATTAACAAGGTATCTTGAATAAGAATCTACAATTTCCTGTTTTATTTGATTTCGTCATTCCTTGATTTTCAGTTTGTAATCATTGGATCTTATTCGTTTGTTGAGCTTTAAGTAATGTTTCTTGATCTTAATATTTCCGATAGTATTCGGAGTAAACCAAGATGGGTATGTTTTTTTACCATTCTTCTATTTTGGGATGCAGCTGTTCATTATTGTATACAAGCGCCCATGAAAAGCATTACACATACTAGTGATATCTCTGTAATTCTTAAGAAATTGCCAATTTGTATTAAAGAGAGAACTATAAAGCGTTTTATAATCTGCACGCTTAAAATTATAGTTCATACATGTGTACATACAAGTAGGTATACTATAGGCGCATCACCGCAGCCAGTTTTCGTGGACACCCTGTATAAGCTGTATTTTGACAGCTAAAACCTGTGTAAAACCACCAAATTGTCATAATTATGACAGTTTGACAGGTTTTAGCTGTCAAAATACAGCTTATACAGGGTGTCCACGAGGACTGGCTGCGGTGATCCGCCTATAGTATACCTACTCATACAAGCTTTAGTTCTAGTAACTGGTAGTACGGAGTTCTGGAGTAAAACGCTCTTTAACATCTAGATTCAAGAACACATATTTATGGAGTGACTCGACTATTGTATTCGCATGAATTAAGACAGATCCAAATAGATTAAAAGTGTTTGTGGCAAACAGAGTTACAAAAATTCAAAATCGTACCAATGATTGTAGGTGGAGTCATGCAAGTTCTTCAGACAATCCTGCTGGTGTAATATCGAGAGGAGCAACCGCTCTGGTGAGCAAATTATGGTGGAATGATCCTAAATGATTGGAACAAGAACAATGGCCAATAAAAGATCTACTTGAAATATCAATAACGGAGTTAAAGTCAAATATTACATTATTTATACGCTAAGGTGAGTTTAAATTACTTACAAGTATTCTACTTGGAGTAAACTACAACGTGTAGTAGCATATTGCTTACGTTTTGTTAAGAACTATAACCGCACTACTGTCAAGATATATGACGAGATAGACGTATCAGAATTGGATTCAGCAACAGAAATTATAATTCGCATGGTTCAAGAAGAATCATTTCCAAGAGAGGCACGTGCACTGAGAAGAGGGCAAACTCTGTATAGTAAGGGTCAACTTCTTAGTTTCAATCAGGGGTGCAGATAAAATGGGCTTAATAAGAGTAGGAGGTACCCTATGAGAAACATTCTCCAATTTCCTGTTAAACGTCATATGCCGAACTTAATTTTCAATCATGAACATATTAGAAATCATCATTGTGAACCAGAACATTTATTATCACTTGTGCGAACAAGATTTTGGCCTATTTCTAGCAGACAATGTGCAAAACGCATAGTACACGTATGGCATCAAATCATTTTCGGTTTATTCCTAAGCATGCAGAACACATTATGGGCAATTTACCCACCTCTCGCGTTAGCGAGTAATGAGTTGCAAGCAGCTATGATAGAATGTTTTGAGACAAAGCTTTACATTATTTTTACAAATGTATATACATAATTGTTAATTTATCAGCTGCTTTCGATTTGCCACAATTCTCACTTTTCCTCACATCACTTCTCACTTCATTCTCACACGATTCTCACTTCCGCAAAACAAATCACTTACTCACTTGCAAATAAAACGATGCTTATTAGTGAGGAAAGATAACTGAGGTGAGAATTGTGGCAAATCGAAAGCAGCTATCGTTCTAGTGAATGTATTGGAGTAAGGGGATATCCTATTGAAAAACAAAAATTATTTTTGTTTTTGCAATATCAAATCGAGAATTTGTGACGCTTATCTTGTACATTACCAAGATAGATTTGTGACCTTTTAGAATAAAACTTTAATCAGATACATGTACAAGTTGTTTCAAACTCACGAGGAACTATAGAGCCCTCACTTCTTATAAGAGGGTTTAAATTTGTTGTTAAATTTTGGTCTGAATCATAATTTAATAAAAATCTTGAATAGGTTTAAGACCTACTCGATTATACTGGAAAAATAAGAATATCATTTTTAATTTTTAGATATCTTATACCGTAAACGACAATTTTAATTCCGTATTCAAAATAGCAAGAGAGGGTAAGCGCCCAGTATAAAATAAAGACAAATATTTTGCTATGATGCCAAATATTTTATTTGTAGTGGAGAATGTGAAAGTATGCTCTTGCTCAACGATGTATAAACATGCAACAAGTAAATTAACACTATATGAGCAAAAATTATTTAGATAAGGGATTGCCATGATTAAAAAAACTAATGTTTTTGATAGGTTCAGTTTTTTGTTAATGTTAATTAAATGTCAGCTTCGATTCGAAGTTTTATTTGACAGGAATTAAATGTCAGTTTCAATTTAAAACTTTACTCGACATGATATTTTCACAATTACATAAACGATTCATCATTGAATCTTATTTTCGTAATGGAAATGGAGATACAGTACTGTAGCTTGCCTGGTTGAATTTCGACAACAGTTTCCTGATTTTGTGTTGGTGGAAGTTTTTTTGAATGTGGTCCGGAATTGTGTGCGACTGTTCAGAGAAACAGCAAGTGTAACACATGAGCGGTGGTGATAGGTCAACAGTCCGTACAGAGCAAACTATTGAAAATGTTCGAGAAATTATTAACGCAGCACCAACAACATTACATTTAAAATAACTCTTAAACTCGACGACATAAGTATTGTTACTATTTATTTGACAAGCTGATTAGCTTAGGTACATAACCTATACAATTTCAACTACTGACGATGACTTAAACACACACGGTACGTTCAGAATTCCAAAGCAACCTTTTATCTAAATAGTTTTCGCTCATATGGTATATATTACAATAAAACTTAAGAAACATCTATTTCGCATAACATTCTAATTTATACACCGGACTTTTTTTTGCTCTATCTCGTGAATTTTTTCCTGAAGGCTTATTTCCATTTCCCTCTTCTTCAATTCTAAAATATCTCTTTCGAGCTCTTCTTTCTCGAGACGTACTTTTAAAATCTTCAATTTAATTTCTTCTGTTTCAATACTACACTCTTTTTTTCTTTTTAAAGGTGATGTCATCCTAGTCTGTACTGTGTCTTCTCTGCAAAATGTCCGAGTCTTCTCTGCTAAATGTTCAAATGAAATGGTATCTATAAATGTAGATGGTCGGCCTTCCACAGCAACATATGTAGACACCTTCAAAAGAAATATGTTTGTTTTTTTATTGTATTAAATATACGTATTACACTTGCATCTGTTGCTTTATTGTTGTTTTCAGCACTAGCGTACATCTCAATTCTGTTATCAGATACATCTGCAATCACAAATTAGTAATCAGTAACAATGACTACAACTAACAGGTGTTACACATGAAATGAGAAAGAACTATTTTGTAATTTTAACTTAGTTTAATTAATATATTAAAAATTATACAAACTTATATTGTATTACATAAAAGAATAAACTAAATTCATTACATATTGCGAACGGATCACCTTCTTCTATAGATCGCAACATTGGCCGAATCTTTGCCATCATTGTTCGGACAACAGTCATGTCTAAGGATTTTATTTTTTGTTTAATACGTTGTTTTAATTGATTTGGTTTTTTAGCTTGCCAACCATTATCATATACTGCCTGAGACAATATAACCTAAAAGTCTTCAATAGGACGCGCTTTAGGTATATTGGGTGGATTACAATTCTCAGGCATGTATATTATACTATTGGCTTGAAATCATTCAACTGTTGCTTTCGCATAGTGGCAACGAGCGGAATCGGGCCAAAAGACGTATTCGTCATTGGTATGATATTTTTGTATGTACACTGGCGAAGTTATAACTACTGCTTGCGAGTCTCGAATAACAACATCAGAAATTCCTTTAGAAGAAATACCCAGCCAAACTAAGACTTTTGAGGGAACTTTTTTTGCTAGCGTACATAAGGTGAAATTGTAGTTTTATCATTTGTAAAATATCCAAAATTTCCAAGCATGTTATCATTACGTAGGGTAAAGTACTTTCTATGATGATAATCACATTTGGTGTGATGATTCTTGCGCCTTAGTTCTTTGCAACGAGGAAGGATCTTCTGTAATTGCTTATCCGTATATTTTGGAGCAGACTCGCGTTTGTAATGTTTGATATTCATTTTTTATAAATTACGGCGTACAATTTCATGACATACCTTCAACTTGATTGCTAACTTCCTTAAAGATGTATGTACCTGTGCGGTCTATCGCGTTTTTTTTAATTTTTTTAAGTTTACTGGACTCATTTTGTTTTTTCCATGACCCCTAATTCATGGTTTTGTTCACAAACACTTAAGTTAAGAGGTGCGCCTAAGAGTACGCAGTCCACAAGAGTACCCATATTCAAATTTTCTGTGTGGCAACATTGGAATAAAAAATCTGTTAGTGTAAGTTAGACACGTAGGAGCCGAGTGTGCTTGATATTAAATCACATCTTGGTTTTGCTGTGTAGTCTTTCAGCAAAGGTAAGTTAAATTATTTCACGTATATTTTTATAACTTTTCCACCGTAGTTTTTAAGGTATTATGTAGTTAACATCACTTAATTCTAGTTTGTCATTATTTATTTACTACACCCACAATGATAATGCCCTTGCCCAAGGTAAAACATGTTCAAACACGAAGCACTCGATCAAAGAAATCCGAAATTTTATTGTCTTGATCATATAAAGATAAATTATTAACAAATTTGGAATGAGGCAACTCAGTCAAACGTAAAAAGACAACTCAAAAAAAAAGGAAGAACAGCAGACGTTATGAAGGTTAGATTGATAAATATACAGTCAGAAGATATAGAAGGAGATGCTTCTTGTCCAGATTGTAATGAAAATTACAAAAGTTCTACCGCCGATTCGAGAAATTGGATGCAATGTTATAGGTTAGGTGTCAAACATGGTGGCATGAATTGTGTTCCAATTATTTAGGGCAAGGGAAGTTTTTATGTGATACCTGCGGAAATTAAACGAACCGCTAATGTAATGTTAGTGGTGCGTACTCTTAAGTTAACTAATGCGTACTCTTAAATGACGATGTCTCTAAGAGTACGTGTTTGTGTTTTTTTTATATAATTTTCTACGTACACTTTTATGAGTTAGAGAATCTATTGTTCCTTTAATATTAGTCAGCTTACATGTGTACTTACCTATGTGTTGAAGAATAAATGATTTTTTTAAATCAAATATGTGTTTTATTAAAAGACAAACGTTAAGTGAGTACTCTTAGGCATACCTCCCCTATATATCGTAGAAACAGCAAATCCTTCAGCGCGAAAATAAGTAACAATATGTATATTTTTTACTCTTTTGTCCGAAAAGCAAATTTGTTCTTTCGAAAAGTTGTTTTTGTTATAACCCATTTTCATTTAAATACTAGAAATCTATCGACTTACGGGTGCTACTGATACATTAAAGAAACACTTTGACAACTACAGTCAATTGTTTAGCTCGCGCAGATTTCTGCAGGTGCTGCCTACTTAATTCTCATTTCATGTGTGACACCCGTTATGTACTGCACTACCCGTTATGCTTGCAAATAAATCCTGATAGAGAAATACCTTGTGCTTAATATTTTCTTCCTAATAGCCGGGAAGTCGGCATATCTCTTTGAAAGTGAGTAAGCATCGACGTGATCGTACTGTTTCGCTCTTCCACTTATATTGCTTCTACAATGACATACACTGCGTGGGCCATAAAGTTTGCAACACGGAGAAAACATTTTTATTATTACAGTTGCAAAAATTATTTTACAAAAGATTGTTTCTGCATATCGGAAAACCTAAAAATCGATTTTAATATGTGACGTGACCATCACTATGGCGGCAATTTTATTATTATTTATTCATTTTTTAAGATACAAGTTAATTTTAGATCTATATGCAAAATTTGAAATATCTATCCAAATAATTACAATTACAATTTTTCTATACAAAGCTCGATAATTATGCATCATGGAGATTTGTGAAGTGTCGGATTATCAAAAACAGCGGATTACTGAGAGTTTCTTAAATATGTATACGTAGGTACTAATAAAAGAAATTTTATCTTCAATCTTAGGAATACAGAACATTTTTCTTTGCAACACTCTTAATAGAAAAAAACAATAGAATTATGTAGACGTGTATTTCTAATACATTGTATGTAGGTAGGTAGATGGATATTCGTGATGTATGAATAACGGTTGTTCTTAAATATGTCGGACTACAGAGCGTAAAATAACAGAAAACGCCGGATTATCAAACAATAGGTTCGTTTTCTATAACAGCGGATTACTGAACTTTTCGCATTAACAAACAGCGGATTATCGAGCTTGTACTGTATTAAAAAAACAAAAATATTTTATTGATTAAATAAATTTATAATAATAATAATAATTAAATTGGTAAATAATAATTAATTACTTACCAAAAGAAAACAGTGTTAATCAACGAAAAATAGGAAAAAACGTTTCAATTAGATTCGATTAGATTGGATAGAAATTTCAAATTTTGTATATGCGCTTAAAATTAAATTGTAAACAACTTTTTCAAATAACTTTTTTTAATATCCCCACTTCTTGCCCATGCGTAATAACCTTGTCAAAATTGCTACCATAGTGATCGTCATGTGACATATGTCAACATCGATTTTTAGATTTTCTAATATACAGAAACGATAAACCTATAAAGTATTCTTTTAACTGATGTTTTCCATATGTTGTCCATTGTGTATAATAGTGTGGGGTTAAGTTAGAATCACGTGTGCTCCGAATTTAAAGTATATTTAATCACATTCATTAACAAAGTATTTAATATATATATGAAAAGTTAAGCGAGGGAGAGCGAGTCCTGTTGATCGCGTATATCGTCTTAATATACAGGCTGACTGGTAGTGAAACGGTCATACTTTACAGCGTGTTAGCAGAGATCATTTGCAATAGATATAGCTCAATTTGCCACAACCAAGTCATTCGTTTTCGAGATATTGTTCACTACTTACTCTCACTCAAACTTAAAATTCCGGAAATTTTTATTTCAAATAGAATGATCTGGTTTTCTTTGCATTCTCGAAATCTAAACGTTATTTTAGAGGGAGTTTTACTAGTATTCCCTACACAGTAGAATCCCGATTATCAGAGTCGCAATTATCCGAGTTCAGGATTAACAGAGCCGACCTAAAGACCCAATGTAGTAGTATAAATCGTCGGGGCCGACGAGGAATCCCCTTGATCCGTGTGAGTGGTTCCCCAATTTATGTTTTTAGACTATTTTTAGCATGTGAATTTGCGGAATGCAGTTCGTTCTTGCGTTCGCTATAGAGAAGTATACGTATTCGCATAATTATTTCGTTGGAGTTCTAGTTAAGTGTATACGAATTGCTTTGCTTAGATATTCGTTTGCCGTCTTATAATGGAATAAAATAAGCGTAAAAAAACGTCGTTACTATTGAAGAAAAATTAAAAGCCATCAAAAAAATTAAAGCAGGAGAGCCACTTAAAAATATTGCACGAGATTATGGAGTCGGTGAGGTAACAGTTGGAGATTGGAAGAGAAACCGTACGAAAATAGAAGATTGGTGTATAAAACAAGCCTCTTCGTCTTCAAGAAGAAAATCCATGAAAACAGACGACTATGAAAAGGTCAACGAAGTTTTTTTCATGTGGTTTAACCAGCAAAGATCAAAAGTTGTGCCTCTGTCAGGTCCAATTTTACAACAGAAAGCAATAATGATTAGTAGGCAATTCCCAGAGACACACATAGGTTTACCGGCAGTTCAGGATGGCTTGACCGCTGGAAAAAAACGATACGGTGTACGTCAACTGATCGTATGCGGAGAAAAACTTTCTGCTGATGTGTCATCAATTGAAAATTTTAAGGAGGACTTTAGAAAAGCAAATCAAAGATAGTGGGTATACGTACGATCAAATTTACAACTGCGAAGAAACTGGCTTGAATTATAAAATGCTTCAATAAAAAACACTGGTATCTCGACAGGAAAAGTCAGCTCCTGGGCACAAACGAAGTAAGCAAAGATTAACCGTAATGGCATGTTCCAATGCATCTGGCAAGCCCAAACTTCTACTGATGGTGATTGGCAAGACAGCACGTCCAAGAGCTTTAAAAGACATCTCACCTAAAGCTCTGCCAGTTTATTACAAGTCAGAAGAGCGCTTGGATGGATTGGACTTTAACACCTTGAACAAGTATTGGAATACATAGAAAAAGAAGAGGATATTATCAGTAGGATAAGGAAGATTACAGTGAAAAATGTTATTTACTGGGTAAGCCTTGCTTGGGATTCTGTACGTAGTGCCACTATTAAAAATCTTGGTCAAAAGTTATTGATATAGAGAACTATGACAGTGAAGATGATATTCCGTTAAAAGAATTGGCTTTGAAATGGAGAAGCCGTGGAGAAATGTCCTCTTGAAATTTTGACAGCGAGACAGAAGAAGAACAACAAAATTTGTTTGAATTAATGCAAAACTTAAAAGGTTGCAAAAATGTTACAAGACAAGACGTTGATGAAGGGGTTACAGCAGATGATTTAGAAGAAGAAATGAGTGTTGTAGAACTAACGAATGCCTTTCGGGAAACCGAAAAATCAGATGACGACAATAACGAAGCGGCAGACTTTATAACCGCACTATTGTATATTTATTGGGGTCATTCTCCCAAAACACTCACTCAAAGTTCCGGTCATTGCAAAAATGTCAACCTTTCAGTATTCGTATAAAATGCAACACTCTTTTCAGAAAAAAATACTTGTAACCGGAAATGACATTCCCCAGTACCGAAAATGTTCATGTACTTTAAAGGTACTTTTAAAGGAAATGCATCAACGAAATAATTATACTTTTCTTTTAATTTTGAATTGATTTCGTCATTTAAGAAAAAAATTAGCTCTGTTTGTAGAATCAGTTTGATAGAAGTCATTTAGATGTTGAGTTGAAAAGTATTTGTGTATACGCAGAAAACTTATGGATAATATATTCGTGCGCTTAGTTTTAAGAGTTAGTAACTATCAGCAACTGGATATACCAACAGACCGATTATTAAGATAACCTATGCTTAAATTTGGTAAAAACACAAGAAGACCAAATTTCTTATAAAAAATAATCTGGATTGACAAAGTACAATTCCGTAGGGAAGTGATAATAAATAGAAAAAATGTATACCAGTGAGCACAGGAAACTCCATACATTTTAAAGGAATGATGAATTGGTGTTTTTATTGAATAATGAAACGCGTTATGAAATTTATAAAGAAAATTTGACAGGTCAACTCTAGGTACACATTTTAGGGCGGACTAGATCGCATTTACTGATAATTTGCCACTATATTTAGAGATAGATGGTATCAATATTAGATGAGGCTCCGGCATACTCAATTCGAAAAGCATGCTATGATGAATTAATAAATACACTGATCAATGGATTGGTCGAAACGGTCCTTGGAAATGGCCCCTCCGATCTACCCGATCTAACAACCACACATTTTTATTTGTGGAGACATATAAAAATGTGGTTTATGTCGACCTGAGGGATATGTCATTAAATACTCGACATGCTACATTCTCCATGAATGACAAATAAATCCAAAATATCGTTTCTTTACTGTAATATACATATTTCATTTGTTATTTTGCTTGATAAATATAAACTATGCGTATTCATAATACAAGTACAACATCAATTATTTTGACATCCAATGATTACTAAGATTTGAAATACATTAAAAGAGCATATTTTTCGGACTTTCACTACAGAAACATGCTAATATTGAATGATACAGAATTATTAAGTGTATTTAAAAATGTAATTCGCCAAAATTTTTCCGGTAGAGGCGTTGGTATCCTTATGTCAAATTTGACTGTAACGGGGAAAACAAATAGAAGCCGTTCACAAGTGTGTATGCCAGTGTAGCAGCCAGTGTACGCATTGTTTGTGCAAAGTTTATTCAAGTTAAGAGGAAATTTATGCAGATATATACAACATGTACAACCGAGCCGAATCAAATATTGTTTTCCCCGTTACAATAGTTCAGATTTTACCAACAGATGTCGACTACTTTGCGCATTTTAGCGAATAATATACCGGGTGTCAACGAGATCATGTATCAGTCCGCCATTTATTCATTAGTTAAAATAAAACTTTGAAATTCGGACCGTATATATGAGTGATTGGTGGGCTTCTTCAGGTGCACTCAGTTTTTCTATAGCACTTCCGGTCAAACCGGAAGTGACACTAATTTTGAATTTTTAAATACGTGTATTATTTCTGTTCATATTCTGTTTCCCCTAAAAATTTGCCATCTAATGCAGGTCAACTTTTCACATTTCTGTCAAAGATGGCGGTATCTGTTAAATTTATCCATTAAAGTGAAACTGCTTCGCAGCAATTGTCGAAATGTAACAACCATCAAAGCTAGCTTTGAAAACAATTAAGAAACGTATTTTTCACATTTTCAGATTTTCTTTTTTTTCATTTTCAAATGACAGGTACTCGTTTTTTAAAATAGTAACACCTATTTTTTATTACAGTGCCATATTGGCATAATTTTTAGCTTTCAAATGATATAAAATATGCTGTGGTTTAGTAGTAGACAGGTAGTACAAAATATAAATGTTTTAAAAGTAGTCTAATTCCAAAGCAACAGAACAATTACATTTCAAATGAAAAAAACACAGTTTCCTTCGCCAATGCGTGTAAATGTGAAAAATACGTTTGTTAATTGTTTTCAAAGCTAACTTTGATGGTTGTTACATTTCGACAATTGCTGCGAAGCAGTTTCACTTTAATGGATAAATTTAACAGATACCGCCATCTTTGACAGAAATGTCAAAAGTTGACCTGCACTAGATGGTAAATTTTTAGAAGAAACAGAATATGAACAGAAATAATACATGTTGTATTTAAAAATTCAAAATTAACGTCACTTCCGGTTTGACCGGAAGTGCCTGAGTGCACTTGAAAAAGCCCACCAATCACTCATGACTGTCCCGTAAAAAACGCCAACAATCATAATTCCGTTATTTATTGTCCGATTTTATTTAAACAAAAACTAAATTTAATGGCATCAAAAGTACTATAGAATAGCAGCGTTTTATTTGTTTTCAGTTGTTTTCATTAATGTCAAACGATATTCAATTTTTTTATTTTAAATGGCAACATATATATATTTGGCTATATTCGGATTGGATTTCTTTTTCTGAATTCAACGATGTATAATATGTCTATTTTTCATAAACGTTTACTAAAGAAAAAAACCATTTCTCAAAATCAACTTTGTTTTTAATAAATTATGTGTAAATTTTCGAATGTACCATGAAACATTGGAAATGTAACTATTATAAGAAACAAAACAAACCATTTTACAATAATTGTTCAAATTGCCCGCCACCTTGCTCAACACACATCGCACATCTCCGAATTACTCCACGACTCGCATTTAAAATACAAACGGCAGGTATTTCTTGACAAGTGTTCATAATTCTTTGTCTTAAAATGTTAACATTTTCTGGATTTGTTAAATAAACTCGATCTTGTAGATAAGCCCACAACCAAAAATCCAGGGGAGTAAGATCCGGTGAACGCGCAGGCCACGCGATAGGACCAGATGTTCCTATCCATCTATTTCCAAATTGAATGTTCAACCAATCAGTATTAACCCTGGCATTGTGCGCGGGAGCTCCATCTTGTTGATAAAATATTCTGTTTAAATTTATCAAAGCTAATTCATCTAAAAAGTTTTGGAGATTTTCGTTTAATAAAGTGTGATATTTTTCTTGATTTAAGCAACCATCTATGAAAAATGGCCCAATTAATTTATCGCCTAAAATGCCACACCAAACATTTACACTGAAACGTCTTTGAAAATTATTTTCAATGACAAACCTCGGATTATCTTGGCTCCATTGCCGATGTATGTTTCTATTGAAAATACCATTGTTGGTAAAAGTGCATTCATCAGACCAGATTATCATTCTGTAAAAATTCGGGTCTTGTTCTAGCGCATTTAAATAAAAACGACAAAACTGTATTCTTCGGCCAGGATCATTTTGTTCTAATGCATGAACTTTTCGAGCTACGTACGGTTTAAATTTGTGTTTTCTTAATATACCATAAACTGTTGTTTTTGATACTCCAATATTATGTGCAATTTCGCGAGTCGAAGTTTGAGAATTTTCTTGTACTGCAAGAAGAACATTTAATTCCTTATCTTCGGAGAATTTACGTTTTTGCGTATTTGGTTTCTTAAATGATCCATAATTTCTTAAATTCGTTTCAATTCTCTGAAATATTTTCGAATCTGGAATTTCTCTGTCCGGAAAACGAACACTGTAACGACGAACAGCTTCAAGACGGTTTTTATTACATTCAAAGAACACTTGTAACATGTCCGTTAACTCATTGTTATCCATTTTTACGTGTTGTAGCAAAACGTTCAAACAGGACAATAAAAAGATTTAATAAAGTCACATTGACACTTATCAATGTTTATAGCATTTTTGTTACTTCATGGCATACTCAAAAATTTATAAATAATAGAACACAAAGATGAATTATATTAAATGTAATTTTTTTCAATAAATGTTTATCAAAAATAGACATATTATACATCGTTGAATTCAGAAAAAAAAATCCAATCCGAATATAACCAAAAATATATATGTTGCCATTTAAAATAAAAAAATTGAATATCGTTCGACATTAATGAAAACAACTGAAAACAAATAAAACGCTACTATTCTATAGTACTTTTGATGCCATTAAATTCAGTTTTTGTTTAAATAAAATCGGACAATAAATAACGGAATTATGATTGTTGCCGTTTTTTACGGGACAGTCTGTATATACGGTTCGAATTCCAAAGTTTTATTTTAACTAATAAATAAATGGCGGGCTGATACATGATCTCGTTGACACCCGGTATACATATATAGGACGTTCCGTTTAAAAAAAGTAAGTTTCATCGATGTGAACTGTGGCATCTAATATATAATACCATAATACATAACTGATTTTAGTAGATCTCACATTCATGGCGTACCAGTTTCTGATCAGATCTGCGAACTATTAAAAAAAATCATGTACAAACAAAAGTATAGCAACGATGTATGTAACTGTGTAGCAGATATAAAAAAAGTTGAAGATTTAATCACTGAATGTTATCAAACAATAAACAGTGTAAGTTATATACAAGCATTCTAATCATAATATAAGTTGCTATAATTATGGCCAACACTGCAGATATTCGGCTATTCGGAAGAAAATATTGAGCGAAGACAAGTCCGGATTTATTTGCAGATCACTGTACGTAAAATAATTGTATTTATTTTAATACTTACCGAAGACTCAAACTATAAGAAGTTACACATTTAAAGATTAAGGGTTCAAATATTTATATATCTTTTTTACATATTAGGTGCATCTACTTTCATTGTAAACTACATCCCCCATTTTTTGACAATTCCACCTATAATATAGTCAACTTTTTATCCCTGCTATACTAGGAGTTACAAGTACAGGGCAGCGTCAACTAATTGTCATCAAATTGCCGTTCTATGTTTATATACATACATCCCAGCTTGCTAAATATAGCATTCCTACTAATAGTGACTGAGTATTACAACCACTCTGAAAAGTTGGACAGCTTTAAGTTCTATACTTTATTATCTGCTTTGTGCTTTTTATCTTTTTCTAATTTTGTCGTTCAATAATTCCAACTGAATTCCATGTCTTATTCCTATGTCTGCACGCGCATTAAATTTACTGGCAATTTCGTCTCATGCTTTATTTATTTTTCATGCATATTGTCAGTCTTTATTTTGCACAACATGAATGTGGTCTTGATCTTGTATAATTTTCAACAAACTAATTCTTTTTTCGGTATTTCTTTCGTTCATCATAATTTATAAATAGTATCGTGCAGTTACGGATTTATGATATATGACAATAAAAAAATAACAAATAGTAAGCTGTGCAAGTTTATTCTCACACTATTTATTTTACTTTCATTGTAACTTTACAATATCCAAAGCTAATTTACGCGTTTGTTATATTTATTTTTCTAATAACTACTCAGAGTTCTATTTTCTGTTATGCATACGGAATTAAAATTTAACACCTACAGCACAGTGAAAAATTGGAGAAATAAATTGTTAACTTCTTGTGCAAAATGTGCTGAAAATATGTGTATTTGTCTTTTCACCATTTCGCAAAGCATCTGAAGCATCTTCTAATTTATTTATCTAAATAGAAACCGGTTTCGTTCATTGTCTCCTTGAATAGCTTACTTTCTTCTGGACACTTTGAGCCGGTAAAGAAAGTACGACCAAGTCTTTTGACAGCCAAAGAAAACGGAATTATTTGGTTTTAGATATTTCAACTAACAAGAAACGTTTCCTTCTTCAACAGGTAAACATTATTCTCATTTATTAACGTTTATCTTTCTCATTTTTCCTCTTTGGCTGGCACAGATTTAAGTTTCTTTTTGTAGTGTACACAAATTAAACTGAAATCTGTATTTTATGTTGAAAATTCAATATAATTTGGATTCACAGGTTTTCTAAAATATGGGATTGTAAATTTTTATTACTAAAATGTATCATTTCAAACATTCTCGTAATATTTGTGCCATGTTCTTTTTTTGGGTAAATTAACAATTTTTGGTGATCCCATCGCTGTAAGGAGAGCTTCGGAAGGCTAAAAATTTTCAGCTTCAAGAGGTGAAAGGAATTCGCAATTTTAAATTACTTCCTATGAAACTCTACAGAATAAGACAGTCTTGTAGTATACGGATAACCCATATATTTTACTATATTCAAATTTTTTGAAAATTTTCAAAAAATATATGCCGCAACTCAATACTTTTTAAATATAATTAACCCTTAAGTACTAACATACCAATTTTAGCACATGGTCACGGATGTGTCGTCTGTGGGGCTACCTGGTTTTTGATTGTTTTTTGCAAAAAACAAAAAATACTGTATGTACTGCATATAAATTCATATCTTGGAATAATAGAAAGTATAAATAATACAAAACAACAAAATGCCGTTTTGATAACAGCATTTATTTCACGACCGTAGAATATAACAAAAAAAAATCGTTTTCAATCGTTTCAAACGTCAAATTAAAACAAAACTACAAAAAATATGGTTTTCCTTTCAATTCTGGAACATTATATAATCCCTTGTAAATAGATTCAAGAAACTAAGTAAAACTCTTGGTAAAACAGTTATTACAATAGCTGAAGATAATAAAAGACTTTACCATGTCACAAAGGCACAACTTCATTTGGGGGCCACTTGAAACCATTTTTCCCAAAGTAATTTTTATTATTTTTCTGTTCGTTTAATACTTCATTATTGCTTTCATCATTATTACTCTCAAAGTTTTCAGATTGTGTCATGTCCACTTTCGATAGCAAAGTCATTATCCACATCACAGACTATGTCACTTTCATATTTGTCAAACCATTTTAATAGTTTCTCCAAAATCATCATCCCCAGGACACATTGATTTGGAAAGACCCGCGTAAGAATTCATTTCAATCCCCAAATAGAAAATGTTACTCTAAGCAAAGACAGCTACATTCGTATGGACGCGTAGCCTATTAGACGATAAATGATTTTCTAATTACAATAACATCCATACTATTTGGCCCAAGGGACGATACATCAGCACTTAAGGGTTCATGAACAATTTCATATCAATTGCTTTCCATATCTATATCTTTTTTAGTGACATTTCAGAGAAATATCGAAATATCTAAGCATACTTGGTATGGTAGCATGCAGTTACGTACTGCACTCCTCTTTTAAAAAAAATGTATCAGATTTGACAGCTAACCCAACTAATAATAAAAGTTATTTGTAATATGTATTTTAATAAAATACAGTAATACTTTGATTCAGTACATTAAGGTAGTATGGTATTTTAACTTGTAGTAACACAAACGATACCAGTACCTTATGTAAAATTGCGCTTTTGGTGTCAAAGCATATAAAATTATGTTGTGAAACATCAGACTCTACATTTTAAAATGCACATAAAATTATATCGTACAATGAAAGCTTATTATATAGAAATACTTACTCATTTCTCTAACATGCAATATCAATCGTGCAACAAATCCTAAATACTCTTCTTTTGTTTTCGCTTTTTGAAAAACATGATTCTCCATTTCATGACTGTTACGGCTAGTTGTTTGCCCCGATTGCCTAATCGCTTCATCTCTAAAAAGATACTATCAAAAATATTTTTTCTCTAAGAAACCTACCCTACATTTTGGTTACAACACTTTGTCTAAATGTAGTTGTGCGCCAATCATCTGCCATCTTCTATAATGAATAAATTGAGTGTATTTTTCTTCAAAATACTGGTTGTATTGTTTAGAAATGTTTCGTTGATGATCCGGAGACGTATAAGTTAATCGTTTTAAAAGTAACGGTATCTGTAATTTAGTTTAACGAATTAATACTTCTACTTCTTACCAAACAAAATAGTTTCACAGAAAACATGAAATAGCATTCTGATTCATTCTCTGTCAGATACGTCAGATAAGTTCTCTGTAGCTTGGACACTTCCACACTTCTAAAAAAATTTTCTTCTCGTGCTTCTGCGCCATCTAGTGAAATGTGTTAAATTTAAAATAGAAACTTGTTTGTTATTGAAAAATGAATTTCTAACTTTTAAAGTCCAAATAACATACTTTTATATAATTTCTGAATATTGTTTATATATATTTTTATCAAAAATAATTTTACGGAAAACGGTGGAAAAAATAATAGCCACATTTGCCATTGCATTTAAGTTTCCTTGAGCAAAATCGTTTGTTAGGTGTTTGATGGAGAGTTGATGAGTTTCTCTTCACAAAGTCCAAAATCAAAACGGGATAGCGCTATATGCAGCAGTATCTGCTATCGCGCTTAGTGTACCAAGGCTTTAATACGCACGCGCGCGCGAGGTAGACAATACAGAAAGTTGTATCACAGTATAGTATCACAAATCACTTACAATAGATGTTCAACTCTATTTAATCAGCTGATAGAAAAAGTTGCCTGGCAAGGGGCCGGCTGGCACGATCGGGGGAGGAGGGAAATTAGGCGCAAAGGAGTAGGCAACCAGCATTACTAATCTGTATGTAATTTGCATAAGATCTAGTTGTATATTTTCATTCACGAAAATAGCTTTCTTTCTACTGACGGTTTTTGATCGATTAACGAACAATTTTATGCCAGTATGTTTGTGTTTATTAACAGATAAAATCATAGGTATAAAATTGTGCGGAAATCGATCACTAACCGTTTGTCGAAAGATAAAACCCATTATATTTCCATACAACGACGTAAACACATGAGACTTAGCCAAAAATGGATGAACGAATGAAATCGCGCGTGCGCATCGCAATGTTTAAGGAAACTGGATAGAAAAATAATTTCTTGTCGCTATCACCGCCGTTTTGACTTGCAACCCACTAAACAGACACCCCGTTCCGTCTCCTGGAAACTTCCCCCTATAAGCAAAATCGTTAGTCTTAAGTTGAACATCTATTTTAAGTGATTTGTGGTATAGTATCTAGCCAGTAGCCAGTAGCGTAGGATTGCCATAAATCCCCAAGGCCCCGTCGGAACATTTACAATTTTTCCAGTCATTATTATTATCATTTAAAATTTTTTTAATCAAACAATCATCGTATTATAAGCACAAAATATGATTTTTGAACATTTGAGATAATGTCGCTAATTTTTAGAGAACGATATCGAAAAACGGGCAAAGAGCGATTGTTGTAAAGTATCTCTCGAGTATGTGAAAGAAATTTGGAAATCGGTGAAGAAATGTAGGGTGTAGTCGGTTTTGAACATTTTTTTTCAATGTGGAACCACTGTGTGGTGCCGCTCTCCATCCCTCTCTCACTCAACTCAAGTTTCCGATCGCTACCAGTCGATCAGTAAAACAGATCTCTAGAGTTAGTTGCCAACAATTTTTTAAAACTTGGAGCTCTGCGCTCGAATATGTTTGTCGGGACATTTTATGGCTTGTCGGGACACCACTGTTAATAACGGTGACATGTCCCGATGTATCGGGACGAATGACAACCCTACAGTAGCGTCACTCGCTAAAAATTCGTGTTCTTACCCCTACCTGTTGAATGATGTGTCAAAGGCGGTGCGCATTAGTAATGTACACCAAGGGGTAGAATCATAATAAGAAAAATTTGGCTCGACTTCTCATTGGTTCTTGTAATCACATGGCAAATTTAATTCCTTGTGCTGAGGTGACAGCGTTGTAAGCATTTAGCAACCTATATTATCGACGTAACGGGAAGGCATGGAAAACGCCATATTTGATATTTCACTCCTTTTTTATCTATGATTTCACTTGTTTGTTTATCTTGCGTGGGCCCCCTTGGTTTGACTTTTGTAGTAACTGTTATTTATCTTCTTTTCGTTTATTTTAGTTTTATTTTATGTGGTATTTTCTTTATAGTATTGTATGTAGTAGTAGTTTATAGTTTTATTAGTAGTATTAGCAATAGTAATACCACTACTAATAAGTAGTTCTTTTAGGTTAGGATTCATTTTGTAAGAATTATTTTATTTTTCTATTCTTAGCATCAAGCGTTTGTTGTTGCATTTTCTTTTGTGATATTGTAGTAGTAGTAGTATTCTTTCCTTTTTATTGTTACCGAATTACATAATTTGTTATACTTAATTGAAAGTAAAATTTTGAACATTTACGGGCCACTGTGGTATTTATTAAGGTCAATTGTCGGATCTTTATTCCCCTGAGACTTTTAAGAGAGTTGGTTGTTTCAGCTCGATCCAACAACGGGTAATAGTACAATAGATTAGATTTATTTTAAAATTACTTTATGTATTAGTGTAACATATTTGAGTATGTAGCACATGTAGGTACTTATCTCTCGAACCTATTGTAACAGTTTCTTATAAAGTATTTTTATAGGTATATTATTCCACTGTATTTATACCCAGATTTTCTGATATTTGTATATAGGTACCAAATATTTCATAATTATATTAGTATAGTTATATGTTAACTATACTATTATAGTTATGAAATATTTGGTACATACTTAATAATATAATACGTAATAAAAATCTTCAATATTAATAAAGTAATCCCTTTGAATGTCCCGCCACCTGTAGATCGTTGTGCTGAAGTTGGTGGCGCACTATCTTATCAACAAAATAGAACACTGTCTCCAGTCCCGATAATATAGGTTACTTAGTGCTTACAACGCTGTCACCTCAGCACAAGGAACTAAATTTACCGTGTGATTACAATGAGAAGTCGAGCCAAATTTTTCTTATTAAGATTCCACTTCCTGATGTACACTGCTGCTTGCTGCTCTTTATTAATACGAGCGCAAATGACCATTGTGTTATGAAACACTAAGAAAATGTTAATGAACACTACTGGACTCGTTTTAAAACAATATATTAACCAAAAGTACAATAAAAACGTCACACCATAATAATATTCGTCTCTCTATTCTTATTACTCTATGCGCCATCTATATTTATTTTTTTGTAACATTACCTACTACATTAATATATTTGAATAATACATAACATTCGGCCATTCTACTATATTTTCGACCTCGAAAATTATGTTGCATAATCCAACAAATAACTAGGCCTTTTCTTAAT
Organism: Holotrichia oblita; assembly: GCA_023690525.1. Taxonomy (NCBI): domain Eukaryota; kingdom Metazoa; phylum Arthropoda; class Insecta; order Coleoptera; family Scarabaeidae; genus Holotrichia; species Holotrichia oblita. The sequence continues at coordinate 57,657,357 of CM043017.1, forward strand.
TCTAGTCATCTTGTCATCACTACTGCTTGTGTCCTTTGCCAACTTCTCTTGTGTTGCTTCTGTGTCTTCTATCTTTTCCTGTTCCTCGTCTTCATCTGTTCCTTCTTCCACTTCCGCTTCTACTTCATTTTCACTACTTGTATCTCCCACCTGAACGGCATATTTTTTTAGGCTATCCACGGATGCCACGCCTTTGTAATACTTTTGCGTCCTCTGTATCTCTGGCAAATCTTCTATTCGGTATCTGTCATATGGTAATACTTCTGTAATAAGGTAAGGACCTTTATACTTAGGCATCAACTTCCTGGATTCTCCAGTCACACCGGGTTCCCGTCTAACCATTACTAAGTCTCCAACACTAAATTCAGGCGCATTTGATCTCTTACGATTATATCTTACTCTTTGTTTTTCTTGATCGATCTTAATTTTCTCGAATGCTTGTTTTCTAGTCTCTATCACATCATGGGATTTTCCAGAACCTGGCAATGCATCATGTAAAGCATCTCCGTCAAAACTTCGTGGATCAAAATTAAATAACAGACTAAATGGTGTAGCTTTTGTAGCCTGATGTATTGTGTTATTGATGCTCCATTGAACCCTATTTACGTGCTTATCCCAATCTCTTCCATCGGCGTCATTGCTCAAAGATGCTAACGCTGGGGTAATTGTTCGATTAATCACCTCTACTTGGCCATTTGCCCTAGGAGTGGATGTGGCATTTAGTATATGAGCTATATTTTTACGCTTGCACAATTCAGTAAATGCTTTTCCGGTGAAAGCAGTTCCTCGATCGGTGATGATTCTCTGGGGTGGGCCTAGCATTGCAATGATATCTGTCAGTACCTTCACTGTCGCAGTGGCACTGGTATTTCGCACAGGTCTTAAGAATGTGAATTTAGTAAACCCATCGACTATCACGAGAAGGTAAGTATAGCCCCGCTGACCTTTTATAAATGGCCCTAAATGATCCAAGTGGATTGTGTGGAAAGGTGTACCTATTTTATCTAGTGAATGAAGTTTCCCAGGCCTTTTCCCTCCAGGAACCTTGTGATAGAGGCATTCCACACAGGATCCTATATAGCCTTTTATATAGTTTCGCATTCTAGGCCACCAGTAACGTTCTAGTGTTTTATGCAAAGTTTTTGCTAGCGCTGGATGTCCCATATCATCATGGCATGTTTTTACAATTTTCCATCTAACTTGTTTTGGTACCACCCATAACATCTTCCCATTCTGTTTTCTATACAAACGTCCATCCATCACCTCGTAGTTATTAACCAAATGTTGTTCATGTGGCGTTCTTGTAGCCTTTGACATCAACTCCATTAGATAAGTTAACTTGCTGTCGGTCTTCTGCGCCAGACAAAGCCAATCATCTTCTTCTAGTGTATTCATAAAGGTCCATAATTCATGAACAACTTCCATGTCTTCTGCCGCTCCGACTGGATTACGAGACAGAGCATCGACATGCGCCATCCTTTCTCCCGGTCTATGGACTACCTCAAATTGATACTCCTGAAGCTTCATCCACCATCGCCCAATTCTGGAATTCAGATTTCTTTTGTTGAAAGTACCCCTAAGAGCGTTACAATCTGAAATCAGAACAAATTTTAGACCAATAAGATACACGCGTAACTTTTCCAAAGCCCAAACAACACAAAGCGTTTCTAATTCACTGGAATGATAACGTTGCTCATCAGGTGTTGTTCTTCTACTGATGTACATCACTGGATATAACTTCCCGTCAGTTGCTTCTTGCAAAAGAATTGCGCCTAACCCAATTGAACTAGCGTCCGTGTGTACCTCGGTTCGCGCACTAGGGTCATACAGTTTCAATAGTTTATCACTAACCAACACTTCTTTTAGTCTTTCGAACGAGTTCTTATGCTCTTCTCCCCATTGCCACACTGCATTTTTACACAGAAGTTGACTTAGAGGTTTAGCGATAGTAGCAAAGTTTTTTACAAAACGTCTAAAATAACTTGTAAGTCCTAAAAATTGGCGCACTGCGGTTTGATTCACGGGTACAGGAAAGTTTTTAACACATGTGAGTTTATTTTTCCCTGGTCGTATTCCCGCGGCCGATACTCTAAAGCCTAAGTAATCAATTTCTTCTTGCAAAAAGTAACACTTTCGTAAATTTAACTTCAAATTTGCTCTTCTAAACACTTCTAATATTTGTTGTAGATTAGAAAGTGCTTCTTCCACACTATTACTTGGTATCAGTACGTCATCCATATACGCCATTGCAATTGTAAATCGTAGAGACCCCAAAACATTATTAATCAAACGCTGAAATATTGCGGGTCCATTAACTAACCCAAAGGGCATTTTCGTAAATTCATACGTGCCATCTGGCGTAACAAATGCGGTTTTATGTTTATGTTCATCTGCCACAGGAACTTGATAGTAACCTGAAAACATATCCAGCGTTGTAAAGTAACATTTCCCTGACAGTCGGTCTAATTGGTCGTCTATAATAGGCAGGGGATAGTTCATCTTCTTAGTGACTTTGTTCAGACCTCTATAATCGACACACATCCTCTCATCACCCGTCTTTTTCTTTACAATAAGGATAGGACTCGCGTACGCAGATGTTGAATCAATCACGATTCCTGCATGTTTCAACTCATCGACCATGAATCTCACCTTATCTCTCTCCGCATGACTCAATCGGTATGGTCTGAATGTTACCGGTTCTTCTGTCACTGTTTCTATTTCGCATTTAACGGTAGATGATACTCCCAATTCCTGCAGATTCTTAGCAAAGCAGTCATTGTAATCATGTAGTATCTTCATTAAGTTTCTCTTATCTGCCTCATTAATGTTTGGATTTAGATTTATTTCCTCTCTTGTTAGTGGTTTCTGATTTATCTTCTCTTCAATTTGGTTGTTACACGACACTATTTCAGTAGCTGCTTCACATTGGACGCCTCGAAACATCCTCTCATCCTCTTTTAGTTCGATCTCACTTCCGGTTACATTAAGTACAGGAATGTTTGTTTCGCCATTTTCATCTAACTCAATTATGCATCTGGGTACACATCTCTGATATTCCATTTGATTTTCTATGTAGACGTTTTTGGATTTCTCTAACTCCGAATATACTGTAACAAATCCAACATAATTAGCTGGGATTACACATGCTTCTTTTGCCCATAGATTTATTTTAGCTTCTGGTAATGTTGGTACCTTAAAATTTTGTAATAAGTCAATATTTGGCTGATCATCATGGAATATTCTTAAGACGTCCCCCTTTCGAACCATTACAATATGTTTTTGTTCAGTAAAAGGTTGCCCAATTACTAATGGTATCTTTTGACAGCTATTGGGTACAATTAAAATTTCTGTTTCAGCTTCAGCTTGATCAACTTTAAGGACTGCATTAAATTTACCAATTGGTTTTATTGCCCCTTCACCAAAACCCCTTATTTGCATTGGTTTAGCTAATGGTTCAATTTTAATATTTAACTCATTTGCATCTGCTTCTCTAATCATAACACATTGGCTTCCTAAATCTACGTAAGATTTTATGGGCTTACCGTTAAGTGTAGCCTCTTGGAAATATTTTAAATTAGGATCAGAACTAGCATTGGCATTAATAGTAGCTAATGAGCTTACCTGGGGTGTAGGTGTTGTGGCGATATTACCTGTAGTTTGCCTCCGGTTCTCAGAACAATATTTTGATACGTGACCATATTTCTTACAAGCAAAGCACAGAGGTTTGTTTTCTTCATTCCTGGCAGGTAGGTATGGTTTAAGCACTTTATTCGAATGCTTGGCAGGTTCTTTTGTATTTGATGGAGCTGGATATTCTGCTTTTTTATCATTCGATGTCGTTTTCCCTAAATTTCTATGTACAATTCTCTTCGTTCTTTCTTTATCCACGCCTTCATACTTATGAAGATCATGCAGCAATTGATCGAGAGAAACGTGTCTTAACCCGAACATAGCGTCGCATGCTTGCTTCGACCAAAGTCCAATTAATATCTGTTCTTTGGTTTCTTCTACGGTCAGTTTTAAGTCCATACACAATTTGACTTTCTCATGAAAGTAAGCATCCAGTCGTTCTTCTCGTTTTTGTACTTTATCAACCATTTTTTGCCATTTTATCGTAGTACTTTCTTCAAATATAAAAGTGTCGTTAAATTTTTGAACAAAATCGTCCCATGTACATATTTCATCCCTTTTCGCTTCGTACCAGTGCTTGGCACCTTCTACTAACCTTGTTCTAGCAGTTTCCAAGATGTATGCATCCGGCAGAGAATGTAATATTTGGGTGCTATTTAAATCTTTGATCCATGTTTTAGCCTTATTCAGATCACCGTCGAAGTTTGGAATGTTCTTAAATAAATCCGGAATTATCGTCATATTGTTCCCTGATACGTTCGAAGTAGGAGTCACACAAGTTACGTTGAGCTTATCTATTAATCTTTCGAGTAGGGCGTCTCTTCCCACAAGGTGCTGAATTAGACTGTTTATATTAGCATTTTCTGTTTGCAAATTAGCTGCTCCCGCATCACTAAGATTTTCAACTTCATTCGGGGATTCATCCCGTTGAAGTTCTTGATGGAACTGCTCGAATTTGTCCGCTTCGTGGCCCATTGTTTTCCCGCTATAGAATCTAACCTCACTATTGTTTTTTTCTTTTTTTTGCACTGTGATATTCAACTTGTATCATACACAATATTGTTATCGTTATCCCACTTCTGAAATGTTATGAAACACTAAGAAAATGTTAATGAACACTACTGGACTCGTTTTAAAACAATATATTAACCAAAAGTACAATAAAAACGTCACACCATAATAATATTCGTCTCTCTATTCTTATTACTCTATGCGCCATCTATATTTATTTTTTTGTAACATTACCTACTACATTAATATATTTGAATAATACATAACAATTGCGAATTTATTCCCTGCGCAAATGACCATTACGCATTTATTCCCTGCGCAAATGACCATTGTGCATTTATTCTCCGCCTGTATATTCGCCCGCTTATGTGCGAAAGCCAATGCGCAAAGGAAAACTCGGTCCCCGAAGATCAAAGGTGACGACAGAGAGTGACTCTATTGGTTAGATACTATACTGTGGTTGTATCTTACCGCCTTTGGTGTTGTACCTTATTTGTACCTTCCCACCGTTGATGTTTTCGGTAAATTTTAACATGGGCAGAATATAAAATTATCATTGCAAATTGCTTGTCAGTACATTTCCTACCTGTCATAAATTGATTGAAAATGTCGCGATACGGCGAAACTATGTTAGAAAATATATGGAAAATATGGATCAGACAGTTAAAAATAATAAACCTTTTAATACAGTGCGATCTGAAAACTACATATGGTCACAATTTATGGAATTTTGTAAAATTCGATCATATATATGTATTATTAATTCCTGTATTTTGCTTTATTATGGATTGTTATTAGGCAGCTCATAATGCTTGTCAATGATGACATTTCTTATATGTATTATATATTAGTAGTCAGTGTCGTTCCGACCGGACTCGGTTCAAAGGAACTATTCCGCACGTGGAACTAAACGGAACGAGTTCGCTGTTTTGGACCGATATCGTTCCGAGTCCGGATCTAATTGAATGTTGTCCACTGGCATTCAGTATACGTTCCGATACGATACGATATTGATATGTATGAATGTATACGGCAGCGAATGTATGTACTAATATATGATTTAGTTCCAAAGTAACGAGTCCGACGGACTCGTTCCTTTGATAAAATGGAACGAAACGGAACGAGTCCACAAAAGGAACTAGACTGCCCAACACTATTATATAGTACTCATAGATAATATAATACTAACGTACTATAGATACGGCGGAAGGTCCCGTGTACTGTCGTCAAAGTTTTGGTACTCACACATTTCACCAGGTGTCGCTGGCATTGCTTTTTGAAATTTGAAATATGACAAGCGCGAAATTGAGTGTCATTATGACATTATATTGTCATACTGATTTTGTATGTTGTGTCACAAGCGTCTTTCAAAACAGTATTATGTAGTAGAATATGGTAATTTTTGTGATATTCTTGGAGAAGATATAATATAAGTTGAAGGATTATGCACTCTACAAAAACTTTTTGAATAAAAAAGAGATAACAACAAGAACAAAAATGACGGTGTATCAAGCAGTATACTTACAAGTCTTAACCTATGAAGCAGAAAATTGGATACTTGATGAAAGACAAACAAAACGACTGCAATCCAGTGACGCATTAGACAGATGCTGACAACAACATCATTAAGAACTGAAGTAGAAGAAAAGAAACTGTAATGGTGGGGACACTTGATCAGAATGAATGAAACTAGACAGGTGAAGCGGGTATGGGAGGTAAGGAAAATCGGAGAGGACGACCCAGAAAAACGTGGAACAGCAGTACGGATGAACTTCTGAAAAAAAGAGGAAAAACATGGAACGAGGCGAAGGCCCTAGTCAGAAACAGGATAGAGTGGCGTGAATTTCTTGAATCTGTGGAACTAAATTAAGAGAACTTTACACCTCGACACCTTCGGGTATAAGAGGTCTTTGATTATGTATGTATGAAGGATTATGTTGGACGTGGTTTAGTTTAAACCTTAAATAGTAGTGTTAAATACCGCTTAAGGATGAAACATTCGTTTCTATTAAATTGACAAGAGCTGACATACTATTTTTGACATAAACCAGTGACACTTTATTTTCATATAGCATTATCCCATACAAATTGAAGCAGTACAAGAAATGTTTAATGTCTTCAAGGCGATAACACCAGATACAATATACTTCGCCAAGGAGAGTACAGTATACAACATCCAATTAATAGGTAAATACAAGATGTGTTATTAAATTCTGTTATGGTTTAGACCTACATTCTAATAGTACCCCTTAGTGGCTTTCCGAGATTGTTAAAACTTGAATATCTTTTGAGATCATTTTTATAAATTACCTAACCTTCGGTTTCGATATTACAGGTATACGTGACATATATCATCCAAATTGAAACTTCACGAGAAGCGTTAGGGAATGAAATTTTATTTCGTCGTGTTCCACGAAGATAACATTTTTGTAAAAATATTTTTAATGAAAATATAGGACAATATTCAGAAACTATATAAAAGCGCTTTGTTTTTTAGTTTAAAAGTTAGAAATTCAATTTTCAATAATAAACAAGCTTTTCGTGCCCCAGTATGGTCTGTTTTAAATTTAACACATTTCACTAGATGGCGCAGAAACACGCCAACAAAATTTTATTAGAAGTGTCCAATCTATAGAGAATGAAATGTATATAATAGTGGCTTTCGATTTGTACACCGTACAGCTCGGGAGCTGTTCCGAGTCACCTATCTGTCGTTCTATTTTGCCATGTGACTCGCACTTGTACAGCCCCGTTTCTGCTTCCTTTCACCCCTGGTGCACCAACCTTTCTGCTGGGGCGATATGCTCCCGCATGCGCACTTGCGTTTGTTTACAAAAAAGTGTTGACAATTTGAATGAAATGTAAACAAAACGAAAACTTGAAAGGTTATGTTACATCTGTGATTACATGGCCGCCACCCCACCACCCTTTATTTGTTTACACTTTATCTGTACCTGAACTGTACTGAGTTAGTTCACTGTACACGCACACGAGTAGCTCCGGAGCTGTTCCCGAGTAACCCTTATGGACAAATCGAAAGCCACTATTATTTATGATAGTACTCGTTAGAAATTAACCTCAAAATGTCGTAATTTAGCAAAGCTGCTTTATTCGTTGTATAATCTAAAGAATACAACTCTTGGTTTTGTGATTATCTGCCATCGCCGGATTGGCACTCGATATGTTGCCAAATAATTGCACTCGTCCTACGGACTCGTGGAATTAATATTTGCCAACATATCTCGTGTCAAGCCGGCGATTATCGATAATCACAAAACCACTCGTTGTATTATATATGACTATATCACTCACATATCTATCAACCAATCACACAGTTGGAATTCCTTAGCAACAGCCAATGACATCCGTTTTATAGCGAAAAAATCACGTGTGAATTTTAATAAGTGATAAAATCACTCGTGGTTTTATCAATACAAATGGAGTACTGTCAAAACGACTCATTTTCACTCACAATGCTCGCAATTACTACACATTATTATTATTATTTTCTTTGTTTCTTCTTCTTCTGAGTTACCAGCCAAATATATGCGAAGTTCTTCACTGGATCTCTTGGTGCAGAAGTAGAACACTAAACACTTTAACCCACTAAACACCAAAAAAGTTTTAACTAAAACACCGACGCGTTTCCACAGCAATGCTGTCATTATCAAGGCGATAATAAAACTAAATTAAAATAAAATCTACAACAACAGGTAACCTATAATCGGTTCGAAACCATAAAGTTCACTTGTGAAAGAGAAGAAAACGGTCAGCTACCCTTTCTAGATACTTTAGACTTTAGTAATTAGAAATAACAATAGATTAGAGTTTGACGTGTATAGAAAGGAAACCAGTACACTTCGCTACATTCCTTCAGATTCCCATCATTGTGTTCAACACAAAATGGCAAGCCTGAATTTTTTGGTCCACAGACTTCTCACTTTTTCCTTGAACAAGGCGAGGTATGAGAAAGAGCTTAAAATTATAAAAGATGCGGCTAAGTGTAATGGTTTCCAGCCTCAGCATATCTATAAGTTAATTAGGAAGTTTAATTATAAGAAAACTGTGAAAGAATCTACGACTTTTCGAGAGGATGTTAAAGCTTCACCCGTTTTGACCCTCCCTTACGCTCCCTTTATCACTAAAGGTTTGAGTAAAATCTTCAAAGAGCTAGATCTCAGAATAGTTTACAGTTCTAAGGACTAGTTTACGAAGTCTCATCGGTAACCCTAAAGATAAAATACAACCTCTAGGAAAGTCAGGTATTTACGAAATCAATTGTAAAGATTGTAATCAAAAATATATTGGGCAAACCAGGAGAGCAGTCTCAACTAGATTCAAAGAGCATATGGCTAATCTTAGATTTAATAGAATTGAGAAATCGAGCGTTGCACAACACATTTTTGAAATAGATCACAACATCGATCATACGAATGTTAAGTTAATTAGACAAATAAACAATTGTAAGTTTCTAAATGTTTTCGAAAGTTTAGAAATATATAAAAATAAGTCATGTGTAATGAACTGTGACTATGGACCTATACCGCATTCGTCATTGTTTTCGTTAATCGGAAATTAATGATGCGTATCGGTTTGACCGTGCATAACATTTAGGTTACCTGTTTTTGTAGATTTTATTTTAATTTAGTTTTATTATCGCCTTGATAATGACAGCATTGCTGTTGAAACGCGTCGGTGTTTTAGTTAAAACTTTTTTGGTGTTTAGTGGGTTAAAGTGTTTAGTGTTCAGCCAAATATATGGCAAAATGAAGACAACAAAGAGAGTAAATTACGAAAATACCCGATAACTGCGGAACTTACTAATAGCAAACTACCCACATTGCAACAAATTTTGTTCGTGATATAGTCTTTTTAAATACAACGCGTGACCAAGATTTTTCTTTGATAAAATTGATTTGGATAATTTGTTCGTGCTTGTTTATCTTAAATAATTTCACTCGCCCTTCGGGCTCGTGAAATTATTATCTTACAAGCACTTACAAACTAACCAAATCAATTTTATCGATAAAATCTTGGTCACTTGTTATATTACCTATGACTATATCACTCACATATCTGTCAACCAATCACACAGTTGGAATTGCTTAGCAAAAGCCAATGACATTTGTTTTATAGCGAAAAAATCACGTGTGAATTTTAATAAGTGATAAAATCACTCGTGGTTTTATTAATACAAATGGAGTACTGTCAAAACGACTCATTTTCACTCACAATGCTCGCAATTACGACACAAAGCAAATCTTGTTTATTTTCTTTTGGTTTTCTCTTCTTCTGAGTTACCAGCCAAATACATGGCAAAATGAACACAACCTAAGTGAGTAAATTACGAAAATATCCGATAACTGTGGAACTTACTAATAGCAAAGTACATTGCAACAAATTTTGTTCGTGATATAGTTTTTTAAATAGAACGCGTGACCAAGATTTTTCTTTGATAAAATTGATTTGGATAATTTGTTCGTGCTTGTTGATCTTAAATAATTTTACTTGCCCTTCGAGCTCGTGAAACTATTATCTCAACAAGCACTTACAAATTATCCAAATCCATTTTATCGGAAAATCTTGGTCACTTGTTATATTACTTATGACTATATCACTCACATTTCTGTCAACCAATCACACAGTTGGAATTTCTTAGCAATAGCCAATGACATTCATTTTATAGCGAAAAAATCACGTGTGAATTTTAATAATTTAATTTTAATATCAATACAGGAGTACTGTCAAAATGGCTCATTTTCACTCACAATGCTCGCAATTACAAAGCAAATCTTGTTTATTTTTTTTGTTTCCTCTTCTTCTGAGTTACCAGCCAAATACATGGCAAAATGAACACAACCTAAGAGAGTAAATTACGAAAATATCCGATAACTGCGGAACTTACTAATAGCAAAGTACATTGCAACAAATTTTGTTCGTGATATAGTTTTTTAAATCGAACGGGTGACCAAGATTTTTCTTTGATAAAATTGATTTGGATAATTTGTTCGTGCTTGTTGATCTTAACAAGCACTTACAAACTATCCAAATCAATTTTATCGATAAAATCTTGGTCACTTGTTATATTACTTATGAACAATCAACGATTAAAACCGGTTGCTATGGTAAATCAACAAAGGTGATTATCGCTTATTAATGAAAAAGCACGGTGCTTGATTATCAGTTATTAGTCCAGTAGAGGTATAGGGAATTAATACAATATGAGTTGTATAATCCATATAGCATTATACAGGATGATTGGTGAGAATGGCCTATTAAAGGTATGATACAAACGGAACGGAATTTTAAAACAAAATTTTACAGTTGGATATGGTTGAATATGAACTATCACGTGAAAATATTTTTGAATAAATATTACTTCCGGTTAACCGGAAGTGGGTATCAACTTCGATTTTTTAAATAGCATGCTATAAAATAAATTACAAATTCTGCTTCTTTGGTAAATTTTACACATATTTCATGTATCATACCCTATACCTAAATACCATTCCTTCTGAGTTATTCGCAATTAAAGAAAAAAAAGTGACAGATACCAATCTTACTTTATAGTGATATTACGTCACGTACACTCGGTACGACTTAGTCTTCGAACGATTTTAATAAGGAAACTCACTAAAATCGTTCGAAGAAAGTCGTACCGAGTGTACGAATAAAAGAGACGAATGAAATTTTGCATACGCACAGCTGATAGTATGTAGTTACATACCATTTGAAGTTTTTCTCTGTAACATTATACCGGGTGTTTAAAAACTTAGTTGCTTATAAAGAAATTCAATCTGTGGAAAGTAGATTTTTTTAAATGGATAGGTATAGATTTTCTGAGATATTCTGATTCTACGATAGATTCTCTTTTAATCTGTATTAGGTGTTCCTATTCCTAAAATGAAAGATGAATAAGTTATAACGATTTAATTAGTCTCCTTACCTAAAATGCTCAGATATGTCAATTTACTGAAGTACGGGTGCTTAACTCATTTGTTTTACATTACGTTTGTCATTTCGTTAATTGTATTTTCGCAAATTCTTCGCATTGAATTATGCGAATAAGGGATATGCTTTAGGCAAATAACACCAGATGCTCTTCGAAGAGCAACAATTATAGGAATATGTCTCCGAATATAGAATAAGTAGGAAGGCTATATGGTTATCACGCCACTTTAAGCCCACGGGGCATGCACCGCTAATTACCGCTAATTATTATGAAGGTTGTTTTGATAATTTCACTGTCAGGAATGCGAGCAATTTACGAAAAGTAGATATGTCAATGGAATCTTTTAATTAATATATATTAGATGTGTGTCACAATGAAAAGATCGTATGTAATCGAATGCAAATAATGGTTGACCCCGCGAAGGAATTTACTTTCGCTAATTACCGCTAATTATTATGAAGGTTGTTTTTGATAACTTCACTGTCAGGAATGCGAGCAATTTGCTAAAAGGAGTTATGTTACAATACTGACGTACTATTTCAAGAACTCAATGGAATCTTTTAATTAATATATATTAGATATGTGTCACAATGAAAAGATCGTATATAATCGAATGCAAATAATGTTTGACCCCGCGAAGGAATTTACTTTCGCTAATTACCACTAATTATTATGAAGGTTGTTTTGATAATTTCACAGTCAGGAATGCGAGCAATTTACGAAAAGTAGATATGTCAATGGAATCTTTTAATTAATATATATTAGATGTGTGTCACAATGAAAAGATCGTATATAATCGAATGCAAATAATGGTTGACCCCGCGAAGGAATTTACTTTCGCTAATTACCGCTAATTATTATGAAGGTTGTTTTTGATAACTTCACTGTCAGGAATGCGAGCAATTTGCTAAAAGGAGTTATGTTACAATACTGACGTACTATTTCAAGAACTCAATGGAATCTTTGAATTAATATATATTAGATATGTGTCACAATGAAAAGATCGTATATAATCGAATGCAAATAATGTTTGACCCCGCGAAGGAATTTACTTTCGCTAATTACCGCTAATTATTATGAAGGTTGTTTTGATAATTTCACTGTCAGGAATGCGAGCAATTTACGAAAAGTAGATATGTTACAATACTGACGTAATATTTCAAGAACTCAATGGAATCTTTTAAGTAATATATATTAGTGATGAAAAGAACGTATATAATCGAATGCAAATAATGGTTGACCCCGCGAAGGAATTTACTTCTATGTGCAAACTATTTCATTATCACCAAGGTTGTTTTGGAAAAATAAGTTTCTAATTACTTAATAAGCGAAAGAAAGTGTACCTTTCGTCATTAGTACGAGAATTTTTCTAGGAAAAAACAAGTTTCGACTGGCAACATGTGTGTGTTTGGGTAGCAACGTATGACTTATAAATGTCTAATTTTGAAAGTAGAAATTTCACAACTTTTTCGGAGCAAGTTCTAATTATAGTTAACTATAAAAGAAGAATTTTTGACTGGATGTTTATTAGTATACGCTAAGTTATAGTGACATACAATCCTTCTACCAACAACGATCTTTAAGGTGAGTACATTATTTTGCTTTTTATTTAATGAATTTATTAATTTATTAAATACATAATATATTGCTTAATATATTATTCAATATTTTTTAATATTTGATGTGTTTTATTTTAGCATTCGCCAATTCTTTTCAACATACAAATCTCTGTCACTTCATTGTTATATTTTGGTGAGTATTTTTATTTAGTGTTATATATTAAATATATTATTTAATATTTTATATGTTTTAGTCGAAACCATTAAAATGAGTGGTGGACTACACTGCTTAATGCCAAAGAAATTCCATCTCATAGGTGTTAGAACGCAGACATTTTCATTTCTATGTGAAAACTGTTATTTTCCGTATTATATAGCTAACATCAACCGAGAAGTTGACAGCTTCTACGACGTGACTTCAAACCTTATATTGTTAAATGAGCGTCACTCAAGACCTGCATGTATAGAAATTGAAGAACCACGTTGCAAATACTGCAATGAATCAATGTAAAAATTGTAAAAGAAGAATGTGACGTTTGCAAACGCGCAATGAATAATTTTTTGCATTAATATTCTAACCTCATTAGTAAGTATTTAGTAACATTTTTTCTATTGAAATTGTAAATTATGTACGTATAATAATGAATACATTGTAATATGTATTTCTTGTTACAGTTAAACAATACGACAATTTTATTGAAAACGCTTTACAAATGAGGGAAGATGCTATTACCTGCGAAAAACAACTCATCGGTCAATCTTCATACTTCCTCAACAAGAGCGGTTCCAAGTGGCTTACCGTAGGACTAAGTCCAGCTGCCGGATTCATTCCAATTGTACAAATCAAATCTGTGAACGCATGCATTTTCTTCACACAAGAAGAATGGGAAGAATTCTGCAAAACCGGAGGCTGCAGTCCTAATCACCAGATGGAAGCCAGTTCTTATCGAGACATTCAAGTTATCCGTCTCAAAAGTAGAGGGCAGCAAATCGTTTTATCAACGGAGACATACAATAACATATATCATCTTCAAGAATTAATCAATCAGAAAATTAGTGTATTGACCAGTTCTGACTTTGTATCATTTTATAATCATGTTTTAAAATCTTGTACGAAAATGGATGGTGATTTATATTCTAATATTATAACGTTATTAGCTACTCACATAAATTCACAGAACACCATGTATATGTTAGAAATTTTGTATATAACTTATAATACTGTATTTCTTGATTTTGAAATTATGAACTGTTGTTAAACCCCTGACTAGGTTTTTTTACAAAGTTTTTCCCTAGTCCTCGAACAGAATTGTTGGGGTTAATATGTATTTTTTAATAAAATTATTTTTATTAAATCTCATGTTTTTTTAATTTACATACAAATAAGAATAGTATAGTAATATAAACGTAACATAAGCCATTTACACTCAGTACGAATGAGAAGAACAGATTGAAGATATGCAGAAGTTGAAAACGCATACCTACTTATACTAACGGGATAAGTAAATATAAAAGAGTTGCAATGGACGACAATCAGTAAACATTTCGAAAAAAAAAATTCTGTTTTTATAAGAAAATATACTTAAATATTAAAAACAAGCATTCTGATTCATGTTAATTATATGCTATTTAGATTTCAAAGATGCTATTGTGACTATAGTATATAATATTCTGTAGGATCAAATATATCATGATGATTGTTGCTGATCGTATTCGATTTCGTCATCGAATTCAAAACAATACAATAAATTTTAGAACCGATACTATGCAAACAACATAGAAAAATATCTAGGCCGCTAGGACTATCATTTAATATAATCGTTAAACAAATATGTAAAATATTTAGTTTAATTTTGAAATTATGAACTGTTGTAATACCTCTGACTAGGTTTTACAAAGTTTTTCCCTAGTCCTCGAACAGAATTGTTGAGGTTTATGTATATATTTTTTAAATATATTTCTTTGTAAGAGCATATGTTTTCATTAAGCTTTACTATTCATCATCAAAAGCGGGACATAAAAAAACCTATAGAATCAGTATGGATCGAGAAGAGCTACGAATAAGATTAGAACAGCATATAGAAGAATTGCAAGAGTTAAAAGCATACATCAAAGTATGTACTTATACTAACAAAAAAGTTAAAGAAAGTAAAAATGAATAAAGAGAATAAGTCATCATGGAGATTACGGATGAAAAGATTGAAGCAGTTTTAACAAAGATTGATGCAGATTGTGGGAGATTGGATGGTATAAGCGAGTATATTATTCCTTCTTTACCCACGTACATTTTAAAAACAAAAGTGAATAAGATTTCCCTAGAGCAGAAATGGCATTTATTATCGCATAAAAAAGGGTTGCACTTGAAGATTATCTACCCTGCCACAAGCATTATAATACTTTGACGAAGAAAGATTACGTCGATGCTCCACCACCATCCCGAAGAAATTGTTACGGTTGCAAGAAGCTTTGTCCTGATATTTAATGCATATATTTATTATATCTAAATAAAATGCAAGTTATATAATATTTTTTGTTTTATTAAAAAATCGTTTACAAAACTCATACATTTACAATATTTCATTTTTATTAATCCAACTGTTCTGAGTATTATCAAAACCGAGCCATTTAACGTATACTTACTAATACGAACATTATCGCCAACTTTAAACGTATGTTTTCCCATAACTTTAATGCTACTGTATACGGTAGACAAAAGATGTTCTGCTAACATCAAAATTACAACTTGGCACCCATTAAAGAATCCAACACATTAATATACAAAAACGTTCATAATTGAAGTATATTTTTATTAGAAGATATACATGATTTTTATAATAGGTAGTCTAACAAATTTCTACATTACGTGGTACACATACTTAGTTTATTTTTACTATGAAAAAAGTAAAGAAAATTGGCTTTGACTAAATTAGGTGCATTGGTAAGGTGCTCTAAATTAACGATAGGTCAATCTTCATATTTGCTTAAAAAATCGGCATTTTGGTGACCCTTTACACATATTTTATCGTAAGATTTACAGATATCATTCTAGATTTTTCCAATATTTTTTAAGCCTACGTATCCATCATTATAATTAATATTCAAATAATTCCTCTCCAACCATCGTATATCTAGGTTAGTGATACCTGGTAAATATACTGCATTTTAATCATATATACATGCGATTAAAATTATTATAAATAAAACATGTTTCATTCATAATGTAGTAAATAGACGAGAATCTGAAAGATTGATTAGTTGTAACACCGACACTGCCACCACAGACACAGTTGTAACGATGGCGCTTTTAGAATTGATAAGGGAAGCATATTACGGGTCTTTGCCTGTGCTAATTGCTGGTTTTTTGACCTATAAAATAAACCCTACAATACATTTTTATGTCAAAATATGTTTCTTATGTTAAAAGCTATAGAGATATATAGTGGGCGAGCGAAGAATCGTCTGTATTCGAACGATAGATATAGATCAGCTGTTGAAGCTATAAATAATAATAATAATAATAATAATAATAATAATAATTATTATTATTATTATTATAATTATAAAGTAAATCCCTGACCGATCTGTAATTTTTTATTCTTATCTGTTTAAATTTATGGTAATTGCGTCTGCCTTTATTTGACAAGAGAATAAATTATACCTGTACAATTTCTAAACAACTTCTAATTGTTCTGAAATTGTGCGAAAAAGTCAACACGATACCTAATCGATACGATCGAACACATTCTAAACAACTTCTGGTCCACTTCTAAACAACTTATGAGAAACTTCTAATCAACTTCTCCTCTACTTCTGAACAACTTATGAGACACTTCTAATCAACTTCTGCTCCACTTCTGAACAACTTCTGATCAACTTCTCGTCCACTTCTGGTTTACTTCTGACCTATTTAAGCATAGATTCAGCTGTAATAGATCAGTTGCTAGCGTTATTCTATGTAGTATAAACACAGCTTAGACCTCGAATCTCACGTATTATATGAGGATGGAGCAACTTGAATATGATACTGCATATGGACCGAAATATATTGATGGAAAATGTATGATGGGTGATAAAGAACTGGTTTTAAGCAAAGATGAAATATTTATAGGCGGGAAGACGTTTCCGAGGTCAGAGGGCCTACACGAATTAATATTTACTAGAAATCCCCAAAATTTTACATTATTGGACCAGCAAATCTATAAACATGTACTTGAATTATGTGGCGTTCACAGAAATAAACGAGGCTATCTGAATCACCAGGCTGATAAAGTTAAGTTTTCACGGATAATTAAACCACTGTTTAAAAATAAGACCAACCCGAAAATAAAACTACCTAAGCCGCAAGTCAAGGAGGAGGATACGCCAGCCAAATACACCGGTCAAATGGACAGATGTAAATATGTTGAGATTAGAGAACAGTGTGAATAAAAGAAACGTTATAATAGATGAATTACGGGTCGTCGTGTCGATGCTATATATTAGAATACATTCATTTATGATATATAATTTATAATACAGGTACAATAAATAATACATACTACCTTTAACATATTTTAATAGTTTTTGATTACTCCGTTGATGTATAGAGTCGGACATAAAACTCTGACGGCTTTGATCAGGTATTGAACTACTGTCGTTGCCCACGACAGTACAAGTCTTTTGTTTTAAGTTTGACTATTACGTTTGTGATAAATCATAGTTGATGTACCGATTAAGTGTAAATTATATTTATCTTTACCGGTATGGTGATATGGTACACTTATTACAGGCGGTTCCCAAATGAATCCCACATTAGGAAAATGATTTGCTATCTCTGGAATTAATAACAATGGGCGAGTCCACCCATCATTTTACACAGAAGATAAACTGTGCCGGCATGAACTAAATTGTGGTAACGTAAAGGTAGTATGTATTATTTATTGTACCTGTATTATAAATTATATATCATAAATGAATGTATTCTAATATATAGCATCGACACGACGACCCGTAATTCATCTATTATAACGTTTCTTTTATTCACACTGTTCTCTAATCTCAACATATTTACATCTGTCCATTTGACCGGTGTATTTGGCTGGCGTATCCTCCTCCTTGACTTGCGGCTTAGGTAGTTTTATTTTCGGGTTGGTCTTATTTTTAAACAGTGGTTTAATTATCCGTGAAAACTTAACTTTATCAGCCTGGTGATTCAGATAGCCTCGTTTATTTCTGTGAACGCCACATAATTCAAGTACATGTTTATAGATTTGCTGGTCCAATAATGTAAAATTTTGGGGATTTCTAGTAAATATTAATTCGTGTAGGCCCTCTGACCTCGGAAACGTCTTCCCGCCTATAAATATTTCATCTTTGCTTAAAACCAGTTCTTTATCACCCATCATACATTTTCCATCAATATATTTCGGTCCATATGCCGTATCATATTCAAGTTGCTCCATCCTCATATAATACGTGAGATTCGAGGTCTAAGCTGTGTTTATACTACATAGAATAACGCTAGCAACTGATCTATTACAGCTGAATCTATGCTTAAATAGGTCAGAAGTAAACCAGAAGTGGACGAGAAGTTGATCAGAAGTTGTTCAGAAGTGGAGCAGAAGTTGATTAGAAGTGTCTCATAAGTTGTTCAGAAGTAGAGGAGAAGTTGATTAGAAGTTTCTCATAAGTTGTTTAGAAGTGGACCAGAAGTTGTTTAGAATGTGTTCGATCGTATCGATTAGGTATCGTGTTGACTTTTTCGCACAATTTCAGAACAATTAGAAGTTGTTTAGAAATTGTACAGGTATAATTTATTCTCTTGTCAAATAAAGGCAGACGCAATTACCATAAATTTAAACAGATAAGAATAAAATATTACAGATCGGTCAGGGATTTACTTTATAATTATAATAATAATAATAATAATAATAATAATAATAATTATTATTATTATTATTTATAGCTTCAACAGCTGATCTATATCTATCGTTCGAATACAAACGATTCTTCGCTCGCCCACTATATTTCTCTACAGCTTTTAACATAAGAAAAAATTTGGCATAAAAATGCATTGTAGGGTTTATTTTATAGGTCAAAAACCAGCAATTAGCTCAGGCAAAGACCCGTAATATGCTTCCCTTATCAATTCTAAAAGCGCCATCGTTACAACTGTGTCTGTGGTGGCAGTGTCGGTGTTACAACTAATCAATCTTTCAGTTTCTCGTCTATTTACTACATTATGAATGAAACATGTTTTATTTATAATAATTTTAATCGCATGTATATATGATTAAAATGCAGTATATTTACCAGATATCACTAACCTAGATATACGATGGTTGGAGAGGAATTATTTGAATATTAATTATAATGATGGATACGTAGGCTTAAAAAATATTGGAAAAATCTAGAATGATATCTGTAAATCTTACGATAAAATATGTGCAAAGGGTCACCAAAATGCCGATTTTTTAAGCAAATATGAAGATTGACCTATCGTTAATTTAGAGCACCTTACCAATGCACCTAATTTAGTCAAAACCAATTTTCTTTACTTTTTTCTTAATTAGCGGTAATTAGCGAAAGTAAATTCCTTCGCGGGGTCAAACATTATTTGCATTCGATTATATACGATCTTTTCATTGTGACACATATCTAATATATATTAATTCAAAGATTCCATTGAGTTCTTGAAATAGTACGTCAGTATTGTAACATAACTCCTTTTAGAAAATTGCTCGCATTCCTGACAGTGAAGTTATCAAAAACAACCTTCATAATAATTAGCGGTAATTAGCGAAAGTAAATTCCTTCGCGGGGTCAACCATTATTTGCATTCGATTATATACGATCTTTTCATTGTGACACACATCTAATATAAGTATATTAATTAAAAGATTCCATTGACATATCTACTTTTCGTAAATTGCTCGCATTCCTGACAGTGAAATTATCAAAACAACCTTCATAATAATTAGTGGTAATTAGCGAAAGTAAATTCCTTCGCGGGGTCAACCATGATAATTAGCGGTAATTAGCGGTACATGCCCCGTGGGCTTAAAGTGGCGTGATAACCATATAGCCTTCCTACTAGAATGCCTCAATAGAGACGGTTGTCATGTCGAGCCATTTACATAACTTATTTATTTATGTTATTATTATTGTTGTTCTTATCATGTTTCTACTGTACCTTTTATATTATCTATTTTATTACTTTAATTTTACCTAATTTGTTATAACTAATTATTTAGACCTTTGATGTTGTTGTGTATGTAACGAATTGGGAGAAAACTGTTCACGAAATAATGACACGTAATTTGAATGTCAACTAACTAACTCTTTATTTTATTATAACAAATGATAACTGTAAATATAGCAACATGTTCATATACAGGGTGGGCCACTTAAAATGATGCACTAGAATTACGGCCAAGCTAAATAAAAATTTTATAATCCGACCAGGTAAACTTATAGTGTTCGATGACGAGCACATTTTAATAACAATGTAAATTTTAGAACCTTCACGATGACGTCACGCCGAAATCAATTTGCATTTTATTAAATAGTAATATAATTATTAAGCCAATCTAACAAACATTTTAGCTGAAATAAGGTTACTAATAGGAGTAAAAAAAAGAATACACCATTGAACATAATAAAACACTAGACAGAAAAGATACAAAACGAATAATTAATTTTGAATGTTTGTCAGCCAAGTGACATTTAATGACAGCCCAATTTAAATTTTGCGTTTTACGCAAATATACATCAGGTAAATAACAATATTTGCGCGCTTCAAAGTTTGAAATATTGGCGGCAATTTCAAAAAGTTGTGGATTTCATTTGTTATTAAAATCGATCATATTTTATTCAGTTATGCCTTAAAAAATTAGCTGTTTCGGAAATTTACAATAAAAATACCACATTCCATTTAAATAAATGCAAATTGATTTCGGTATGACGTCATGATGGATGGTATATAATCCATGTTTCTATTAAAATGTGCTTCCCTTAGAACTCTATAACTTTACCTGGTCCGATTTTAAATTTCTTATTTAGTTTGACCATAATTTCAATGCATCATTTTAAGTGGCCCACCCTGTATAATAGATGTAAATTTACTTTATGGTGATTATTCAAATACGGTTTGTTGGCAGTATCTAGGAGAATTCTTAGATAATCTAAATTTTTTACTGATATTGTTCTTCACCACTGTTTTACGAACATATCGGTTGCTAAAACTTTTTATATCTTAAAAATTCTTAGAAATGTTTGCTGATCACTGGTTGTAAATGTTAGTATCTTATACTAAACGTTCGATACGTTTATTTTACTATTTGATTACATTCATTTTGCATAATAAATAAATTCATGAGTACTTGATTTGGTCTATATTCTCAATGCTAATCCATTATAACACCATATTCTGAGAAAAATGTATTGTACAGAAGCGAACACAATGTTATTACAGGTAAAATAAAAATTGTAAAAAGATACTAAGATTACAATATGTTTTGTAACAAATACAATAATTTTTAAAATTGTGTGGAAGGTTTCGTTGTCATAGCGGCCTAACAGTGAGCTCTTGGACGAGTTAAAAACACATTTTAGCTTTCGGTAACTTTATTTTACCTTTGTCAGAAAAACTAAAACAAAATTTGCACACATTATAAGAACGGACAGTTATATATATAATAGTAGCTAATACCTTGTAAAACTGAACATGTAATATTTTACAAGGTATTACCTACTATTATATATATAACTGTCCGTTGTTATAATGTGTGCAAATTTTGTTTTAGTTTTTCTGACGAAGGTAAAATAAAGTTCTAAATGAGTTCTAAGGGAAGCACATTTTAATAGAAACATGGATTACATACCATCCATCATGACGTCATACCGAAATCAATTTGCATTTATTTAAATGGAATGTGGTATTTTTATTGTAAATTTTCGAAACAGCTAATTTTTTAACGCATAACTGAATAAAATATGATCACAAACACCCGAACATACATAGGCGTAGGTGCTATGGAACAAACACGGCTACGTATGATGATAATTAAGCAACGCTTTTGAGCCCAGCTTGATAGGAATTATTAAACAGCAAAAAAATACAAAATAAAGATGAAACACATTACAAGCTACTGATATTAATAGAGTAGCAGTACATTTCTACAACCTATATGTAATCAATTTATTATCAACTTATTATTTATTAGTTCTTTATTTTTATTATAATTCACAAAATTTCGTATGATAAGTTATGTCAACGAAATCTCTTGCCGCCCGTCTACGGGGGTGAAATTCCACCTCAACGTATTGAAAAAATTCCTGCGTCCACACGCAGTCGGGTATCAACTTGCGACCCCATAGAAATGATTATGACATAGATTACACATACAGCAACCACCAACAAAATCTCTTGCCGCTCGTCCACGGGGGTGAAATTCCACCCTAACATATTGAAAAAATTTCTGCGTCCACACGCAGTCTGGTATTAACTTGCGACCCCATAGAAATAATTAAGACATAGATTACACATACAGCAACCATCAACAAAATCTCTTGCCGGCCGTCCACGAGGGTGAAATTCCACCCTAACTGATGGGACAAATTTTGTACTTTTGTAACTTTTTTAGTGCATATTTTCCAAGCTCTAATCATAACATAAGTCTCATCACTAGAGATAACCTGCCCAGTGAAGCTATAAAATGTGATTTTACTACGCTAGCTCAGGCGGCGAATAGCAGAAAATTCTCCATTACGATAACAATCAAACTTTTGGAAATTTTGATGCAAGCTTTTAAAAAATAATTAAATAATATTTAAAAATAATTGATAAAAAGAAATACAGTGGTGACGCGATAATCCGGAATAATAAAAACCAGGACGATCCGGATTAGTAGAAAATCCGGATTACCAAGGCATGCTCTACATATGTATGTACATATGTATACCAATTCTTATCATTATCATAGTGTTTCGCTTTTTCCATCAGAATCTCTGAAGTTACAATATAACCGAATGTCTTTGCCTTTGCGTTAAAAACCAATCATATAACTCTGATTCCATTTTCGGATATTCAGGTTGCGTAATTTTTTCAATACGTTAGGGTGGAATTTCACCATCGTGGACGGGTGGCAAGAGATTTTGTTGGTGATTGCTGTATGTTTAATCTATGTCGTAATTATTTCTATGGGGTCGCAAGTTGATACCCGACTGCGTGTGGACACAGGAATTTTTGCAATATGTTAGGGTGGAATTTCACCCCAGTGGACGGGCGGCAAGAGATTTCGTTGAGACCTGAGCATATATCGTATTGTACGTAAATTTTGTGAATTATAATAAAAATGAAGTACTAATAAATTTTAAGTTCATAATAAATTCATTACATATAGGTTGTAGAAATGTACTGCTACTCTATTAATCTCAGTAGCTTGTAATGTGTTTCATCTTTAGTTTTTTTTTGCTGTTTAATAATTCCTATCAAGCTGGGCTCAAAAGCGTTGCTTAATTATCATCATACGTAGCCGTGTTTGTTCCATAGCACCTACGCCTATGTATGTTCGGGTGTTTCCGTAAAATGAGCTGCTAAATCTGGGCTGCTAACTTCACTCTGGTGCTTCACCCTTGCTTCAGTAAATTTGACATATCTGAGCATTTTAGGTACGGAGTCTAATTAAATATATAGAAACACCTTATACAGATTAAAAGAGAATATTTTGTAGAATCGGAATATCTAATAAAATCCGGTTAACCGGAAGTGATATTTATTCAAAAATATTTTCATGTGATAGTTCATATTCAACCATATCCAACTACAAAATTTTGTTTTAAAATTCCGTTTCGTTTGTATAATACTTTTAATAGGCAATTCTCACCAATCACCCTGTATGCCGTCAACATATCCAGCTGCTAGTCATTGCCTCAAGATCTGTCAGATAGTAACCATTTTAATTATTTATTGTATAAAATAGGGCAGTCGAACATAAAATTATGTATACACCCTGTCCAGTTTAAATTGCAGTACATGGGGATAGTGGATACCATTGGAGATACAACGTCGGTTAAATGGGAGAAAGGTTGCGTATTCATTTGTCCATGAATAATCCGACATCAGATTTTGAAATTTTTGTTTCATTAGGCAGATACAGAAAAAATGCATTTTTGAAAATCTTCCATATTTTGATTCCTAAAAGAGATAAATTTACAAAAGTTGCAGGTTAGAGATAACAAGTCATGAGGATTTTAAAAATGATTTCAAAAAAACTAGGTCTACTAGATTTTACCTGACAATAATCAACTTTTGTTTTTCTTACGGCAGCCATATTGGATTTTGACATTTTTAATACCTATCTTAAAAAAATGCTATTCAATGATGTATAACATGTTTATGTTCAAGATAGTAAAAACATGAAATATAGAGAAAGTAAAATTTTAACATAGTAGGCCATGAAACCGTGAATAACTTTAAGTGTATACCTACTGATAAAAAAACAAAAAATAAAGGTAGGTTTTCTAAAGGACGAGCGAGCGAGCGAACGACAAATTTTCGTTCGCGTGGACGTGTTTTCGAAGGCACAATTAGTCATTATATTTTTCAACGTCTGTAAAGAAGTAATTGCAAAGTAATTATTTGTATGTACTGTTTACATTTCGTGACATTTCAATATCCTAACTGCTTCTAACCTAATTGCAAACATATTTGTACGGTTCTTATCGAAGAGCAAAAATCCAAATGTATATGGTTGTAAAATTCAGGTAAAATTGAAAAATCCAGTGATTTAGATGTTAAAATATTTTTATTTTATTCCTGTATTATTCCTACACTGAAAGAAATTTTTACAGTAGCCCTACGTTGGTGCTTTTCTGCCAATGGTCGTCATAGCAAAAATGCGCTATAGTAGCAATTGTACGTGGTAGTACGTGTCACAGCAGGCAACTGATGCTAACGCGGCAACCGTTTTGTGTCTACTAATGTGTCCAATAGACACCAACGGTATTTCGCTAAGTATTGGTAATAATAATGAAATGTGCATTGTCATACGCTGTAAAATAACAATTAGGTATTGATTTTTAAGTTTTACTCACAATTTTAAGATATAGTCATGCGTTATTAACATCCTATTGTAACATTTACAGTAAATAAGCAGAACAAAAGCAATCCATTGTGTGATAATAAAAACGTCGTTGTAAGTTAGCATTGTACACCGCTATAATTTTCCGAATTTACAGTAGAAATTCGTAGACATTTTTTTCAGTGTAGACGTATTAGCATCTCTAGTTGGTTACAGAATATTATTTGTTGAGTTATATTAACAGATCTAATTAATATATCTATGTTATCACCTTTATGTATTTATCTTTCAATTCCTGAATTATTTCCACTTATAGGCCAATGAAACAGCAAATTAATTAAATGCCAATTTATTATATATTATGTTCTGGAATAAATTGGTATTTAATGAATTTGCTGTTTCATTGACCTATAAGTGGCAATAATTCAGGAATTGAAATATAAATACCTAAACAACATTTATATGTATAACATAACTAAACACAAGGAGTTAACATCATTTACAGAAGTAACAATGACTGAACTTAAAAGTATTACAAAATCACTCAAGAATACGGGAGACGTGGCTGGTGATGGAATAAATTCAAATGTTCTTAAGGATATATGCCTGGTCTCTGCTAATAGGTTGTTGGATGTAATCAACAACTCTATGCAAACAGGAAAAGTTCCAGATGATTGGAAAACATCGTACATAACACCGATTCCCAAAATTAGTGGAACTAACTTGTGTGAAAATTTTAGGCCGATTAATACAGTTCCTGTATATGAGAAAGTGTTAGAACTATGCGTGAAAAGACAATTGGACAATTTCTGTGATAAAAATGGCGTCATAGTGCATAATCAATCGGGATTCAAAAAAGGACACTCATGTGAAACAGCAGTAGCTGACATTTGTGACAGATGGCTAAAGGAAATTGATAGTGGAAAAATGGTATTAGCTGTCTTTATTGATTTTAGAAGAGCGTTTGAAACGGTGAATCGTCAATTATTATTAAAAAAACTAGACAAAATCGGTTTGAAAGGTATAGTGCTTAATTGGTTTGGTTCATACTTAAATAACAGAACTCAAAAAGTGAAATACAATGGTGTTGAATCATGTTCAAAAAGTGTGAGTCACGGTGTGCCTCAAGGAACGGTTTTGGGACCATTACTATTTAATTTATACGTTAATGATATGATCACAACTGTTAATAAATCAGACATCTGCATGTTTGTTGATGACACTATGATTTACATTAGTGGTAACAATTTAAATGAAATGGTACAGTCAATGAATAATGAGCTTGATTTATTATGTAAATGGTTGTATAGTAATAGTTTGAGTATAAATATCGAGAAATCCAAATGTATGGTTTTAGCTAGTATGTATAAACTTAATAATATTGATTTGAGTAACATTGATATAAAAATAGGTAATTTTAAACTGGAGAGAGTTGATAGCATAAAATATTTAGGTGTAATAATAGATAGCAATCTACTTTTTAAGGAACATGCTAAATATATAATGAATAAAATGTCTCAAAAGGTTGGATTTCTTAACAGGGTGGGTAAATATTTATCGACGTATGTTAAAACACTATTATACAAGGCTATCATTGCACCACACATTGAGTTCTGTACTACAATATTATTAAATCTCAATAAAAATGAATCTGCGCAACTCCAAAAAATTCAAAATAGAGCCATGAGAATTATATTGAAATGTGATCGATATACTCCAATAGCTCTTATGTTAGATGCGCTGCATTTTATGAATGTTAGACAAAGAATTTACTTCAAATGTGTAATATTTGTGCACAAACTGAAAAACAATATGTTGCCACGGTATCTTAGTAGAAAAATAACAATTGTCAATGAGATTCATAACTACGAAACTAGAAGTATAAATAATTTTTATATAAATCATTATAATAGAACACAAACTTCTAAAAATGTATTTATTCAAGGACTAAAACTCTATAATAACCTACCGCATGACATTAAAAATGCTATGAATTTCAATTTATTCAAAGATTTACTGTACAGATACACATTGGCGCATATCTAATGTAGTAATTATATCTATTAGGCATGATATACTAGCATAAGGTGAATACAATTTAGTAAGAAATATTTAGTAATTTATATATGTATTGATCTATGTATATGCTAATAGCTAACGCTAAATAAATAATTTACTTACTTACTTACTATAAAGGCTATAATTACTCATACTTTACTACTAACCCCACTTTAACATTTGAATAAAATGCGGCATTCTCATTGGTAGTCCCGTGCGAAATTTCGTCTGAATCGCTTTCCAGGCAATTCAAATCAGTCGCGTGCGATTTCGCCGCGCCAAAAGTATAATCGTCTCTGATTGGTTGAATGACCTCGTCGCTCACTCGCTCGCTCTTTCGAAAACCTACCTTAACAAGTCCCCAAGTACTGCCAAAATATCTTTAACATTTTGTTTGTTAGTGTTAATTAAATAAGCGTGGTTAGGTAGCTGAATTATTAATATAACAACTGTTCAAATAAGCCACCTTCATTCGTCTTAGTACTGCCTCACAAGATTGTCTAACCATGTTCGGTGTCATTCCATTCACTGCTTCTTCAACTGCTTGACGTAATTCTTCCACATTTTCGTAAGATCTGAAATACGGCTTGTTTTTCAGATAGCCTCATACAAAAGAATCAAGAGGTGTGAGGTCCGGGGACCTAGCAGGCCACCACCCTATTGGTCTTCATTTTAGTATATACAGCTTCATTTTAGTATATTTCTGTTAGATGTAAAGCTTTGACATTTTCAGAATAGATATCATGGGCTAATTCCTGTCGAATGGTGGTTCTTCGAAAACAAGGTGTCGCCGGTTATCGAGATAATCGCCATCTTTTGAGGCAATTAACGTCGGTGATACGATTTCGTGTTATATTTGAAATCAGAGTGAGGAATACAATTTTTTTGATCTAGCTGCTTTTTCCTTCAAGATGCGCATGTCGGAGAAAATCAATTTCGCCTACTTAGAATGACATTAGAACTCTGAAACTTTGGCAGTGTGAATTATTTGTACGCCAAATTTAGGTAAGATATTTTTCAAGAGCGTAGTTCATCACATGTC
Source organism: Holotrichia oblita (assembly GCA_023690525.1). Lineage (NCBI taxonomy): Eukaryota > Metazoa > Arthropoda > Insecta > Coleoptera > Scarabaeidae > Holotrichia > Holotrichia oblita. The sequence continues at coordinate 57,685,671 of CM043017.1, forward strand.
GTCGAAAACGATGCCATCCTGCTTTTCTTAAATAGCTAGAGAAAAATGTCGTCAAGATTTGAAATCCCCGGTACACTGGCAATCCAACCCATATAAAAGTTTTTATTTCCTGGAGCTATTACCTCGATAACCGGCGACAGCATGATTGCGAGGGATACACTATTCGACAGGAATTGGGGCATAATATCTATCCTGAAAATTTGAAAGATCTACATCCATTGGAAATACCCTAAATTGAGGCTCGCCCGTGATCATAGCTACCGCGATATGTAAAGCCTCTTACATTTTCCGCTTAAAAGCTTTAGAAAATAAAAAACTTTTGTACATTTTTATCTAGCTACTTAAGAAAGACAAGCTGGCGTCGTTTCCTACGACATGTAACCAACTATGCTCTCGAAAAATATCTTATCTAAATTTGGCATGGAAGTAATACCTACTGCCAAAGTTTGAAAGTTCTAATGTCATTCTAGGTAGGCGAAATTGATTTTCTCCTACATGCGCGTCTTGAAGGAAAAAACAACTGGATTAAAAAATTGCATTTTTCGGGCTGATTTCGAATATCAAACGAAATCGCATCGCCGACGCTAAATGAGCAAAAAGATGGCGATTATCTCGATAACTGGCGACTCCATGATTTCGTGGAATACACCATTCGACAGGAATTGGCTCATGATATCTATCTTGAAAATTTCAAAGTCCTACATCCATTGGAAATATACTAAAATGAAGCTCGTCCGTACTCATAACTATTGCGATATGTAAACTTCTTACATTTTCCGCTTAATAACTTCAGAAAATAAAAAACTTTAATATGCGTTGGATTGCTAGTAGACCGGGCATTTCAAATCTCGACGACATTTTTCTCTAGCTACTTAAGAAGGACAAGCTGGCGTCGTTCCAGCCGACATGTGACCAACTACGCTATCGAAAAATATATTATCTAAATTTGGCATGCAAGTAATACCTACTGCCAAAGTTTCAAAGTTCTAACGTCATTCTAAGTAGGCGAAATTGATTTTCTCCGACATGCGCGTCTTGCAGGAAAAAACAGCTAGATCAAAAAAATTGCATTTTTCGCGCTGATTTCGAATATCAAACGAAATCGCATCGCCGACGCTAAAAGAGCAAAAAGATGGCGATGATCTCGATAACCGGCGACACCATGATTTCGTGGAATACACCATTCGACAGGAATTGGCTCATAATATCTATCCTGAAAATTTCAAAGTCCTACATTCATTGGAAATATACTAAAATGAAGCTCCTCCGTACTCATAGCTACTGCGATATGTAAACTTCTTATATTTCCCGCTTAATAGCTACAGAAAATAAAAAACTTTTATATGGGTTGGATTGCTAGTAGACCGGGCATTTCAAATCTCGACGACATTTTTCTCTAGCTACTTAAGAAAGACAAGCTGGCGTCGTTTCCGGCGACATGTGACCAACTACGCTCTCGAAAAATATATTATCTAAATTTGGCATGCAAGTAATACCTACTGCCAAAGTTTCAAAGTTCTAACGTCATTCTAAGTAGGCGAAATTGATTTTCTCCGACATGCGCGTCTTGCAGGAAAAAACAGCTAGATCAAAAAAATCGCATTTTTCGCGCTGATTTCGAATATCAAACGAAATCGCATCGCCGGCGCTAAAAGAGCAAAAAGATGGCGATGATCTCGATAACCGGCGACACCATGATTTCGTGGAATACACCATTCGACAGGAATTGGCTCATAATATCTATCCTGAAAATTTCAAAGTCCTACATTCATTGGAAATATACTAAAATGAAGCTCCTCCGTACTCATAGCTACTGCGATATGTAAACTTCTTATATTTCCCGCTTAATAGCTTCAGAAAATAAAAAACTTTTATATGGGTTGGATTGCTAGTAGACCGGGCATTTCAAATCTCGACGACATTTTTCTCTAGCTACTTAAGAAAGACAAGCTGGCGTCGTTTCCGGCGACATGTGACCAACTACGCTCTCGAAAAATATCTTATCTAAATTTGGCATGCAAGTAATACCTACTGCTAAAGTTTCAAAGTTCTAACGTCATTCTAAGTAGGCGAAATTGATTTTCTCCGACATGCGCGTCTTGAAGGAAAAAACAGCTAGATCAAAAAAATCGCATTTTTCGCGCTGATTTCGAATATCAAACGAAATCGCATCGCCGACGCTAAAAGAGCAAAAAGATGGCGATGATCTCGATAACCGGCGACACCATGATTTCGTGGAATACACCATTCGACAGGAATTGGCTCATAATATCTATCCTGAAAATTTCAAAGTCCTACATTCATTGGAAATATACTAAAATGAAGCTCCTCCGTACTCATAGCTACTGCGATATGTAAACTTCTTATATTTCGCGCTTAATAGCTTTAGAAAATAAAAAACTTTTATATGGGTTGGATTGCTAGTAGACCGGGCATTTAAAATCTCGACGACATTTTTCTCTAGCTACTTAAGAAAGACAAGCTGGCGTCGTTTCCGGCGACATGTGACCAACTACGCTCTCGAAAAATATATTATCTAAATTTGGCATGCAAGTAATACCTACTGCCAAAGTTTCAAAGTTCTAACGTCATTCTAAGTAGGCGAAATTGATTTTCTCCGACATGCGCGTCTTGCAGGAAAAAACAGCCAGATCAAAAAAATCGCATTTTTCGCGCTGATTTCGAATATCCAACGAAATCGCATCGCCGACGCTAAAAGAGCAAAAAGATGGCGATGATCTCGATAACCGGCGACACCATGATTTCGTGGGATACACCATTCGACAGGAATTGGCTCATAATATCTATCCTGAAAATTTCAAAGTGCTACATCCATTGGAAATATACTAAAATGAAGCTCGTCCGTACTCATAGCTACTGCGATATGTAAACTTCTTACACTTCCCGCTTAATAGCTTCAGAAAATAAAAAAACTATTATATGGGTTGGATTGCTAGTAGACCGGGCATTTCAAATCTCGACGACATTTTTCTCTAGCTACTTAAGAAAGACAAGCTGGCGTCGTTTCAGGCGACATGTGACCAACTACGCTCTCGAAAAATATCTTATCTAAATTTGGCATGCAAGTAATACCTACTGCCAAAGTTCCAAAGTTCTAACGTCATTATCAGTAGGCGAAATTGATTTTCTCCGACATGCGCGTCTTGAAGGAAAAAACAGCTAGACCAAAAAAATTGCATTTTTCGCGCTGATTTCGAATATCAAACGAACTCGCATCGCCGGCGCTAAAAGAGCAAAAAGATGGCGATTATCTCGATAACCGGCTACACCATGATTTCGTGGTATACACCATTCGACAGGAATTGGCTCATAATATCTATCCTGAAAATTTCAAAGTCCTACATCCATTGGAAATATACTAAAATGAAGCTCGTCCGTACTCATAGCTATTGCGATATGTAAACTTCTCACATTTTCCTTTTAATAATTTCAGAAAATAAAAAACTTTTATATGGGTTGGATTGCTAATAGACCGGGCATTTCAAATCTGGACGACATTTTTCCCTAGCTACTTAAAAAAGACAAGCTGGCGTCGTTTCCGGCGACATATGACCAACTACGCTATCGAAAAATATATTATCTAAATTTGGCATGCAAGTAATACCTGCTGCCAAAGTTTCAAAGTTCTAACGTCATTCTAAGTAGGCGAAATTGATTTTCTCCGACATGCGCGTCTTGCAGGAAAAAACAGCTAGATCAAAAAAATCGCATTTTTCGCGCTGATTTCGAATATCAAACGAAATCGCATCGCCGACGCTAAAAGAGCAAAAAGATGGCGATGATCTCGATAACCGGCGACACCATGATTTCGTGGAATACACCATTCGACAGGAATTGGCTCATAATATCTATCCTGAAAATTTCAAAGTCCTACATCCATTGGAAATATACTAAAATGAAGCTCGTCCGTACTCATAGCTACTGCGATATGTAAACTTCTTACATTTCCCGCTTAATAGCTTCAGAAAATAAAAAACTTTTATATGGGTTGGATTGCTAGTAGACCGGGCATTTCAAATCTCGACGACATTTTTCTCTAGCTACTTAAGAAAGACAAGCTGGCGTCGTTTCCGGCGACATGTGACCAACTACGCTCTCGAAAAATATCTTATCTAAATTTGGCATGCAAGTAATACCTACTGCCAAAGTTTCAAAGTTCTAACGTCATTCTAAGTAGGCGAAATTGATTTTCTCCGACATGCGCGTCTTGAAGGAAAAAACAGCTAGATCAAAAAAATTGCATTTTTCGCGCTGATTTCGAATATCAAACGAAATCGCATCGCCGACGCTAAAAGAGCAAAAAGATGGCGATTATCTCGATAACCGGCGACACCATGATTTCGTGGAATACACCATTCGACAGGAATTGGCTCATAATATCTATCCTGAAAATTTCAAAGTCCTACATCCATTGGAAATATACTAAAATGAAGCTCGTCCGTACTCATAGCTACTGCGATATGTAAACTTCTTACATTTTCCTTTTAATAGCTTCAGAAAATAAAAAACTTTTATATGGGTTGGATTGCTAATAGACCGGGCATTTCAAATCTCGACGACATTTTTCTCTAGCTACTTAAGAAAGACAAGCTGGCGTCGTTTCCGGCGACATGTGACCAACTACGCTATCGAAAAATATATTATCTAAATTTGGCATGCAAGTAATACCTACTGCCAAAGTTTCAAAGTTCTAACGTCATTCTAAGTAGGCGAAATTGATTTTCTCCGACATGCGCGTCTTGCAGGAAAAAACAGCTAGATCAAAAAAATCGCATTTTTCGCGCTGATTTCGAATATCAAACGAAATCGCATCGCCGACGCTAAAAGAGCAAAAAGATGGCGATGATCTCGATAACCGGCGACACCATGATTTCGTGGAATACACCATTCGACAGGAATTGGCTCATAATATCTATCCTGAAAATTTCAAAGTCCTACATTCATTGGAAATATACTAAAATGAAGCTCCTCCGTACTCATAGCTACTGCGATATGTAAACTTCTTATATTTCCCGCTTAATAGCTTCAGAAAATAAAAAACTTTTATATGGGTTGGATTGCTAGTAGACCGGGCATTTCAAATCTCGACGACATTTTTCTCTAGCTACTTAAGAAAGACAAGCTGGCGTCGTTTCCGGCGACATGTGACCAACTACGCTCTCGAAAAATATATTATCTAAATTTGGCATGCAAGTAATACCTACTGCCAAAGTTTCAAAGTTCTAACGTCATTCTAAGTAGGCGAAATTGATTTTCTCCGACATGCGCGTCTTGCAGGAAAAAACAGCTAGATCAAAAAAATCGCATTTTTCGCGCTGATTTCGAATATCAAACGAAATCGCATCGCCGACGCTAAAAGAGCAAAAAGATGGCGATGATCTCGATAACCGGCGACACCATGATTTCGTGGAATACACCATTCGACAGGAATTGGCTCATAATATCTATCCTGAAAATTTCAAAGTCCTACATTCATTGGAAATATACTAAAATGAAGCTCCTCCGTACTCATAGCTACTGCGATATGTAAACTTCTTATATTTCCCGCTTAATAGCTTCAGAAAATAAAAAACTTTTATATGGGTTGGATTGCTAGTAGACCGGGCATTTCAAATCTCGACGACATTTTTCTCTAGCTACTTAAGAAAGACAAGCTGGCGTCGTTTCCGGCGACATGTGACCAACTACGCTCTCGAAAAATATATTATCTAAATTTGGCATGCAAGTAATACCTACTGCCAAAGTTTCAAAGTTCTAACGTCATTCTAAGTAGGCGAAATTGATTTTCTCCGACATGCGCGTCTTGCAGGAAAAAACAGCTAGATCAAAAAAATCGCATTTTTCGCGCTGATTTCGAATATCAAACGAAATCGCATCGCCGACGCTAAAAGAGCAAAAAGATGGCGATGATCTCGATAACCGGCGACACCATGATTTCGTGGGATACACCATTCGACAGGAATTGGCTCATAATATCTATCCTGAAAATTTCAAAGTCCTACATCCATTGGAAATATACTAAAATGAAGCTCCTCCGTACTCATAGCTACTGCGATATGTAAACTTCTTACATTTCCCGCTTAATAGCTTCAGAAAATAAAAAACTTTTATATGGGTTGGATTGCTAGTAGACCGGGCATTTCAAATCTCGACGACATTTTTCTCTAGCTACTTAAGAAAGACAAGCTGGCGTCGTTTCCGGCGACATGTGACCAACTACGCTCTCGAAAAATATCTTATCTAAATTTGGCATGCAAGTAATACCTACTGCCAAAGTTTCAAAGTTCTAACGTCATTCTAAGTAGGCGAAATTGATTTTCTCCGACATGCGCGTCTTGCAGGAAAAAACAGCTAGATCAAAAAAATCGCATTTTTCGCGCTGATTTCGAATATCAAACGAAATCGCATCGCCGACGCTAAAAGAGCAAAAAGATGGCGATGATCTCGATAACCGGCGACACCATGATTTCGTGGAATACACCATTCGACAGGAATTGGCTCATAATATCTATCCTGAAAATTTCAAAGTCCTACATTCATTGGAAATATACTAAAATGAAGCTCCTCCGTACTCATAGCTACTGCGATATGTAAACTTCTTATATTTCCCGCTTAATAGCTTCAGAAAATAAAAAACTTTTATATGGGTTGGATTGCTAGTAGACCGGGCATTTCAAATCTCGACGACATTTTTCTCTAGCTACTTAAGAAAGACAAGCTGGCGTCGTTTCCGGCGACATGTGACCAACTACGCTCTCGAAAAATATATTATCTAAATTTGGCATGCAAGTAATACCTACTGCCAAAGTTTCAAAGTTCTAACGTCATTCTAAGTAGGCGAAATTGATTTTCTCCGACATGCGCGTCTTGCAGGAAAAAACAGCTAGATCAAAAAAATCGCATTTTTCGCGCTGATTTCGAATATCAAACGAAATCGCATCGCCGACGCTAAAAGAGCAAAAAGATGGCGATGATCTCGATAACCGGCGACACCATGATTTCGTGGAATACACCATTCGACAGGAATTGGCTCATAATATCTATCCTGAAAATTTCAAAGTCCTACATTCATTGGAAATATACTAAAATGAAGCTCCTCCGTACTCATAGCTACTGCGATATGTAAACTTCTTATATTTCCCGCTTAATAGCTTCAGAAAATAAAAAACTTTTATATGGGTTGGATTGCTAGTAGACCGGGCATTTCAAATCTCGACGACATTTTTCTAGCTACTTAAGAAAGACAAGCTGGCGTCGTTTCCGGCGACATGTGACCAACTACGCTCTCGAAAAATATATTATCTAAATTTGGCATGCAAGTAATACCTACTGCCAAAGTTTCAAAGTTCTAACGTCATTCTAAGTAGGCGAAATTGATTTTCTCCGACATGCGCGTCTTGCAGGAAAAAACAGCTAGATCAAAAAAATCGCATTTTTCGCGCTGATTTCGAATATCAAACGAAATCGCATCGCCGACGCTAAAAGAGCAAAAAGATGGCGATGATCTCGATAACCGGCGACACCATGATTTCGTGGAATACACCATTCGACAGGAATTGGCTCATAATATCTATCCTGAAAATTTCAAAGTCCTACATTCATTGGAAATATACTAAAATGAAGCTCCTCCGTACTCATAGCTACTGCGATATGTAAACTTCTTATATTTCCCGCTTAATAGCTTCAGAAAATAAAAAACTTTTATATGGGTTGGATTGCTAGTAGACCGGGCATTTCAAATCTCGACGACATTTTTCTCTAGCTACTTAAGAAAGACAAGCTGGCGTCGTTTCCGGCGACATGTGACCAACTACGCTCTCGAAAAATATATTATCTAAATTTGGCATGCAAGTAATACCTACTGCCAAAGTTTCAAAGTTCTAACGTCATTCTAAGTAGGCGAAATTGATTTTCTCCGACATGCGCGTCTTGCAGGAAAAAACAGCTAGATCAAAAAAATTGCATTTTTCGCGCTGATTTCGAATATCAAACGAAATCGCATCGCCGACGCTAAAAGAGCAAAAAGATGGCGATGATCTCGATAACCGGCGACACCATGATTTCGTGGAATACACCATTCGACAGGAATTGGCTCATAATATCTATCCTGAAAATTTCAAAGTCCTACATTCATTGGAAATATACTAAAATGAAGCTCCTCCGTACTCATAGCTACTGCGATATGTAAACTTCTTATATTTCCCGCTTAATAGCTTCAGAAAATAAAAAACTTTTATATGGGTTGGATTGCTAGTAGACCGGGCATTTCAAATCTCGACGACATTTTTCTCTAGCTACTTAAGAAAGACAAGCTGGCGTCGTTTCCGGCGACATGTGACCAACTACGCTCTCGAAAAATATATTATCTAAATTTGGCATGCAAGTAATACCTACTGCCAAAGTTTCAAAGTTCTAACGTCATTCTAAGTAGGCGAAATTGATTTTCTCCGACATGCGCGTCTTGCAGGAAAAAACAGCTAGATCAAAAAAATCGCATTTTTCGCGCTGATTTCGAATATCAAACGAAATCGCATCGCCGACGCTAAAAGAGCAAAAAGATGGCGATTATCTCGATAACCGGCGACACCATGATTTCGTGGAATACACCATTCGACAGGAATTGGCTCATAATATCTATCCTGAAAATTTCAAAGTCCTACATCCATTGGAAATATACTAAAATGAAGCTCCTCCGTACTCATAGCTACTGCGATATGTAAACTTCTTATATTTCCCGCTTAATAGCTTCAGAAAATAAAAAACTTTTATATGGGTTGGATTGCTAGTAGACCGGGCATTTCAAATCTCGACGACATTTTTCTCTAGCTACTTAAGAAAGACAAGCTGGCGTCGTTTCCGGCGACATGTGACCAACTACGCTCTCGAAAAATATATTATCTAAATTTGGCATGCAAGTAATACCTACTGCCAAAGTTTCAAAGTTCTAACGTCATTCTAAGTAGGCGAAATTGATTTTCTCCGACATGCGCGTCTTGCAGGAAAAAACAGCTAGATCAAAAAAATCGCATTTTTCGCGCTGATTTCGAATATCAAACGAAATCGCATCGCCGACGCTAAAAGAGCAAAAAGATGGCGATGATCTCGATAACCGGCGACACCATGATTTCGTGGAATACACCATTCGACAGGAATTGGCTCATAATATCTATCCTGAAAATTTCAAAGTCCTACATCCATTGGAAATATACTAAAATGAAGCTCCTCCGTACTCATAGCTACTGCGATATGTAAACTTCTTATATTTCCCGCTTAATAGCTTCAGAAAATAAAAAACTTTTATATGGGTTGGATTGCTAGTAGACCGGGCATTTCAAATCTCGACGACATTTTTCTCTAGCTACTTAAGAAAGACAAGCTGGCGTCGTTTCCGGCGACATGTGACCAACTACGCTCTCGAAAAATATCTTATCTAAATTTGGCATGCAAGTAATACCTACTGCCAAAGTTTCAAAGTTCTAACGTCATTCTAAGTAGGCGAAATTGATTTTCTCCGACATGCGCGTCTTGAAGGAAAAAACAGCTAGATCAAAAAATCGCATTTTTCGCGCTGATTTCGAATATCAAACGAAATCGCATCGCCGACGCTAAAAGAGCAAAAAGATGGCGATGATCTCGATAACCGGCGACACCATGATTTCGTGGAATACACCATTCGACAGGAATTGGCTCATAATATCTATCCTGAAAATTTCAAAGTCCTACATTCATTGGAAATATACTAAAATGAAGCTCCTCCGTACTCATAGCTACTGCGATATGTAAACTTCTTATATTTCCCGCTTAATAGCTTCAGAAAATAAAAAACTTTTATATGGGTTGGATTGCTAGTAGACCGGGCATTTCAAATCTCGACGACATTTTTCTCTAGCTACTTAAGAAAGACAAGCTGGCGTCGTTTCCGGCGACATGTGACCAACTACGCTCTCGAAAAATATATTATCTAAATTTGGCATGCAAGTAATACCTACTGCCAAAGTTTCAAAGTTCTAACGTCATTCTAAGTAGGCGAAATTGATTTTCTCCGACATGCGCGTCTTGCAGGAAAAAACAGCTAGATCAAAAAAATCGCATTTTTCGCGCTGATTTCGAATATCAAACGAAATCGCATCGCCGACGCTAAAAGAGCAAAAAGATGGCGATGATCTCGATAACCGGCGACACCATGATTTCGTGGAATACACCATTCGACAGGAATTGGCTCATAATATCTATCCTGAAAATTTCAAAGTCCTACATTCATTGGAAATATACTAAAATGAAGCTCCTCCGTACTCATAGCTACTGCGATATGTAAACTTCTTATATTTCCCGCTTAATAGCTTCAGAAAATAAAAAACTTTTATATGGGTTGGATTGCTAGTAGACCGGGCATTTCAAATCTCGACGACATTTTTCTCTAGCTACTTAAGAAAGACAAGCTGGCGTCGTTTCCGGCGACATGTGACCAACTACGCTCTCGAAAAATATATTATCTAAATTTGGCATGCAAGTAATACCTACTGCCAAAGTTTCAAAGTTCTAACGTCATTCTAAGTAGGCGAAATTGATTTTCTCCGACATGCGCGTCTTGCAGGAAAAAACAGCTAGATCAAAAAAATCGCATTTTTCGCGCTGATTTCGAATATCAAACGAAATCGCATCGCCGACGCTAAAAGAGCAAAAAGATGGCGATGATCTCGATAACCGGCGACACCATGATTTCGTGGAATACACCATTCGACAGGAATTGGCTCATAATATCTATCCTGAAAATTTCAAAGTCCTACATTCATTGGAAATATACTAAAATGAAGCTCCTCCGTACTCATAGCTACTGCGATATGTAAACTTCTTATATTTCCCGCTTAATAGCTTCAGAAAATAAAAAACTTTTATATGGGTTGGATTGCTAGTAGACCGGGCATTTCAAATCTCGACGACATTTTTCTCTAGCTACTTAAGAAAGACAAGCTGGCGTCGTTTCCGGCGACATGTGACCAACTACGCTCTCGAAAAATATATTATCTAAATTTGGCATGCAAGTAATACCTACTGCCAAAGTTTCAAAGTTCTAACGTCATTCTAAGTAGGCGAAATTGATTTTCTCCGACATGCGCGTCTTGAAGGAAAAAACAGCTAGATCAAAAAAATCGCATTTTTCGCGCTGATTTCGAATATCAAACGAAATCGCATCGCCGACGCTAAAAGAGCAAAAAGATGGCGATGATCTCGATAACCGGCGACACCATGATTTCGTGGAATACACCATTCGACAGGAATTGGCTCATAATATCTATCCTGAAAATTTCAAAGTCCTACATTCATTGGAAATATACTAAAATGAAGCTCCTCCGTACTCATAGCTACTGCGATATGTAAACTTCTTATATTTCCCGCTTAATAGCTTCAGAAAATAAAAAACTTTTATATGGGTTGGATTGCTAGTAGACCGGGCATTTCAAATCTCGACGACATTTTTCTCTAGCTACTTAAGAAAGACAAGCTGGCGTCGTTTCCGGCGACATGTGACCAACTACGCTCTCGAAAAATATATTATCTAAATTTGGCATGCAAGTAATACCTACTGCCAAAGTTTCAAAGTTCTAACGTCATTCTAAGTAGGCGAAATTGATTTTCTCCGACATGCGCGTCTTGCAGGAAAAAACAGCTAGATCAAAAAAATCGCATTTTTCGCGCTGATTTCGAATATCAAACGAAATCATCGCCGACGCTAAAAGAGCAAAAAGATGGCGATGATCTCGATAACCGGCGACACCATGATTTCGTGGAATACACCATTCGACAGGAATTGGCTCATAATATCTATCCTGAAAATTTCAAAGTCCTACATTCATTGGAAATATACTAAAATGAAGCTCCTCCGTACTCATAGCTACTGCGATATGTAAACTTCTTATATTTCCCGCTTAATAGCTTCAGAAAATAAAAAACTTTTATATGGGTTGGATTGCTAGTAGACCGGGCATTTCAAATCTCGACGACATTTTTCTCTAGCTACTTAAGAAAGACAAGCTGGCGTCGTTTCCGGCGACATGTGACCAACTACGCTCTCGAAAAATATATTATCTAAATTTGGCATGCAAGTAATACCTACTGCCAAAGTTTCAAAGTTCTAACGTCATTCTAAGTAGGCGAAATTGATTTTCTCCGACATGCGCGTCTTGCAGGAAAAAACAGCTAGATCAAAAAAATCGCATTTTTCGCGCTGATTTCGAATATCAAACGAAATCGCATCGCCGACGCTAAAAGAGCAAAAAGATGGCGATGATCTCGATAACCGGCGACACCATGATTTCGTGGAATACACCATTCGACAGGAATTGGCTCATAATATCTATCCTGAAAATTTCAAAGTCCTACATTCATTGGAAATATACTAAAATGAAGCTCCTCCGTACTCATAGCTACTGCGATATGTAAACTTCTTATATTTCCCGCTTAATAGCTTCAGAAAATAAAAAACTTTTATATGGGTTGGATTGCTAGTAGACCGGGCATTTCAAATCTCGACGACATTTTTCTCTAGCTACTTAAGAAAGACAAGCTGGCGTCGTTTCCGGCGACATGTGACCAACTACGCTCTCGAAAAATATATTATCTAAATTTGGCATGCAAGTAATACCTACTGCCAAAGTTTCAAAGTTCTAACGTCATTCTAAGTAGGCGAAATTGATTTTCTCCGACATGCGCGTCTTGCAGGAAAAAACAGCTAGATCAAAAAAATCGCATTTTTCGCGCTGATTTCGAATATCAAACGAAATCGCATCGCCGACGCTAAAAGAGCAAAAAGATGGCGATGATCTCGATAACCGGCGACACCATGATTTCGTGGAATACACCATTCGACAGGAATTGGCTCATAATATCTATCCTGAAAATTTCAAAGTCCTACATTCATTGGAAATATACTAAAATGAAGCTCCTCCGTACTCATAGCTACTGCGATATGTAAACTTCTTATATTTCCCGCTTAATAGCTTCAGAAAATAAAAAACTTTTATATGGGTTGGATTGCTAGTAGACCGGGCATTTCAAATCTCGACGACATTTTTCTCTAGCTACTTAAGAAAGACAAGCTGGCGTCGTTTCCGGCGACATGTGACCAACTACGCTCTCGAAAAATATATTATCTAAATTTGGCATGCAAGTAATACCTACTGCCAAAGTTTCAAAGTTCTAACGTCATTCTAAGTAGGCGAAATTGATTTTCTCCGACATGCGCGTCTTGCAGGAAAAAACAGCTAGATCAAAAAAATCGCATTTTTCGCGCTGATTTCGAATATCAAACGAAATCGCATCGCCGACGCTAAAAGAGCAAAAAGATGGCGATGATCTCGATAACCGGCGACACCATGATTTCGTGGAATACACCATTCGACAGGAATTGGCTCATAATATCTATCCTGAAAATTTCAAAGTCCTACATTCATTGGAAATATACTAAAATGAAGCTCCTCCGTACTCATAGCTACTGCGATATGTAAACTTCTTATATTTCCCGCTTAATAGCTTCAGAAAATAAAAAACTTTTATATGGGTTGGATTGCTAGTAGACCGGGCATTTCAAATCTCGACGACATTTTTCTCTAGCTACTTAAGAAAGACAAGCTGGCGTCGTTTCCGGCGACATGTGACCAACTACGCTCTCGAAAAATATATTATCTAAATTTGGCATGCAAGTAATACCTACTGCCAAAGTTTCAAAGTTCTAACGTCATTCTAAGTAGGCGAAATTGATTTTCTCCGACATGCGCGTCTTGCAGGAAAAAACAGCTAGATCAAAAAAATCGCATTTTTCGCGCTGATTTCGAATATCAAACGAAATCGCATCGCCGACGCTAAAAGAGCAAAAAGATGGCGATGATCTCGATAACCGGCGACACCATGATTTCGTGGAATACACCATTCGACAGGAATTGGCTCATAATATCTATCCTGAAAATTTCAAAGTCCTACATTCATTGGAAATATACTAAAATGAAGCTCCTCCGTACTCATAGCTACTGCGATATGTAAACTTCTTATATTTCCCGCTTAATAGCTTCAGAAAATAAAAAACTTTTATATGGGTTGGATTGCTAGTAGACCGGGCATTTCAAATCTCGACGACATTTTTCTCTAGCTACTTAAGAAAGACAAGCTGGCGTCGTTTCCGGCGACATGTGACCAACTACGCTCTCGAAAAATATATTATCTAAATTTGGCATGCAAGTAATACCTACTGCCAAAGTTTCAAAGTTCTAACGTCATTCTAAGTAGGCGAAATTGATTTTCTCCGACATGCGCGTCTTGCAGGAAAAAACAGCTAGATCAAAAAAATCGCATTTTTCGCGCTGATTTCGAATATCAAACGAAATCGCATCGCCGACGCTAAAAGAGCAAAAAGATGGCGATGATCTCGATAACCGGCGACACCATGATTTCGTGGAATACACCATTCGACAGGAATTGGCTCATAATATCTATCCTGAAAATTTCAAAGTCCTACATTCATTGGAAATATACTAAAATGAAGCTCCTCCGTACTCATAGCTACTGCGATATGTAAACTTCTTATATTTCCCGCTTAATAGCTTCAGAAAATAAAAAACTTTTATATGGGTTGGATTGCTAGTAGACCGGGCATTTCAAATCTCGACGACATTTTTCTCTAGCTACTTAAGAAAGACAAGCTGGCGTCGTTTCCGGCGACATGTGACCAACTACGCTCTCGAAAAATATATTATCTAAATTTGGCATGCAAGTAATACCTACTGCCAAAGTTTCAAAGTTCTAACGTCATTCTAAGTAGGCGAAATTGATTTTCTCCGACATGCGCGTCTTGCAGGAAAAAACAGCTAGATCAAAAAAATCGCATTTTTCGCGCTGATTTCGAATATCAAACGAAATCGCATCGCCGACGCTAAAAGAGCAAAAAGATGGCGATGATCTCGATAACCGGCGACACCATGATTTCGTGGAATACACCATTCGACAGGAATTGGCTCATAATATCTATCCTGAAAATTTCAAAGTCCTACATTCATTGGAAATATACTAAAATGAAGCTCCTCCGTACTCATAGCTACTGCGATATGTAAACTTCTTATATTTCCCGCTTAATAGCTTCAGAAAATAAAAAACTTTTATATGGGTTGGATTGCTAGTAGACCGGGCATTTCAAATCTCGACGACATTTTTCTCTAGCTACTTAAGAAAGACAAGCTGGCGTCGTTTCCGGCGACATGTGACCAACTACGCTCTCGAAAAATATATTATCTAAATTTGGCATGCAAGTAATACCTACTGCCAAAGTTTCAAAGTTCTAACGTCATTCTAAGTAGGCGAAATTGATTTTCTCCGACATGCGCGTCTTGCAGGAAAAAACAGCTAGATCAAAAAAATCGCATTTTTCGCGCTGATTTCGAATATCAAACGAAATCGCATCGCCGACGCTAAAAGAGCAAAAAGATGGCGATGATCTCGATAACCGGCGACACCATGATTTCGTGGAATACACCATTCGACAGGAATTGGCTCATAATATCTATCCTGAAAATTTCAAAGTCCTACATTCATTGGAAATATACTAAAATGAAGCTCCTCCGTACTCATAGCTACTGCGATATGTAAACTTCTTATATTTCCCGCTTAATAGCTTCAGAAAATAAAAAACTTTTATATGGGTTGGATTGCTAGTAGACCGGGCATTTCAAATCTCGACGACATTTTTCTCTAGCTACTTAAGAAAGACAAGCTGGCGTCGTTTCCGGCGACATGTGACCAACTACGCTCTCGAAAAATATATTATCTAAATTTGGCATGCAAGTAATACCTACTGCCAAAGTTTCAAAGTTCTAACGTCATTCTAAGTAGGCGAAATTGATTTTCTCCGACATGCGCGTCTTGCAGGAAAAAACAGCTAGATCAAAAAAATCGCATTTTTCGCGCTGATTTCGAATATCAAACGAAATCGCATCGCCGACGCTAAAAGAGCAAAAAGATGGCGATGATCTCGATAACCGGCGACACCATGATTTCGTGGAATACACCATTCGACAGGAATTGGCTCATAATATCTATCCTGAAAATTTCAAAGTCCTACATTCATTGGAAATATACTAAAATGAAGCTCCTCCGTACTCATAGCTACTGCGATATGTAAACTTCTTATATTTCCCGCTTAATAGCTTCAGAAAATAAAAAACTTTTATATGGGTTGGATTGCTAGTAGACCGGGCATTTCAAATCTCGACGACATTTTTCTCTAGCTACTTAAGAAAGACAAGCTGGCGTCGTTTCCGGCGACATGTGACCAACTACGCTCTCGAAAAATATATTATCTAAATTTGGCATGCAAGTAATACCTACTGCCAAAGTTTCAAAGTTCTAACGTCATTCTAAGTAGGCGAAATTGATTTTCTCCGACATGCGCGTCTTGCAGGAAAAAACAGCTAGATCAAAAAAATCGCATTTTTCGCGCTGATTTCGAATATCAAACGAAATCGCATCGCCGACGCTAAAAGAGCAAAAAGATGGCGATGATCTCGATAACCGGCGACACCATGATTTCGTGGAATACACCATTCGACAGGAATTGGCTCATAATATCTATCCTGAAAATTTCAAAGTCCTACATTCATTGGAAATATACTAAAATGAAGCTCCTCCGTACTCATAGCTACTGCGATATGTAAACTTCTTATATTTCCCGCTTAATAGCTTCAGAAAATAAAAAACTTTTATATGGGTTGGATTGCTAGTAGACCGGGCATTTCAAATCTCGACGACATTTTTCTCTAGCTACTTAAGAAAGACAAGCTGGCGTCGTTTCCGGCGACATGTGACCAACTACGCTCTCGAAAAATATATTATCTAAATTTGGCATGCAAGTAATACCTACTGCCAAAGTTTCAAAGTTCTAACGTCATTCTAAGTAGGCGAAATTGATTTTCTCCGACATGCGCGTCTTGCAGGAAAAAACAGCTAGATCAAAAAAATCGCATTTTTCGCGCTGATTTCGAATATCAAACGAAATCGCATCGCCGACGCTAAAAGAGCAAAAAGATGGCGATGATCTCGATAACCGGCGACACCATGATTTCGTGGAATACACCATTCGACAGGAATTGGCTCATAATATCTATCCTGAAAATTTCAAAGTCCTACATTCATTGGAAATATACTAAAATGAAGCTCCTCCGTACTCATAGCTACTGCGATATGTAAACTTCTTATATTTCCCGCTTAATAGCTTCAGAAAATAAAAAACTTTTATATGGGTTGGATTGCTAGTAGACCGGGCATTTCAAATCTCGACGACATTTTTCTCTAGCTACTTAAGAAAGACAAGCTGGCGTCGTTTCCGGCGACATGTGACCAACTACGCTCTCGAAAAATATATTATCTAAATTTGGCATGCAAGTAATACCTACTGCCAAAGTTTCAAAGTTCTAACGTCATTCTAAGTAGGCGAAATTGATTTTCTCCGACATGCGCGTCTTGCAGGAAAAAACAGCTAGATCAAAAAAATCGCATTTTTCGCGCTGATTTCGAATATCAAACGAAATCGCATCGCCGACGCTAAAAGAGCAAAAAGATGGCGATGATCTCGATAACCGGCGACACCATGATTTCGTGGAATACACCATTCGACAGGAATTGGCTCATAATATCTATCCTGAAAATTTCAAAGTCCTACATTCATTGGAAATATACTAAAATGAAGCTCCTCCGTACTCATAGCTACTGCGATATGTAAACTTCTTATATTTCCCGCTTAATAGCTTCAGAAAATAAAAAACTTTTATATGGGTTGGATTGCTAGTAGACCGGGCATTTCAAATCTCGACGACATTTTTCTCTAGCTACTTAAGAAAGACAAGCTGGCGTCGTTTCCGGCGACATGTGACCAACTACGCTCTCGAAAAATATATTATCTAAATTTGGCATGCAAGTAATACCTACTGCCAAAGTTTCAAAGTTCTAACGTCATTCTAAGTAGGCGAAATTGATTTTCTCCGACATGCGCGTCTTGCAGGAAAAAACAGCTAGATCAAAAAAATCGCATTTTTCGCGCTGATTTCGAATATCAAACGAAATCGCATCGCCGACGCTAAAAGAGCAAAAAGATGGCGATGATCTCGATAACCGGCGACACCATGATTTCGTGGAATACACCATTCGACAGGAATTGGCTCATAATATCTATCCTGAAAATTTCAAAGTCCTACATTCATTGGAAATATACTAAAATGAAGCTCCTCCGTACTCATAGCTACTGCGATATGTAAACTTCTTATATTTCCCGCTTAATAGCTTCAGAAAATAAAAAACTTTTATATGGGTTGGATTGCTAGTAGACCGGGCATTTCAAATCTCGACGACATTTTTCTCTAGCTACTTAAGAAAGACAAGCTGGCGTCGTTTCCGGCGACATGTGACCAACTACGCTCTCGAAAAATATATTATCTAAATTTGGCATGCAAGTAATACCTACTGCCAAAGTTTCAAAGTTCTAACGTCATTCTAAGTAGGCGAAATTGATTTTCTCCGACATGCGCGTCTTGCAGGAAAAAACAGCTAGATCAAAAAAATCGCATTTTTCGCGCTGATTTCGAATATCAAACGAAATCGCATCGCCGACGCTAAAAGAGCAAAAAGATGGCGATGATCTCGATAACCGGCGACACCATGATTTCGTGGAATACACCATTCGACAGGAATTGGCTCATAATATCTATCCTGAAAATTTCAAAGTCCTACATTCATTGGAAATATACTAAAATGAAGCTCCTCCGTACTCATAGCTACTGCGATATGTAAACTTCTTATATTTCCCGCTTAATAGCTTCAGAAAATAAAAAACTTTTATATGGGTTGGATTGCTAGTAGACCGGGCATTTCAAATCTCGACGACATTTTTCTCTAGCTACTTAAGAAAGACAAGCTGGCGTCGTTTCCGGCGACATGTGACCAACTACGCTCTCGAAAAATATATTATCTAAATTTGGCATGCAAGTAATACCTACTGCCAAAGTTTCAAAGTTCTAACGTCATTCTAAGTAGGCGAAATTGATTTTCTCCGACATGCGCGTCTTGCAGGAAAAAACAGCTAGATCAAAAAAATCGCATTTTTCGCGCTGATTTCGAATATCAAACGAAATCGCATCGCCGACGCTAAAAGAGCAAAAAGATGGCGATGATCTCGATAACCGGCGACACCATGATTTCGTGGAATACACCATTCGACAGGAATTGGCTCATAATATCTATCCTGAAAATTTCAAAGTCCTACATTCATTGGAAATATACTAAAATGAAGCTCCTCCGTACTCATAGCTACTGCGATATGTAAACTTCTTATATTTCCCGCTTAATAGCTTCAGAAAATAAAAAACTTTTATATGGGTTGGATTGCTAGTAGACCGGGCATTTCAAATCTCGACGACATTTTTCTCTAGCTACTTAAGAAAGACAAGCTGGCGTCGTTTCCGGCGACATGTGACCAACTACGCTCTCGAAAAATATATTATCTAAATTTGGCATGCAAGTAATACCTACTGCCAAAGTTTCAAAGTTCTAACGTCATTCTAAGTAGGCGAAATTGATTTTCTCCGACATGCGCGTCTTGCAGGAAAAAACAGCTAGATCAAAAAAATCGCATTTTTCGCGCTGATTTCGAATATCAAACGAAATCGCATCGCCGACGCTAAAAGAGCAAAAAGATGGCGATGATCTCGATAACCGGCGACACCATGATTTCGTGGAATACACCATTCGACAGGAATTGGCTCATAATATCTATCCTGAAAATTTCAAAGTCCTACATTCATTGGAAATATACTAAAATGAAGCTCCTCCGTACTCATAGCTACTGCGATATGTAAACTTCTTATATTTCCCGCTTAATAGCTTCAGAAAATAAAAAACTTTTATATGGGTTGGATTGCTAGTAGACCGGGCATTTCAAATCTCGACGACATTTTTCTCTAGCTACTTAAGAAAGACAAGCTGGCGTCGTTTCCGGCGACATGTGACCAACTACGCTCTCGAAAAATATATTATCTAAATTTGGCATGCAAGTAATACCTACTGCCAAAGTTTCAAAGTTCTAACGTCATTCTAAGTAGGCGAAATTGATTTTCTCCGACATGCGCGTCTTGCAGGAAAAAACAGCTAGATCAAAAAAATCGCATTTTTCGCGCTGATTTCGAATATCAAACGAAATCGCATCGCCGACGCTAAAAGAGCAAAAAGATGGCGATGATCTCGATAACCGGCGACACCATGATTTCGTGGAATACACCATTCGACAGGAATTGGCTCATAATATCTATCCTGAAAATTTCAAAGTCCTACATTCATTGGAAATATACTAAAATGAAGCTCCTCCGTACTCATAGCTACTGCGATATGTAAACTTCTTATATTTCCCGCTTAATAGCTTCAGAAAATAAAAAACTTTTATATGGGTTGGATTGCTAGTAGACCGGGCATTTCAAATCTCGACGACATTTTTCTCTAGCTACTTAAGAAAGACAAGCTGGCGTCGTTTCCGGCGACATGTGACCAACTACGCTCTCGAAAAATATATTATCTAAATTTGGCATGCAAGTAATACCTACTGCCAAAGTTTCAAAGTTCTAACGTCATTCTAAGTAGGCGAAATTGATTTTCTCCGACATGCGCGTCTTGCAGGAAAAAACAGCTAGATCAAAAAAATCGCATTTTTCGCGCTGATTTCGAATATCAAACGAAATCGCATCGCCGACGCTAAAAGAGCAAAAAGATGGCGATGATCTCGATAACCGGCGACACCATGATTTCGTGGAATACACCATTCGACAGGAATTGGCTCATAATATCTATCCTGAAAATTTCAAAGTCCTACATTCATTGGAAATATACTAAAATGAAGCTCCTCCGTACTCATAGCTACTGCGATATGTAAACTTCTTATATTTCCCGCTTAATAGCTTCAGAAAATAAAAAACTTTTATATGGGTTGGATTGCTAGTAGACCGGGCATTTCAAATCTCGACGACATTTTTCTCTAGCTACTTAAGAAAGACAAGCTGGCGTCGTTTCCGGCGACATGTGACCAACTACGCTCTCGAAAAATATATTATCTAAATTTGGCATGCAAGTAATACCTACTGCCAAAGTTTCAAAGTTCTAACGTCATTCTAAGTAGGCGAAATTGATTTTCTCCGACATGCGCGTCTTGCAGGAAAAAACAGCTAGATCAAAAAAATCGCATTTTTCGCGCTGATTTCGAATATCAAACGAAATCGCATCGCCGACGCTAAAAGAGCAAAAAGATGGCGATGATCTCGATAACCGGCGACACCATGATTTCGTGGAATACACCATTCGACAGGAATTGGCTCATAATATCTATCCTGAAAATTTCAAAGTCCTACATTCATTGGAAATATACTAAAATGAAGCTCCTCCGTACTCATAGCTACTGCGATATGTAAACTTCTTATATTTCCCGCTTAATAGCTTCAGAAAATAAAAAACTTTTATATGGGTTGGATTGCTAGTAGACCGGGCATTTCAAATCTCGACGACATTTTTCTCTAGCTACTTAAGAAAGACAAGCTGGCGTCGTTTCCGGCGACATGTGACCAACTACGCTCTCGAAAAATATATTATCTAAATTTGGCATGCAAGTAATACCTACTGCCAAAGTTTCAAAGTTCTAACGTCATTCTAAGTAGGCGAAATTGATTTTCTCCGACATGCGCGTCTTGCAGGAAAAAACAGCTAGATCAAAAAAATCGCATTTTTCGCGCTGATTTCGAATATCAAACGAAATCGCATCGCCGACGCTAAAAGAGCAAAAAGATGGCGATGATCTCGATAACCGGCGACACCATGATTTCGTGGAATACACCATTCGACAGGAATTGGCTCATAATATCTATCCTGAAAATTTCAAAGTCCTACATTCATTGGAAATATACTAAAATGAAGCTCCTCCGTACTCATAGCTACTGCGATATGTAAACTTCTTATATTTCCCGCTTAATAGCTTCAGAAAATAAAAAACTTTTATATGGGTTGGATTGCTAGTAGACCGGGCATTTCAAATCTCGACGACATTTTTCTCTAGCTACTTAAGAAAGACAAGCTGGCGTCGTTTCCGGCGACATGTGACCAACTACGCTCTCGAAAAATATATTATCTAAATTTGGCATGCAAGTAATACCTACTGCCAAAGTTTCAAAGTTCTAACGTCATTCTAAGTAGGCGAAATTGATTTTCTCCGACATGCGCGTCTTGCAGGAAAAAACAGCTAGATCAAAAAAATCGCATTTTTCGCGCTGATTTCGAATATCAAACGAAATCGCATCGCCGACGCTAAAAGAGCAAAAAGATGGCGATGATCTCGATAACCGGCGACACCATGATTTCGTGGAATACACCATTCGACAGGAATTGGCTCATAATATCTATCCTGAAAATTTCAAAGTCCTACATTCATTGGAAATATACTAAAATGAAGCTCCTCCGTACTCATAGCTACTGCGATATGTAAACTTCTTATATTTCCCGCTTAATAGCTTCAGAAAATAAAAAACTTTTATATGGGTTGGATTGCTAGTAGACCGGGCATTTCAAATCTCGACGACATTTTTCTCTAGCTACTTAAGAAAGACAAGCTGGCGTCGTTTCCGGCGACATGTGACCAACTACGCTCTCGAAAAATATATTATCTAAATTTGGCATGCAAGTAATACCTACTGCCAAAGTTTCAAAGTTCTAACGTCATTCTAAGTAGGCGAAATTGATTTTCTCCGACATGCGCGTCTTGCAGGAAAAAACAGCTAGATCAAAAAAATCGCATTTTTCGCGCTGATTTCGAATATCAAACGAAATCGCATCGCCGACGCTAAAAGAGCAAAAAGATGGCGATGATCTCGATAACCGGCGACACCATGATTTCGTGGAATACACCATTCGACAGGAATTGGCTCATAATATCTATCCTGAAAATTTCAAAGTCCTACATTCATTGGAAATATACTAAAATGAAGCTCCTCCGTACTCATAGCTACTGCGATATGTAAACTTCTTATATTTCCCGCTTAATAGCTTCAGAAAATAAAAAACTTTTATATGGGTTGGATTGCTAGTAGACCGGGCATTTCAAATCTCGACGACATTTTTCTCTAGCTACTTAAGAAAGACAAGCTGGCGTCGTTTCCGGCGACATGTGACCAACTACGCTCTCGAAAAATATATTATCTAAATTTGGCATGCAAGTAATACCTACTGCCAAAGTTTCAAAGTTCTAACGTCATTCTAAGTAGGCGAAATTGATTTTCTCCGACATGCGCGTCTTGCAGGAAAAACAGCTAGATCAAAAAAATCGCATTTTTCGCGCTGATTTCGAATATCAAACGAAATCGCATCGCCGACGCTAAAAGAGCAAAAAGATGGCGATGATCTCGATAACCGGCGACACCATGATTTCGTGGAATACACCATTCGACAGGAATTGGCTCATAATATCTATCCTGAAAATTTCAAAGTCCTACATTCATTGGAAATATACTAAAATGAAGCTCCTCCGTACTCATAGCTACTGCGATATGTAAACTTCTTATATTTCCCGCTTAATAGCTTCAGAAAATAAAAAACTTTTATATGGGTTGGATTGCTAGTAGACCGGGCATTTCAAATCTCGACGACATTTTTCTCTAGCTACTTAAGAAAGACAAGCTGGCGTCGTTTCCGGCGACATGTGACCAACTACGCTCTCGAAAAATATATTATCTAAATTTGGCATGCAAGTAATACCTACTGCCAAAGTTTCAAAGTTCTAACGTCATTCTAAGTAGGCGAAATTGATTTTCTCCGACATGCGCGTCTTGCAGGAAAAAACAGCTAGATCAAAAAAATCGCATTTTTCGCGCTGATTTCGAATATCAAACGAAATCGCATCGCCGACGCTAAAAGAGCAAAAAGATGGCGATGATCTCGATAACCGGCGACACCATGATTTCGTGGAATACACCATTCGACAGGAATTGGCTCATAATATCTATCCTGAAAATTTCAAAGTCCTACATTCATTGGAAATATACTAAAATGAAGCTCCTCCGTACTCATAGCTACTGCGATATGTAAACTTCTTATATTTCCCGCTTAATAGCTTCAGAAAATAAAAAACTTTTATATGGGTTGGATTGCTAGTAGACCGGGCATTTCAAATCTCGACGACATTTTTCTCTAGCTACTTAAGAAAGACAAGCTGGCGTCGTTTCCGGCGACATGTGACCAACTACGCTCTCGAAAAATATATTATCTAAATTTGGCATGCAAGTAATACCTACTGCCAAAGTTTCAAAGTTCTAACGTCATTCTAAGTAGGCGAAATTGATTTTCTCCGACATGCGCGTCTTGCAGGAAAAAACAGCTAGATCAAAAAAATCGCATTTTTCGCGCTGATTTCGAATATCAAACGAAATCGCATCGCCGACGCTAAAAGAGCAAAAAGATGGCGATGATCTCGATAACCGGCGACACCATGATTTCGTGGAATACACCATTCGACAGGAATTGGCTCATAATATCTATCCTGAAAATTTCAAAGTCCTACATTCATTGGAAATATACTAAAATGAAGCTCCTCCGTACTCATAGCTACTGCGATATGTAAACTTCTTATATTTCCCGCTTAATAGCTTCAGAAAATAAAAAACTTTTATATGGGTTGGATTGCTAGTAGACCGGGCATTTCAAATCTCGACGACATTTTTCTCTAGCTACTTAAGAAAGACAAGCTGGCGTCGTTTCCGGCGACATGTGACCAACTACGCTCTCGAAAAATATATTATCTAAATTTGGCATGCAAGTAATACCTACTGCCAAAGTTTCAAAGTTCTAACGTCATTCTAAGTAGGCGAAATTGATTTTCTCCGACATGCGCGTCTTGCAGGAAAAAACAGCTAGATCAAAAAAATCGCATTTTTCGCGCTGATTTCGAATATCAAACGAAATCGCATCGCCGACGCTAAAAGAGCAAAAAGATGGCGATGATCTCGATAACCGGCGACACCATGATTTCGTGGAATACACCATTCGACAGGAATTGGCTCATAATATCTATCCTGAAAATTTCAAAGTCCTACATTCATTGGAAATATACTAAAATGAAGCTCCTCCGTACTCATAGCTACTGCGATATGTAAACTTCTTATATTTCCCGCTTAATAGCTTCAGAAAATAAAAAACTTTTATATGGGTTGGATTGCTAGTAGACCGGGCATTTCAAATCTCGACGACATTTTTCTCTAGCTACTTAAGAAAGACAAGCTGGCGTCGTTTCCGGCGACATGTGACCAACTACGCTCTCGAAAAATATATTATCTAAATTTGGCATGCAAGTAATACCTACTGCCAAAGTTTCAAAGTTCTAACGTCATTCTAAGTAGGCGAAATTGATTTTCTCCGACATGCGCGTCTTGCAGGAAAAAACAGCTAGATCAAAAAAATCGCATTTTTCGCGCTGATTTCGAATATCAAACGAAATCGCATCGCCGACGCTAAAAGAGCAAAAAGATGGCGATGATCTCGATAACCGGCGACACCATGATTTCGTGGAATACACCATTCGACAGGAATTGGCTCATAATATCTATCCTGAAAATTTCAAAGTCCTACATTCATTGGAAATATACTAAAATGAAGCTCCTCCGTACTCATAGCTACTGCACGATATGTAAACTTCTTATATTTCCCGCTTAATAGCTTCAGAAAATAAAAAACTTTTATATGGGTTGGATTGCTAGTAGACCGGGCATTTCAAATCTCGACGACATTTTTCTCTAGCTACTTAAGAAAGACAAGCTGGCGTCGTTTCCGGCGACATGTGACCAACTACGCTCTCGAAAAATATATTATCTAAATTTGGCATGCAAGTAATACCTACTGCCAAAGTTTCAAAGTTCTAACGTCATTCTAAGTAGGCGAAATTGATTTTCTCCGACATGCGCGTCTTGCAGGAAAAAACAGCTAGATCAAAAAAATCGCATTTTTCGCGCTGATTTCGAATATCAAACGAAATCGCATCGCCGACGCTAAAAGAGCAAAAAGATGGCGATGATCTCGATAACCGGCGACACCATGATTTCGTGGAATACACCATTCGACAGGAATTGGCTCATAATATCTATCCTGAAAATTTCAAAGTCCTACATTCATTGGAAATATACTAAAATGAAGCTCCTCCGTACTCATAGCTACTGCGATATGTAAACTTCTTATATTTCCCGCTTAATAGCTTCAGAAAATAAAAAACTTTTATATGGGTTGGATTGCTAGTAGACCGGGCATTTCAAATCTCGACGACATTTTTCTCTAGCTACTTAAGAAAGACAAGCTGGCGTCGTTTCCGGCGACATGTGACCAACTACGCTCTCGAAAAATATATTATCTAAATTTGGCATGCAAGTAATACCTACTGCCAAAGTTTCAAAGTTCTAACGTCATTCTAAGTAGGCGAAATTGATTTTCTCCGACATGCGCGTCTTGCAGGAAAAAACAGCTAGATCAAAAAAATCGCATTTTTCGCGCTGATTTCGAATATCAAACGAAATCGCATCGCCGACGCTAAAAGAGCAAAAAGATGGCGATGATCTCGATAACCGGCGACACCATGATTTCGTGGAATACACCATTCGACAGGAATTGGCTCATAATATCTATCCTGAAAATTTCAAAGTCCTACATTCATTGGAAATATACTAAAATGAAGCTCCTCCGTACTCATAGCTACTGCGATATGTAAACTTCTTATATTTCCCGCTTAATAGCTTCAGAAAATAAAAAACTTTTATATGGGTTGGATTGCTAGTAGACCGGGCATTTCAAATCTCGACGACATTTTTCTCTAGCTACTTAAGAAAGACAAGCTGGCGTCGTTTCCGGCGACATGTGACCAACTACGCTCTCGAAAAATATATTATCTAAATTTGGCATGCAAGTAATACCTACTGCCAAAGTTTCAAAGTTCTAACGTCATTCTAAGTAGGCGAAATTGATTTTCTCCGACATGCGCGTCTTGAAGGAAAAAACAGCTAGATCAAAAAAATCGCATTTTTCGCGCTGATTTCGAATATCAAACGAAATCGCATCGCCGACGCTAAAAGAGCAAAAAGATGGCGATGATCTCGATAACCGGCGACACCATGATTTCGTGGAATACACCATTCGACAGGAATTGGCTCATAATATCTATCCTGAAAATTTCAAAGTCCTACATTCATTGGAAATATACTAAAATGAAGCTCCTCCGTACTCATAGCTACTGCGATATGTAAACTTCTTATATTTCCGCTTAATAGCTTCAGAAAATAAAAAACTTTTATATGGGTTGGATTGCTAGTAGACCGGGCATTTCAAATCTCGACGACATTTTTCTCTAGCTACTTAAGAAAGACAAGCTGGCGTCGTTTCCGGCGACATGTGACCAACTACGCTCTCGAAAAATATATTATCTAAATTTGGCATGCAAGTAATACCTACTGCCAAAGTTTCAAAGTTCTAACGTCATTCTAAGTAGGCGAAATTGATTTTCTCCGACATGCGCGTCTTGCAGGAAAAAACAGCTAGATCAAAAAAATCGCATTTTTCGCGCTGATTTCGAATATCAAACGAAATCGCATCGCCGACGCTAAAAGAGCAAAAAGATGGCGATGATCTCGATAACCGGCGACACCATGATTTCGTGGAATACACCATTCG
This sequence comes from Holotrichia oblita, assembly GCA_023690525.1. Lineage (NCBI taxonomy): Eukaryota > Metazoa > Arthropoda > Insecta > Coleoptera > Scarabaeidae > Holotrichia > Holotrichia oblita. The sequence goes on from CM043017.1 coordinate 57,713,454, forward strand.
ACAGGAATTGGCTCATAATATCTATCCTGAAAATTTCAAAGTCCTACATTCATTGGAAATATACTAAAATGAAGCTCCTCCGTACTCATAGCTACTGCGATATGTAAACTTCTTATATTTCCCGCTTAATAGCTTCAGAAAATAAAAAACTTTTATATGGGTTGGATTGCTAGTAGACCGGGCATTTCAAATCTCGACGACATTTTTCTCTAGCTACTTAAGAAAGACAAGCTGGCGTCGTTTCCGGCGACATGTGACCAACTACGCTCTCGAAAAATATATTATCTAAATTTGGCATGCAAGTAATACCTACTGCCAAAGTTTCAAAGTTCTAACGTCATTCTAAGTAGGCGAAATTGATTTTCTCCGACATGCGCGTCTTGCAGGAAAAAACAGCTAGATCAAAAAAATCGCATTTTTCGCGCTGATTTCGAATATCAAACGAAATCGCATCGCCGACGCTAAAAGAGCAAAAAGATGGCGATGATCTCGATAACCGGCGACACCATGATTTCGTGGAATACACCATTCGACAGGAATTGGCTCATAATATCTATCCTGAAAATTTCAAAGTCCTACATTCATTGGAAATATACTAAAATGAAGCTCCTCCGTACTCATAGCTACTGCGATATGTAAACTTCTTATATTTCCCGCTTAATAGCTTCAGAAAATAAAAAACTTTTATATGGGTTGGATTGCTAGTAGACCGGGCATTTCAAATCTCGACGACATTTTTCTCTAGCTACTTAAGAAAGACAAGCTGGCGTCGTTTCCGGCGACATGTGACCAACTACGCTCTCGAAAAATATATTATCTAAATTTGGCATGCAAGTAATACCTACTGCCAAAGTTTCAAAGTTCTAACGTCATTCTAAGTAGGCGAAATTGATTTTCTCCGACATGCGCGTCTTGCAGGAAAAAACAGCTAGATCAAAAAAATCGCATTTTTCGCGCTGATTTCGAATATCAAACGAAATCGCATCGCCGACGCTAAAAGAGCAAAAAGATGGCGATGATCTCGATAACCGGCGACACCATGATTTCGTGGAATACACCATTCGACAGGAATTGGCTCATAATATCTATCCTGAAAATTTCAAAGTCCTACATTCATTGGAAATATACTAAAATGAAGCTCCTCCGTACTCATAGCTACTGCGATATGTAAACTTCTTATATTTCCCGCTTAATAGCTTCAGAAAATAAAAAACTTTTATATGGGTTGGATTGCTAGTAGACCGGGCATTTCAAATCTCGACGACATTTTTCTCTAGCTACTTAAGAAAGACAAGCTGGCGTCGTTTCCGGCGACATGTGACCAACTACGCTCTCGAAAAATATATTATCTAAATTTGGCATGCAAGTAATACCTACTGCCAAAGTTTCAAAGTTCTAACGTCATTCTAAGTAGGCGAAATTGATTTTCTCCGACATGCGCGTCTTGAAGGAAAAAACAGCTAGATCAAAAAAATCGCATTTTTCGCGCTGATTTCGAATATCAAACGAAATCGCATCGCCGACGCTAAAAGAGCAAAAAGATGGCGATGATCTCGATAACCGGCGACACCATGATTTCGTGGAATACACCATTCGACAGGAATTGGCTCATAATATCTATCCTGAAAATTTCAAAGTCCTACATTCATTGGAAATATACTAAAATGAAGCTCCTCCGTACTCATAGCTACTGCGATATGTAAACTTCTTATATTTCCCGCTTAATAGCTTCAGAAAATAAAAAACTTTTATATGGGTTGGATTGCTAGTAGACCGGGCATTTCAAATCTCGACGACATTTTTCTCTAGCTACTTAAGAAAGACAAGCTGGCGTCGTTTCCGGCGACATGTGACCAACTACGCTCTCGAAAAATATATTATCTAAATTTGGCATGCAAGTAATACCTACTGCCAAAGTTTCAAAGTTCTAACGTCATTCTAAGTAGGCGAAATTGATTTTCTCCGACATGCGCGTCTTGAAGGAAAAAACAGCTAGATCAAAAAAATCGCATTTTTCGCGCTGATTTCGAATATCAAACGAAATCGCATCGCCGACGCTAAAAGAGCAAAAAGATGGCGATGATCTCGATAACCGGCGACACCATGATTTCGTGGAATACACCATTCGACAGGAATTGGCTCATAATATCTATCCTGAAAATTTCAAAGTCCTACATTCATTGGAAATATACTAAAATGAAGCTCCTCCGTACTCATAGCTACTGCGATATGTAAACTTCTTATATTTCCCGCTTAATAGCTTCAGAAAATAAAAAACTTTTATATGGGTTGGATTGCTAGTAGACCGGGCATTTCAAATCTCGACGACATTTTTCTCTAGCTACTTAAGAAAGACAAGCTGGCGTCGTTTCCGGCGACATGTGACCAACTACGCTCTCGAAAAATATATTATCTAAATTTGGCATGCAAGTAATACCTACTGCCAAAGTTTCAAAGTTCTAACGTCATTCTAAGTAGGCGAAATTGATTTTCTCCGACATGCGCGTCTTGCAGGAAAAAACAGCTAGATCAAAAAAATCGCATTTTTCGCGCTGATTTCGAATATCAAACGAAATCGCATCGCCGACGCTAAAAGAGCAAAAAGATGGCGATGATCTCGATAACCGGCGACACCATGATTTCGTGGAATACACCATTCGACAGGAATTGGCTCATAATATCTATCCTGAAAATTTCAAAGTCCTACATTCATTGGAAATATACTAAAATGAAGCTCCTCCGTACTCATAGCTACTGCGATATGTAAACTTCTTATATTTCCCGCTTAATAGCTTCAGAAAATAAAAAACTTTTATATGGGTTGGATTGCTAGTAGACCGGGCATTTCAAATCTCGACGACATTTTTCTCTAGCTACTTAAGAAAGACAAGCTGGCGTCGTTTCCGGCGACATGTGACCAACTACGCTCTCGAAAAATATATTATCTAAATTTGGCATGCAAGTAATACCTACTGCCAAAGTTTCAAAGTTCTAACGTCATTCTAAGTAGGCGAAATTGATTTTCTCCGACATGCGCGTCTTGCAGGAAAAAACAGCTAGATCAAAAAAATCGCATTTTTCGCGCTGATTTCGAATATCAAACGAAATCGCATCGCCGACGCTAAAAGAGCAAAAAGATGGCGATGATCTCGATAACCGGCGACACCATGATTTCGTGGAATACACCATTCGACAGGAATTGGCTCATAATATCTATCCTGAAAATTTCAAAGTCCTACATTCATTGGAAATATACTAAAATGAAGCTCCTCCGTACTCATAGCTACTGCGATATGTAAACTTCTTATATTTCCCGCTTAATAGCTTCAGAAAATAAAAAACTTTTATATGGGTTGGATTGCTAGTAGACCGGGCATTTCAAATCTCGACGACATTTTTCTCTAGCTACTTAAGAAAGACAAGCTGGCGTCGTTTCCGGCGACATGTGACCAACTACGCTCTCGAAAAATATATTATCTAAATTTGGCATGCAAGTAATACCTACTGCCAAAGTTTCAAAGTTCTAACGTCATTCTAAGTAGGCGAAATTGATTTTCTCCGACATGCGCGTCTTGCAGGAAAAAACAGCTAGATCAAAAAAATCGCATTTTTCGCGCTGATTTCGAATATCAAACGAAATCGCATCGCCGACGCTAAAAGAGCAAAAAGATGGCGATGATCTCGATAACCGGCGACACCATGATTTCGTGGAATACACCATTCGACAGGAATTGGCTCATAATATCTATCCTGAAAATTTCAAAGTCCTACATTCATTGGAAATATACTAAAATGAAGCTCCTCCGTACTCATAGCTACTGCGATATGTAAACTTCTTATATTTCCCGCTTAATAGCTTCAGAAAATAAAAAACTTTTATATGGGTTGGATTGCTAGTAGACCGGGCATTTCAAATCTCGACGACATTTTTCTCTAGCTACTTAAGAAAGACAAGCTGGCGTCGTTTCCGGCGACATGTGACCAACTACGCTCTCGAAAAATATATTATCTAAATTTGGCATGCAAGTAATACCTACTGCCAAAGTTTCAAAGTTCTAACGTCATTCTAAGTAGGCGAAATTGATTTTCTCCGACATGCGCGTCTTGCAGGAAAAAACAGCTAGATCAAAAAAATCGCATTTTTCGCGCTGATTTCGAATATCAAACGAAATCGCATCGCCGACGCTAAAAGAGCAAAAAGATGGCGATGATCTCGATAACCGGCGACACCATGATTTCGTGGAATACACCATTCGACAGGAATTGGCTCATAATATCTATCCTGAAAATTTCAAAGTCCTACATTCATTGGAAATATACTAAAATGAAGCTCCTCCGTACTCATAGCTACTGCGATATGTAAACTTCTTATATTTCCCGCTTAATAGCTTCAGAAAATAAAAAACTTTTATATGGGTTGGATTGCTAGTAGACCGGGCATTTCAAATCTCGACGACATTTTTCTCTAGCTACTTAAGAAAGACAAGCTGGCGTCGTTTCCGGCGACATGTGACCAACTACGCTCTCGAAAAATATATTATCTAAATTTGGCATGCAAGTAATACCTACTGCCAAAGTTTCAAAGTTCTAACGTCATTCTAAGTAGGCGAAATTGATTTTCTCCGACATGCGCGTCTTGCAGGAAAAAACAGCTAGATCAAAAAAATCGCATTTTTCGCGCTGATTTCGAATATCAAACGAAATCGCATCGCCGACGCTAAAAGAGCAAAAAGATGGCGATGATCTCGATAACCGGCGACACCATGATTTCGTGGAATACACCATTCGACAGGAATTGGCTCATAATATCTATCCTGAAAATTTCAAAGTCCTACATTCATTGGAAATATACTAAAATGAAGCTCCTCCGTACTCATAGCTACTGCGATATGTAAACTTCTTATATTTCCCGCTTAATAGCTTCAGAAAATAAAAAACTTTTATATGGGTTGGATTGCTAGTAGACCGGGCATTTCAAATCTCGACGACATTTTTCTCTAGCTACTTAAGAAAGACAAGCTGGCGTCGTTTCCGGCGACATGTGACCAACTACGCTCTCGAAAAATATATTATCTAAATTTGGCATGCAAGTAATACCTACTGCCAAAGTTTCAAAGTTCTAACGTCATTCTAAGTAGGCGAAATTGATTTTCTCCGACATGCGCGTCTTGCAGGAAAAAACAGCTAGATCAAAAAAATCGCATTTTTCGCGCTGATTTCGAATATCAAACGAAATCGCATCGCCGACGCTAAAAGAGCAAAAAGATGGCGATGATCTCGATAACCGGCGACACCATGATTTCGTGGAATACACCATTCGACAGGAATTGGCTCATAATATCTATCCTGAAAATTTCAAAGTCCTACATTCATTGGAAATATACTAAAATGAAGCTCCTCCGTACTCATAGCTACTGCGATATGTAAACTTCTTATATTTCCCGCTTAATAGCTTCAGAAAATAAAAAACTTTTATATGGGTTGGATTGCTAGTAGACCGGGCATTTCAAATCTCGACGACATTTTTCTCTAGCTACTTAAGAAAGACAAGCTGGCGTCGTTTCCGGCGACATGTGACCAACTACGCTCTCGAAAAATATATTATCTAAATTTGGCATGCAAGTAATACCTACTGCCAAAGTTTCAAAGTTCTAACGTCATTCTAAGTAGGCGAAATTGATTTTCTCCGACATGCGCGTCTTGCAGGAAAAAACAGCTAGATCAAAAAAATCGCATTTTTCGCGCTGATTTCGAATATCAAACGAAATCGCATCGCCGACGCTAAAAGAGCAAAAAGATGGCGATGATCTCGATAACCGGCGACACCATGATTTCGTGGAATACACCATTCGACAGGAATTGGCTCATAATATCTATCCTGAAAATTTCAAAGTCCTACATTCATTGGAAATATACTAAAATGAAGCTCCTCCGTACTCATAGCTACTGCGATATGTAAACTTCTTATATTTCCCGCTTAATAGCTTCAGAAAATAAAAAACTTTTATATGGGTTGGATTGCTAGTAGACCGGGCATTTCAAATCTCGACGACATTTTTCTCTAGCTACTTAAGAAAGACAAGCTGGCGTCGTTTCCGGCGACATGTGACCAACTACGCTCTCGAAAAATATATTATCTAAATTTGGCATGCAAGTAATACCTACTGCCAAAGTTTCAAAGTTCTAACGTCATTCTAAGTAGGCGAAATTGATTTTCTCCGACATGCGCGTCTTGCAGGAAAAAACAGCTAGATCAAAAAAATCGCATTTTTCGCGCTGATTTCGAATATCAAACGAAATCGCATCGCCGACGCTAAAAGAGCAAAAAGATGGCGATGATCTCGATAACCGGCGACACCATGATTTCGTGGAATACACCATTCGACAGGAATTGGCTCATAATATCTATCCTGAAAATTTCAAAGTCCTACATTCATTGGAAATATACTAAAATGAAGCTCCTCCGTACTCATAGCTACTGCGATATGTAAACTTCTTATATTTCCCGCTTAATAGCTTCAGAAAATAAAAAACTTTTATATGGGTTGGATTGCTAGTAGACCGGGCATTTCAAATCTCGACGACATTTTTCTCTAGCTACTTAAGAAAGACAAGCTGGCGTCGTTTCCGGCGACATGTGACCAACTACGCTCTCGAAAAATATATTATCTAAATTTGGCATGCAAGTAATACCTACTGCCAAAGTTTCAAAGTTCTAACGTCATTCTAAGTAGGCGAAATTGATTTTCTCCGACATGCGCGTCTTGAAGGAAAAAACAGCTAGATCAAAAAAATCGCATTTTTCGCGCTGATTTCGAATATCAAACGAAATCGCATCGCCGACGCTAAAAGAGCAAAAAGATGGCGATGATCTCGATAACCGGCGACACCATGATTTCGTGGAATACACCATTCGACAGGAATTGGCTCATAATATCTATCCTGAAAATTTCAAAGTCCTACATTCATTGGAAATATACTAAAATGAAGCTCCTCCGTACTCATAGCTACTGCGATATGTAAACTTCTTATATTTCCCGCTTAATAGCTTCAGAAAATAAAAAACTTTTATATGGGTTGGATTGCTAGTAGACCGGGCATTTCAAATCTCGACGACATTTTTCTCTAGCTACTTAAGAAAGACAAGCTGGCGTCGTTTCCGGCGACATGTGACCAACTACGCTCTCGAAAAATATATTATCTAAATTTGGCATGCAAGTAATACCTACTGCCAAAGTTTCAAAGTTCTAACGTCATTCTAAGTAGGCGAAATTGATTTTCTCCGACATGCGCGTCTTGAAGGAAAAAACAGCTAGATCAAAAAAATCGCATTTTTCGCGCTGATTTCGAATATCAAACGAAATCGCATCGCCGACGCTAAAAGAGCAAAAAGATGGCGATGATCTCGATAACCGGCGACACCATGATTTCGTGGAATACACCATTCGACAGGAATTGGCTCATAATATCTATCCTGAAAATTTCAAAGTCCTACATTCATTGGAAATATACTAAAATGAAGCTCCTCCGTACTCATAGCTACTGCGATATGTAAACTTCTTATATTTCCCGCTTAATAGCTTCAGAAAATAAAAAACTTTTATATGGGTTGGATTGCTAGTAGACCGGGCATTTCAAATCTCGACGACATTTTTCTCTAGCTACTTAAGAAAGACAAGCTGGCGTCGTTTCCGGCGACATGTGACCAACTACGCTCTCGAAAAATATATTATCTAAATTTGGCATGCAAGTAATACCTACTGCCAAAGTTTCAAAGTTCTAACGTCATTCTAAGTAGGCGAAATTGATTTTCTCCGACATGCGCGTCTTGCAGGAAAAAACAGCTAGATCAAAAAAATCGCATTTTTCGCGCTGATTTCGAATATCAAACGAAATCGCATCGCCGACGCTAAAAGAGCAAAAAGATGGCGATGATCTCGATAACCGGCGACACCATGATTTCGTGGAATACACCATTCGACAGGAATTGGCTCATAATATCTATCCTGAAAATTTCAAAGTCCTACATTCATTGGAAATATACTAAAATGAAGCTCCTCCGTACTCATAGCTACTGCGATATGTAAACTTCTTATATTTCCCGCTTAATAGCTTCAGAAAATAAAAAACTTTTATATGGGTTGGATTGCTAGTAGACCGGGCATTTCAAATCTCGACGACATTTTTCTCTAGCTACTTAAGAAAGACAAGCTGGCGTCGTTTCCGGCGACATGTGACCAACTACGCTCTCGAAAAATATATTATCTAAATTTGGCATGCAAGTAATACCTACTGCCAAAGTTTCAAAGTTCTAACGTCATTCTAAGTAGGCGAAATTGATTTTCTCCGACATGCGCGTCTTGCAGGAAAAAACAGCTAGATCAAAAAAATCGCATTTTTCGCGCTGATTTCGAATATCAAACGAAATCGCATCGCCGACGCTAAAAGAGCAAAAAGATGGCGATGATCTCGATAACCGGCGACACCATGATTTCGTGGAATACACCATTCGACAGGAATTGGCTCATAATATCTATCCTGAAAATTTCAAAGTCCTACATTCATTGGAAATATACTAAAATGAAGCTCCTCCGTACTCATAGCTACTGCGATATGTAAACTTCTTATATTTCCCGCTTAATAGCTTCAGAAAATAAAAAACTTTTATATGGGTTGGATTGCTAGTAGACCGGGCATTTCAAATCTCGACGACATTTTTCTCTAGCTACTTAAGAAAGACAAGCTGGCGTCGTTTCCGGCGACATGTGACCAACTACGCTCTCGAAAAATATATTATCTAAATTTGGCATGCAAGTAATACCTACTGCCAAAGTTTCAAAGTTCTAACGTCATTCTAAGTAGGCGAAATTGATTTTCTCCGACATGCGCGTCTTGCAGGAAAAAACAGCTAGATCAAAAAAATCGCATTTTTCGCGCTGATTTCGAATATCAAACGAAATCGCATCGCCGACGCTAAAAGAGCAAAAAGATGGCGATGATCTCGATAACCGGCGACACCATGATTTCGTGGAATACACCATTCGACAGGAATTGGCTCATAATATCTATCCTGAAAATTTCAAAGTCCTACATTCATTGGAAATATACTAAAATGAAGCTCCTCCGTACTCATAGCTACTGCGATATGTAAACTTCTTATATTTCCCGCTTAATAGCTTCAGAAAATAAAAAACTTTTATATGGGTTGGATTGCTAGTAGACCGGGCATTTCAAATCTCGACGACATTTTTCTCTAGCTACTTAAGAAAGACAAGCTGGCGTCGTTTCCGGCGACATGTGACCAACTACGCTCTCGAAAAATATATTATCTAAATTTGGCATGCAAGTAATACCTACTGCCAAAGTTTCAAAGTTCTAACGTCATTCTAAGTAGGCGAAATTGATTTTCTCCGACATGCGCGTCTTGCAGGAAAAAACAGCTAGATCAAAAAAATCGCATTTTTCGCGCTGATTTCGAATATCAAACGAAATCGCATCGCCGACGCTAAAAGAGCAAAAAGATGGCGATGATCTCGATAACCGGCGACACCATGATTTCGTGGAATACACCATTCGACAGGAATTGGCTCATAATATCTATCCTGAAAATTTCAAAGTCCTACATTCATTGGAAATATACTAAAATGAAGCTCCTCCGTACTCATAGCTACTGCGATATGTAAACTTCTTATATTTCCCGCTTAATAGCTTCAGAAAATAAAAAACTTTTATATGGGTTGGATTGCTAGTAGACCGGGCATTTCAAATCTCGACGACATTTTTCTCTAGCTACTTAAGAAAGACAAGCTGGCGTCGTTTCCGGCGACATGTGACCAACTACGCTCTCGAAAAATATATTATCTAAATTTGGCATGCAAGTAATACCTACTGCCAAAGTTTCAAAGTTCTAACGTCATTCTAAGTAGGCGAAATTGATTTTCTCCGACATGCGCGTCTTGCAGGAAAAAACAGCTAGATCAAAAAAATCGCATTTTTCGCGCTGATTTCGAATATCAAACGAAATCGCATCGCCGACGCTAAAAGAGCAAAAAGATGGCGATGATCTCGATAACCGGCGACACCATGATTTCGTGGAATACACCATTCGACAGGAATTGGCTCATAATATCTATCCTGAAAATTTCAAAGTCCTACATTCATTGGAAATATACTAAAATGAAGCTCCTCCGTACTCATAGCTACTGCGATATGTAAACTTCTTATATTTCCCGCTTAATAGCTTCAGAAAATAAAAAACTTTTATATGGGTTGGATTGCTAGTAGACCGGGCATTTCAAATCTCGACGACATTTTTCTCTAGCTACTTAAGAAAGACAAGCTGGCGTCGTTTCCGGCGACATGTGACCAACTACGCTCTCGAAAAATATATTATCTAAATTTGGCATGCAAGTAATACCTACTGCCAAAGTTTCAAAGTTCTAACGTCATTCTAAGTAGGCGAAATTGATTTTCTCCGACATGCGCGTCTTGCAGGAAAAAACAGCTAGATCAAAAAAATCGCATTTTTCGCGCTGATTTCGAATATCAAACGAAATCGCATCGCCGACGCTAAAAGAGCAAAAAGATGGCGATGATCTCGATAACCGGCGACACCATGATTTCGTGGAATACACCATTCGACAGGAATTGGCTCATAATATCTATCCTGAAAATTTCAAAGTCCTACATTCATTGGAAATATACTAAAATGAAGCTCCTCCGTACTCATAGCTACTGCGATATGTAAACTTCTTATATTTCCCGCTTAATAGCTTCAGAAAATAAAAAACTTTTATATGGGTTGGATTGCTAGTAGACCGGGCATTTCAAATCTCGACGACATTTTTCTCTAGCTACTTAAGAAAGACAAGCTGGCGTCGTTTCCGGCGACATGTGACCAACTACGCTCTCGAAAAATATATTATCTAAATTTGGCATGCAAGTAATACCTACTGCCAAAGTTTCAAAGTTCTAACGTCATTCTAAGTAGGCGAAATTGATTTTCTCCGACATGCGCGTCTTGCAGGAAAAAACAGCTAGATCAAAAAAATCGCATTTTTCGCGCTGATTTCGAATATCAAACGAAATCGCATCGCCGACGCTAAAAGAGCAAAAAGATGGCGATGATCTCGATAACCGGCGACACCATGATTTCGTGGAATACACCATTCGACAGGAATTGGCTCATAATATCTATCCTGAAAATTTCAAAGTCCTACATTCATTGGAAATATACTAAAATGAAGCTCCTCCGTACTCATAGCTACTGCGATATGTAAACTTCTTATATTTCCCGCTTAATAGCTTCAGAAAATAAAAAACTTTTATATGGGTTGGATTGCTAGTAGACCGGGCATTTCAAATCTCGACGACATTTTTCTCTAGCTACTTAAGAAAGACAAGCTGGCGTCGTTTCCGGCGACATGTGACCAACTACGCTCTCGAAAAATATATTATCTAAATTTGGCATGCAAGTAATACCTACTGCCAAAGTTTCAAAGTTCTAACGTCATTCTAAGTAGGCGAAATTGATTTTCTCCGACATGCGCGTCTTGCAGGAAAAAACAGCTAGATCAAAAAAATCGCATTTTTCGCGCTGATTTCGAATATCAAACGAAATCGCATCGCCGACGCTAAAAGAGCAAAAAGATGGCGATGATCTCGATAACCGGCGACACCATGATTTCGTGGAATACACCATTCGACAGGAATTGGCTCATAATATCTATCCTGAAAATTTCAAAGTCCTACATTCATTGGAAATATACTAAAATGAAGCTCCTCCGTACTCATAGCTACTGCGATATGTAAACTTCTTATATTTCCCGCTTAATAGCTTCAGAAAATAAAAAACTTTTATATGGGTTGGATTGCTAGTAGACCGGGCATTTCAAATCTCGACGACATTTTTCTCTAGCTACTTAAGAAAGACAAGCTGGCGTCGTTTCCGGCGACATGTGACCAACTACGCTCTCGAAAAATATATTATCTAAATTTGGCATGCAAGTAATACCTACTGCCAAAGTTTCAAAGTTCTAACGTCATTCTAAGTAGGCGAAATTGATTTTCTCCGACATGCGCGTCTTGCAGGAAAAAACAGCTAGATCAAAAAAATCGCATTTTTCGCGCTGATTTCGAATATCAAACGAAATCGCATCGCCGACGCTAAAAGAGCAAAAAGATGGCGATGATCTCGATAACCGGCGACACCATGATTTCGTGGAATACACCATTCGACAGGAATTGGCTCATAATATCTATCCTGAAAATTTCAAAGTCCTACATTCATTGGAAATATACTAAAATGAAGCTCCTCCGTACTCATAGCTACTGCGATATGTAAACTTCTTATATTTCCCGCTTAATAGCTTCAGAAAATAAAAAACTTTTATATGGGTTGGATTGCTAGTAGACCGGGCATTTCAAATCTCGACGACATTTTTCTCTAGCTACTTAAGAAAGACAAGCTGGCGTCGTTTCCGGCGACATGTGACCAACTACGCTCTCGAAAAATATATTATCTAAATTTGGCATGCAAGTAATACCTACTGCCAAAGTTTCAAAGTTCTAACGTCATTCTAAGTAGGCGAAATTGATTTTCTCCGACATGCGCGTCTTGCAGGAAAAAACAGCTAGATCAAAAAAATCGCATTTTTCGCGCTGATTTCGAATATCAAACGAAATCGCATCGCCGACGCTAAAAGAGCAAAAAGATGGCGATGATCTCGATAACCGGCGACACCATGATTTCGTGGAATACACCATTCGACAGGAATTGGCTCATAATATCTATCCTGAAAATTTCAAAGTCCTACATTCATTGGAAATATACTAAAATGAAGCTCCTCCGTACTCATAGCTACTGCGATATGTAAACTTCTTATATTTCCCGCTTAATAGCTTCAGAAAATAAAAAACTTTTATATGGGTTGGATTGCTAGTAGACCGGGCATTTCAAATCTCGACGACATTTTTCTCTAGCTACTTAAGAAAGACAAGCTGGCGTCGTTTCCGGCGACATGTGACCAACTACGCTCTCGAAAAATATATTATCTAAATTTGGCATGCAAGTAATACCTACTGCCAAAGTTTCAAAGTTCTAACGTCATTCTAAGTAGGCGAAATTGATTTTCTCCGACATGCGCGTCTTGCAGGAAAAAACAGCTAGATCAAAAAAATCGCATTTTTCGCGCTGATTTCGAATATCAAACGAAATCGCATCGCCGACGCTAAAAGAGCAAAAAGATGGCGATGATCTCGATAACCGGCGACACCATGATTTCGTGGAATACACCATTCGACAGGAATTGGCTCATAATATCTATCCTGAAAATTTCAAAGTCCTACATTCATTGGAAATATACTAAAATGAAGCTCCTCCGTACTCATAGCTACTGCGATATGTAAACTTCTTATATTTCCCGCTTAATAGCTTCAGAAAATAAAAAACTTTTATATGGGTTGGATTGCTAGTAGACCGGGCATTTCAAATCTCGACGACATTTTTCTCTAGCTACTTAAGAAAGACAAGCTGGCGTCGTTTCCGGCGACATGTGACCAACTACGCTCTCGAAAAATATATTATCTAAATTTGGCATGCAAGTAATACCTACTGCCAAAGTTTCAAAGTTCTAACGTCATTCTAAGTAGGCGAAATTGATTTTCTCCGACATGCGCGTCTTGCAGGAAAAAACAGCTAGATCAAAAAAATCGCATTTTTCGCGCTGATTTCGAATATCAAACGAAATCGCATCGCCGACGCTAAAAGAGCAAAAAGATGGCGATGATCTCGATAACCGGCGACACCATGATTTCGTGGAATACACCATTCGACAGGAATTGGCTCATAATATCTATCCTGAAAATTTCAAAGTCCTACATTCATTGGAAATATACTAAAATGAAGCTCCTCCGTACTCATAGCTACTGCGATATGTAAACTTCTTATATTTCCCGCTTAATAGCTTCAGAAAATAAAAAACTTTTATATGGGTTGGATTGCTAGTAGACCGGGCATTTCAAATCTCGACGACATTTTTCTCTAGCTACTTAAGAAAGACAAGCTGGCGTCGTTTCCGGCGACATGTGACCAACTACGCTCTCGAAAAATATATTATCTAAATTTGGCATGCAAGTAATACCTACTGCCAAAGTTTCAAAGTTCTAACGTCATTCTAAGTAGGCGAAATTGATTTTCTCCGACATGCGCGTCTTGCAGGAAAAAACAGCTAGATCAAAAAAATCGCATTTTTCGCGCTGATTTCGAATATCAAACGAAATCGCATCGCCGACGCTAAAAGAGCAAAAAGATGGCGATGATCTCGATAACCGGCGACACCATGATTTCGTGGAATACACCATTCGACAGGAATTGGCTCATAATATCTATCCTGAAAATTTCAAAGTCCTACATTCATTGGAAATATACTAAAATGAAGCTCCTCCGTACTCATAGCTACTGCGATATGTAAACTTCTTATATTTCCCGCTTAATAGCTTCAGAAAATAAAAAACTTTTATATGGGTTGGATTGCTAGTAGACCGGGCATTTCAAATCTCGACGACATTTTTCTCTAGCTACTTAAGAAAGACAAGCTGGCGTCGTTTCCGGCGACATGTGACCAACTACGCTCTCGAAAAATATATTATCTAAATTTGGCATGCAAGTAATACCTACTGCCAAAGTTTCAAAGTTCTAACGTCATTCTAAGTAGGCGAAATTGATTTTCTCCGACATGCGCGTCTTGCAGGAAAAAACAGCTAGATCAAAAAAATCGCATTTTTCGCGCTGATTTCGAATATCAAACGAAATCGCATCGCCGACGCTAAAAGAGCAAAAAGATGGCGATGATCTCGATAACCGGCGACACCATGATTTCGTGGAATACACCATTCGACAGGAATTGGCTCATAATATCTATCCTGAAAATTTCAAAGTCCTACATTCATTGGAAATATACTAAAATGAAGCTCCTCCGTACTCATAGCTACTGCGATATGTAAACTTCTTATATTTCCCGCTTAATAGCTTCAGAAAATAAAAAACTTTTATATGGGTTGGATTGCTAGTAGACCGGGCATTTCAAATCTCGACGACATTTTTCTCTAGCTACTTAAGAAAGACAAGCTGGCGTCGTTTCCGGCGACATGTGACCAACTACGCTCTCGAAAAATATATTATCTAAATTTGGCATGCAAGTAATACCTACTGCCAAAGTTTCAAAGTTCTAACGTCATTCTAAGTAGGCGAAATTGATTTTCTCCGACATGCGCGTCTTGCAGGAAAAAACAGCTAGATCAAAAAAATCGCATTTTTCGCGCTGATTTCGAATATCAAACGAAATCGCATCGCCGACGCTAAAAGAGCAAAAAGATGGCGATGATCTCGATAACCGGCGACACCATGATTTCGTGGAATACACCATTCGACAGGAATTGGCTCATAATATCTATCCTGAAAATTTCAAAGTCCTACATTCATTGGAAATATACTAAAATGAAGCTCCTCCGTACTCATAGCTACTGCGATATGTAAACTTCTTATATTTCCCGCTTAATAGCTTCAGAAAATAAAAAACTTTTATATGGGTTGGATTGCTAGTAGACCGGGCATTTCAAATCTCGACGACATTTTTCTCTAGCTACTTAAGAAAGACAAGCTGGCGTCGTTTCCGGCGACATGTGACCAACTACGCTCTCGAAAAATATATTATCTAAATTTGGCATGCAAGTAATACCTACTGCCAAAGTTTCAAAGTTCTAACGTCATTCTAAGTAGGCGAAATTGATTTTCTCCGACATGCGCGTCTTGCAGGAAAAAACAGCTAGATCAAAAAAATCGCATTTTTCGCGCTGATTTCGAATATCAAACGAAATCGCATCGCCGACGCTAAAAGAGCAAAAAGATGGCGATGATCTCGATAACCGGCGACACCATGATTTCGTGGAATACACCATTCGACAGGAATTGGCTCATAATATCTATCCTGAAAATTTCAAAGTCCTACATTCATTGGAAATATACTAAAATGAAGCTCCTCCGTACTCATAGCTACTGCGATATGTAAACTTCTTATATTTCCCGCTTAATAGCTTCAGAAAATAAAAAACTTTTATATGGGTTGGATTGCTAGTAGACCGGGCATTTCAAATCTCGACGACATTTTTCTCTAGCTACTTAAGAAAGACAAGCTGGCGTCGTTTCCGGCGACATGTGACCAACTACGCTCTCGAAAAATATATTATCTAAATTTGGCATGCAAGTAATACCTACTGCCAAAGTTTCAAAGTTCTAACGTCATTCTAAGTAGGCGAAATTGATTTTCTCCGACATGCGCGTCTTGCAGGAAAAAACAGCTAGATCAAAAAAATCGCATTTTTCGCGCTGATTTCGAATATCAAACGAAATCGCATCGCCGACGCTAAAAGAGCAAAAAGATGGCGATGATCTCGATAACCGGCGACACCATGATTTCGTGGAATACACCATTCGACAGGAATTGGCTCATAATATCTATCCTGAAAATTTCAAAGTCCTACATTCATTGGAAATATACTAAAATGAAGCTCCTCCGTACTCATAGCTACTGCGATATGTAAACTTCTTATATTTCCCGCTTAATAGCTTCAGAAAATAAAAAACTTTTATATGGGTTGGATTGCTAGTAGACCGGGCATTTCAAATCTCGACGACATTTTTTCTCTAGCTACTTAAGAAAGACAAGCTGGCGTCGTTTCCGGCGACATGTGACCAACTACGCTCTCGAAAAATATATTATCTAAATTTGGCATGCAAGTAATACCTACTGCCAAAGTTTCAAAGTTCTAACGTCATTCTAAGTAGGCGAAATTGATTTTCTCCGACATGCGCGTCTTGCAGGAAAAAACAGCTAGATCAAAAAAATCGCATTTTTCGCGCTGATTTCGAATATCAAACGAAATCGCATCGCCGACGCTAAAAGAGCAAAAAGATGGCGATGATCTCGATAACCGGCGACACCATGATTTCGTGGAATACACCATTCGAAAGGAATTGGCTCATAATATCTATCCTGAAAATTTCAAAGTCCTACATTCATTGGAAATATACTAAAATGAAGCTCCTCCGTACTCATAGCTACTGCGATATAGTAAACTTCTTATATTTCCCGCTTAATAGCAATCCAGAAAATAAAAAACTTTTATTTTCTGAAGCTATTAAGCGGGAAATATAAGAATTTACATATCGCAGTAGCTATGAGTACGGAGGAGCTTCATTTTAGTATATTTCCAATGAATGTAGGACTTTGAAATTTTCAGGATAGATATTATGAGCCAATTCCTGTCGAATGGTGTATTCCACGAAATCATGGTGTCGCCGGTTATCGAGATCATCGCCATCTTTTTGCTCTTTTAGCGTCGGCGATGCGATTTCGTTTGATATTCGAAATCAGCGCGAAAAATGCGATTTTTTTGATCTAGCTGTTTTTTCCTGCAAGACGCGCATGTCGGAGAAAATCAATTTCGCCTACTTAGAATGACGTTAGAACTTTGAAACTTTGGCAGTAGGTATTACTTGCATGCCAAATTTAGATAATATATTTTTCGAGAGCGTAGTTGGTCACATGTCGCCGGAAACGACGCCAGCTTGTCTTTCTTAAGTAGCTAGAGAAAAATGTCGTCGAGATTTGAAATGCCCGGTCTACTAGCAATCCAACCCATATAAAAGTTTTTTATTTTCTGAAGCTATTAAGCGGGAAATATAAGAAGTTTACATATCGCAGTAGCTATGAGTACGGAGGAGCTTCATTTTAGTATATTTCCAATGAATGTAGGACTTTGAAATTTTCAGGATAGATATTATGAGCCAATTCCTGTCGAATGGTGTATTCCACGAAATCATGGTGTCGCCGGTTATCGAGATCATCGCCATCTTTTTGCTCTTTTAGCGTCGGCGATGCGATTTCGTTTGATATTCGAAATCAGCGCGAAAAATGCGATTTTTTGATCTAGCTGTTTTTTCCTGCAAGACGCGCATGTCGGAGAAAATCAATTTCGCCTACTTAGAATGACGTTAGAACTTTGAAACTTTGGCAGTAGGTATTACTTGCATGCCAAATTTAGATAATATATTTTTCGAGAGCGTAGTTGGTCACATGTCGCCGGAAACGACGCCAGCTTGTCTTTCTTAAGTAGCTAGAGAAAAATGTCGTCGAGATTTGAAATGCCCGGTCTACTAGCAATCCAACCCATATAAAAGTTTTTTATTTTCTGAAGCTATTAAGCGGGAAATATAAGAAGTTTACATATCGCAGTAGCTATGAGTACGGAGGAGCTTCATTTTAGTATATTTCCAATGAATGTAGGACTTTGAAATTTTCAGGATAGATATTATGAGCCAATTCCTGTCGAATGGTGTATTCCACGAAATCATGGTGTCGCCGGTTATCGAGATCATCGCCATCTTTTTGCTCTTTTAGCGTCGGCGATGCGATTTCGTTTGATATTCGAAATCAGCGCGAAAAATGCGATTTTTTTGATCTAGCTGTTTTTTCCTGCAAGACGCGCATGTCGGAGAAAATCAATTTCGCCTACTTAGAATGACGTTAGAACTTTGAAACTTTGGCAGTAGGTATTACTTGCATGCCAAATTTAGATAATATATTTTTCGAGAGCGTAGTTGGTCACATGTCGCCGGAAACGACGCCAGCTTGTCTTTCTTAAGTAGCTAGAGAAAAATGTCGTCGAGATTTGAAATGCCCGGTCTACTAGCAATCCAACCCATATAAAAGTTTTTTATTTTCTGAAGCTATTAAGCGGGAAATATAAGAAGTTTACATATCGCAGTAGCTATGAGTACGGAGGAGCTTCATTTTAGTATATTTCCAATGAATGTAGGACTTTGAAATTTTCAGGATAGATATTATGAGCCAATTCCTGTCGAATGGTGTATTCCACGAAATCATGGTGTCGCCGGTTATCGAGATCATCGCCATCTTTTTGCTCTTTTAGCGTCGGCGATGCGATTTCGTTTGATATTCGAAATCAGCGCGAAAAATGCGATTTTTTTGATCTAGCTGTTTTTTCCTGCAAGACGCGCATGTCGGAGAAAATCAATTTCGCCTACTTAGAATGACGTTAGAACTTTGAAACTTTGGCAGTAGGTATTACTTGCATGCCAAATTTAGATAATATATTTTTCGAGAGCGTAGTTGGTCACATGTCGCCGGAAACGACGCCAGCTTGTCTTTCTTAAGTAGCTAGAGAAAAATGTCGTCGAGATTTGAAATGCCCGGTCTACTAGCAATCCAACCCATATAAAAGTTTTTTATTTTCTGAAGCTATTAAGCGGGAAATATAAGAAGTTTACATATCGCAGTAGCTATGAGTACGGAGGAGCTTCATTTTAGTATATTTCCAATGAATGTAGGACTTTGAAATTTTCAGGATAGATATTATGAGCCAATTCCTGTCGAATGGTGTATTCCACGAAATCATGGTGTCGCCGGTTATCGAGATCATCGCCATCTTTTTGCTCTTTTAGCGTCGGCGATGCGATTTCGTTTGATATTCGAAATCAGCGCGAAAAATGCGATTTTTTTGATCTAGCTGTTTTTTCCTGCAAGACGCGCATGTCGGAGAAAATCAATTTCGCCTACTTAGAATGACGTTAGAACTTTGAAACTTTGGCAGTAGGTATTACTTGCATGCCAAATTTAGATAATATATTTTTCGAGAGCGTAGTTGGTCACATGTCGCCGGAAACGACGCCAGCTTGTCTTTCTTAAGTAGCTAGAGAAAAATGTCGTCGAGATTTGAAATGCCCGGTCTACTAGCAATCCAACCCATATAAAAGTTTTTTATTTTCTGAAGCTATTAAGCGGGAAATATAAGAAGTTTACATATCGCAGTAGCTATGAGTACGGAGGAGCTTCATTTTAGTATATTTCCAATGAATGTAGGACTTTGAAATTTTCAGGATAGATATTATGAGCCAATTCCTGTCGAATGGTGTATTCCACGAAATCATGGTGTCGCCGGTTATCGAGATCATCGCCATCTTTTTGCTCTTTTAGCGTCGGCGATGCGATTTCGTTTGATATTCGAAATCAGCGCGAAAAATGCGATTTTTTTGATCTAGCTGTTTTTTCCTGCAAGACGCGCATGTCGGAGAAAATCAATTTCGCCTACTTAGAATGACGTTAGAACTTTGAAACTTTGGCAGTAGGTATTACTTGCATGCCAAATTTAGATAATATATTTTTCGAGAGCGTAGTTGGTCACATGTCGCCGGAAACGACGCCAGCTTGTCTTTCTTAAGTAGCTAGAGAAAAATGTCGTCGAGATTTGAAATGCCCGGTCTACTAGCAATCCAACCCATATAAAAGTTTTTTATTTTCTGAAGCTATTAAGCGGGAAATATAAGAAGTTTACATATCGCAGTAGCTATGAGTACGGAGGAGCTTCATTTTAGTATATTTCCAATGAATGTAGGACTTTGAAATTTTCAGGATAGATATTATGAGCCAATTCCTGTCGAATGGTGTATTCCACGAAATCATGGTGTCGCCGGTTATCGAGATCATCGCCATCTTTTTGCTCTTTTAGCGTCGGCGATGCGATTTCGTTTGATATTCGAAATCAGCGCGAAAAATGCGATTTTTTTGATCTAGCTGTTTTTTCCTGCAAGACGCGCATGTCGGAGAAAATCAATTTCGCCTACTTAGAATGACGTTAGAACTTTGAAACTTTGGCAGTAGGTATTACTTGCATGCCAAATTTAGATAATATATTTTTCGAGAGCGTAGTTGGTCACATGTCGCCGGAAACGACGCCAGCTTGTCTTTCTTAAGTAGCTAGAGAAAAATGTCGTCGAGATTTGAAATGCCCGGTCTACTAGCAATCCAACCCATATAAAAGTTTTTTATTTTCTGAAGCTATTAAGCGGGAAATATAAGAAGTTTACATATCGCAGTAGCTATGAGTACGGAGGAGCTTCATTTTAGTATATTTCCAATGAATGTAGGACTTTGAAATTTTCAGGATAGATATTATGAGCCAATTCCTGTCGAATGGTGTATTCCACGAAATCATGGTGTCGCCGGTTATCGAGATCATCGCCATCTTTTTGCTCTTTTAGCGTCGGCGATGCGATTTCGTTTGATATTCGAAATCAGCGCGAAAAATGCGATTTTTTTGATCTAGCTGTTTTTTCCTGCAAGACGCGCATGTCGGAGAAAATCAATTTCGCCTACTTAGAATGACGTTAGAACTTTGAAACTTTGGCAGTAGGTATTACTTGCATGCCAAATTTAGATAATATATTTTTCGAGAGCGTAGTTGGTCACATGTCGCCGGAAACGACGCCAGCTTGTCTTTCTTAAGTAGCTAGAGAAAAATGTCGTCGAGATTTGAAATGCCCGGTCTACTAGCAATCCAACCCATATAAAAGTTTTTTATTTTCTGAAGCTATTAAGCGGGAAATATAAGAAGTTTACATATCGCAGTAGCTATGAGTACGGAGGAGCTTCATTTTAGTATATTTCCAATGAATGTAGGACTTTGAAATTTTCAGGATAGATATTATGAGCCAATTCCTGTCGAATGGTGTATTCCACGAAATCATGGTGTCGCCGGTTATCGAGATCATCGCCATCTTTTTGCTCTTTTAGCGTCGGCGATGCGATTTCGTTTGATATTCGAAATCAGCGCGAAAAATGCGATTTTTTTGATCTAGCTGTTTTTCCTGCAAGACGCGCATGTCGGAGAAAATCAATTTCGCCTACTTAGAATGACGTTAGAACTTTGAAACTTTGGCAGTAGGTATTACTTGCATGCCAAATTTAGATAATATATTTTTCGAGAGCGTAGTTGGTCACATGTCGCCGGAAACGACGCCAGCTTGTCTTTCTTAAGTAGCTAGAGAAAAATGTCGTCGAGATTTGAAATGCCCGGTCTACTAGCAATCCAACCCATATAAAAGTTTTTTATTTTCTGAAGCTATTAAGCGGGAAATATAAGAAGTTTACATATCGCAGTAGCTATGAGTACGGAGGAGCTTCATTTTAGTATATTTCCAATGAATGTAGGACTTTGAAATTTTCAGGATAGATATTATGAGCCAATTCCTGTCGAATGGTGTATTCCACGAAATCATGGTGTCGCCGGTTATCGAGATCATCGCCATCTTTTTGCTCTTTTAGCGTCGGCGATGCGATTTCGTTTGATATTCGAAATCAGCGCGAAAAATGCGATTTTTTTGATCTAGCTGTTTTTTCCTGCAAGACGCGCATGTCGGAGAAAATCAATTTCGCCTACTTAGAATGACGTTAGAACTTTGAAACTTTGGCAGTAGGTATTACTTGCATGCCAAATTTAGATAATATATTTTTCGAGAGCGTAGTTGGTCACATGTCGCCGGAAACGACGCCAGCTTGTCTTTCTTAAGTAGCTAGAGAAAAATGTCGTCGAGATTTGAAATGCCCGGTCTACTAGCAATCCAACCCATATAAAAGTTTTTTATTTTCTGAAGCTATTAAGCGGGAAATATAAGAAGTTTACATATCGCAGTAGCTATGAGTACGGAGGAGCTTCATTTTAGTATATTTCCAATGAATGTAGGACTTTGAAATTTTCAGGATAGATATTATGAGCCAATTCCTGTCGAATGGTGTATTCCACGAAATCATGGTGTCGCCGGTTATCGAGATCATCGCCATCTTTTTGCTCTTTTAGCGTCGGCGATGCGATTTCGTTTGATATTCGAAATCAGCGCGAAAAATGCGATTTTTTGATCTAGCTGTTTTTTCCTGCAAGACGCGCATGTCGGAGAAAATCAATTTCGCCTACTTAGAATGACGTTAGAACTTTGAAACTTTGGCAGTAGGTATTACTTGCATGCCAAATTTAGATAATATATTTTTCGAGAGCGTAGTTGGTCACATGTCGCCGGAAACGACGCCAGCTTGTCTTTCTTAAGTAGCTAGAGAAAAATGTCGTCGAGATTTGAAATGCCCGGTCTACTAGCAATCCAACCCATATAAAAGTTTTTTATTTTCTGAAGCTATTAAGCGGGAAATATAAGAAGTTTACATATCGCAGTAGCTATGAGTACGGAGGAGCTTCATTTTAGTATATTTCCAATGAATGTAGGACTTTGAAATTTTCAGGATAGATATTATGAGCCAATTCCTGTCGAATGGTGTATTCCACGAAATCATGGTGTCGCCGGTTATCGAGATCATCGCCATCTTTTTGCTCTTTTAGCGTCGGCGATGCGATTTCGTTTGATATTCGAAATCAGCGCGAAAAATGCGATTTTTTTGATCTAGCTGTTTTTTCCTGCAAGACGCGCATGTCGGAGAAAATCAATTTCGCCTACTTAGAATGACGTTAGAACTTTGAAACTTTGGCAGTAGGTATTACTTGCATGCCAAATTTAGATAATATATTTTTCGAGAGCGTAGTTGGTCACATGTCGCCGGAAACGACGCCAGCTTGTCTTTCTTAAGTAGCTAGAGAAAAATGTCGTCGAGATTTGAAATGCCCGGTCTACTAGCAATCCAACCCATATAAAAGTTTTTTATTTTCTGAAGCTATTAAGCGGGAAATATAAGAAGTTTACATATCGCAGTAGCTATGAGTACGGAGGAGCTTCATTTTAGTATATTTCCAATGAATGTAGGACTTTGAAATTTTCAGGATAGATATTATGAGCCAATTCCTGTCGAATGGTGTATTCCACGAAATCATGGTGTCGCCGGTTATCGAGATCATCGCCATCTTTTTGCTCTTTTAGCGTCGGCGATGCGATTTCGTTTGATATTCGAAATCAGCGCGAAAAATGCGATTTTTTTGATCTAGCTGTTTTTTCCTGCAAGACGCGCATGTCGGAGAAAATCAATTTCGCCTACTTAGAATGACGTTAGAACTTTGAAACTTTGGCAGTAGGTATTACTTGCATGCCAAATTTAGATAATATATTTTTCGAGAGCGTAGTTGGTCACATGTCGCCGGAAACGACGCCAGCTTGTCTTTCTTAAGTAGCTAGAGAAAAATGTCGTCGAGATTTGAAATGCCCGGTCTACTAGCAATCCAACCCATATAAAAGTTTTTTATTTTCTGAAGCTATTAAGCGGGAAATATAAGAAGTTTACATATCGCAGTAGCTATGAGTACGGAGGAGCTTCATTTTAGTATATTTCCAATGAATGTAGGACTTTGAAATTTTCAGGATAGATATTATGAGCCAATTCCTGTCGAATGGTGTATTCCACGAAATCATGGTGTCGCCGGTTATCGAGATCATCGCCATCTTTTTGCTCTTTTAGCGTCGGCGATGCGATTTCGTTTGATATTCGAAATCAGCGCGAAAAATGCGATTTTTTTGATCTAGCTGTTTTTTCCTGCAAGACGCGCATGTCGGAGAAAATCAATTTCGCCTACTTAGAATGACGTTAGAACTTTGAAACTTTGGCAGTAGGTATTACTTGCATGCCAAATTTAGATAATATATTTTTCGAGAGCGTAGTTGGTCACATGTCGCCGGAAACGACGCCAGCTTGTCTTTCTTAAGTAGCTAGAGAAAAATGTCGTCGAGATTTGAAATGCCCGGTCTACTAGCAATCCAACCCATATAAAAGTTTTTTATTTTCTGAAGCTATTAAGCGGGAAATATAAGAAGTTTACATATCGCAGTAGCTATGAGTACGGAGGAGCTTCATTTTAGTATATTTCCAATGAATGTAGGACTTTGAAATTTTCAGGATAGATATTATGAGCCAATTCCTGTCGAATGGTGTATTCCACGAAATCATGGTGTCGCCGGTTATCGAGATCATCGCCATCTTTTTGCTCTTTTAGCGTCGGCGATGCGATTTCGTTTGATATTCGAAATCAGCGCGAAAAATGCGATTTTTTTGATCTAGCTGTTTTTTCCTGCAAGACGCGCATGTCGGAGAAAATCAATTTCGCCTACTTAGAATGACGTTAGAACTTTGAAACTTTGGCAGTAGGTATTACTTGCATGCCAAATTTAGATAATATATTTTTCGAGAGCGTAGTTGGTCACATGTCGCCGGAAACGACGCCAGCTTGTCTTTCTTAAGTAGCTAGAGAAAAATGTCGTCGAGATTTGAAATGCCCGGTCTACTAGCAATCCAACCCATATAAAAGTTTTTTATTTTCTGAAGCTATTAAGCGGGAAATATAAGAAGTTTACATATCGCAGTAGCTATGAGTACGGAGGAGCTTCATTTTAGTATATTTCCAATGAATGTAGGACTTTGAAATTTTCAGGATAGATATTATGAGCCAATTCCTGTCGAATGGTGTATTCCACGAAATCATGGTGTCGCCGGTTATCGAGATCATCGCCATCTTTTTGCTCTTTTAGCGTCGGCGATGCGATTTCGTTTGATATTCGAAATCAGCGCGAAAAATGCGATTTTTTTGATCTAGCTGTTTTTTCCTGCAAGACGCGCATGTCGGAGAAAATCAATTTCGCCTACTTAGAATGACGTTAGAACTTTGAAACTTTGGCAGTAGGTATTACTTGCATGCCAAATTTAGATAATATATTTTTCGAGAGCGTAGTTGGTCACATGTCGCCGGAAACGACGCCAGCTTGTCTTTCTTAAGTAGCTAGAGAAAAATGTCGTCGAGATTTGAAATGCCCGGTCTACTAGCAATCCAACCCATATAAAAGTTTTTTATTTTCTGAAGCTATTAAGCGGGAAATATAAGAAGTTTACATATCGCAGTAGCTATGAGTACGGAGGAGCTTCATTTTAGTATATTTCCAATGAATGTAGGACTTTGAAATTTTCAGGATAGATATTATGAGCCAATTCCTGTCGAATGGTGTATTCCACGAAATCATGGTGTCGCCGGTTATCGAGATCATCGCCATCTTTTTGCTCTTTTAGCGTCGGCGATGCGATTTCGTTTGATATTCGAAATCAGCGCGAAAAATGCGATTTTTTTGATCTAGCTGTTTTTTCCTGCAAGACGCGCATGTCGGAGAAAATCAATTTCGCCTACTTAGAATGACGTTAGAACTTTGAAACTTTGGCAGTAGGTATTACTTGCATGCCAAATTTAGATAATATATTTTTCGAGAGCGTAGTTGGTCACATGTCGCCGGAAACGACGCCAGCTTGTCTTTCTTAAGTAGCTAGAGAAAAATGTCGTCGAGATTTGAAATGCCCGGTCTACTAGCAATCCAACCCATATAAAAGTTTTTTATTTTCTGAAGCTATTAAGCGGGAAATATAAGAAGTTTACATATCGCAGTAGCTATGAGTACGGAGGAGCTTCATTTTAGTATATTTCCAATGAATGTAGGACTTTGAAATTTTCAGGATAGATATTATGAGCCAATTCCTGTCGAATGGTGTATTCCACGAAATCATGGTGTCGCCGGTTATCGAGATCATCGCCATCTTTTTGCTCTTTTAGCGTCGGCGATGCGATTTCGTTTGATATTCGAAATCAGCGCGAAAAATGCGATTTTTTTGATCTAGCTGTTTTTTCCTGCAAGACGCGCATGTCGGAGAAAATCAATTTCGCCTACTTAGAATGACGTTAGAACTTTGAAACTTTGGCAGTAGGTATTACTTGCATGCCAAATTTAGATAATATATTTTTCGAGAGCGTAGTTGGTCACATGTCGCCGGAAACGACGCCAGCTTGTCTTTCTTAAGTAGCTAGAGAAAAATGTCGTCGAGATTTGAAATGCCCGGTCTACTAGCAATCCAACCCATATAAAAGTTTTTTATTTTCTGAAGCTATTAAGCGGGAAATATAAGAAGTTTACATATCGCAGTAGCTATGAGTACGGAGGAGCTTCATTTTAGTATATTTCCAATGAATGTAGGACTTTGAAATTTTCAGGATAGATATTATGAGCCAATTCCTGTCGAATGGTGTATTCCACGAAATCATGGTGTCGCCGGTTATCGAGATCATCGCCATCTTTTTGCTCTTTTAGCGTCGGCGATGCGATTTCGTTTGATATTCGAAATCAGCGCGAAAAATGCGATTTTTTTGATCTAGCTGTTTTTTCCTGCAAGACGCGCATGTCGGAGAAAATCAATTTCGCCTACTTAGAATGACGTTAGAACTTTGAAACTTTGGCAGTAGGTATTACTTGCATGCCAAATTTAGATAATATATTTTTCGAGAGCGTAGTTGGTCACATGTCGCCGGAAACGACGCCAGCTTGTCTTTCTTAAGTAGCTAGAGAAAAATGTCGTCGAGATTTGAAATGCCCGGTCTACTAGCAATCCAACCCATATAAAAGTTTTTTATTTTCTGAAGCTATTAAGCGGGAAATATAAGAAGTTTACATATCGCAGTAGCTATGAGTACGGAGGAGCTTCATTTTAGTATATTTCCAATGAATGTAGGACTTTGAAATTTTCAGGATAGATATTATGAGCCAATTCCTGTCGAATGGTGTATTCCACGAAATCATGGTGTCGCCGGTTATCGAGATCATCGCCATCTTTTTGCTCTTTTAGCGTCGGCGATGCGATTTCGTTTGATATTCGAAATCAGCGCGAAAAATGCGATTTTTTTGATCTAGCTGCTTTTTTCCTGCAAGACGCGCATGTCGGAGAAAATCAATTTCGCCTACTTAGAATGACGTTAGAACTTTGAAACTTTGGCAGTAGGTATTACTTGCATGCCAAATTTAGATAATATATTTTTCGAGAGCGTAGTTGGTCACATGTCGCCGGAAACGACGCCAGCTTGTCTTTCTTAAGTAGCTAGAGAAAAATGTCGTCGAGATTTGAAATGCCCGGTCTACTAGCAATCCAACCCATATAAAAGTTTTTTATTTTCTGAAGCTATTAAGCGGGAAATATAAGAAGTTTACATATCGCAGTAGCTATGAGTACGGAGGAGCTTCATTTTAGTATATTTCCAATGAATGTAGGACTTTGAAATTTTCAGGATAGATATTATGAGCCAATTCCTGTCGAATGGTGTATTCCACGAAATCATGGTGTCGCCGGTTATCGAGATCATCGCCATCTTTTTGCTCTTTTAGCGTCGGCGATGCGATTTCGTTTGATATTCGAAATCAGCGCGAAAAATGCGATTTTTTTGATCTAGCTGTTTTTTCCTGCAAGACGCGCATGTCGGAGAAAATCAATTTCGCCTACTTAGAATGACGTTAGAACTTTGAAACTTTGGCAGTAGGTATTACTTGCATGCCAAATTTAGATAATATATTTTTCGAGAGCGTAGTTGGTCACATGTCGCCGGAAACGACGCCAGCTTGTCTTTCTTAAGTAGCTAGAGAAAAATGTCGTCGAGATTTGAAATGCCCGGTCTACTAGCAATCCAACCCATATAAAAGTTTTTTATTTTCTGAAGCTATTAAGCGGGAAATATAAGAAGTTTACATATCGCAGTAGCTATGAGTACGGAGGAGCTTCATTTTAGTATATTTCCAATGAATGTAGGACTTTGAAATTTTCAGGATAGATATTATGAGCCAATTCCTGTCGAATGGTGTATTCCACGAAATCATGGTGTCGCCGGTTATCGAGATCATCGCCATCTTTTTGCTCTTTTAGCGTCGGCGATGCGATTTCGTTTGATATTCGAAATCAGCGCGAAAAATGCGATTTTTTGATCTAGCTGTTTTTTCCTGCAAGACGCGCATGTCGGAGAAAATCAATTTCGCCTACTTAGAATGACGTTAGAACTTTGAAACTTTGGCAGTAGGTATTACTTGCATGCCAAATTTAGATAATATATTTTTCGAGAGCGTAGTTGGTCACATGTCGCCGGAAACGACGCCAGCTTGTCTTTCTTAAGTAGCTAGAGAAAAATGTCGTCGAGATTTGAAATGCCCGGTCTACTAGCAATCCAACCCATATAAAAGTTTTTTATTTTCTGAAGCTATTAAGCGGGAAATATAAGAAGTTTACATATCGCAGTAGCTATGAGTACGGAGGAGCTTCATTTTAGTATATTTCCAATGAATGTAGGACTTTGAAATTTTCAGGATAGATATTATGAGCCAATTCCTGTCGAATGGTGTATTCCACGAAATCATGGTGTCGCCGGTTATCGAGATCATCGCCATCTTTTTGCTCTTTTAGCGTCGGCGATGCGATTTCGTTTGATATTCGAAATCAGCGCGAAAAATGCGATTTTTTTGATCTAGCTGTTTTTTCCTGCAAGACGCGCATGTCGGAGAAAATCAATTTCGCCTACTTAGAATGACGTTAGAACTTTGAAACTTTGGCAGTAGGTATTACTTGCATGCCAAATTTAGATAATATATTTTTCGAGAGCGTAGTTGGTCACATGTCGCCGGAAACGACGCCAGCTTGTCTTTCTTAAGTAGCTAGAGAAAAATGTCGTCGAGATTTGAAATGCCCGGTCTACTAGCAATCCAACCCATATAAAAGTTTTTTATTTTCTGAAGCTATTAAGCGGGAAATATAAGAAGTTTACATATCGCAGTAGCTATGAGTACGGAGGAGCTTCATTTTAGTATATTTCCAATGAATGTAGGACTTTGAAATTTTCAGGATAGATATTATGAGCCAATTCCTGTCGAATGGTGTATTCCACGAAATCATGGTGTCGCCGGTTATCGAGATCATCGCCATCTTTTTGCTCTTTTAGCGTCGGCGATGCGATTTCGTTTGATATTCGAAATCAGCGCGAAAAATGCGATTTTTTTGATCTAGCTGTTTTTTCCTGCAAGACGCGCATGTCGGAGAAAATCAATTTCGCCTACTTAGAATGACGTTAGAACTTTGAAACTTTGGCAGTAGGTATTACTTGCATGCCAAATTTAGATAATATATTTTTCGAGAGCGTAGTTGGTCACATGTCGCCGGAAACGACGCCAGCTTGTCTTTCTTAAGTAGCTAGAGAAAAATGTCGTCGAGATTTGAAATGCCCGGTCTACTAGCAATCCAACCCATATAAAAGTTTTTTATTTTCTGAAGCTATTAAGCGGGAAATATAAGAAGTTTACATATCGCAGTAGCTATGAGTACGGAGGAGCTTCATTTTAGTATATTTCCAATGAATGTAGGACTTTGAAATTTTCAGGATAGATATTATGAGCCAATTCCTGTCGAATGGTGTATTCCACGAAATCATGGTGTCGCCGGTTATCGAGATCATCGCCATCTTTTTGCTCTTTTAGCGTCGGCGATGCGATTTCGTTTGATATTCGAAATCAGCGCGAAAAATGCGATTTTTTTGATCTAGCTGTTTTTTCCTGCAAGACGCGCATGTCGGAGAAAATCAATTTCGCCTACTTAGAATGACGTTAGAACTTTGAAACTTTGGCAGTAGGTATTACTTGCATGCCAAATTTAGATAATATATTTTTCGAGAGCGTAGTTGGTCACATGTCGCCGGAAACGACGCCAGCTTGTCTTTCTTAAGTAGCTAGAGAAAAATGTCGTCGAGATTTGAAATGCCCGGTCTACTAGCAATCCAACCCATATAAAAGTTTTTTATTTTCTGAAGCTATTAAGCGGGAAATATAAGAAGTTTACATATCGCAGTAGCTATGAGTACGGAGGAGCTTCATTTTAGTATATTTCCAATGAATGTAGGACTTTGAAATTTTCAGGATAGATATTATGAGCCAATTCCTGTCGAATGGTGTATTCCACGAAATCATGGTGTCGCCGGTTATCGAGATCATCGCCATCTTTTTGCTCTTTTAGCGTCGGCGATGCGATTTCGTTTGATATTCGAAATCAGCGCGAAAAATGCGATTTTTTTGATCTAGCTGTTTTTTCCTGCAAGACGCGCATGTCGGAGAAAATCAATTTCGCCTACTTAGAATGACGTTAGAACTTTGAAACTTTGGCAGTAGGTATTACTTGCATGCCAAATTTAGATAATATATTTTTCGAGAGCGTAGTTGGTCACATGTCGCCGGAAACGACGCCAGCTTGTCTTTCTTAAGTAGCTAGAGAAAAATGTCGTCGAGATTTGAAATGCCCGGTCTACTAGCAATCCAACCCATATAAAAGTTTTTATTTTCTGAAGCTATTAAGCGGGAAATATAAGAAGTTTACATATCGCAGTAGCTATGAGTACGGAGGAGCTTCATTTTAGTATATTTCCAATGAATGTAGGACTTTGAAATTTTCAGGATAGATATTATGAGCCAATTCCTGTCGAATGGTGTATTCCACGAAATCATGGTGTCGCCGGTTATCGAGATCATCGCCATCTTTTTGCTCTTTTAGCGTCGGCGATGCGATTTCGTTTGATATTCGAAATCAGCGCGAAAAATGCGATTTTTTTGATCTAGCTGTTTTTTCCTGCAAGACGCGCATGTCGGAGAAAATCAATTTCGCCTACTTAGAATGACGTTAGAACTTTGAAACTTTGGCAGTAGGTATTACTTGCATGCCAAATTTAGATAATATATTTTTCGAGAGCGTAGTTGGTCACATGTCGCCGGAAACGACGCCAGCTTGTCTTTCTTAAGTAGCTAGAGAAAAATGTCGTCGTCGAGATTTGAAATGCCCGGTCTACTAGCAATCCAACCCATATAAAAGTTTTTTATTTTCTGAAGCTATTAAGCGGGAAATATAAGAAGTTTACATATCGCAGTAGCTATGAGTACGGAGGAGCTTCATTTTAGTATATTTCCAATGAATGTAGGACTTTGAAATTTTCAGGATAGATATTATGAGCCAATTCCTGTCGAATGGTGTATTCCACGAAATCATGGTGTCGCCGGTTATCGAGATCATCGCCATCTTTTTGCTCTTTTAGCGTCGGCGATGCGATTTCGTTTGATATTCGAAATCAGCGCGAAAAATGCGATTTTTTTGATCTAGCTGTTTTTTCCTGCAAGACGCGCATGTCGGAGAAAATCAATTTCGCCTACTTAGAATGACGTTAGAACTTTGAAACTTTGGCAGTAGGTATTACTTGCATGCCAAATTTAGATAATATATTTTTCGAGAGCGTAGTTGGTCACATGTCGCCGGAAACGACGCCAGCTTGTCTTTCTTAAGTAGCTAGAGAAAAATGTCGTCGAGATTTGAAATGCCCGGTCTACTAGCAATCCAACCCATATAAAAGTTTTTTATTTTCTGAAGCTATTAAGCGGGAAATATAAGAAGTTTACATATCGCAGTAGCTATGAGTACGGAGGAGCTTCATTTTAGTATATTTCCAATGAATGTAGGACTTTGAAATTTTCAGGATAGATATTATGAGCCAATTCCTGTCGAATGGTGTATTCCACGAAATCATGGTGTCGCCGGTTATCGAGATCATCGCCATCTTTTTGCTCTTTTAGCGTCGGCGATGCGATTTCGTTTGATATTCGAAATCAGCGCGAAAAATGCGATTTTTTTGATCTAGCTGTTTTTTCCTGCAAGACGCGCATGTCGGAGAAAATCAATTTCGCCTACTTAGAATGACGTTAGAACTTTGAAACTTTGGCAGTAGGTATTACTTGCATGCCAAATTTAGATAATATATTTTTCGAGAGCGTAGTTGGTCACATGTCGCCGGAAACGACGCCAGCTTGTCTTTCTTAAGTAGCTAGAGAAAAATGTCGTCGAGATTTGAAATGCCCGGTCTACTAGCAATCCAACCCATATAAAAGTTTTTTATTTTCTGAAGCTATTAAGCGGGAAATATAAGAAGTTTACATATCGCAGTAGCTATGAGTACGGAGGAGCTTCATTTTAGTATATTTCCAATGAATGTAGGACTTTGAAATTTTCAGGATAGATATTATGAGCCAATTCCTGTCGAATGGTGTATTCCACGAAATCATGGTGTCGCCGGTTATCGAGATCATCGCCATCTTTTTGCTCTTTTAGCGTCGGCGATGCGATTTCGTTTGATATTCGAAATCAGCGCGAAAAATGCGATTTTTTTGATCTAGCTGTTTTTTCCTGCAAGACGCGCATGTCGGAGAAAATCAATTTCGCCTACTTAGAATGACGTTAGAACTTTGAAACTTTGGCAGTAGGTATTACTTGCATGCCAAATTTAGATAATATATTTTTCGAGAGCGTAGTTGGTCACATGTCGCCGGAAACGACGCCAGCTTGTCTTTCTTAAGTAGCTAGAGAAAAATGTCGTCGAGATTTGAAATGCCCGGTCTACTAGCAATCCAACCCATATAAAAGTTTTTTATTTTCTGAAGCTATTAAGCGGGAAATATAAGAAGTTTACATATCGCAGTAGCTATGAGTACGGAGGAGCTTCATTTTAGTATATTTCCAATGAATGTAGGACTTTGAAATTTTCAGGATAGATATTATGAGCCAATTCCTGTCGAATGGTGTATTCCACGAAATCATGGTGTCGCCGGTTATCGAGATCATCGCCATCTTTTTGCTCTTTTAGCGTCGGCGATGCGATTTCGTTTGATATTCGAAATCAGCGCGAAAAATGCGATTTTTTTGATCTAGCTGTTTTTTCCTGCAAGACGCGCATGTCGGAGAAAATCAATTTCGCCTACTTAGAATGACGTTAGAACTTTGAAACTTTGGCAGTAGGTATTACTTGCATGCCAAATTTAGATAATATATTTTTCGAGAGCGTAGTTGGTCACATGTCGCCGGAAACGACGCCAGCTTGTCTTTCTTAAGTAGCTAGAGAAAAATGTCGTCGAGATTTGAAATGCCCGGTCTACTAGCAATCCAACCCATATAAAAGTTTTTTATTTTCTGAAGAAGCTATTAAGCGGGAAAATAGAAGAAGTTTACATATCGCAGTAGCTATGAGTACGGAGGAGCTTCATTTTAGTATATTTCCAATGAATGTAGGACTTTGAAATTTTCAGGATAGATATTATGAGCCAATTCCTGTCGAATGGTGTATTCCACGAAATCATGGTGTCGCCGGTTATCGAGATCATCGCCATCTTTTTGCTCTTTTAGCGTCGGCGATGCGATTTCGTTTGATATTCGAAATCAGCGCGAAAAATGCGATTTTTTTGATCTAGCTGTTTTTTCCTGCAAGACGCGCATGTCGGAGAAAATCAATTTCGCCTACTTAGAATGACGTTAGAACTTTGAAACTTTGGCAGTAGGTATTACTTGCATGCCAAATTTAGATAATATATTTTTCGAGAGCGTAGTTGGTCACATGTCGCCGGAAACGACGCCAGCTTGTCTTTCTTAAGTAGCTAGAGAAAAATGTCGTCGAGATTTGAAATGCCCGGTCTACTAGCAATCCAACCCATATAAAAGTTTTTTATTTTCTGAAGCTATTAAGCGGGAAATATAAGAAGTTTACATATCGCAGTAGCTATGAGTACGGAGGAGCTTCATTTTAGTATATTTCCAATGAATGTAGGACTTTGAAATTTTCAGGATAGATATTATGAGCCAATTCCTGTCGAATGGTGTATTCCACGAAATCATGGTGTCGCCGGTTATCGAGATCATCGCCATCTTTTTGCTCTTTTAGCGTCGGCGATGCGATTTCGTTTGATATTCGAAATCAGCGCGAAAAATGCGATTTTTTTGATCTAGCTGTTTTTTCCTGCAAGACGCGCATGTCGGAGAAAATCAATTTCGCCTACTTAGAATGACGTTAGAACTTTGAAACTTTGGCAGTAGGTATTACTTGCATGCCAAATTTAGATAATATATTTTTCGAGAGCGTAGTTGGTCACATGTCGCCGGAAACGACGCCAGCTTGTCTTTCTTAAGTAGCTAGAGAAAAATGTCGTCGAGATTTGAAATGCCCGGTCTACTAGCAATCCAACCCATATAAAAGTTTTTTATTTTCTGAAGCTATTAAGCGGGAAATATAAGAAGTTTACATATCGCAGTAGCTATGAGTACGGAGGAGCTTCATTTTAGTATATTTCCAATGAATGTAGGACTTTGAAATTTTCAGGATAGATATTATGAGCCAATTCCTGTCGAATGGTGTATTCCACGAAATCATGGTGTCGCCGGTTATC
This sequence comes from Holotrichia oblita, assembly GCA_023690525.1. NCBI lineage: Eukaryota > Metazoa > Arthropoda > Insecta > Coleoptera > Scarabaeidae > Holotrichia > Holotrichia oblita. The sequence goes on from CM043017.1 coordinate 57,748,378, forward strand.
GAGATCATCGCCATCTTTTTGCTCTTTTAGCGTCGGCGATGCGATTTCGTTTGATATTCGAAATCAGCGCGAAAAATGCGATTTTTTTGATCTAGCTGTTTTTTCCTGCAAGACGCGCATGTCGGAGAAAATCAATTTCGCCTACTTAGAATGACGTTAGAACTTTGAAACTTTGGCAGTAGGTATTACTTGCATGCCAAATTTAGATAATATATTTTTCGAGAGCGTAGTTGGTCACATGTCGCCGGAAACGACGCCAGCTTGTCTTTCTTAAGTAGCTAGAGAAAATGTCGTCGAGATTTGAAATGCCCGGTCTACTAGCAATCCAACCCATATAAAAGTTTTTTATTTTCTGAAGCTATTAAGCGGGAAATATAAGAAGTTTACATATCGCAGTAGCTATGAGTACGGAGGAGCTTCATTTTAGTATATTTCCAATGAATGTAGGACTTTGAAATTTTCAGGATAGATATTATGAGCCAATTCCTGTCGAATGGTGTATTCCACGAAATCATGGTGTCGCCGGTTATCGAGATCATCGCCATCTTTTTGCTCTTTTAGCGTCGGCGATGCGATTTCGTTTGATATTCGAAATCAGCGCGAAAAATGCGATTTTTTTGATCTAGCTGTTTTTTCCTGCAAGACGCGCATGTCGGAGAAAATCAATTTCGCCTACTTAGAATGACGTTAGAACTTTGAAACTTTGGCAGTAGGTATTACTTGCATGCCAAATTTAGATAATATATTTTTCGAGAGCGTAGTTGGTCACATGTCGCCGGAAACGACGCCAGCTTGTCTTTCTTAAGTAGCTAGAGAAAAATGTCGTCGAGATTTGAAATGCCCGGTCTACTAGCAATCCAACCCATATAAAAGTTTTTTATTTTCTGAAGCTATTAAGCGGGAAATATAAGAAGTTTACATATCGCAGTAGCTATGAGTACGGAGGAGCTTCATTTTAGTATATTTCCAATGAATGTAGGACTTTGAAATTTTCAGGATAGATATTATGAGCCAATTCCTGTCGAATGGTGTATTCCACGAAATCATGGTGTCGCCGGTTATCGAGATCATCGCCATCTTTTTGCTCTTTTAGCGTCGGCGATGCGATTTCGTTTGATATTCGAAATCAGCGCGAAAAATGCGATTTTTTTGATCTAGCTGTTTTTTCCTGCAAGACGCGCATGTCGGAGAAAATCAATTTCGCCTACTTAGAATGACGTTAGAACTTTGAAACTTTGGCAGTAGGTATTACTTGCATGCCAAATTTAGATAATATATTTTTCGAGAGCGTAGTTGGTCACATGTCGCCGGAAACGACGCCAGCTTGTCTTTCTTAAGTAGCTAGAGAAAATGTCGTCGAGATTTGAAATGCCCGGTCTACTAGCAATCCAACCCATATAAAAGTTTTTTATTTTCTGAAGCTATTAAGCGGGAAATATAAGAAGTTTACATATCGCAGTAGCTATGAGTACGGAGGAGCTTCATTTTAGTATATTTCCAATGAATGTAGGACTTTGAAATTTTCAGGATAGATATTATGAGCCAATTCCTGTCGAATGGTGTATTCCACGAAATCATGGTGTCGCCGGTTATCGAGATCATCGCCATCTTTTTGCTCTTTTAGCGTCGGCGATGCGATTTCGTTTGATATTCGAAATCAGCGCGAAAAATGCGATTTTTTTGATCTAGCTGTTTTTTCCTGCAAGACGCGCATGTCGGAGAAAATCAATTTCGCCTACTTAGAATGACGTTAGAACTTTGAAACTTTGGCAGTAGGTATTACTTGCATGCCAAATTTAGATAATATATTTTTCGAGAGCGTAGTTGGTCACATGTCGCCGGAAACGACGCCAGCTTGTCTTTCTTAAGTAGCTAGAGAAAAATGTCGTCGAGATTTGAAATGCCCGGTCTACTAGCAATCCAACCCATATAAAAGTTTTTTATTTTCTGAAGCTATTAAGCGGGAAATATAAGAAGTTTACATATCGCAGTAGCTATGAGTACGGAGGAGCTTCATTTTAGTATATTTCCAATGAATGTAGGACTTTGAAATTTTCAGGATAGATATTATGAGCCAATTCCTGTCGAATGGTGTATTCCACGAAATCATGGTGTCGCCGGTTATCGAGATCATCGCCATCTTTTTGCTCTTTTAGCGTCGGCGATGCGATTTCGTTTGATATTCGAAATCAGCGCGAAAAATGCGATTTTTTTGATCTAGCTGTTTTTTCCTGCAAGACGCGCATGTCGGAGAAAATCAATTTCGCCTACTTAGAATGACGTTAGAACTTTGAAACTTTGGCAGTAGGTATTACTTGCATGCCAAATTTAGATAATATATTTTTCGAGAGCGTAGTTGGTCACATGTCGCCGGAAACGACGCCAGCTTGTCTTTCTTAAGTAGCTAGAGAAAATGTCGTCGAGATTTGAAATGCCCGGTCTACTAGCAATCCAACCCATATAAAAGTTTTTTATTTTCTGAAGCTATTAAGCGGGAAATATAAGAAGTTTACATATCGCAGTAGCTATGAGTACGGAGGAGCTTCATTTTAGTATATTTCCAATGAATGTAGGACTTTGAAATTTTCAGGATAGATATTATGAGCCAATTCCTGTCGAATGGTGTATTCCACGAAATCATGGTGTCGCCGGTTATCGAGATCATCGCCATCTTTTTGCTCTTTTAGCGTCGGCGATGCGATTTCGTTTGATATTCGAAATCAGCGCGAAAAATGCGATTTTTTTGATCTAGCTGTTTTTTCCTGCAAGACGCGCATGTCGGAGAAAATCAATTTCGCCTACTTAGAATGACGTTAGAACTTTGAAACTTTGGCAGTAGGTATTACTTGCATGCCAAATTTAGATAATATATTTTTCGAGAGCGTAGTTGGTCACATGTCGCCGGAAACGACGCCAGCTTGTCTTTCTTAAGTAGCTAGAGAAAAATGTCGTCGAGATTTGAAATGCCCGGTCTACTAGCAATCCAACCCATATAAAAGTTTTTTATTTTCTGAAGCTATTAAGCGGGAAATATAAGAAGTTTACATATCGCAGTAGCTATGAGTACGGAGGAGCTTCATTTTAGTATATTTCCAATGAATGTAGGACTTTGAAATTTTCAGGATAGATATTATGAGCCAATTCCTGTCGAATGGTGTATTCCACGAAATCATGGTGTCGCCGGTTATCGAGATCATCGCCATCTTTTTGCTCTTTTAGCGTCGGCGATGCGATTTCGTTTGATATTCGAAATCAGCGCGAAAAATGCGATTTTTTTGATCTAGCTGTTTTTTCCTGCAAGACGCGCATGTCGGAGAAAATCAATTTCGCCTACTTAGAATGACGTTAGAACTTTGAAACTTTGGCAGTAGGTATTACTTGCATGCCAAATTTAGATAATATATTTTTCGAGAGCGTAGTTGGTCACATGTCGCCGGAAACGACGCCAGCTTGTCTTTCTTAAGTAGCTAGAGAAAAATGTCGTCGAGATTTGAAATGCCCGGTCTACTAGCAATCCAACCCATATAAAAGTTTTTTATTTTCTGAAGCTATTAAGCGGGAAATATAAGAAGTTTACATATCGCAGTAGCTATGAGTACGGAGGAGCTTCATTTTAGTATATTTCCAATGAATGTAGGACTTTGAAATTTTCAGGATAGATATTATGAGCCAATTCCTGTCGAATGGTGTATTCCACGAAATCATGGTGTCGCCGGTTATCGAGATCATCGCCATCTTTTTGCTCTTTTAGCGTCGGCGATGCGATTTCGTTTGATATTCGAAATCAGCGCGAAAAATGCGATTTTTTTGATCTAGCTGTTTTTTCCTGCAAGACGCGCATGTCGGAGAAAATCAATTTCGCCTACTTAGAATGACGTTAGAACTTTGAAACTTTGGCAGTAGGTATTACTTGCATGCCAAATTTAGATAATATATTTTTCGAGAGCGTAGTTGGTCACATGTCGCCGGAAACGACGCCAGCTTGTCTTTCTTAAGTAGCTAGAGAAAAATGTCGTCGAGATTTGAAATGCCCGGTCTACTAGCAATCCAACCCATATAAAAGTTTTTTATTTTCTGAAGCTATTAAGCGGGAAATATAAGAAGTTTACATATCGCAGTAGCTATGAGTACGGAGGAGCTTCATTTTAGTATATTTCCAATGAATGTAGGACTTTGAAATTTTCAGGATAGATATTATGAGCCAATTCCTGTCGAATGGTGTATTCCACGAAATCATGGTGTCGCCGGTTATCGAGATCATCGCCATCTTTTTGCTCTTTTAGCGTCGGCGATGCGATTTCGTTTGATATTCGAAATCAGCGCGAAAAATGCGATTTTTTTGATCTAGCTGTTTTTTCCTGCAAGACGCGCATGTCGGAGAAAATCAATTTCGCCTACTTAGAATGACGTTAGAACTTTGAAACTTTGGCAGTAGGTATTACTTGCATGCCAAATTTAGATAATATATTTTTCGAGAGCGTAGTTGGTCACATGTCGCCGGAAACGACGCCAGCTTGTCTTTCTTAAGTAGCTAGAGAAAAATGTCGTCGAGATTTGAAATGCCCGGTCTACTAGCAATCCAACCCATATAAAAGTTTTTTATTTTCTGAAGCTATTAAGCGGGAAATATAAGAAGTTTACATATCGCAGTAGCTATGAGTACGGAGGAGCTTCATTTTAGTATATTTCCAATGAATGTAGGACTTTGAAATTTTCAGGATAGATATTATGAGCCAATTCCTGTCGAATGGTGTATTCCACGAAATCATGGTGTCGCCGGTTATCGAGATCATCGCCATCTTTTTGCTCTTTTAGCGTCGGCGATGCGATTTCGTTTGATATTCGAAATCAGCGCGAAAAATGCGATTTTTTTGATCTAGCTGTTTTTTCCTGCAAGACGCGCATGTCGGAGAAAATCAATTTCGCCTACTTAGAATGACGTTAGAACTTTGAAACTTTGGCAGTAGGTATTACTTGCATGCCAAATTTAGATAATATATTTTTCGAGAGCGTAGTTGGTCACATGTCGCCGGAAACGACGCCAGCTTGTCTTTCTTAAGTAGCTAGAGAAAAATGTCGTCGAGATTTGAAATGCCCGGTCTACTAGCAATCCAACCCATATAAAAGTTTTTTATTTTCTGAAGCTATTAAGCGGGAAATATAAGAAGTTTACATATCGCAGTAGCTATGAGTACGGAGGAGCTTCATTTTAGTATATTTCCAATGAATGTAGGACTTTGAAATTTTCAGGATAGATATTATGAGCCAATTCCTGTCGAATGGTGTATTCCACGAAATCATGGTGTCGCCGGTTATCGAGATCATCGCCATCTTTTTGCTCTTTTAGCGTCGGCGATGCGATTTCGTTTGATATTCGAAATCAGCGCGAAAAATGCGATTTTTTTGATCTAGCTGTTTTTTCCTGCAAGACGCGCATGTCGGAGAAAATCAATTTCGCCTACTTAGAATGACGTTAGAACTTTGAAACTTTGGCAGTAGGTATTACTTGCATGCCAAATTTAGATAATATATTTTTCGAGAGCGTAGTTGGTCACATGTCGCCGGAAACGACGCCAGCTTGTCTTTCTTAAGTAGCTAGAGAAAAATGTCGTCGAGATTTGAAATGCCCGGTCTACTAGCAATCCAACCCATATAAAAGTTTTTTATTTTCTGAAGCTATTAAGCGGGAAATATAAGAAGTTTACATATCGCAGTAGCTATGAGTACGGAGGAGCTTCATTTTAGTATATTTCCAATGAATGTAGGACTTTGAAATTTTCAGGATAGATATTATGAGCCAATTCCTGTCGAATGGTGTATTCCACGAAATCATGGTGTCGCCGGTTATCGAGATCATCGCCATCTTTTTGCTCTTTTAGCGTCGGCGATGCGATTTCGTTTGATATTCGAAATCAGCGCGAAAAATGCGATTTTTTTGATCTAGCTGTTTTTTCCTGCAAGACGCGCATGTCGGAGAAAATCAATTTCGCCTACTTAGAATGACGTTAGAACTTTGAAACTTTGGCAGTAGGTATTACTTGCATGCCAAATTTAGATAATATATTTTTCGAGAGCGTAGTTGGTCACATGTCGCCGGAAACGACGCCAGCTTGTCTTTCTTAAGTAGCTAGAGAAAAATGTCGTCGAGATTTGAAATGCCCGGTCTACTAGCAATCCAACCCATATAAAAGTTTTTTATTTTCTGAAGCTATTAAGCGGGAAATATAAGAAGTACATATCGCAGTAGCTATGAGTACGGAGGAGCTTCATTTTAGTATATTTCCAATGAATGTAGGACTTTGAAATTTTCAGGATAGATATTATGAGCCAATTCCTGTCGAATGGTGTATTCCACGAAATCATGGTGGTGTCGCCGGTTATCGAGATCATCGCCATCTTTTTGCTCTTTTAGCGTCGGCGATGCGATTTCGTTTGATATTCGAAATCAGCGCGAAAAATGCGATTTTTTTGATCTAGCTGTTTTTTCCTGCAAGACGCGCATGTCGGAGAAAATCAATTTCGCCTACTTAGAATGACGTTAGAACTTTGAAACTTTGGCAGTAGGTATTACTTGCATGCCAAATTTAGATAATATATTTTTCGAGAGCGTAGTTGGTCACATGTCGCCGGAAACGACGCCAGCTTGTCTTTCTTAAGTAGCTAGAGAAAAATGTCGTCGAGATTTGAAATGCCCGGTCTACTAGCAATCCAACCCATATAAAAGTTTTTTATTTTCTGAAGCTATTAAGCGGGAAATATAAGAAGTTTACATATCGCAGTAGCTATGAGTACGGAGGAGCTTCATTTTAGTATATTTCCAATGAATGTAGGACTTTGAAATTTTCAGGATAGATATTATGAGCCAATTCCTGTCGAATGGTGTATTCCACGAAATCATGGTGTCGCCGGTTATCGAGATCATCGCCATCTTTTTGCTCTTTTAGCGTCGGCGATGCGATTTCGTTTGATATTCGAAATCAGCGCGAAAAATGCGATTTTTTTGATCTAGCTGTTTTTTCCTGCAAGACGCGCATGTCGGAGAAAATCAATTTCGCCTACTTAGAATGACGTTAGAACTTTGAAACTTTGGCAGTAGGTATTACTTGCATGCCAAATTTAGATAATATATTTTTCGAGAGCGTAGTTGGTCACATGTCGCCGGAAACGACGCCAGCTTGTCTTTCTTAAGTAGCTAGAGAAAATGTCGTCGAGATTTGAAATGCCCGGTCTACTAGCAATCCAACCCATATAAAAGTTTTTTATTTTCTGAAGCTATTAAGCGGGAAATATAAGAAGTTTACATATCGCAGTAGCTATGAGTACGGAGGAGCTTCATTTTAGTATATTTCCAATGAATGTAGGACTTTGAAATTTTCAGGATAGATATTATGAGCCAATTCCTGTCGAATGGTGTATTCCACGAAATCATGGTGTCGCCGGTTATCGAGATCATCGCCATCTTTTTGCTCTTTTAGCGTCGGCGATGCGATTTCGTTTGATATTCGAAATCAGCGCGAAAAATGCGATTTTTTTGATCTAGCTGTTTTTTCCTGCAAGACGCGCATGTCGGAGAAAATCAATTTCGCCTACTTAGAATGACGTTAGAACTTTGAAACTTTGGCAGTAGGTATTACTTGCATGCCAAATTTAGATAATATATTTTTCGAGAGCGTAGTTGGTCACATGTCGCCGGAAACGACGCCAGCTTGTCTTTCTTAAGTAGCTAGAGAAAAATGTCGTCGAGATTTGAAATGCCCGGTCTACTAGCAATCCAACCCATATAAAAGTTTTTTATTTTCTGAAGCTATTAAGCGGGAAATATAAGAAGTTTACATATCGCAGTAGCTATGAGTACGGAGGAGCTTCATTTTAGTATATTTCCAATGAATGTAGGACTTTGAAATTTTCAGGATAGATATTATGAGCCAATTCCTGTCGAATGGTGTATTCCACGAAATCATGGTGTCGCCGGTTATCGAGATCATCGCCATCTTTTTGCTCTTTTAGCGTCGGCGATGCGATTTCGTTTGATATTCGAAATCAGCGCGAAAAATGCGATTTTTTTGATCTAGCTGTTTTTTCCTGCAAGACGCGCATGTCGGAGAAAATCAATTTCGCCTACTTAGAATGACGTTAGAACTTTGAAACTTTGGCAGTAGGTATTACTTGCATGCCAAATTTAGATAATATATTTTTCGAGAGCGTAGTTGGTCACATGTCGCCGGAAACGACGCCAGCTTGTCTTTCTTAAGTAGCTAGAGAAAAATGTCGTCGAGATTTGAAATGCCCGGTCTACTAGCAATCCAACCCATATAAAAGTTTTTTATTTTCTGAAGCTATTAAGCGGGAAATATAAGAAGTTTACATATCGCAGTAGCTATGAGTACGGAGGAGCTTCATTTTAGTATATTTCCAATGAATGTAGGACTTTGAAATTTTCAGGATAGATATTATGAGCCAATTCCTGTCGAATGGTGTATTCCACGAAATCATGGTGTCGCCGGTTATCGAGATCATCGCCATCTTTTTGCTCTTTTAGCGTCGGCGATGCGATTTCGTTTGATATTCGAAATCAGCGCGAAAAATGCGATTTTTTTGATCTAGCTGTTTTTTCCTGCAAGACGCGCATGTCGGAGAAAATCAATTTCGCCTACTTAGAATGACGTTAGAACTTTGAAACTTTGGCAGTAGGTATTACTTGCATGCCAAATTTAGATAATATATTTTTCGAGAGCGTAGTTGGTCACATGTCGCCGGAAACGACGCCAGCTTGTCTTTCTTAAGTAGCTAGAGAAAAATGTCGTCGAGATTTGAAATGCCCGGTCTACTAGCAATCCAACCCATATAAAAGTTTTTTATTTTCTGAAGCTATTAAGCGGGAAATATAAGAAGTTTACATATCGCAGTAGCTATGAGTACGGAGGAGCTTCATTTTAGTATATTTCCAATGAATGTAGGACTTTGAAATTTTCAGGATAGATATTATGAGCCAATTCCTGTCGAATGGTGTATTCCACGAAATCATGGTGTCGCCGGTTATCGAGATCATCGCCATCTTTTTGCTCTTTTAGCGTCGGCGATGCGATTTCGTTTGATATTCGAAATCAGCGCGAAAAATGCGATTTTTTTGATCTAGCTGTTTTTTCCTGCAAGACGCGCATGTCGGAGAAAATCAATTTCGCCTACTTAGAATGACGTTAGAACTTTGAAACTTTGGCAGTAGGTATTACTTGCATGCCAAATTTAGATAATATATTTTTCGAGAGCGTAGTTGGTCACATGTCGCCGGAAACGACGCCAGCTTGTCTTTCTTAAGTAGCTAGAGAAAAATGTCGTCGAGATTTGAAATGCCCGGTCTACTAGCAATCCAACCCATATAAAAGTTTTTTATTTTCTGAAGCTATTAAGCGGGAAATATAAGAAGTTTACATATCGCAGTAGCTATGAGTACGGAGGAGCTTCATTTTAGTATATTTCCAATGAATGTAGGACTTTGAAATTTTCAGGATAGATATTATGAGCCAATTCCTGTCGAATGGTGTATTCCACGAAATCATGGTGTCGCCGGTTATCGAGATCATCGCCATCTTTTTGCTCTTTTAGCGTCGGCGATGCGATTTCGTTTGATATTCGAAATCAGCGCGAAAAATGCGATTTTTTTGATCTAGCTGTTTTTTCCTGCAAGACGCGCATGTCGGAGAAAATCAATTTCGCCTACTTAGAATGACGTTAGAACTTTGAAACTTTGGCAGTAGGTATTACTTGCATGCCAAATTTAGATAATATATTTTTCGAGAGCGTAGTTGGTCACATGTCGCCGGAAACGACGCCAGCTTGTCTTTCTTAAGTAGCTAGAGAAAAATGTCGTCGAGATTTGAAATGCCCGGTCTACTAGCAATCCAACCCATATAAAAGTTTTTTATTTTCTGAAGCTATTAAGCGGGAAATATAAGAAGTTTACATATCGCAGTAGCTATGAGTACGGAGGAGCTTCATTTTAGTATATTTCCAATGAATGTAGGACTTTGAAATTTTCAGGATAGATATTATGAGCCAATTCCTGTCGAATGGTGTATTCCACGAAATCATGGTGTCGCCGGTTATCGAGATCATCGCCATCTTTTTGCTCTTTTAGCGTCGGCGATGCGATTTCGTTTGATATTCGAAATCAGCGCGAAAAATGCGATTTTTTTGATCTAGCTGTTTTTTCCTGCAAGACGCGCATGTCGGAGAAAATCAATTTCGCCTACTTAGAATGACGTTAGAACTTTGAAACTTTGGCAGTAGGTATTACTTGCATGCCAAATTTAGATAATATATTTTTCGAGAGCGTAGTTGGTCACATGTCGCCGGAAACGACGCCAGCTTGTCTTTCTTAAGTAGCTAGAGAAAAATGTCGTCGAGATTTGAAATGCCCGGTCTACTAGCAATCCAACCCATATAAAAGTTTTTTATTTTCTGAAGCTATTAAGCGGGAAATATAAGAAGTTTACATATCGCAGTAGCTATGAGTACGGAGGAGCTTCATTTTAGTATATTTCCAATGAATGTAGGACTTTGAAATTTTCAGGATAGATATTATGAGCCAATTCCTGTCGAATGGTGTATTCCACGAAATCATGGTGTCGCCGGTTATCGAGATCATCGCCATCTTTTTGCTCTTTTAGCGTCGGCGATGCGATTTCGTTTGATATTCGAAATCAGCGCGAAAAATGCGATTTTTTTGATCTAGCTGTTTTTTCCTGCAAGACGCGCATGTCGGAGAAAATCAATTTCGCCTACTTAGAATGACGTTAGAACTTTGAAACTTTGGCAGTAGGTATTACTTGCATGCCAAATTTAGATAATATATTTTTCGAGAGCGTAGTTGGTCACATGTCGCCGGAAACGACGCCAGCTTGTCTTTCTTAAGTAGCTAGAGAAAAATGTCGTCGAGATTTGAAATGCCCGGTCTACTAGCAATCCAACCCATATAAAAGTTTTTTATTTTCTGAAGCTATTAAGCGGGAAATATAAGAAGTTTACATATCGCAGTAGCTATGAGTACGGAGGAGCTTCATTTTAGTATATTTCCAATGAATGTAGGACTTTGAAATTTTCAGGATAGATATTATGAGCCAATTCCTGTCGAATGGTGTATTCCACGAAATCATGGTGTCGCCGGTTATCGAGATCATCGCCATCTTTTTGCTCTTTTAGCGTCGGCGATGCGATTTCGTTTGATATTCGAAATCAGCGCGAAAAATGCGATTTTTTTGATCTAGCTGTTTTTTCCTGCAAGACGCGCATGTCGGAGAAAATCAATTTCGCCTACTTAGAATGACGTTAGAACTTTGAAACTTTGGCAGTAGGTATTACTTGCATGCCAAATTTAGATAATATATTTTTCGAGAGCGTAGTTGGTCACATGTCGCCGGAAACGACGCCAGCTTGTCTTTCTTAAGTAGCTAGAGAAAAATGTCGTCGAGATTTGAAATGCCCGGTCTACTAGCAATCCAACCCATATAAAAGTTTTTTATTTTCTGAAGCTATTAAGCGGGAAATATAAGAAGTTTACATATCGCAGTAGCTATGAGTACGGAGGAGCTTCATTTTAGTATATTTCCAATGAATGTAGGACTTTGAAATTTTCAGGATAGATATTATGAGCCAATTCCTGTCGAATGGTGTATTCCACGAAATCATGGTGTCGCCGGTTATCGAGATCATCGCCATCTTTTTGCTCTTTTAGCGTCGGCGATGCGATTTCGTTTGATATTCGAAATCAGCGCGAAAAATGCGATTTTTTTGATCTAGCTGTTTTTTCCTGCAAGACGCGCATGTCGGAGAAAATCAATTTCGCCTACTTAGAATGACGTTAGAACTTTGAAACTTTGGCAGTAGGTATTACTTGCATGCCAAATTTAGATAATATATTTTTCGAGAGCGTAGTTGGTCACATGTCGCCGGAAACGACGCCAGCTTGTCTTTCTTAAGTAGCTAGAGAAAAATGTCGTCGAGATTTGAAATGCCCGGTCTACTAGCAATCCAACCCATATAAAAGTTTTTTATTTTCTGAAGCTATTAAGCGGGAAATATAAGAAGTTTACATATCGCAGTAGCTATGAGTACGGAGGAGCTTCATTTTAGTATATTTCCAATGAATGTAGGACTTTGAAATTTTCAGGATAGATATTATGAGCCAATTCCTGTCGAATGGTGTATTCCACGAAATCATGGTGTCGCCGGTTATCGAGATCATCGCCATCTTTTTGCTCTTTTAGCGTCGGCGATGCGATTTCGTTTGATATTCGAAATCAGCGCGAAAAATGCGATTTTTTTGATCTAGCTGTTTTTTCCTGCAAGACGCGCATGTCGGAGAAAATCAATTTCGCCTACTTAGAATGACGTTAGAACTTTGAAACTTTGGCAGTAGGTATTACTTGCATGCCAAATTTAGATAATATATTTTTCGAGAGCGTAGTTGGTCACATGTCGCCGGAAACGACGCCAGCTTGTCTTTCTTAAGTAGCTAGAGAAAAATGTCGTCGAGATTTGAAATGCCCGGTCTACTAGCAATCCAACCCATATAAAAGTTTTTTATTTTCTGAAGCTATTAAGCGGGAAATATAAGAAGTTTACATATCGCAGTAGCTATGAGTACGGAGGAGCTTCATTTTAGTATATTTCCAATGAATGTAGGACTTTGAAATTTTCAGGATAGATATTATGAGCCAATTCCTGTCGAATGGTGTATTCCACGAAATCATGGTGTCGCCGGTTATCGAGATCATCGCCATCTTTTTGCTCTTTTAGCGTCGGCGATGCGATTTCGTTTGATATTCGAAATCAGCGCGAAAAATGCGATTTTTTTGATCTAGCTGTTTTTTCCTGCAAGACGCGCATGTCGGAGAAAATCAATTTCGCCTACTTAGAATGACGTTAGAACTTTGAAACTTTGGCAGTAGGTATTACTTGCATGCCAAATTTAGATAATATATTTTTCGAGAGCGTAGTTGGTCACATGTCGCCGGAAACGACGCCAGCTTGTCTTTCTTAAGTAGCTAGAGAAAAATGTCGTCGAGATTTGAAATGCCCGGTCTACTAGCAATCCAACCCATATAAAAGTTTTTTATTTTCTGAAGCTATTAAGCGGGAAATATAAGAAGTTTACATATCGCAGTAGCTATGAGTACGGAGGAGCTTCATTTTAGTATATTTCCAATGAATGTAGGACTTTGAAATTTTCAGGATAGATATTATGAGCCAATTCCTGTCGAATGGTGTATTCCACGAAATCATGGTGTCGCCGGTTATCGAGATCATCGCCATCTTTTTGCTCTTTTAGCGTCGGCGATGCGATTTCGTTTGATATTCGAAATCAGCGCGAAAAATGCGATTTTTTTGATCTAGCTGTTTTTTCCTGCAAGACGCGCATGTCGGAGAAAATCAATTTCGCCTACTTAGAATGACGTTAGAACTTTGAAACTTTGGCAGTAGGTATTACTTGCATGCCAAATTTAGATAATATATTTTTCGAGAGCGTAGTTGGTCACATGTCGCCGGAAACGACGCCAGCTTGTCTTTCTTAAGTAGCTAGAGAAAAATGTCGTCGAGATTTGAAATGCCCGGTCTACTAGCAATCCAACCCATATAAAAGTTTTTTATTTTCTGAAGCTATTAAGCGGGAAATATAAGAAGTTTACATATCGCAGTAGCTATGAGTACGGAGGAGCTTCATTTTAGTATATTTCCAATGAATGTAGGACTTTGAAATTTTCAGGATAGATATTATGAGCCAATTCCTGTCGAATGGTGTATTCCACGAAATCATGGTGTCGCCGGTTATCGAGATCATCGCCATCTTTTTGCTCTTTTAGCGTCGGCGATGCGATTTCGTTTGATATTCGAAATCAGCGCGAAAAATGCGATTTTTTTGATCTAGCTGTTTTTTCCTGCAAGACGCGCATGTCGGAGAAAATCAATTTCGCCTACTTAGAATGACGTTAGAACTTTGAAACTTTGGCAGTAGGTATTACTTGCATGCCAAATTTAGATAATATATTTTTCGAGAGCGTAGTTGGTCACATGTCGCCGGAAACGACGCCAGCTTGTCTTTCTTAAGTAGCTAGAGAAAAATGTCGTCGAGATTTGAAATGCCCGGTCTACTAGCAATCCAACCCATATAAAAGTTTTTTATTTTCTGAAGCTATTAAGCGGGAAATATAAGAAGTTTACATATCGCAGTAGCTATGAGTACGGAGGAGCTTCATTTTAGTATATTTCCAATGAATGTAGGACTTTGAAATTTTCAGGATAGATATTATGAGCCAATTCCTGTCGAATGGTGTATTCCACGAAATCATGGTGTCGCCGGTTATCGAGATCATCGCCATCTTTTTGCTCTTTTAGCGTCGGCGATGCGATTTCGTTTGATATTCGAAATCAGCGCGAAAAATGCGATTTTTTTGATCTAGCTGTTTTTTCCTGCAAGACGCGCATGTCGGAGAAAATCAATTTCGCCTACTTAGAATGACGTTAGAACTTTGAAACTTTGGCAGTAGGTATTACTTGCATGCCAAATTTAGATAATATATTTTTCGAGAGCGTAGTTGGTCACATGTCGCCGGAAACGACGCCAGCTTGTCTTTCTTAAGTAGCTAGAGAAAAATGTCGTCGAGATTTGAAATGCCCGGTCTACTAGCAATCCAACCCATATAAAAGTTTTTTATTTTCTGAAGCTATTAAGCGGGAAATATAAGAAGTTTACATATCGCAGTAGCTATGAGTACGGAGGAGCTTCATTTTAGTATATTTCCAATGAATGTAGGACTTTGAAATTTTCAGGATAGATATTATGAGCCAATTCCTGTCGAATGGTGTATTCCACGAAATCATGGTGTCGCCGGTTATCGAGATCATCGCCATCTTTTTGCTCTTTTAGCGTCGGCGATGCGATTTCGTTTGATATTCGAAATCAGCGCGAAAAATGCGATTTTTTTGATCTAGCTGTTTTTTCCTGCAAGACGCGCATGTCGGAGAAAATCAATTTCGCCTACTTAGAATGACGTTAGAACTTTGAAACTTTGGCAGTAGGTATTACTTGCATGCCAAATTTAGATAATATATTTTTCGAGAGCGTAGTTGGTCACATGTCGCCGGAAACGACGCCAGCTTGTCTTTCTTAAGTAGCTAGAGAAAAATGTCGTCGAGATTTGAAATGCCCGGTCTACTAGCAATCCAACCCATATAAAAGTTTTTTATTTTCTGAAGCTATTAAGCGGGAAATATAAGAAGTTTACATATCGCAGTAGCTATGAGTACGGAGGAGCTTCATTTTAGTATATTTCCAATGAATGTAGGACTTTGAAATTTTCAGGATAGATATTATGAGCCAATTCCTGTCGAATGGTGTATTCCACGAAATCATGGTGTCGCCGGTTATCGAGATCATCGCCATCTTTTTGCTCTTTTAGCGTCGGCGATGCGATTTCGTTTGATATTCGAAATCAGCGCGAAAAATGCGATTTTTTTGATCTAGCTGTTTTTTCCTGCAAGACGCGCATGTCGGAGAAAATCAATTTCGCCTACTTAGAATGACGTTAGAACTTTGAAACTTTGGCAGTAGGTATTACTTGCATGCCAAATTTAGATAATATATTTTTCGAGAGCGTAGTTGGTCACATGTCGCCGGAAACGACGCCAGCTTGTCTTTCTTAAGTAGCTAGAGAAAAATGTCGTCGAGATTTGAAATGCCCGGTCTACTAGCAATCCAACCCATATAAAAGTTTTTTATTTTCTGAAGCTATTAAGCGGGAAATATAAGAAGTTTACATATCGCAGTAGCTATGAGTACGGAGGAGCTTCATTTTAGTATATTTCCAATGAATGTAGGACTTTGAAATTTTCAGGATAGATATTATGAGCCAATTCCTGTCGAATGGTGTATTCCACGAAATCATGGTGTCGCCGGTTATCGAGATCATCGCCATCTTTTTGCTCTTTTAGCGTCGGCGATGCGATTTCGTTTGATATTCGAAATCAGCGCGAAAAATGCGATTTTTTTGATCTAGCTGTTTTTTCCTGCAAGACGCGCATGTCGGAGAAAATCAATTTCGCCTACTTAGAATGACGTTAGAACTTTGAAACTTTGGCAGTAGGTATTACTTGCATGCCAAATTTAGATAATATATTTTTCGAGAGCGTAGTTGGTCACATGTCGCCGGAAACGACGCCAGCTTGTCTTTCTTAAGTAGCTAGAGAAAAATGTCGTCGAGATTTGAAATGCCCGGTCTACTAGCAATCCAACCCATATAAAAGTTTTTTATTTTCTGAAGCTATTAAGCGGGAAATATAAGAAGTTTACATATCGCAGTAGCTATGAGTACGGAGGAGCTTCATTTTAGTATATTTCCAATGAATGTAGGACTTTGAAATTTTCAGGATAGATATTATGAGCCAATTCCTGTCGAATGGTGTATTCCACGAAATCATGGTGTCGCCGGTTATCGAGATCATCGCCATCTTTTGCTCTTTTAGCGTCGGCGATGCGATTTCGTTTGATATTCGAAATCAGCGCGAAAAATGCGATTTTTTTTTGATCTAGCTGTTTTTTCCTGCAAGACGCGCATGTCGGAGAAAATCAATTTCGCCTACTTAGAATGAAGTTAGAACTTTTATATTTGGATTGCTAGGTAGACCGGGCATTTCAAATTTAGATAACATTTTTTTTCGAGAGCGTAGTTGGTGTCGTTTCGGCGACGGAAACGACGCCGAAAAAAATGTTATCTAAATTTGGCATGCAAGTAATACCTACAATGCCAAAGTTTCAAAGTTCTAACGTCATTAGCTAAGTAGTCGAAATTGATTTTCTATCGACATGCGCGTCTTGCAGGAAAAAACAGCTAGATCAAAAAAATCGCATTTTTCGCGCTGATTTCGAATATCAAACGAAATCGCATCGCCGACGCTAAAAGAGCAAAAAGATGGCGATGATCTCGATAACCGGCGACACCATGATTTCGTGGAATACACCATTCGACAGGAATTGGCTCATAATATCTATCCTGAAAATTTCAAAGTCCTACATTCATTGGAAATATACTAAAATGAAGCTCCTCCGTACTCATAGCTACTGCGATATGTAAACTTCTTATATTTCCCGCTTAATAGCTTCAGAAAATAAAAAACTTTTATATGGGTTGGATTGCTAGTAGACCGGGCATTTCAAATCTCGACGACATTTTTCTCTAGCTACTTAAGAAAGACAAGCTGGCGTCGTTTCCGGCGACATGTGACCAACTACGCTCTCGAAAAATATATTATCTAAATTTGGCATGCAAGTAATACCTACTGCCAAAGTTTCAAAGTTCTAACGTCATTCTAAGTAGGCGAAATTGATTTTCTCCGACATGCGCGTCTTGCAGGAAAAAACAGCTAGATCAAAAAAATCGCATTTTTCGCGCTGATTTCGAATATCAAACGAAATCGCATCGCCGACGCTAAAAGAGCAAAAAGATGGCGATGATCTCGATAACCGGCGACACCATGATTTCGTGGAATACACCATTCGACAGGAATTGGCTCATAATATCTATCCTGAAAATTTCAAAGTCCTACATTCATTGGAAATATACTAAAATGAAGCTCCTCCGTACTCATAGCTACTGCGATATGTAAACTTCTTATATTTCCCGCTTAATAGCTTCAGAAAATAAAAAACTTTTATATGGGTTGGATTGCTAGTAGACCGGGCATTTCAAATCTCGACGACATTTTTCTCTAGCTACTTAAGAAAGACAAGCTGGCGTCGTTTCCGGCGACATGTGACCAACTACGCTCTCGAAAAATATATTATCTAAATTTGGCATGCAAGTAATACCTACTGCCAAAGTTTCAAAGTTCTAACGTCATTCTAAGTAGGCGAAATTGATTTTCTCCGACATGCGCGTCTTGCAGGAAAAAACAGCTAGATCAAAAAAATCGCATTTTTCGCGCTGATTTCGAATATCAAACGAAATCGCATCGCCGACGCTAAAAGAGCAAAAAGATGGCGATGATCTCGATAACCGGCGACACCATGATTTCGTGGAATACACCATTCGACAGGAATTGGCTCATAATATCTATCCTGAAAATTTCAAAGTCCTACATTCATTGGAAATATACTAAAATGAAGCTCCTCCGTACTCATAGCTACTGCGATATGTAAACTTCTTATATTTCCCGCTTAATAGCTTCAGAAAATAAAAAACTTTTATATGGGTTGGATTGCTAGTAGACCGGGCATTTCAAATCTCGACGACATTTTTCTCTAGCTACTTAAGAAAGACAAGCTGGCGTCGTTTCCGGCGACATGTGACCAACTACGCTCTCGAAAAATATATTATCTAAATTTGGCATGCAAGTAATACCTACTGCCAAAGTTTCAAAGTTCTAACGTCATTCTAAGTAGGCGAAATTGATTTTCTCCGACATGCGCGTCTTGCAGGAAAAAACAGCTAGATCAAAAAAATCGCATTTTTCGCGCTGATTTCGAATATCAAACGAAATCGCATCGCCGACGCTAAAAGAGCAAAAAGATGGCGATGATCTCGATAACCGGCGACACCATGATTTCGTGGAATACACCATTCGACAGGAATTGGCTCATAATATCTATCCTGAAAATTTCAAAGTCCTACATTCATTGGAAATATACTAAAATGAAGCTCCTCCGTACTCATAGCTACTGCGATATGTAAACTTCTTATATTTCCCGCTTAATAGCTTCAGAAAATAAAAAACTTTTATATGGGTTGGATTGCTAGTAGACCGGGCATTTCAAATCTCGACGACATTTTTCTCTAGCTACTTAAGAAAGACAAGCTGGCGTCGTTTCCGGCGACATGTGACCAACTACGCTCTCGAAAAATATATTATCTAAATTTGGCATGCAAGTAATACCTACTGCCAAAGTTTCAAAGTTCTAACGTCATTCTAAGTAGGCGAAATTGATTTTCTCCGACATGCGCGTCTTGCAGGAAAAAACAGCTAGATCAAAAAAATCGCATTTTTCGCGCTGATTTCGAATATCAAACGAAATCGCATCGCCGACGCTAAAAGAGCAAAAAGATGGCGATGATCTCGATAACCGGCGACACCATGATTTCGTGGAATACACCATTCGACAGGAATTGGCTCATAATATCTATCCTGAAAATTTCAAAGTCCTACATTCATTGGAAATATACTAAAATGAAGCTCCTCCGTACTCATAGCTACTGCGATATGTAAACTTCTTATATTTCCCGCTTAATAGCTTCAGAAAATAAAAAACTTTTATATGGGTTGGATTGCTAGTAGACCGGGCATTTCAAATCTCGACGACATTTTTCTCTAGCTACTTAAGAAAGACAAGCTGGCGTCGTTTCCGGCGACATGTGACCAACTACGCTCTCGAAAAATATATTATCTAAATTTGGCATGCAAGTAATACCTACTGCCAAAGTTTCAAAGTTCTAACGTCATTCTAAGTAGGCGAAATTGATTTTCTCCGACATGCGCGTCTTGCAGGAAAAAACAGCTAGATCAAAAAAATCGCATTTTTCGCGCTGATTTCGAATATCAAACGAAATCGCATCGCCGACGCTAAAAGAGCAAAAAGATGGCGATGATCTCGATAACCGGCGACACCATGATTTCGTGGAATACACCATTCGACAGGAATTGGCTCATAATATCTATCCTGAAAATTTCAAAGTCCTACATTCATTGGAAATATACTAAAATGAAGCTCCTCCGTACTCATAGCTACTGCGATATGTAAACTTCTTATATTTCCCGCTTAATAGCTTCAGAAAATAAAAAACTTTTATATGGGTTGGATTGCTAGTAGACCGGGCATTTCAAATCTCGACGACATTTTTCTCTAGCTACTTAAGAAAGACAAGCTGGCGTCGTTTCCGGCGACATGTGACCAACTACGCTCTCGAAAAATATATTATCTAAATTTGGCATGCAAGTAATACCTACTGCCAAAGTTTCAAAGTTCTAACGTCATTCTAAGTAGGCGAAATTGATTTTCTCCGACATGCGCGTCTTGCAGGAAAAAACAGCTAGATCAAAAAATCGCATTTTTCGCGCTGATTTCGAATATCAAACGAAATCGCATCGCCGACGCTAAAAGAGCAAAAAGATGGCGATGATCTCGATAACCGGCGACACCATGATTTCGTGGAATACACCATTCGACAGGAATTGGCTCATAATATCTATCCTGAAAATTTCAAAGTCCTACATTCATTGGAAATATACTAAAATGAAGCTCCTCCGTACTCATAGCTACTGCGATATGTAAACTTCTTATATTTCCCGCTTAATAGCTTCAGAAAATAAAAAACTTTTATATGGGTTGGATTGCTAGTAGACCGGGCATTTCAAATCTCGACGACATTTTTCTCTAGCTACTTAAGAAAGACAAGCTGGCGTCGTTTCCGGCGACATGTGACCAACTACGCTCTCGAAAAATATATTATCTAAATTTGGCATGCAAGTAATACCTACTGCCAAAGTTTCAAAGTTCTAACGTCATTCTAAGTAGGCGAAATTGATTTTCTCCGACATGCGCGTCTTGCAGGAAAAAACAGCTAGATCAAAAAAATCGCATTTTTCGCGCTGATTTCGAATATCAAACGAAATCGCATCGCCGACGCTAAAAGAGCAAAAAGATGGCGATGATCTCGATAACCGGCGACACCATGATTTCGTGGAATACACCATTCGACAGGAATTGGCTCATAATATCTATCCTGAAAATTTCAAAGTCCTACATTCATTGGAAATATACTAAAATGAAGCTCCTCCGTACTCATAGCTACTGCGATATGTAAACTTCTTATATTTCCCGCTTAATAGCTTCAGAAAATAAAAAACTTTTATATGGGTTGGATTGCTAGTAGACCGGGCATTTCAAATCTCGACGACATTTTTCTCTAGCTACTTAAGAAAGACAAGCTGGCGTCGTTTCCGGCGACATGTGACCAACTACGCTCTCGAAAAATATATTATCTAAATTTGGCATGCAAGTAATACCTACTGCCAAAGTTTCAAAGTTCTAACGTCATTCTAAGTAGGCGAAATTGATTTTCTCCGACATGCGCGTCTTGCAGGAAAAAACAGCTAGATCAAAAAAATCGCATTTTTCGCGCTGATTTCGAATATCAAACGAAATCGCATCGCCGACGCTAAAAGAGCAAAAAGATGGCGATGATCTCGATAACCGGCGACACCATGATTTCGTGGAATACACCATTCGACAGGAATTGGCTCATAATATCTATCCTGAAAATTTCAAAGTCCTACATTCATTGGAAATATACTAAAATGAAGCTCCTCCGTACTCATAGCTACTGCGATATGTAAACTTCTTATATTTCCCGCTTAATAGCTTCAGAAAAAAAAAACTTTTATATGGGTTGGATTGCTAGTAGACCGGGCATTTCAAATCTCGACGACATTTTTCTCTAGCTACTTAAGAAAGACAAGCTGGCGTCGTTTCCGGCGACATGTGACCAACTACGCTCTCGAAAAATATATTATCTAAATTTGGCATGCAAGTAATACCTACTGCCAAAGTTTCAAAGTTCTAACGTCATTCTAAGTAGGCGAAATTGATTTTCTCCGACATGCGCGTCTTGCAGGAAAAAACAGCTAGATCAAAAAAATCGCATTTTTCGCGCTGATTTCGAATATCAAACGAAATCGCATCGCCGACGCTAAAAGAGCAAAAAGATGGCGATGATCTCGATAACCGGCGACACCATGATTTCGTGGAATACACCATTCGACAGGAATTGGCTCATAATATCTATCCTGAAAATTTCAAAGTCCTACATTCATTGGAAATATACTAAAATGAAGCTCCTCCGTACTCATAGCTACTGCGATATGTAAACTTCTTATATTTCCCGCTTAATAGCTTCAGAAAATAAAAAACTTTTATATGGGTTGGATTGCTAGTAGACCGGGCATTTCAAATCTCGACGACATTTTTCTCTAGCTACTTAAGAAAGACAAGCTGGCGTCGTTTCCGGCGACATGTGACCAACTACGCTCTCGAAAAATATATTATCTAAATTTGGCATGCAAGTAATACCTACTGCCAAAGTTTCAAAGTTCTAACGTCATTCTAAGTAGGCGAAATTGATTTTCTCCGACATGCGCGTCTTGCAGGAAAAAACAGCTAGATCAAAAAAATCGCATTTTTCGCGCTGATTTCGAATATCAAACGAAATCGCATCGCCGACGCTAAAAGAGCAAAAAGATGGCGATGATCTCGATAACCGGCGACACCATGATTTCGTGGAATACACCATTCGACAGGAATTGGCTCATAATATCTATCCTGAAAATTTCAAAGTCCTACATTCATTGGAAATATACTAAAATGAAGCTCCTCCGTACTCATAGCTACTGCGATATGTAAACTTCTTATATTTCCCGCTTAATAGCTTCAGAAAATAAAAAACTTTTATATGGGTTGGATTGCTAGTAGACCGGGCATTTCAAATCTCGACGACATTTTTCTCTAGCTACTTAAGAAAGACAAGCTGGCGTCGTTTCCGGCGACATGTGACCAACTACGCTCTCGAAAAATATATTATCTAAATTTGGCATGCAAGTAATACCTACTGCCAAAGTTTCAAAGTTCTAACGTCATTCTAAGTAGGCGAAATTGATTTTCTCCGACATGCGCGTCTTGCAGGAAAAAACAGCTAGATCAAAAAAATCGCATTTTTCGCGCTGATTTCGAATATCAAACGAAATCGCATCGCCGACGCTAAAAGAGCAAAAAGATGGCGATGATCTCGATAACCGGCGACACCATGATTTCGTGGAATACACCATTCGACAGGAATTGGCTCATAATATCTATCCTGAAAATTTCAAAGTCCTACATTCATTGGAAATATACTAAAATGAAGCTCCTCCGTACTCATAGCTACTGCGATATGTAAACTTCTTATATTTCCCGCTTAATAGCTTCAGAAAATAAAAAACTTTTATATGGGTTGGATTGCTAGTAGACCGGGCATTTCAAATCTCGACGACATTTTTCTCTAGCTACTTAAGAAAGACAAGCTGGCGTCGTTTCCGGCGACATGTGACCAACTACGCTCTCGAAAAATATATTATCTAAATTTGGCATGCAAGTAATACCTACTGCCAAAGTTTCAAAGTTCTAACGTCATTCTAAGTAGGCGAAATTGATTTTCTCCGACATGCGCGTCTTGCAGGAAAAAACAGCTAGATCAAAAAAATCGCATTTTTCGCGCTGATTTCGAATATCAAACGAAATCGCATCGCCGACGCTAAAAGAGCAAAAAGATGGCGATGATCTCGATAACCGGCGACACCATGATTTCGTGGAATACACCATTCGACAGGAATTGGCTCATAATATCTATCCTGAAAATTTCAAAGTCCTACATTCATTGGAAATATACTAAAATGAAGCTCCTCCGTACTCATAGCTACTGCGATATGTAAACTTCTTATATTTCCCGCTTAATAGCTTCAGAAAATAAAAAACTTTTATATGGGTTGGATTGCTAGTAGACCGGGCATTTCAAATCTCGACGACATTTTTCTCTAGCTACTTAAGAAAGACAAGCTGGCGTCGTTTCCGGCGACATGTGACCAACTACGCTCTCGAAAAATATATTATCTAAATTTGGCATGCAAGTAATACCTACTGCCAAAGTTTCAAAGTTCTAACGTCATTCTAAGTAGGCGAAATTGATTTTCTCCGACATGCGCGTCTTGCAGGAAAAAACAGCTAGATCAAAAAAATCGCATTTTTCGCGCTGATTTCGAATATCAAACGAAATCGCATCGCCGACGCTAAAAGAGCAAAAAGATGGCGATGATCTCGATAACCGGCGACACCATGATTTCGTGGAATACACCATTCGACAGGAATTGGCTCATAATATCTATCCTGAAAATTTCAAAGTCCTACATTCATTGGAAATATACTAAAATGAAGCTCCTCCGTACTCATAGCTACTGCGATATGTAAACTTCTTATATTTCCCGCTTAATAGCTTCAGAAAATAAAAAACTTTTATATGGGTTGGATTGCTAGTAGACCGGGCATTTCAAATCTCGACGACATTTTTTTTCTCTAGCTACTTAAGAAAGACAAGCTGGCGTCGTTTCCGGCGACATGTGACCAACTACGCTCTCGAAAAATATATTATCTAAATTTGGCATGCAAGTAATACCTACTGCCAAAGTTTCAAAGTTCTAACGTCATTCTAAGTAGGCGAAATTGATTTTCTCCGACATGCGCGTCTTGCAGGAAAAACAGCTAGATCAAAAAAATCGCATTTTTCGCGCTGATTTCGAATATCAAACGAAATCGCATCGCCGACGCTAAAAGAGCAAAAAGATGGCGATGATCTCGATAACCGGCGACACCATGATTTCGTGGAATACACCATTCGACAGGAATTGGCTCATAATATCTATCCTGAAAATTTCAAAGTCCTACATTCATTGGAAATATACTAAAATGAAGCTCCTCCGTACTCATAGCTACTGCGATATGTAAACTTCTTATATTTCCCGCTTAATAGCTTCAGAAAATAAAAAACTTTTATATGGGTTGGATTGCTAGTAGACCGGGCATTTCAAATCTCGACGACATTTTTCTCTAGCTACTTAAGAAAGACAAGCTGGCGTCGTTTCCGGCGACATGTGACCAACTACGCTCTCGAAAAATATATTATCTAAATTTGGCATGCAAGTAATACCTACTGCCAAAGTTTCAAAGTTCTAACGTCATTCTAAGTAGGCGAAATTGATTTTCTCCGACATGCGCGTCTTGCAGGAAAAAACAGCTAGATCAAAAAAATCGCATTTTTCGCGCTGATTTCGAATATCAAACGAAATCGCATCGCCGACGCTAAAAGAGCAAAAAGATGGCGATGATCTCGATAACCGGCGACACCATGATTTCGTGGAATACACCATTCGACAGGAATTGGCTCATAATATCTATCCTGAAAATTTCAAAGTCCTACATTCATTGGAAATATACTAAAATGAAGCTCCTCCGTACTCATAGCTACTGCGATATGTAAACTTCTTATATTTCCCGCTTAATAGCTTCAGAAAATAAAAAACTTTTATATGGGTTGGATTGCTAGTAGACCGGGCATTTCAAATCTCGACGACATTTTTCTCTAGCTACTTAAGAAAGACAAGCTGGCGTCGTTTCCGGCGACATGTGACCAACTACGCTCTCGAAAAATATATTATCTAAATTTGGCATGCAAGTAATACCTACTGCCAAAGTTTCAAAGTTCTAACGTCATTCTAAGTAGGCGAAATTGATTTTCTCCGACATGCGCGTCTTGCAGGAAAAAACAGCTAGATCAAAAAAATCGCATTTTTCGCGCTGATTTCGAATATCAAACGAAATCGCATCGCCGACGCTAAAAGAGCAAAAAGATGGCGATGATCTCGATAACCGGCGACACCATGATTTCGTGGAATACACCATTCGACAGGAATTGGCTCATAATATCTATCCTGAAAATTTCAAAGTCCTACATTCATTGGAAATATACTAAAATGAAGCTCCTCCGTACTCATAGCTACTGCGATATGTAAACTTCTTATATTTCCCGCTTAATAGCTTCAGAAAATAAAAAACTTTTATATGGGTTGGATTGCTAGTAGACCGGGCATTTCAAATCTCGACGACATTTTTCTCTAGCTACTTAAGAAAGACAAGCTGGCGTCGTTTCCGGCGACATGTGACCAACTACGCTCTCGAAAAATATATTATCTAAATTTGGCATGCAAGTAATACCTACTGCCAAAGTTTCAAAGTTCTAACGTCATTCTAAGTAGGCGAAATTGATTTTCTCCGACATGCGCGTCTTGCAGGAAAAAACAGCTAGATCAAAAAAATCGCATTTTTCGCGCTGATTTCGAATATCAAACGAAATCGCATCGCCGACGCTAAAAGAGCAAAAAGATGGCGATGATCTCGATAACCGGCGACACCATGATTTCGTGGAATACACCATTCGACAGGAATTGGCTCATAATATCTATCCTGAAAATTTCAAAGTCCTACATTCATTGGAAATATACTAAAATGAAGCTCCTCCGTACTCATAGCTACTGCGATATGTAAACTTCTTATATTTCCCGCTTAATAGCTTCAGAAAATAAAAAACTTTTATATGGGTTGGATTGCTAGTAGACCGGGCATTTCAAATCTCGACGACATTTTTCTCTAGCTACTTAAGAAAGACAAGCTGGCGTCGTTTCCGGCGACATGTGACCAACTACGCTCTCGAAAAATATATTATCTAAATTTGGCATGCAAGTAATACCTACTGCCAAAGTTTCAAAGTTCTAACGTCATTCTAAGTAGGCGAAATTGATTTTCTCCGACATGCGCGTCTTGCAGGAAAAAACAGCTAGATCAAAAAAATCGCATTTTTCGCGCTGATTTCGAATATCAAACGAAATCGCATCGCCGACGCTAAAAGAGCAAAAAGATGGCGATGATCTCGATAACCGGCGACACCATGATTTCGTGGAATACACCATTCGACAGGAATTGGCTCATAATATCTATCCTGAAAATTTCAAAGTCCTACTTCATTGGAAATATACTAAAATGAAGCTCCTCCGTACTCATAGCTACTGCGATATGTAAACTTCTTATATTTCCCGCTTAATAGCTTCAGAAAATAAAAAACTTTTATATGGGTTGGATTGCTAGTAGACCGGGCATTTCAAATCTCGACGACATTTTTCTCTAGCTACTTAAGAAAGACAAGCTGGCGTCGTTTCCGGCGACATGTGACCAACTACGCTCTCGAAAAATATATTATCTAAATTTGGCATGCAAGTAATACCTACTGCCAAAGTTTCAAAGTTCTAACGTCATTCTAAGTAGGCGAAATTGATTTTCTCCGACATGCGCGTCTTGCAGGAAAAAACAGCTAGATCAAAAAAATCGCATTTTTCGCGCTGATTTCGAATATCAAACGAAATCGCATCGCCGACGCTAAAAGAGCAAAAAGATGGCGATGATCTCGATAACCGGCGACACCATGATTTCGTGGAATACACCATTCGACAGGAATTGGCTCATAATATCTATCCTGAAAATTTCAAAGTCCTACATTCATTGGAAATATACTAAAATGAAGCTCCTCCGTACTCATAGCTACTGCGATATGTAAACTTCTTATATTTCCCGCTTAATAGCTTCAGAAAATAAAAAACTTTTATATGGGTTGGATTGCTAGTAGACCGGGCATTTCAAATCTCGACGACATTTTTCTCTAGCTACTTAAGAAAGACAAGCTGGCGTCGTTTCCGGCGACATGTGACCAACTACGCTCTCGAAAAATATATTATCTAAATTTGGCATGCAAGTAATACCTACTGCCAAAGTTTCAAAGTTCTAACGTCATTCTAAGTAGGCGAAATTGATTTTCTCCGACATGCGCGTCTTGCAGGAAAAAACAGCTAGATCAAAAAAATCGCATTTTTCGCGCTGATTTCGAATATCAAACGAAATCGCATCGCCGACGCTAAAAGAGCAAAAAGATGGCGATGATCTCGATAACCGGCGACACCATGATTTCGTGGAATACACCATTCGACAGGAATTGGCTCATAATATCTATCCTGAAAATTTCAAAGTCCTACATTCATTGGAAATATACTAAAATGAAGCTCCTCCGTACTCATAGCTACTGCGATATGTAAACTTCTTATATTTCCCGCTTAATAGCTTCAGAAAATAAAAAACTTTTATATGGGTTGGATTGCTAGTAGACCGGGCATTTCAAATCTCGACGACATTTTTCTCTAGCTACTTAAGAAAGACAAGCTGGCGTCGTTTCCGGCGACATGTGACCAACTACGCTCTCGAAAAATATATTATCTAAATTTGGCATGCAAGTAATACCTACTGCCAAAGTTTCAAAGTTCTAACGTCATTCTAAGTAGGCGAAATTGATTTTCTCCGACATGCGCGTCTTGCAGGAAAAAACAGCTAGATCAAAAAAATCGCATTTTTCGCGCTGATTTCGAATATCAAACGAAATCGCATCGCCGACGCTAAAAGAGCAAAAAGATGGCGATGATCTCGATAACCGGCGACACCATGATTTCGTGGAATACACCATTCGACAGGAATTGGCTCATAATATCTATCCTGAAAATTTCAAAGTCCTACATTCATTGGAAATATACTAAAATGAAGCTCCTCCGTACTCATAGCTACTGCGATATGTAAACTTCTTATATTTCCCGCTTAATAGCTTCAGAAAATAAAAAACTTTTATATGGGTTGGATTGCTAGTAGACCGGGCATTTCAAATCTCGACGACATTTTTCTCTAGCTACTTAAGAAAGACAAGCTGGCGTCGTTTCCGGCGACATGTGACCAACTACGCTCTCGAAAAATATATTATCTAAATTTGGCATGCAAGTAATACCTACTGCCAAAGTTTCAAAGTTCTAACGTCATTCTAAGTAGGCGAAATTGATTTTCTCCGACATGCGCGTCTTGCAGGAAAAAACAGCTAGATCAAAAAAATCGCATTTTTCGCGCTGATTTCGAATATCAAACGAAATCGCATCGCCGACGCTAAAAGAGCAAAAAGATGGCGATGATCTCGATAACCGGCGACACCATGATTTCGTGGAATACACCATTCGACAGGAATTGGCTCATAATATCTATCCTGAAAATTTCAAAGTCCTACATTCATTGGAAATATACTAAAATGAAGCTCCTCCGTACTCATAGCTACTGCGATATGTAAACTTCTTATATTTCCCGCTTAATAGCTTCAGAAAATAAAAAACTTTTATATGGGTTGGATTGCTAGTAGACCGGGCATTTCAAATCTCGACGACATTTTTCTCTAGCTACTTAAGAAAGACAAGCTGGCGTCGTTTCCGGCGACATGTGACCAACTACGCTCTCGAAAAATATATTATCTAAATTTGGCATGCAAGTAATACCTACTGCCAAAGTTTCAAAGTTCTAACGTCATTCTAAGTAGGCGAAATTGATTTTCTCCGACATGCGCGTCTTGCAGGAAAAAACAGCTAGATCAAAAAAATCGCATTTTTCGCGCTGATTTCGAATATCAAACGAAATCGCATCGCCGACGCTAAAAGAGCAAAAAGATGGCGATGATCTCGATAACCGGCGACACCATGATTTCGTGGAATACACCATTCGACAGGAATTGGCTCATAATATCTATCCTGAAAATTTCAAAGTCCTACATTCATTGGAAATATACTAAAATGAAGCTCCTCCGTACTCATAGCTACTGCGATATGTAAACTTCTTATATTTCCCGCTTAATAGCTTCAGAAAATAAAAAACTTTTATATGGGTTGGATTGCTAGTAGACCGGGCATTTCAAATCTCGACGACATTTTTCTCTAGCTACTTAAGAAAGACAAGCTGGCGTCGTTTCCGGCGACATGTGACCAACTACGCTCTCGAAAAATATATTATCTAAATTTGGCATGCAAGTAATACCTACTGCCAAAGTTTCAAAGTTCTAACGTCATTCTAAGTAGGCGAAATTGATTTTCTCCGACATGCGCGTCTTGCAGGAAAAACAGCTAGATCAAAAAAATCGCATTTTTCGCGCTGATTTCGAATATCAAACGAAATCGCATCGCCGACGCTAAAAGAGCAAAAAGATGGCGATGATCTCGATAACCGGCGACACCATGATTTCGTGGAATACACCATTCGACAGGAATTGGCTCATAATATCTATCCTGAAAATTTCAAAGTCCTACATTCATTGGAAATATACTAAAATGAAGCTCCTCCGTACTCATAGCTACTGCGATATGTAAACTTCTTATATTTCCCGCTTAATAGCTTCAGAAAATAAAAAACTTTTATATGGGTTGGATTGCTAGTAGACCGGGCATTTCAAATCTCGACGACATTTTTCTCTAGCTACTTAAGAAAGACAAGCTGGCGTCGTTTCCGGCGACATGTGACCAACTACGCTCTCGAAAAATATATTATCTAAATTTGGCATGCAAGTAATACCTACTGCCAAAGTTTCAAAGTTCTAACGTCATTCTAAGTAGGCGAAATTGATTTTCTCCGACATGCGCGTCTTGCAGGAAAAAACAGCTAGATCAAAAAAATCGCATTTTTCGCGCTGATTTCGAATATCAAACGAAATCGCATCGCCGACGCTAAAAGAGCAAAAAGATGGCGATGATCTCGATAACCGGCGACACCATGATTTCGTGGAATACACCATTCGACAGGAATTGGCTCATAATATCTATCCTGAAAATTTCAAAGTCCTACATTCATTGGAAATATACTAAAATGAAGCTCCTCCGTACTCATAGCTACTGCGATATGTAAACTTCTTATATTTCCCGCTTAATAGCTTCAGAAAATAAAAAACTTTTATATGGGTTGGATTGCTAGTAGACCGGGCATTTCAAATCTCGACGACATTTTTCTCTAGCTACTTAAGAAAGACAAGCTGGCGTCGTTTCCGGCGACATGTGACCAACTACGCTCTCGAAAAATATATTATCTAAATTTGGCATGCAAGTAATACCTACTGCCAAAGTTTCAAAGTTCTAACGTCATTCTAAGTAGGCGAAATTGATTTTCTCCGACATGCGCGTCTTGCAGGAAAAAACAGCTAGATCAAAAAAATCGCATTTTTCGCGCTGATTTCGAATATCAAACGAAATCGCATCGCCGACGCTAAAAGAGCAAAAAGATGGCGATGATCTCGATAACCGGCGACACCATGATTTCGTGGAATACACCATTCGACAGGAATTGGCTCATAATATCTATCCTGAAAATTTCAAAGTCCTACATTCATTGGAAATATACTAAAATGAAGCTCCTCCGTACTCATAGCTACTGCGATATGTAAACTTCTTATATTTCCCGCTTAATAGCTTCAGAAAATAAAAAACTTTTATATGGGTTGGATTGCTAGTAGACCGGGCATTTCAAATCTCGACGACATTTTTCTCTAGCTACTTAAGAAAGACAAGCTGGCGTCGTTTCCGGCGACATGTGACCAACTACGCTCTCGAAAAATATATTATCTAAATTTGGCATGCAAGTAATACCTACTGCCAAAGTTTCAAAGTTCTAACGTCATTCTAAGTAGGCGAAATTGATTTTCTCCGACATGCGCGTCTTGCAGGAAAAAACAGCTAGATCAAAAAAATCGCATTTTTCGCGCTGATTTCGAATATCAAACGAAATCGCATCGCCGACGCTAAAAGAGCAAAAAGATGGCGATGATCTCGATAACCGGCGACACCATGATTTCGTGGAATACACCATTCGACAGGAATTGGCTCATAATATCTATCCTGAAAATTTCAAAGTCCTACATTCATTGGAAATATACTAAAATGAAGCTCCTCCGTACTCATAGCTACTGCGATATGTAAACTTCTTATATTTCCCGCTTAATAGCTTCAGAAAATAAAAAACTTTTATATGGGTTGGATTGCTAGTAGACCGGGCATTTCAAATCTCGACGACATTTTTCTCTAGCTACTTAAGAAAGACAAGCTGGCGTCGTTTCCGGCGACATGTGACCAACTACGCTCTCGAAAAATATATTATCTAAATTTGGCATGCAAGTAATACCTACTGCCAAAGTTTCAAAGTTCTAACGTCATTCTAAGTAGGCGAAATTGATTTTCTCCGACATGCGCGTCTTGCAGGAAAAAACAGCTAGATCAAAAAAATCGCATTTTTCGCGCTGATTTCGAATATCAAACGAAATCGCATCGCCGACGCTAAAAGAGCAAAAAGATGGCGATGATCTCGATAACCGGCGACACCATGATTTCGTGGAATACACCATTCGACAGGAATTGGCTCATAATATCTATCCTGAAAATTTCAAAGTCCTACATTCATTGGAAATATACTAAAATGAAGCTCCTCCGTACTCATAGCTACTGCGATATGTAAACTTCTTATATTTCCCGCTTAATAGCTTCAGAAAATAAAAAACTTTTATATGGGTTGGATTGCTAGTAGACCGGGCATTTCAAATCTCGACGACATTTTTCTCTAGCTACTTAAGAAAGACAAGCTGGCGTCGTTTCCGGCGACATGTGACCAACTACGCTCTCGAAAAATATATTATCTAAATTTGGCATGCAAGTAATACCTACTGCCAAAGTTTCAAAGTTCTAACGTCATTCTAAGTAGGCGAAATTGATTTTCTCCGACATGCGCGTCTTGCAGGAAAAAACAGCTAGATCAAAAAAATCGCATTTTTCGCGCTGATTTCGAATATCAAACGAAATCGCATCGCCGACGCTAAAAGAGCAAAAAGATGGCGATGATCTCGATAACCGGCGACACCATGATTTCGTGGAATACACCATTCGACAGGAATTGGCTCATAATATCTATCCTGAAAATTTCAAAGTCCTACATTCATTGGAAATATACTAAAATGAAGCTCCTCCGTACTCATAGCTACTGCGATATGTAAACTTCTTATATTTCCCGCTTAATAGCTTCAGAAAATAAAAAACTTTTATATGGGTTGGATTGCTAGTAGACCGGGCATTTCAAATCTCGACGACATTTTTCTCTAGCTACTTAAGAAAGACAAGCTGGCGTCGTTTCCGGCGACATGTGACCAACTACGCTCTCGAAAAATATATTATCTAAATTTGGCATGCAAGTAATACCTACTGCCAAAGTTTCAAAGTTCTAACGTCATTCTAAGTAGGCGAAATTGATTTTCTCCGACATGCGCGTCTTGCAGGAAAAACAGCTAGATCAAAAAAATCGCATTTTTCGCGCTGATTTCGAATATCAAACGAAATCGCATCGCCGACGCTAAAAGAGCAAAAAGATGGCGATGATCTCGATAACCGGCGACACCATGATTTCGTGGAATACACCATTCGACAGGAATTGGCTCATAATATCTATCCTGAAAATTTCAAAGTCCTACATTCATTGGAAATATACTAAAATGAAGCTCCTCCGTACTCATAGCTACTGCGATATGTAAACTTCTTATATTTCCCGCTTAATAGCTTCAGAAAATAAAAAACTTTTATATGGGTTGGATTGCTAGTAGACCGGGCATTTCAAATCTCGACGACATTTTTCTCTAGCTACTTAAGAAAGACAAGCTGGCGTCGTTTCCGGCGACATGTGACCAACTACGCTCTCGAAAAATATATTATCTAAATTTGGCATGCAAGTAATACCTACTGCCAAAGTTTCAAAGTTCTAACGTCATTCTAAGTAGGCGAAATTGATTTTCTCCGACATGCGCGTCTTGCAGGAAAAAACAGCTAGATCAAAAAAATCGCATTTTTCGCGCTGATTTCGAATATCAAACGAAATCGCATCGCCGACGCTAAAAGAGCAAAAAGATGGCGATGATCTCGATAACCGGCGACACCATGATTTCGTGGAATACACCATTCGACAGGAATTGGCTCATAATATCTATCCTGAAAATTTCAAAGTCCTACATTCATTGGAAATATACTAAAATGAAGCTCCTCCGTACTCATAGCTACTGCGATATGTAAACTTCTTATATTTCCCGCTTAATAGCTTCAGAAAATAAAAAACTTTTATATGGGTTGGATTGCTAGTAGACCGGGCATTTCAAATCTCGACGACATTTTTCTCTAGCTACTTAAGAAAGACAAGCTGGCGTCGTTTCCGGCGACATGTGACCAACTACGCTCTCGAAAAATATATTATCTAAATTTGGCATGCAAGTAATACCTACTGCCAAAGTTTCAAAGTTCTAACGTCATTCTAAGTAGGCGAAATTGATTTTCTCCGACATGCGCGTCTTGCAGGAAAAAACAGCTAGATCAAAAAAATCGCATTTTTCGCGCTGATTTCGAATATCAAACGAAATCGCATCGCCGACGCTAAAAGAGCAAAAAGATGGCGATGATCTCGATAACCGGCGACACCATGATTTCGTGGAATACACCATTCGACAGGAATTGGCTCATAATATCTATCCTGAAAATTTCAAAGTCCTACATTCATTGGAAATATACTAAAATGAAGCTCCTCCGTACTCATAGCTACTGCGATATGTAAACTTCTTATATTTCCCGCTTAATAGCTTCAGAAAATAAAAAACTTTTATATGGGTTGGATTGCTAGTAGACCGGGCATTTCAAATCTCGACGACATTTTTCTCTAGCTACTTAAGAAAGACAAGCTGGCGTCGTTTCCGGCGACATGTGACCAACTACGCTCTCGAAAAATATATTATCTAAATTTGGCATGCAAGTAATACCTACTGCCAAAGTTTCAAAGTTCTAACGTCATTCTAAGTAGGCGAAATTGATTTTCTCCGACATGCGCGTCTTGCAGGAAAAAACAGCTAGATCAAAAAAATCGCATTTTTCGCGCTGATTTCGAATATCAAACGAAATCGCATCGCCGACGCTAAAAGAGCAAAAAGATGGCGATGATCTCGATAACCGGCGACACCATGATTTCGTGGAATACACCATTCGACAGGAATTGGCTCATAATATCTATCCTGAAAATTTCAAAGTCCTACATTCATTGGAAATATACTAAAATGAAGCTCCTCCGTACTCATAGCTACTGCGATATGTAAACTTCTTATATTTCCCGCTTAATAGCTTCAGAAAATAAAAAACTTTTATATGGGTTGGATTGCTAGTAGACCGGGCATTTCAAATCTCGACGACATTTTTCTCTAGCTACTTAAGAAAGACAAGCTGGCGTCGTTTCCGGCGACATGTGACCAACTACGCTCTCGAAAAATATATTATCTAAATTTGGCATGCAAGTAATACCTACTGCCAAAGTTTCAAAGTTCTAACGTCATTCTAAGTAGGCGAAATTGATTTTCTCCGACATGCGCGTCTTGCAGGAAAAAACAGCTAGATCAAAAAAATCGCATTTTTCGCGCTGATTTCGAATATCAAACGAAATCGCATCGCCGACGCTAAAAGAGCAAAAAGATGGCGATGATCTCGATAACCGGCGACACCATGATTTCGTGGAATACACCATTCGACAGGAATTGGCTCATAATATCTATCCTGAAAATTTCAAAGTCCTACATTCATTGGAAATATACTAAAATGAAGCTCCTCCGTACTCATAGCTACTGCGATATGTAAACTTCTTATATTTCCCGCTTAATAGCTTCAGAAAATAAAAAACTTTTATATGGGTTGGATTGCTAGTAGACCGGGCATTTCAAATCTCGACGACATTTTTCTCTAGCTACTTAAGAAAGACAAGCTGGCGTCGTTTCCGGCGACATGTGACCAACTACGCTCTCGAAAAATATATTATCTAAATTTGGCATGCAAGTAATACCTACTGCCAAAGTTTCAAAGTTCTAACGTCATTCTAAGTAGGCGAAATTGATTTTCTCCGACATGCGCGTCTTGCAGGAAAAAACAGCTAGATCAAAAAAATCGCATTTTTCGCGCTGATTTCGAATATCAAACGAAATCGCATCGCCGACGCTAAAAGAGCAAAAAGATGGCGATGATCTCGATAACCGGCGACACCATGATTTCGTGGAATACACCATTCGACAGGAATTGGCTCATAATATCTATCCTGAAAATTTCAAAGTCCTACATTCATTGGAAATATACTAAAATGAAGCTCCTCCGTACTCATAGCTACTGCGATATGTAAACTTCTTATATTTCCCGCTTAATAGCTTCAGAAAATAAAAAACTTTTATATGGGTTGGATTGCTAGTAGACCGGGCATTTCAAATCTCGACGACATTTTTCTCTAGCTACTTAAGAAAGACAAGCTGGCGTCGTTTCCGGCGACATGTGACCAACTACGCTCTCGAAAAATATATTATCTAAATTTGGCATGCAAGTAATACCTACTGCCAAAGTTTCAAAGTTCTAACGTCATTCTAAGTAGGCGAAATTGATTTTCTCCGACATGCGCGTCTTGCAGGAAAAAACAGCTAGATCAAAAAAATCGCATTTTTCGCGCTGATTTCGAATATCAAACGAAATCGCATCGCCGACGCTAAAAGAGCAAAAAGATGGCGATGATCTCGATAACCGGCGACACCATGATTTCGTGGAATACACCATTCGACAGGAATTGGCTCATAATATCTATCCTGAAAATTTCAAAGTCCTACATTCATTGGAAATATACTAAAATGAAGCTCCTCCGTACTCATAGCTACTGCGATATGTAAACTTCTTATATTTCCCGCTTAATAGCTTCAGAAAATAAAAAACTTTTATATGGGTTGGATTGCTAGTAGACCGGGCATTTCAAATCTCGACGACATTTTTCTCTAGCTACTTAAGAAAGACAAGCTGGCGTCGTTTCCGGCGACATGTGACCAACTACGCTCTCGAAAAATATATTATCTAAATTTGGCATGCAAGTAATACCTACTGCCAAAGTTTCAAAGTTCTAACGTCATTCTAAGTAGGCGAAATTGATTTTCTCCGACATGCGCGTCTTGCAGGAAAAAACAGCTAGATCAAAAAAATCGCATTTTTCGCGCTGATTTCGAATATCAAACGAAATCGCATCGCCGACGCTAAAAGAGCAAAAAGATGGCGATGATCTCGATAACCGGCGACACCATGATTTCGTGGAATACACCATTCGACAGGAATTGGCTCATAATATCTATCCTGAAAATTTCAAAGTCCTACATTCATTGGAAATATACTAAAATGAAGCTCCTCCGTACTCATAGCTACTGCGATATGTAAACTTCTTATATTTCCCGCTTAATAGCTTCAGAAAATAAAAAACTTTTATATGGGTTGGATTGCTAGTAGACCGGGCATTTCAAATCTCGACGACATTTTTCTCTAGCTACTTAAGAAAGACAAGCTGGCGTCGTTTCCGGCGACATGTGACCAACTACGCTCTCGAAAAATATATTATCTAAATTTGGCATGCAAGTAATACCTACTGCCAAAGTTTCAAAGTTCTAACGTCATTCTAAGTAGGCGAAATTGATTTTCTCCGACATGCGCGTCTTGCAGGAAAAAACAGCTAGATCAAAAAAATCGCATTTTTCGCGCTGATTTCGAATATCAAACGAAATCGCATCGCCGACGCTAAAAGAGCAAAAAGATGGCGATGATCTCGATAACCGGCGACACCATGATTTCGTGGAATACACCATTCGACAGGAATTGGCTCATAATATCTATCCTGAAAATTTCAAAGTCCTACATTCATTGGAAATATACTAAAATGAAGCTCCTCCGTACTCATAGCTACTGCGATATGTAAACTTCTTATATTTCCCGCTTAATAGCTTCAGAAAATAAAAAACTTTTATATGGGTTGGATTGCTAGTAGACCGGGCATTTCAAATCTCGACGACATTTTTCTCTAGCTACTTAAGAAAGACAAGCTGGCGTCGTTTCCGGCGACATGTGACCAACTACGCTCTCGAAAAATATATTATCTAAATTTGGCATGCAAGTAATACCTACTGCCAAAGTTTCAAAGTTCTAACGTCATTCTAAGTAGGCGAAATTGATTTTCTCCGACATGCGCGTCTTGCAGGAAAAAACAGCTAGATCAAAAAAATCGCATTTTTCGCGCTGATTTCGAATATCAAACGAAATCGCATCGCCGACGCTAAAAGAGCAAAAAGATGGCGATGATCTCGATAACCGGCGACACCATGATTTCGTGGAATACACCATTCGACAGGAATTGGCTCATAATATCTATCCTGAAAATTTCAAAGTCCTACATTCATTGGAAATATACTAAAATGAAGCTCCTCCGTACTCATAGCTACTGCGATATGTAAACTTCTTATATTTCCCGCTTAATAGCTTCAGAAAATAAAAAACTTTTATATGGGTTGGATTGCTAGTAGACCGGGCATTTCAAATCTCGACGACATTTTTCTCTAGCTACTTAAGAAAGACAAGCTGGCGTCGTTTCCGGCGACATGTGACCAACTACGCTCTCGAAAAATATATTATCTAAATTTGGCATGCAAGTAATACCTACTGCCAAAGTTTCAAAGTTCTAACGTCATTCTAAGTAGGCGAAATTGATTTTCTCCGACATGCGCGTCTTGCAGGAAAAAACAGCTAGATCAAAAAAATCGCATTTTTCGCGCTGATTTCGAATATCAAACGAAATCGCATCGCCGACGCTAAAAGAGCAAAAAGATGGCGATGATCTCGATAACCGGCGACACCATGATTTCGTGGAATACACCATTCGACAGGAATTGGCTCATAATATCTATCCTGAAAATTTCAAAGTCCTACATTCATTGGAAATATACTAAAATGAAGCTCCTCCGTACTCATAGCTACTGCGATATGTAAACTTCTTATATTTCCCGCTTAATAGCTTCAGAAAATAAAAAACTTTTATATGGGTTGGATTGCTAGTAGACCGGGCATTTCAAATCTCGACGACATTTTTCTCTAGCTACTTAAGAAAGACAAGCTGGCGTCGTTTCCGGCGACATGTGACCAACTACGCTCTCGAAAAATATATTATCTAAATTTGGCATGCAAGTAATACCTACTGCCAAAGTTTCAAAGTTCTAACGTCATTCTAAGTAGGCGAAATTGATTTTCTCCGACATGCGCGTCTTGCAGGAAAAAACAGCTAGATCAAAAAAATCGCATTTTTCGCGCTGATTTCGAATATCAAACGAAATCGCATCGCCGACGCTAAAAGAGCAAAAAGATGGCGATGATCTCGATAACCGGCGACACCATGATTTCGTGGAATACACCATTCGACAGGAATTGGCTCATAATATCTATCCTGAAAATTTCAAAGTCCTACATTCATTGGAAATATACTAAAATGAAGCTCCTCCGTACTCATAGCTACTGCGATATGTAAACTTCTTATATTTCCCGCTTAATAGCTTCAGAAAATAAAAAACTTTTATATGGGTTGGATTGCTAGTAGACCGGGCATTTCAAATCTCGACGACATTTTTCTCTAGCTACTTAAGAAAGACAAGCTGGCGTCGTTTCCGGCGACATGTGACCAACTACGCTCTCGAAAAATATATTATCTAAATTTGGCATGCAAGTAATACCTACTGCCAAAGTTTCAAAGTTCTAACGTCATTCTAAGTAGGCGAAATTGATTTTCTCCGACATGCGCGTCTTGCAGGAAAAAACAGCTAGATCAAAAAAATCGCATTTTTCGCGCTGATTTCGAATATCAAACGAAATCGCATCGCCGACGCTAAAAGAGCAAAAAGATGGCGATGATCTCGATAACCGGCGACACCATGATTTCGTGGAATACACCATTCGACAGGAATTGGCTCATAATATCTATCCTGAAAATTTCAAAGTCCTACATTCATTGGAAATATACTAAAATGAAGCTCCTCCGTACTCATAGCTACTGCGATATGTAAACTTCTTATATTTCCCGCTTAATAGCTTCAGAAAATAAAAAACTTTTATATGGGTTGGATTGCTAGTAGACCGGGCATTTCAAATCTCGACGACATTTTTCTCTAGCTACTTAAGAAAGACAAGCTGGCGTCGTTTCCGGCGACATGTGACCAACTACGCTCTCGAAAAATATATTATCTAAATTTGGCATGCAAGTAATACCTACTACTGCCAAAGTTTCAAAGTTCTAACGTCATTCTAAGTAGGCGAAATTGATTTTCTCCGACATGCGCGTCTTGCAGGAAAAACAGCTAGATCAAAAAAATCGCATTTTTCGCGCTGATTTCGAATATCAAACGAAATCGCATCGCCGACGCTAAAAGAGCAAAAAGATGGCGATGATCTCGATAACCGGCGACACCATGATTTCGTGGAATACACCATTCGACAGGAATTGGCTCATAATATCTATCCTGAAAATTTCAAAGTCCTACATTCATTGGAAATATACTAAAATGAAGCTCCTCCGTACTCATAGCTACTGCGATATGTAAACTTCTTATATTTCCCGCTTAATAGCTTCAGAAAATAAAAAACTTTTATATGGGTTGGATTGCTAGTAGACCGGGCATTTCAAATCTCGACGACATTTTTCTCTAGCTACTTAAGAAAGACAAGCTGGCGTCGTTTCCGGCGACATGTGACCAACTACGCTCTCGAAAAATATATTATCTAAATTTGGCATGCAAGTAATACCTACTGCCAAAGTTTCAAAGTTCTAACGTCATTCTAAGTAGGCGAAATTGATTTTCTCCGACATGCGCGTCTTGCAGGAAAAAACAGCTAGATCAAAAAAATCGCATTTTTCGCGCTGATTTCGAATATCAAACGAAATCGCATCGCCGACGCTAAAAGAGCAAAAAGATGGCGATGATCTCGATAACCGGCGACACCATGATTTCGTGGAATACACCATTCGACAGGAATTGGCTCATAATATCTATCCTGAAAATTTCAAAGTCCTACATTCATTGGAAATATACTAAAATGAAGCTCCTCCGTACTCATAGCTACTGCGATATGTAAACTTCTTATATTTCCCGCTTAATAGCTTCAGAAAATAAAAAACTTTTATATGGGTTGGATTGCTAGTAGACCGGGCATTTCAAATCTCGACGACATTTTTCTCTAGCTACTTAAGAAAGACAAGCTGGCGTCGTTTCCGGCGACATGTGACCAACTACGCTCTCGAAAAATATATTATCTAAATTTGGCATGCAAGTAATACCTACTGCCAAAGTTTCAAAGTTCTAACGTCATTCTAAGTAGGCGAAATTGATTTTCTCCGACATGCGCGTCTTGCAGGAAAAAACAGCTAGATCAAAAAAATCGCATTTTTCGCGCTGATTTCGAATATCAAACGAAATCGCATCGCCGACGCTAAAAGAGCAAAAAGATGGCGATGATCTCGATAACCGGCGACACCATGATTTCGTGGAATACACCATTCGACAGGAATTGGCTCATAATATCTATCCTGAAAATTTCAAAGTCCTACATTCATTGGAAATATACTAAAATGAAGCTCCTCCGTACTCATAGCTACTGCGATATGTAAACTTCTTATATTTCCCGCTTAATAGCTTCAGAAAATAAAAAACTTTTATATGGGTTGGATTGCTAGTAGACCGGGCATTTCAAATCTCGACGACATTTTTCTCTAGCTACTTAAGAAAGACAAGCTGGCGTCGTTTCCGGCGACATGTGACCAACTACGCTCTCGAAAAATATATTATCTAAATTTGGCATGCAAGTAATACCTACTGCCAAAGTTTCAAAGTTCTAACGTCATTCTAAGTAGGCGAAATTGATTTTCTCCGACATGCGCGTCTTGCAGGAAAAAACAGCTAGATCAAAAAAATCGCATTTTTCGCGCTGATTTCGAATATCAAACGAAATCGCATCGCCGACGCTAAAAGAGCAAAAAGATGGCGATGATCTCGATAACCGGCGACACCATGATTTCGTGGAATACACCATTCGACAGGAATTGGCTCATAATATCTATCCTGAAAATTTCAAAGTCCTACATTCATTGGAAATATACTAAAATGAAGCTCCTCCGTACTCATAGCTACTGCGATATGTAAACTTCTTATATTTCCCGCTTAATAGCTTCAGAAAATAAAAAACTTTTATATGGGTTGGATTGCTAGTAGACCGGGCATTTCAAATCTCGACGACATTTTTCTCTAGCTACTTAAGAAAGACAAGCTGGCGTCGTTTCCGGCGACATGTGACCAACTACGCTCTCGAAAAATATATTATCTAAATTTGGCATGCAAGTAATACCTACTGCCAAAG
The DNA here is from genome assembly GCA_023690525.1 of Holotrichia oblita. Classification (NCBI taxonomy): domain Eukaryota; kingdom Metazoa; phylum Arthropoda; class Insecta; order Coleoptera; family Scarabaeidae; genus Holotrichia; species Holotrichia oblita. The sequence goes on from CM043017.1 coordinate 57,790,189, forward strand.
TTTCAAAGTTCTAACGTCATTCTAAGTAGGCGAAATTGATTTTCTCCGACATGCGCGTCTTGCAGGAAAAAACAGCTAGATCAAAAAAATCGCATTTTTCGCGCTGATTTCGAATATCAAACGAAATCGCATCGCCGACGCTAAAAGAGCAAAAAGATGGCGATGATCTCGATAACCGGCGACACCATGATTTCGTGGAATACACCATTCGACAGGAATTGGCTCATAATATCTATCCTGAAAATTTCAAAGTCCTACATTCATTGGAAATATACTAAAATGAAGCTCCTCCGTACTCATAGCTACTGCGATATGTAAACTTCTTATATTTCCCGCTTAATAGCTTCAGAAAATAAAAAACTTTTATATGGGTTGGATTGCTAGTAGACCGGGCATTTCAAATCTCGACGACATTTTTCTCTAGCTACTTAAGAAAGACAAGCTGGCGTCGTTTCCGGCGACATGTGACCAACTACGCTCTCGAAAAATATATTATCTAAATTTGGCATGCAAGTAATACCTACTGCCAAAGTTTCAAAGTTCTAACGTCATTCTAAGTAGGCGAAATTGATTTTCTCCGACATGCGCGTCTTGCAGGAAAAAACAGCTAGATCAAAAAAATCGCATTTTTCGCGCTGATTTCGAATATCAAACGAAATCGCATCGCCGACGCTAAAAGAGCAAAAAGATGGCGATGATCTCGATAACCGGCGACACCATGATTTCGTGGAATACACCATTCGACAGGAATTGGCTCATAATATCTATCCTGAAAATTTCAAAGTCCTACATTCATTGGAAATATACTAAAATGAAGCTCCTCCGTACTCATAGCTACTGCGATATGTAAACTTCTTATATTTCCCGCTTAATAGCTTCAGAAAATAAAAAACTTTTATATGGGTTGGATTGCTAGTAGACCGGGCATTTCAAATCTCGACGACATTTTTCTCTAGCTACTTAAGAAAGACAAGCTGGCGTCGTTTCCGGCGACATGTGACCAACTACGCTCTCGAAAAATATATTATCTAAATTTGGCATGCAAGTAATACCTACTGCCAAAGTTTCAAAGTTCTAACGTCATTCTAAGTAGGCGAAATTGATTTTCTCCGACATGCGCGTCTTGCAGGAAAAAACAGCTAGATCAAAAAATCGCATTTTTCGCGCTGATTTCGAATATCAAACGAAATCGCATCGCCGACGCTAAAAGAGCAAAAAGATGGCGATGATCTCGATAACCGGCGACACCATGATTTCGTGGAATACACCATTCGACAGGAATTGGCTCATAATATCTATCCTGAAAATTTCAAAGTCCTACATTCATTGGAAATATACTAAAATGAAGCTCCTCCGTACTCATAGCTACTGCGATATGTAAACTTCTTATATTTCCCGCTTAATAGCTTCAGAAAATAAAAAACTTTTATATGGGTTGGATTGCTAGTAGACCGGGCATTTCAAATCTCGACGACATTTTTCTCTAGCTACTTAAGAAAGACAAGCTGGCGTCGTTTCCGGCGACATGTGACCAACTACGCTCTCGAAAAATATATTATCTAAATTTGGCATGCAAGTAATACCTACTGCCAAAGTTTCAAAGTTCTAACGTCATTCTAAGTAGGCGAAATTGATTTTCTCCGACATGCGCGTCTTGCAGGAAAAAACAGCTAGATCAAAAAAATCGCATTTTTCGCGCTGATTTCGAATATCAAACGAAATCGCATCGCCGACGCTAAAAGAGCAAAAAGATGGCGATGATCTCGATAACCGGCGACACCATGATTTCGTGGAATACACCATTCGACAGGAATTGGCTCATAATATCTATCCTGAAAATTTCAAAGTCCTACATTCATTGGAAATATATAAAAAAATGAAGCTCCTCCGTACTCATAGCTACTGCGATATGTAAACTTCTTATATTTCCCGCTTAATAGCTTCAGAAAATAAAAAACTTTTATATGGGTTGGATTGCTAGTAGACCGGGCATTTCAAATCTCGACGACATTTTTCTCTAGCTACTTAAGAAAGACAAGCTGGCGTCGTTTCCGGCGACATGTGACCAACTACGCTCTCGAAAAATATATTATCTAAATTTGGCATGCAAGTAATACCTACTGCCAAAGTTTCAAAGTTCTAACGTCATTCTAAGTAGGCGAAATTGATTTTCTCCGACATGCGCGTCTTGCAGGAAAAAACAGCTAGATCAAAAAAATCGCATTTTTCGCGCTGATTTCGAATATCAAACGAAATCGCATCGCCGACGCTAAAAGAGCAAAAAGATGGCGATGATCTCGATAACCGGCGACACCATGATTTCGTGGAATACACCATTCGACAGGAATTGGCTCATAATATCTATCCTGAAAATTTCAAAGTCCTACATTCATTGGAAATATACTAAAATGAAGCTCCTCCGTACTCATAGCTACTGCGATATGTAAACTTCTTATATTTCCCGCTTAATAGCTTCAGAAAATAAAAAACTTTTATATGGGTTGGATTGCTAGTAGACCGGGCATTTCAAATCTCGACGACATTTTTCTCTAGCTACTTAAGAAAGACAAGCTGGCGTCGTTTCCGGCGACATGTGACCAACTACGCTCTCGAAAAATATATTATCTAAATTTGGCATGCAAGTAATACCTACTGCCAAAGTTTCAAAGTTCTAACGTCATTCTAAGTAGGCGAAATTGATTTTCTCCGACATGCGCGTCTTGCAGGAAAAAACAGCTAGATCAAAAAAATCGCATTTTTCGCGCTGATTTCGAATATCAAACGAAATCGCATCGCCGACGCTAAAAGAGCAAAAAGATGGCGATGATCTCGATAACCGGCGACACCATGATTTCGTGGAATACACCATTCGACAGGAATTGGCTCATAATATCTATCCTGAAAATTTCAAAGTCCTACATTCATTGGAAATATACTAAAATGAAGCTCCTCCGTACTCATAGCTACTGCGATATGTAAACTTCTTATATTTCCCGCTTAATAGCTTCAGAAAATAAAAAACTTTTATATGGGTTGGATTGCTAGTAGACCGGGCATTTCAAATCTCGACGACATTTTTCTCTAGCTACTTAAGAAAGACAAGCTGGCGTCGTTTCCGGCGACATGTGACCAACTACGCTCTCGAAAAATATATTATCTAAATTTGGCATGCAAGTAATACCTACTGCCAAAGTTTCAAAGTTCTAACGTCATTCTAAGTAGGCGAAATTGATTTTCTCCGACATGCGCGTCTTGCAGGAAAAAACAGCTAGATCAAAAAAATCGCATTTTTCGCGCTGATTTCGAATATCAAACGAAATCGCATCGCCGACGCTAAAAGAGCAAAAAGATGGCGATGATCTCGATAACCGGCGACACCATGATTTCGTGGAATACACCATTCGACAGGAATTGGCTCATAATATCTATCCTGAAAATTTCAAAGTCCTACATTCATTGGAAATATACTAAAATGAAGCTCCTCCGTACTCATAGCTACTGCGATATGTAAACTTCTTATATTTCCCGCTTAATAGCTTCAGAAAATAAAAAACTTTTATATGGGTTGGATTGCTAGTAGACCGGGCATTTCAAATCTCGACGACATTTTTCTCTAGCTACTTAAGAAAGACAAGCTGGCGTCGTTTCCGGCGACATGTGACCAACTACGCTCTCGAAAAATATATTATCTAAATTTGGCATGCAAGTAATACCTACTGCCAAAGTTTCAAAGTTCTAACGTCATTCTAAGTAGGCGAAATTGATTTTCTCCGACATGCGCGTCTTGCAGGAAAAAACAGCTAGATCAAAAAAATCGCATTTTTCGCGCTGATTTCGAATATCAAACGAAATCGCATCGCCGACGCTAAAGAGCAAAAAGATGGCGATGATCTCGATAACCGGCGACACCATGATTTCGTGGAATACACCATTCGACAGGAATTGGCTCATAATATCTATCCTGAAAATTTCAAAGTCCTACATTCATTGGAAATATACTAAAATGAAGCTCCTCCGTACTCATAGCTACTGCGATATGTAAACTTCTTATATTTCCCGCTTAATAGCTTCAGAAAATAAAAAACTTTTATATGGGTTGGATTGCTAGTAGACCGGGCATTTCAAATCTCGACGACATTTTTCTCTAGCTACTTAAGAAAGACAAGCTGGCGTCGTTTCCGGCGACATGTGACCAACTACGCTCTCGAAAAATATATTATCTAAATTTGGCATGCAAGTAATACCTACTGCCAAAGTTTCAAAGTTCTAACGTCATTCTAAGTAGGCGAAATTGATTTTCTCCGACATGCGCGTCTTGCAGGAAAAAACAGCTAGATCAAAAAAATCGCATTTTTCGCGCTGATTTCGAATATCAAACGAAATCGCATCGCCGACGCTAAAAGAGCAAAAAGATGGCGATGATCTCGATAACCGGCGACACCATGATTTCGTGGAATACACCATTCGACAGGAATTGGCTCATAATATCTATCCTGAAAATTTCAAAGTCCTACATTCATTGGAAATATACTAAAATGAAGCTCCTCCGTACTCATAGCTACTGCGATATGTAAACTTCTTATATTTCCCGCTTAATAGCTTCAGAAAATAAAAAACTTTTATATGGGTTGGATTGCTAGTAGACCGGGCATTTCAAATCTCGACGACATTTTTCTCTAGCTACTTAAGAAAGACAAGCTGGCGTCGTTTCCGGCGACATGTGACCAACTACGCTCTCGAAAAATATATTATCTAAATTTGGCATGCAAGTAATACCTACTGCCAAAGTTTCAAAGTTCTAACGTCATTCTAAGTAGGCGAAATTGATTTTCTCCGACATGCGCGTCTTGCAGGAAAAAACAGCTAGATCAAAAAAATCGCATTTTTCGCGCTGATTTCGAATATCAAACGAAATCGCATCGCCGACGCTAAAAGAGCAAAAAGATGGCGATGATCTCGATAACCGGCGACACCATGATTTCGTGGAATACACCATTCGACAGGAATTGGCTCATAATATCTATCCTGAAAATTTCAAAGTCCTACATTCATTGGAAATATACTAAAATGAAGCTCCTCCGTACTCATAGCTACTGCGATATGTAAACTTCTTATATTTCCCGCTTAATAGCTTCAGAAAATAAAAAACTTTTATATGGGTTGGATTGCTAGTAGACCGGGCATTTCAAATCTCGACGACATTTTTCTCTAGCTACTTAAGAAAGACAAGCTGGCGTCGTTTCCGGCGACATGTGACCAACTACGCTCTCGAAAAATATATTATCTAAATTTGGCATGCAAGTAATACCTACTGCCAAAGTTTCAAAGTTCTAACGTCATTCTAAGTAGGCGAAATTGATTTTCTCCGACATGCGCGTCTTGCAGGAAAAAACAGCTAGATCAAAAAAATCGCATTTTTCGCGCTGATTTCGAATATCAAACGAAATCGCATCGCCGACGCTAAAAGAGCAAAAAGATGGCGATGATCTCGATAACCGGCGACACCATGATTTCGTGGAATACACCATTCGACAGGAATTGGCTCATAATATCTATCCTGAAAATTTCAAAGTCCTACATTCATTGGAAATATACTAAAATGAAGCTCCTCCGTACTCATAGCTACTGCGATATGTAAACTTCTTATATTTCCCGCTTAATAGCTTCAGAAAATAAAAAACTTTTATATGGGTTGGATTGCTAGTAGACCGGGCATTTCAAATCTCGACGACATTTTTCTCTAGCTACTTAAGAAAGACAAGCTGGCGTCGTTTCCGGCGACATGTGACCAACTACGCTCTCGAAAAATATATTATCTAAATTTGGCATGCAAGTAATACCTACTGCCAAAGTTTCAAAGTTCTAACGTCATTCTAAGTAGGCGAAATTGATTTTCTCCGACATGCGCGTCTTGCAGGAAAAAACAGCTAGATCAAAAAAATCGCATTTTTCGCGCTGATTTCGAATATCAAACGAAATCGCATCGCCGACGCTAAAAGAGCAAAAAGATGGCGATGATCTCGATAACCGGCGACACCATGATTTCGTGGAATACACCATTCGACAGGAATTGGCTCATAATATCTATCCTGAAAATTTCAAAGTCCTACATTCATTGGAAATATACTAAAATGAAGCTCCTCCGTACTCATAGCTACTGCGATATGTAAACTTCTTATATTTCCCGCTTAATAGCTTCAGAAAATAAAAAACTTTTATATGGGTTGGATTGCTAGTAGACCGGGCATTTCAAATCTCGACGACATTTTTCTCTAGCTACTTAAGAAAGACAAGCTGGCGTCGTTTCCGGCGACATGTGACCAACTACGCTCTCGAAAAATATATTATCTAAATTTGGCATGCAAGTAATACCTACTGCCAAAGTTTCAAAGTTCTAACGTCATTCTAAGTAGGCGAAATTGATTTTCTCCGACATGCGCGTCTTGCAGGAAAAAACAGCTAGATCAAAAAAATCGCATTTTTCGCGCTGATTTCGAATATCAAACGAAATCGCATCGCCGACGCTAAAAGAGCAAAAAGATGGCGATGATCTCGATAACCGGCGACACCATGATTTCGTGGAATACACCATTCGACAGGAATTGGCTCATAATATCTATCCTGAAAATTTCAAAGTCCTACATTCATTGGAAATATACTAAAATGAAGCTCCTCCGTACTCATAGCTACTGCGATATGTAAACTTCTTATATTTCCCGCTTAATAGCTTCAGAAAATAAAAAACTTTTATATGGGTTGGATTGCTAGTAGACCGGGCATTTCAAATCTCGACGACATTTTCTCTATTTTTCTCTAGCTACTTAAGAAAGACAAGCTGGCGTCGTTTCCGGCGACATGTGACCAACTACGCTCTCGAAAAATATATTATCTAAATTTGGCATGCAAGTAATACCTACTGCCAAAGTTTCAAAGTTCTAACGTCATTCTAAGTAGGCGAAATTGATTTTCTCCGACATGCGCGTCTTGCAGGAAAAAACAGCTAGATCAAAAAAATCGCATTTTTCGCGCTGATTTCGAATATCAAACGAAATCGCATCGCCGACGCTAAAAGAGCAAAAAGATGGCGATGATCTCGATAACCGGCGACACCATGATTTCGTGGAATACACCATTCGACAGGAATTGGCTCATAATATCTATCCTGAAAATTTCAAAGTCCTACATTCATTGGAAATATACTAAAATGAAGCTCCTCCGTACTCATAGCTACTGCGATATGTAAACTTCTTATATTTCCCGCTTAATAGCTTCAGAAAATAAAAAACTTTTATATGGGTTGGATTGCTAGTAGACCGGGCATTTCAAATCTCGACGACATTTTTCTCTAGCTACTTAAGAAAGACAAGCTGGCGTCGTTTCCGGCGACATGTGACCAACTACGCTCTCGAAAAATATATTATCTAAATTTGGCATGCAAGTAATACCTACTGCCAAAGTTTCAAAGTTCTAACGTCATTCTAAGTAGGCGAAATTGATTTTCTCCGACATGCGCGTCTTGCAGGAAAAAACAGCTAGATCAAAAAAATCGCATTTTTCGCGCTGATTTCGAATATCAAACGAAATCGCATCGCCGACGCTAAAAGAGCAAAAAGATGGCGATGATCTCGATAACCGGCGACACCATGATTTCGTGGAATACACCATTCGACAGGAATTGGCTCATAATATCTATCCTGAAAATTTCAAAGTCCTACATTCATTGGAAATATACTAAAATGAAGCTCCTCCGTACTCATAGCTACTGCGATATGTAAACTTCTTATATTTCCCGCTTAATAGCTTCAGAAAATAAAAAACTTTTATATGGGTTGGATTGCTAGTAGACCGGGCATTTCAAATCTCGACGACATTTTTCTCTAGCTACTTAAGAAAGACAAGCTGGCGTCGTTTCCGGCGACATGTGACCAACTACGCTCTCGAAAAATATATTATCTAAATTTGGCATGCAAGTAATACCTACTGCCAAAGTTTCAAAGTTCTAACGTCATTCTAAGTAGGCGAAATTGATTTTCTCCGACATGCGCGTCTTGCAGGAAAAAACAGCTAGATCAAAAAAATCGCATTTTTCGCGCTGATTTCGAATATCAAACGAAATCGCATCGCCGACGCTAAAAGAGCAAAAAGATGGCGATGATCTCGATAACCGGCGACACCATGATTTCGTGGAATACACCATTCGACAGGAATTGGCTCATAATATCTATCCTGAAAATTTCAAAGTCCTACATTCATTGGAAATATACTAAAATGAAGCTCCTCCGTACTCATAGCTACTGCGATATGTAAACTTCTTATATTTCCCGCTTAATAGCTTCAGAAAATAAAAAACTTTTATATGGGTTGGATTGCTAGTAGACCGGGCATTTCAAATCTCGACGACATTTTTCTCTAGCTACTTAAGAAAGACAAGCTGGCGTCGTTTCCGGCGACATGTGACCAACTACGCTCTCGAAAAATATATTATCTAAATTTGGCATGCAAGTAATACCTACTGCCAAAGTTTCAAAGTTCTAACGTCATTCTAAGTAGGCGAAATTGATTTTCTCCGACATGCGCGTCTTGCAGGAAAAAACAGCTAGATCAAAAAAATCGCATTTTTCGCGCTGATTTCGAATATCAAACGAAATCGCATCGCCGACGCTAAAAGAGCAAAAAGATGGCGATGATCTCGATAACCGGCGACACCATGATTTCGTGGAATACACCATTCGACAGGAATTGGCTCATAATATCTATCCTGAAAATTTCAAAGTCCTACATTCATTGGAAATATACTAAAATGAAGCTCCTCCGTACTCATAGCTACTGCGATATGTAAACTTCTTATATTTCCCGCTTAATAGCTTCAGAAAATAAAAAACTTTTATATGGGTTGGATTGCTAGTAGACCGGGCATTTCAAATCTCGACGACATTTTTCTCTAGCTACTTAAGAAAGACAAGCTGGCGTCGTTTCCGGCGACATGTGACCAACTACGCTCTCGAAAAATATATTATCTAAATTTGGCATGCAAGTAATACCTACTGCCAAAGTTTCAAAGTTCTAACGTCATTCTAAGTAGGCGAAATTGATTTTCTCCGACATGCGCGTCTTGCAGGAAAAAACAGCTAGATCAAAAAAATCGCATTTTTCGCGCTGATTTCGAATATCAAACGAAATCGCATCGCCGACGCTAAAAGAGCAAAAAGATGGCGATGATCTCGATAACCGGCGACACCATGATTTCGTGGAATACACCATTCGACAGGAATTGGCTCATAATATCTATCCTGAAAATTTCAAAGTCCTACATTCATTGGAAATATACTAAAATGAAGCTCCTCCGTACTCATAGCTACTGCGATATGTAAACTTCTTATATTTCCCGCTTAATAGCTTCAGAAAATAAAAAACTTTTATATGGGTTGGATTGCTAGTAGACCGGGCATTTCAAATCTCGACGACATTTTTCTCTAGCTACTTAAGAAAGACAAGCTGGCGTCGTTTCCGGCGACATGTGACCAACTACGCTCTCGAAAAATATATTATCTAAATTTGGCATGCAAGTAATACCTACTGCCAAAGTTTCAAAGTTCTAACGTCATTCTAAGTAGGCGAAATTGATTTTCTCCGACATGCGCGTCTTGCAGGAAAAAACAGCTAGATCAAAAAAATCGCATTTTTCGCGCTGATTTCGAATATCAAACGAAATCGCATCGCCGACGCTAAAAGAGCAAAAAGATGGCGATGATCTCGATAACCGGCGACACCATGATTTCGTGGAATACACCATTCGACAGGAATTGGCTCATAATATCTATCCTGAAAATTTCAAAGTCCTACATTCATTGGAAATATACTAAAATGAAGCTCCTCCGTACTCATAGCTACTGCGATATGTAAACTTCTTATATTTCCCGCTTAATAGCTTCAGAAAATAAAAAACTTTTATATGGGTTGGATTGCTAGTAGACCGGGCATTTCAAATCTCGACGACATTTTTCTCTAGCTACTTAAGAAAGACAAGCTGGCGTCGTTTCCGGCGACATGTGACCAACTACGCTCTCGAAAAATATATTATCTAAATTTGGCATGCAAGTAATACCTACTGCCAAAGTTTCAAAGTTCTAACGTCATTCTAAGTAGGCGAAATTGATTTTCTCCGACATGCGCGTCTTGCAGGAAAAAACAGCTAGATCAAAAAAATCGCATTTTTCGCGCTGATTTCGAATATCAAACGAAATCGCATCGCCGACGCTAAAAGAGCAAAAAGATGGCGATGATCTCGATAACCGGCGACACCATGATTTCGTGGAATACACCATTCGACAGGAATTGGCTCATAATATCTATCCTGAAAATTTCAAAGTCCTACATTCATTGGAAATATACTAAAATGAAGCTCCTCCGTACTCATAGCTACTGCGATATGTAAACTTCTTATATTTCCCGCTTAATAGCTTCAGAAAATAAAAAACTTTTATATGGGTTGGATTGCTAGTAGACCGGGCATTTCAAATCTCGACGACATTTTTCTCTAGCTACTTAAGAAAGACAAGCTGGCGTCGTTTCCGGCGACATGTGACCAACTACGCTCTCGAAAAATATATTATCTAAATTTGGCATGCAAGTAATACCTACTGCCAAAGTTTCAAAGTTCTAACGTCATTCTAAGTAGGCGAAATTGATTTTCTCCGACATGCGCGTCTTGCAGGAAAAAACAGCTAGATCAAAAAAATCGCATTTTTCGCGCTGATTTCGAATATCAAACGAAATCGCATCGCCGACGCTAAAAGAGCAAAAAGATGGCGATGATCTCGATAACCGGCGACACCATGATTTCGTGGAATACACCATTCGACAGGAATTGGCTCATAATATCTATCCTGAAAATTTCAAAGTCCTACATTCATTGGAAATATACTAAAATGAAGCTCCTCCGTACTCATAGCTACTGCGATATGTAAACTTCTTATATTTCCCGCTTAATAGCTTCAGAAAATAAAAAACTTTTATATGGGTTGGATTGCTAGTAGACCGGGCATTTCAAATCTCGACGACATTTTTCTCTAGCTACTTAAGAAAGACAAGCTGGCGTCGTTTCCGGCGACATGTGACCAACTACGCTCTCGAAAAATATATTATCTAAATTTGGCATGCAAGTAATACCTACTGCCAAAGTTTCAAAGTTCTAACGTCATTCTAAGTAGGCGAAATTGATTTTCTCCGACATGCGCGTCTTGCAGGAAAAAACAGCTAGATCAAAAAAATCGCATTTTTCGCGCTGATTTCGAATATCAAACGAAATCGCATCGCCGACGCTAAAAGAGCAAAAAGATGGCGATGATCTCGATAACCGGCGACACCATGATTTCGTGGAATACACCATTCGACAGGAATTGGCTCATAATATCTATCCTGAAAATTTCAAAGTCCTACATTCATTGGAAATATACTAAAATGAAGCTCCTCCGTACTCATAGCTACTGCGATATGTAAACTTCTTATATTTCCCGCTTAATAGCTTCAGAAAATAAAAAACTTTTATATGGGTTGGATTGCTAGTAGACCGGGCATTTCAAATCTCGACGACATTTTTCTCTAGCTACTTAAGAAAGACAAGCTGGCGTCGTTTCCGGCGACATGTGACCAACTACGCTCTCGAAAAATATATTATCTAAATTTGGCATGCAAGTAATACCTACTGCCAAAGTTTCAAAGTTCTAACGTCATTCTAAGTAGGCGAAATTGATTTTCTCCGACATGCGCGTCTTGCAGGAAAAAACAGCTAGATCAAAAAAATCGCATTTTTCGCGCTGATTTCGAATATCAAACGAAATCGCATCGCCGACGCTAAAAGAGCAAAAAGATGGCGATGATCTCGATAACCGGCGACACCATGATTTCGTGGAATACACCATTCGACAGGAATTGGCTCATAATATCTATCCTGAAAATTTCAAAGTCCTACATTCATTGGAAATATACTAAAATGAAGCTCCTCCGTACTCATAGCTACTGCGATATGTAAACTTCTTATATTTCCCGCTTAATAGCTTCAGAAAATAAAAAACTTTTATATGGGTTGGATTGCTAGTAGACCGGGCATTTCAAATCTCGACGACATTTTTCTCTAGCTACTTAAGAAAGACAAGCTGGCGTCGTTTCCGGCGACATGTGACCAACTACGCTCTCGAAAAATATATTATCTAAATTTGGCATGCAAGTAATACCTACTGCCAAAGTTTCAAAGTTCTAACGTCATTCTAAGTAGGCGAAATTGATTTTCTCCGACATGCGCGTCTTGCAGGAAAAAACAGCTAGATCAAAAAAATCGCATTTTTCGCGCTGATTTCGAATATCAAACGAAATCGCATCGCCGACGCTAAAAGAGCAAAAAGATGGCGATGATCTCGATAACCGGCGACACCATGATTTCGTGGAATACACCATTCGACAGGAATTGGCTCATAATATCTATCCTGAAAATTTCAAAGTCCTACATTCATTGGAAATATACTAAAATGAAGCTCCTCCGTACTCATAGCTACTGCGATATGTAAACTTCTTATATTTCCCGCTTAATAGCTTCAGAAAATAAAAAACTTTTATATGGGTTGGATTGCTAGTAGACCGGGCATTTCAAATCTCGACGACATTTTTCTCTAGCTACTTAAGAAAGACAAGCTGGCGTCGTTTCCGGCGACATGTGACCAACTACGCTCTCGAAAAATATATTATCTAAATTTGGCATGCAAGTAATACCTACTGCCAAAGTTTCAAAGTTCTAACGTCATTCTAAGTAGGCGAAATTGATTTTCTCCGACATGCGCGTCTTGCAGGAAAAAACAGCTAGATCAAAAAAATCGCATTTTTCGCGCTGATTTCGAATATCAAACGAAATCGCATCGCCGACGCTAAAAGAGCAAAAAGATGGCGATGATCTCGATAACCGGCGACACCATGATTTCGTGGAATACACCATTCGACAGGAATTGGCTCATAATATCTATCCTGAAAATTTCAAAGTCCTACATTCATTGGAAATATACTAAAATGAAGCTCCTCCGTACTCATAGCTACTGCGATATGTAAACTTCTTATATTTCCCGCTTAATAGCTTCAGAAAATAAAAAACTTTTATATGGGTTGGATTGCTAGTAGACCGGGCATTTCAAATCTCGACGACATTTTTCTCTAGCTACTTAAGAAAGACAAGCTGGCGTCGTTTCCGGCGACATGTGACCAACTACGCTCTCGAAAAATATATTATCTAAATTTGGCATGCAAGTAATACCTACTGCCAAAGTTTCAAAGTTCTAACGTCATTCTAAGTAGGCGAAATTGATTTTCTCCGACATGCGCGTCTTGCAGGAAAAAACAGCTAGATCAAAAAAATCGCATTTTTCGCGCTGATTTCGAATATCAAACGAAATCGCATCGCCGACGCTAAAAGAGCAAAAAGATGGCGATGATCTCGATAACCGGCGACACCATGATTTCGTGGAATACACCATTCGACAGGAATTGGCTCATAATATCTATCCTGAAAATTTCAAAGTCCTACATTCATTGGAAATATACTAAAATGAAGCTCCTCCGTACTCATAGCTACTGCGATATGTAAACTTCTTATATTTCCCGCTTAATAGCTTCAGAAAATAAAAAACTTTTATATGGGTTGGATTGCTAGTAGACCGGGCATTTCAAATCTCGACGACATTTTTCTCTAGCTACTTAAGAAAGACAAGCTGGCGTCGTTTCCGGCGACATGTGACCAACTACGCTCTCGAAAAATATATTATCTAAATTTGGCATGCAAGTAATACCTACTGCCAAAGTTTCAAAGTTCTAACGTCATTCTAAGTAGGCGAAATTGATTTTCTCCGACATGCGCGTCTTGCAGGAAAAAACAGCTAGATCAAAAAAATCGCATTTTTCGCGCTGATTTCGAATATCAAACGAAATCGCATCGCCGACGCTAAAAGAGCAAAAAGATGGCGATGATCTCGATAACCGGCGACACCATGATTTCGTGGAATACACCATTCGACAGGAATTGGCTCATAATATCTATCCTGAAAATTTCAAAGTCCTACATTCATTGGAAATATACTAAAATGAAGCTCCTCCGTACTCATAGCTACTGCGATATGTAAACTTCTTATATTTCCCGCTTAATAGCTTCAGAAAATAAAAAACTTTTATATGGGTTGGATTGCTAGTAGACCGGGCATTTCAAATCTCGACGACATTTTTCTCTAGCTACTTAAGAAAGACAAGCTGGCGTCGTTTCCGGCGACATGTGACCAACTACGCTCTCGAAAAATATATTATCTAAATTTGGCATGCAAGTAATACCTACTGCCAAAGTTTCAAAGTTCTAACGTCATTCTAAGTAGGCGAAATTGATTTTCTCCGACATGCGCGTCTTGCAGGAAAAAACAGCTAGATCAAAAAAATCGCATTTTTCGCGCTGATTTCGAATATCAAACGAAATCGCATCGCCGACGCTAAAAGAGCAAAAAGATGGCGATGATCTCGATAACCGGCGACACCATGATTTCGTGGAATACACCATTCGACAGGAATTGGCTCATAATATCTATCCTGAAAATTTCAAAGTCCTACATTCATTGGAAATATACTAAAATGAAGCTCCTCCGTACTCATAGCTACTGCGATATGTAAACTTCTTATATTTCCCGCTTAATAGCTTCAGAAAATAAAAAACTTTTATATGGGTTGGATTGCTAGTAGACCGGGCATTTCAAATCTCGACGACATTTTTCTCTAGCTACTTAAGAAAGACAAGCTGGCGTCGTTTCCGGCGACATGTGACCAACTACGCTCTCGAAAAATATATTATCTAAATTTGGCATGCAAGTAATACCTACTGCCAAAGTTTCAAAGTTCTAACGTCATTCTAAGTAGGCGAAATTGATTTTCTCCGACATGCGCGTCTTGCAGGAAAAAACAGCTAGATCAAAAAAATCGCATTTTTCGCGCTGATTTCGAATATCAAACGAAATCGCATCGCCGACGCTAAAAGAGCAAAAAGATGGCGATGATCTCGATAACCGGCGACACCATGATTTCGTGGAATACACCATTCGACAGGAATTGGCTCATAATATCTATCCTGAAAATTTCAAAGTCCTACATTCATTGGAAATATACTAAAATGAAGCTCCTCCGTACTCATAGCTACTGCGATATGTAAACTTCTTATATTTCCCGCTTAATAGCTTCAGAAAATAAAAAACTTTTATATGGGTTGGATTGCTAGTAGACCGGGCATTTCAAATCTCGACGACATTTTTCTCTAGCTACTTAAGAAAGACAAGCTGGCGTCGTTTCCGGCGACATGTGACCAACTACGCTCTCGAAAAATATATTATCTAAATTTGGCATGCAAGTAATACCTACTGCCAAAGTTTCAAAGTTCTAACGTCATTCTAAGTAGGCGAAATTGATTTTCTCCGACATGCGCGTCTTGCAGGAAAAAACAGCTAGATCAAAAAAATCGCATTTTTCGCGCTGATTTCGAATATCAAACGAAATCGCATCGCCGACGCTAAAAGAGCAAAAAGATGGCGATGATCTCGATAACCGGCGACACCATGATTTCGTGGAATACACCATTCGACAGGAATTGGCTCATAATATCTATCCTGAAAATTTCAAAGTCCTACATTCATTGGAAATATACTAAAATGAAGCTCCTCCGTACTCATAGCTACTGCGATATGTAAACTTCTTATATTTCCCGCTTAATAGCTTCAGAAAATAAAAAACTTTTATATGGGTTGGATTGCTAGTAGACCGGGCATTTCAAATCTCGACGACATTTTTCTCTAGCTACTTAAGAAAGACAAGCTGGCGTCGTTTCCGGCGACATGTGACCAACTACGCTCTCGAAAAATATATTATCTAAATTTGGCATGCAAGTAATACCTACTGCCAAAGTTTCAAAGTTCTAACGTCATTCTAAGTAGGCGAAATTGATTTTCTCCGACATGCGCGTCTTGCAGGAAAAAACAGCTAGATCAAAAAAATCGCATTTTTCGCGCTGATTTCGAATATCAAACGAAATCGCATCGCCGACGCTAAAAGAGCAAAAAGATGGCGATGATCTCGATAACCGGCGACACCATGATTTCGTGGAATACACCATTCGACAGGAATTGGCTCATAATATCTATCCTGAAAATTTCAAAGTCCTACATTCATTGGAAATATACTAAAATGAAGCTCCTCCGTACTCATAGCTACTGCGATATGTAAACTTCTTATATTTCCCGCTTAATAGCTTCAGAAAATAAAAAACTTTTATATGGGTTGGATTGCTAGTAGACCGGGCATTTCAAATCTCGACGACATTTTTCTCTAGCTACTTAAGAAAGACAAGCTGGCGTCGTTTCCGGCGACATGTGACCAACTACGCTCTCGAAAAATATATTATCTAAATTTGGCATGCAAGTAATACCTACTGCCAAAGTTTCAAAGTTCTAACGTCATTCTAAGTAGGCGAAATTGATTTTCTCCGACATGCGCGTCTTGCAGGAAAAACAGCTAGATCAAAAAATCGCATTTTTCGCGCTGATTTCGAATATCAAACGAAATCGCATCGCCGACGCTAAAAGAGCAAAAAGATGGCGATGATCTCGATAACCGGCGACACCATGATTTCGTGGAATACACCATTCGACAGGAATTGGCTCATAATATCTATCCTGAAAATTTCAAAGTCCTACATTCATTGGAAATATACTAAAATGAAGCTCCTCCGTACTCATAGCTACTGCGATATGTAAACTTCTTATATTTCCCGCTTAATAGCTTCAGAAAATAAAAAACTTTTATATGGGTTGGATTGCTAGTAGACCGGGCATTTCAAATCTCGACGACATTTTTCTCTAGCTACTTAAGAAAGACAAGCTGGCGTCGTTTCCGGCGACATGTGACCAACTACGCTCTCGAAAAATATATTATCTAAATTTGGCATGCAAGTAATACCTACTGCCAAAGTTTCAAAGTTCTAACGTCATTCTAAGTAGGCGAAATTGATTTTCTCCGACATGCGCGTCTTGCAGGAAAAAACAGCTAGATCAAAAAAATCGCATTTTTCGCGCTGATTTCGAATATCAAACGAAATCGCATCGCCGACGCTAAAAGAGCAAAAAGATGGCGATGATCTCGATAACCGGCGACACCATGATTTCGTGGAATACACCATTCGACAGGAATTGGCTCATAATATCTATCCTGAAAATTTCAAAGTCCTACATTCATTGGAAATATACTAAAATGAAGCTCCTCCGTACTCATAGCTACTGCGATATGTAAACTTCTTATATTTCCCGCTTAATAGCTTCAGAAAATAAAAAACTTTTATATGGGTTGGATTGCTAGTAGACCGGGCATTTCAAATCTCGACGACATTTTTCTCTAGCTACTTAAGAAAGACAAGCTGGCGTCGTTTCCGGCGACATGTGACCAACTACGCTCTCGAAAAATATATTATCTAAATTTGGCATGCAAGTAATACCTACTGCCAAAGTTTCAAAGTTCTAACGTCATTCTAAGTAGGCGAAATTGATTTTCTCCGACATGCGCGTCTTGCAGGAAAACAGCTAGATCAAAAAATCGCATTTTTCGCGCTGATTTCGAATATCGAACGAAATCGCATCGCCGACGCTAAAAGAGCAAAAGATGGCGATGATCTCGATAACCGGCGACACCATGATTTCGTGGAATACACCATTCGACAGGAATTGGCTCATAATATCTATCCTGAAAATTTCAAAGTCCTACATTCATTGGAAATATACTAAAATGAAGCTCCTCCGTACTCATAGCTACTGCGATATGTAAACTTCTTATATTTCCCGCTTAATAGCTACAGAAAATAAAAAACTTTTATATGGGTTGGATTGCTAGTAGACCGGGCATTTCAAATCTCGACGACATTTCTCTGGCTACTTAAGAAAGACAAGCTGGCGTCGTTTCCGGCGACATAAGCAACATTGGGCATATTTTCCAGTATCGCATCTGTACCCAAGACGCCTAAACAAGATGAATTTTTTATCGATTCGATCGTAAACATCAATTTCCGCGGTACTGCAATAATTAGGGAGGCTTCCGGTATATCAATTTCTGCTTTTAAACCTAAATCGTACCCGGGAAATTCTGCAATGGATGTGCCTTCGAATAACGCGCCGTTCTCCTTCAGCCAAGTTGTAAACCTCTCGATAATAACAGCATCGCACCTTTTTTTATCGCCGATTATGAATTCATCGTCGATACGCTTTTCTAGCTTTTTAATTTTCTGCAAAACCTGATCTATTTCCCTTATCGCTTCTAGTTCTTTCGTCACGTTCGGATTTGGCGCCTGTGTTGTTAATTTAAGAAGGTATTCTATCAATGAATGAAGCTCGATTTGTTTCCTGTTGAGGTTAGGTGTTTGTTTATGTTTTGGTTGCTTATTGTGTTGGTTTTTCTTGCCCATGTTACGGCTCCGGTAAGGTGTTTAATATTCTTTATTCCGAAAAAGGAAAAATCGACGCGTTTCCGTCGCGCACGTTTTCGAGCACTGAATTTAATAACGGAACCCACGTGTTGTATCTTTGAGGCGATTATCGAATTACTTACTTTAAAAATAGACTCGATTCTATTGTAGTTGTTCGGGCGCTGAATCAGAGATGGGGCTAGTATGGTGATATATACATTCCAGTTGTATAATTCGGCTTACAATACATGAATTTTTAGTTTTATTATATTGTTATTATTTATTTATTTAACAAGAATCTTTCCTGATATTCCTAACTGCGAAAATATATTTTTTAAAGTTGTTGTAACAATCTTTATAAAATCTGTTTACTCTTTACATGTAAATAGTTACGATTTATTTTCGGCAATACCTTAGTTTTAATTTAAATTTGCTTTATTGAAAGAATAGAATTAATGGTTAAAACAAATGAAACGAGCATGTATATATTTACATATTTCTGCTTTGGACAGGTTGCCACCAGTTCCAAGATAATCGTGGACGTCTGTTCGTAGTGTTCCATTAATCGCAATATTATATTTTTCTTGATTGGTGTACGATTTGTATTTGTATCATCTAGAGGATACGCATCTTATCTATATTTGATTCTTCCGTTTTATCCACACATAAGGCGAACATCTTCAGTCAGTCCAATTTCACTTTCTCTGAAAATGTTTCTAAAGTTTTATCATTATTTTCCATACTATTTTGTAATTTAAATATTCGTTTGATAATAAACTCATGTGCAAACTTATCAAGACATTTGAATTTCTCGAAATATTTCAGTTTTGTGTAATTGTAATAATTGTGCTCTGCATTTTAGGTTATTAGGTTTGAACGTATTACAACTTGTCAGTAATATTTCACCTTTGTTGTGTCACGAAGAAAGGTGTCTTTTGCAATTTTCTTCGAAAGTCATTCGCGTAGTACTACGTTTATTTTGTTGAGAAGGTAACTGTTGCTCTTGTAAATTCAAAACAGGAAAGACGTATGGCTTGCTCTGGCTGTTGTTAAGTAACGGATGAAGGATCGCACACTCTGTGGAAGTACTTTCGCAGATAACCTATGAATTCACATAGCGAC
The DNA here is from genome assembly GCA_023690525.1 of Holotrichia oblita. NCBI lineage: Eukaryota > Metazoa > Arthropoda > Insecta > Coleoptera > Scarabaeidae > Holotrichia > Holotrichia oblita. Next base: position 57,809,822 of record CM043017.1, read on the forward strand.
AGAATCTGCTCTTTGCAGAGGTTGAGCAACGTTTATAACAATATACTCTCAGTATATACAGTTCATAGACGTTTAAGTGAAGATAAGTTGTGATCAAGATCTGCAGCAGGTACTTTTTTAATTGCAGAGCTACAGCGTTTACAATTTGCACAGGAATATGCTGATTGATGGCTTGAAGAATCATTTGCTATGCTGTTTACTGATGACTCCGCATTTACCCTATACATATATGTACATAACGTTTGCGATAGGATATCGAGAGGAGCTAGTGAGTGTTTTACTGAAGCCTGCTTGTCACTAAGAGTGTAATTTGGTGGAGGTGCTACAATGATGTTGGCTGACATTTCGTTGACTGCTTGTAGGGATTCTGGATGAAACATTTATTGCCAACCTCTACATTACATTACAATGGCATTATAAGTTCCTGTAAACATGGAACGTGTAATGCCTTTCGTGGTGTTTGTTGGCGAAAACTTAATATTGAATGCAAGATAATGCCCGTTCACACGCTTCAAGTATTATATAATCTTACTTACAAGAAGTTGGCCTTTCATTGTTGGGAAGATCTGATTTGAATCCGACAGAGCATACATGAGATACCGATGTGTTTGTAGCAACCACGCGAAGTTTCCTACGTTCGATGAGCTAGCAGAAATCATTACCATGGAATAGAACCAAATTCCCCAACAGGAATTGTCCGCTTTGATCAGGAGTATATCGTATAGCAGTCATCATTAGATATTGTTCTAGGAATACCCGCTACCTAGTATTTTTTTCGATCTCATTAAATTAACATCTTTTATTCCTAGTACACTCCTAGTAGTTTAGTAGTCTTTTCCAGAGTTTTTTATTTCGGCTAAAATACCGCTGCTTTATTTTTATAATAGATTCTATGTGTAATGCGTTAATAAAGCATGTTAGTCACCAAATATATGTGTTTAATTTGATAGATTACAGATATTGTGAAAAATGTAAATAGCCGATTATTTTTTTGTTTTAGTGTACTTCGTGAGATGAAGTCAACTTTTTCATTTTATTTTCTTCGGATAAAGGCTCGTCTATTACTAGTACATAGTAAACGAATATAATAGGAACTTATCTTATTATACGTCAAATACCGCTCACCAGATCTATCTTAAAACCGTATTAAAACCAAGTTAGTTTATACCAGTCAAAACTTAACTGTAAGCTAAGTCAACAGCAGCTCAAATCTAGGTCGGAATCGGTTTAGATCAGATCAAACCAGCACAAAATTGGTTTAGAACCATGTTAAAACAGGCTCAGAGCAGGTCAGAATCAGTTCAGATGAAGTTAATTCGAGATAATAACCAGATCACAGTCATGGTCCAGTACAATCAAAATGGTTTAGAAAGCAAGGTCCAGAATTGTCGAAATTATGGTTCAGTAAGTAGGTTACAATTTGCCTGAAAGTCCCAAAATCAAAAATTGCTGGATCATCACTAAAATTCGAGTATTTTCATTTCAACTAAAACTTCCGCAAGACTGATATACACGGTACATACCACATTAGACAATATTACTTAAAATGTCTTAGTATTCTTTGGTTTCTTAATCCGTCGACTCTTTTAGTCTACATTAAATACTGCCACGGAATTTTTGTGAAATTATTGCGATTTTGGCTGCAGCCGTATCAGCATGCTTTGCATGTATGTCTAAACCAGTGCTTACCTTGCGACAAAGCATTTTCTTATAAAGCTTGTGAATTATAAATCTTGAAGGACATTAATATTTAGTGCCATAAAGTTTAACTCATTAATTCACAATACTTGCCATAATTAATTCACAATTACTCCCAATCATTTATAATCTCTAATGCTGTTCTTCTTTAGTATTATCATCTTATTACTCAATGCAAACGGTTTTTGAACGTTTCAAACCAGTTATTGTCAAAGATTATAGCGTGTGAGCTAGTATTGAATCATATTTAGTTTCTTTGCTTGTATATTCCAGTATGTCCATATTGAACTTATTAGAATCTATTTTCTATAATTTTTTATATACAACACACATTTTGTTCTAAGAAATCATCACCAGCTTTTACTAACATTCATTTATTGATTTTAATCCTCTATATTATTTTAGTGTACCTGTATTGAGAGACAGTTGTCAAGTTTTTAATTTCAGGTGTTTTGATCGTGTATTACGCTCCTAGTCAGATAGTAGAAAATAAAAACGAGTACTACTAATTTTAACACTTTCGTGGTGAACTATGGGATAAGTATTAACAGTCGCTTCGAATATTTTGTGTACTTAGGGCAAGGAAGCAGGCAAAGCTTATAAAGCAAACGCAGTAAGCGTTCAGCCTGAGGGAATAATTTCCCGTAGTAAGCAACAATCTAATGCGTTGGATCAACTGTCACTGGTAAAACATATTTTATAAAATAACAAGGAAGTGCGTAGACGCTTTTCTCTTAAGAATGATGCTAAGAGGAAGCACCGCTTTATGTATCAACCTGAAGCCGCAGGTGTACGAAAAATAAGCTTCTACAAAGAAAAGAGTTTCAAGGAAAAGTGTTGTAAATTGGGTAGTCGCAAAAAGAAAATGGAATAACGAAACAAGCGATTTTAAGCATTCCTTTTGTAAAAGATTTATGGTTGGGTTTTAATTGTTTCAACTTAGAAAATGTATAATTAATATATATATAATTGTTATTATTATTATTTAATTAACCATAATTATTATTTAATTAGCCAAACTGAAGGTATATGTATTAATTTAGATTATGTTGATTAGCATGGATTGATTAAAATGGTATACATAACATTAAAGGATAATTTATAAGTCGATGGTAAAAATTGAGTATGAATATTTTGATGTTATAAATGGTAGCTTTTTTGATAGAAAATTGACTCATTATTCTTCACACACACACTAACTGTTAATTAAAATAACAATCAGCAAAAATATATTGTAACTTGTAGTAAAAGCATTTTAATCGATTTAATTTACGTTGAGTGTAGAATTTTAGAAACATGATTTCGTATAGACTTCAATATTATTATTCAATATTATGTATTGTATGTATTGACATCTGTTGATTGAGAGAGGTGGAATTTATTATCTACTGTGCTGACATTGCTTCCTTTATTCCATTGTATTTTTTTCTTTTCTTTCCTGTGATATCTAAAGTTTATCCTAGTCTTCCCATTTAATTTTTCCTCGAACTCTCATTTCATACACATTGGACCGAAACCGCCCCAACTCGCTTTCAACTAACTTGTCTATTGTTGCTTAATTTTTGTTTGCTTCTTTCTGTTGCTAATAAGCTTACATATACTCTCAGTATATACAGCTAGCTTAGATGACTAAATGAATATGAGTTGTGGTCGAGAAGATCTGCAATAGGTTCTTTTCTAACTACACAGCATTACCGACAGCTTTTACAATTTGCACAGAAATATACCAAGTGGTGTCTTGGAGAATGGTCCATTATACTGCTTGCTAGTGAGTCTAGACCTAACCTATTTACATCAGATGGTCACACTGGAGTGTCGGGAAGGGCTCATGAGTATTTTGCTGAAGGCTGCTTGTCACCAAGTGTGCAATTTGGGTGTTGCAAAAATGCGGCCCGACATTTCGTTGACTGCTAATACAAAACTTTTACGGATCCAGTATGAGACACTTACTGCCAAGCATGTTTAGAAGAGCTTGTAATGCCTTTTACAACATTTATTGGCGAAGCCGTAATGTTTAATGCAAGATAATGCCAGTTCATACGCTTCAAGTGTTGTATGTAAAGATCGGATTATATATAATTGTGCATATTTTGCATATGATATGCATTTATCCCTTTTAACGCATATCTGAAGAAATTTTTCATATTAATGCATAATTTCTGTCTTTTTTTGTTCACATGTTTAAATAATAAAGAAAGCGAAAGTGAATACATAATGTAAACAACACTCTGGGCTTTTCCTTCCTGTTACGTTTATTATTTCATCAACAGCAGGTTTTGAGACACTCGCGCAAAAAAAAATGAATCTGACAGAACATGCATGAGACATGCTGGGATAACGTGTTTGCAGGAACAATGCGGAGTTTCCTAGGTTAGATAAGCTAGAAGAAATCATAATTGCGGAATGGAACCAAATTTCCCAACAGAAATTTACCGCTTTGGTGAAAGGACGCCGTATAGCCATAATTAGGGCTTGTGGAAACAATACACACTATTGAGTATGTTTTTATTTCGATATCATTAAATTAACATTTTTTTATTTCCAATGTGTAGCAAATTTCAAATTTAGCTATCTTTTTACAGAATTGTTTATCATTGTTCAATTTTGACTGAAGTACTCCTCTTGATTTTAGTGTAGGTCGCCTGTTATTAATACATAACATTTCTAAGCTTAGATCTTAGTTGAACAGGATTGATATTTTCTACAGCAAGTAAATAATAGTCTAAACAGACATCTGGTTTATTCGGAAAATTTCCAGCCACTTCAATTGCCTTGATCAATTTATTTAGAGAAACTATACTTGTGTGCTTTATTCAGCAGTCCAATGAGATCCTGAATGATCCAAGACTACTTCTAACAAAATTCTTGCACAGCGTTTGCAGAAGGTCATATCTAACGCTTAACAGATTCGGTGAAAAATATAAGGTGGTAGGTGACAGATAAAGTGAGTATCTAAAAATGATTATGCAATTTTCTGGGTAGAAGTTATAGCATTATCACTAAGTGGTTGATATGGTTGTCAATAAACATGACTGGGTCATCTTTTACTGAAATTACTAGCCGATTTAACAAATAAAGCTTAATTTTGCTTTAATTTTTTTGAAACTAGAAAATACGCGGGTGGAATGCCTTTTTCGTAAAAAGTGCCTCTTTCAATGGTCCAAATAAATAATAGTCGCATGGCGACAAATCTGGACTATAAGGAGGCTGTTCCAGTGGGTTCCCAACCCAATTCGTTCAATGTATCCATCGTAAGCTGAGCTGTATGCGGTTTGGCGTTGTCTTGCAGCAATATCCCACTACGGATTGGAATATCGCGTCGATTTGATCTGTAGGCAGGTTTCACCATGTTTTTTAAGAGATTACTATAATACTGTGCGTTCACAGTTCGTTGTTCAGTGAGAAAATCAACCGCAATTACTCCTCTCATGTCCCAAAACACGGTACACATCACCTTCCCAGCTAACACTGTAACCTTCGCTTTAACTGCCGCGCCTTCGTCTTTCTTCCTCCATTCCATAGACGCGCGTTTACTCTCCCGCGTATAGTAGTGAACCCAAGTCTCGTCTGTGGTGAATATTCTGTGTCGAGTTGTCGAGTTTTTAATTTCAAATGTTTTGATACTGTATTATGCTGTTAGCAAGATAGAAAATGAAAACGAGTGCTACTAATTTTAAGACTTTCGAGATGAAGTATGGGTGAACAGTCGCTTCGAATATATTCTGTTCTGTAGGCGAAGCTTATAAAGCAAACTCAGTAAGCGTTCAGCCTGAGGGCATAATTTCCCGTGGTAAAGAACAATCTAATGCGCTGGATCAATTGGCAATGGTGAAACATATTTTATAAAATAGCCGGAAAATGCGTAGGCGCTTTTCTCTTAAAAATGATAGTAAGAGGAAGTACCGTTATTTATGTATCAACCTGATGCCGCAGGTGCACGAGAATGAAAAATAAGCTTCTACAAAGAAAAATAAATAATTAAAGAGTTTCAAGGAAAGGTGTTGTGGTTTGGATAGGCGCAAAAAGAAAATAAAATGGATTAGCGAAACATAGGACATTTATAAGCATTCCATTTGTGTATGATGATGTATGACAGGTTTTGTTAAAAATTTAAAAATGTATACCTAATTAATATATGTAATAATTATTATATGATTACTATTTTGATAGTATAAAACCGTGGTACATAGATTCAGAAGCAATATTACATAATAATGATCAGTCGTTATTAAAGTTCTTCGCTGGAACTCTCGGTGCAGAAGTAGACCAATCGTTATTAAAACAAAAAACAAAAGGCTTTTGCAACGGTGCAATTTAAACTAAAAAAACAAGTAAACGAAACATTATATTAGCAAGTATAGATTTGTTGTTCTTATTATACCCGATACACTTTGATATCCCTGCTGTAAGTAAAAAAAGACTAATTGATAACATAATTGATGCTAATGATGATAATCGGAGAGGAAAATTAGTAAAACATAACTATATTGTATATGTTTGCCACAAACAATTATAGAATTCGGCCTTCAAAGCGATTGGATTTAGCAGCTTGAACGAAGCAGTGAAGGACTGTATACTTTAATTATTATGTAAATGATAAACAAAACCGATGGACATGTATCATTATGGTCAAGTTTAAGTTTTGGTTTAAAGGTGAACAAGTTTACTCATAAAGTGTAGATTGTTGTGGTGCATACGTAAGAATGTTACAAAAAATACCCGATACGTATTACATCTTACATCTAATCGATTAGGCGCGACTGGTAGCATTGAATCAACTTCTCGGCTAAATCACTTCATCTGAGAAACTACATATAATAATGGAATTAAAAGCCTGTAATCAGTTGTGCTAAATGTAGCAGCACTAATAGAGTGATCTTATCTATTGTGTTTTAAGATATCTCCGGAATTTCTCGTCTTAGAATGTAGGCACATATCCAGAATCTTCATAATGTTGTCATTAAAAGATCATCAATATCATTCAAATTATAAATGCATTCCTAGCGAATTTCCTTGAAATATTAAAAAACTAATTCTAATCCAGAGTTTTGAAATATCTTTACGTTTTATAGTTTGAAAATTGATAACATAGTTATTATAAATTCGTAATTTGTGATCATAGGAGTGTGTAAAACTAAATGGTGTATCATCAATAGTTAAAGCCAGATCAATATTAGTCGTAGAAATACTGGTGATATGAGTGGATTCGCGAAATATGTATGTATTTGTCAATAAGTTAAACTATCCATAAAATTAATATAATAATTAATAAGACTTACTAGCAACATTTACAATTTAATAAAACATAATGAGGCAAAATTGTTTAGAACAGCTTTAGATTTGAAGCAGAAACTCTATAACCTATAAAAATTTGGATACATCCAGCCTATATAGAAAACCAGAACAGTGCAACAGTGCAATTATGAAATTATTGTTGTTGCCATTCGTCTAAATACGGTTGCGTGGAACAACCACTGTCGATATCATAGATTTCGTATCAACATAAGAAAAAGTAAGGCAATTAATTGCAAATTCTAAGCTATAGTCTATTTTTAAAGTAGAGAGATGAATTTCTGAACAGACCACTTTGACAGTGAACAGTAATAGTTACCAGATATATTCGTAAGTAATATACAAGCAATATATCGAAATAAATACAATTAAAAGTTTTATAGTTGGTCTCCAATATGGCTGCACAACCAAGTACAAGTATCGCTGTGTGTGCGTGTACATGTTTGTTCTCCTCCGAAAAAGCGTGAAAAGAGGAGTCATTTGCGTAGTAGCGAAAAGCCGATACATCCAATCTCAAGAAACTGGACATGATAACACAAATTTCTGATGTAGTAGGCAAGTGATTTCAATTTATTACATATGATCTATATTTTATAGAGTATACTTACAGTTTCAAGAGCAACAGTATACCGGGTAATTAAAGAGTATGCAGCCTCTGGAAAATGTGTGGACCGTAGAAAGGTTACTGGTAGGCCATCTGTACTGAAATCCTTTGATGAGACTGTGAAAACTGTTATACGACAAATAGTTCAGAATATATTGCGGCAAAATGAACCTTTGACAATAGATAAGGTGCTGGTGCAAGTAAAAAATAATGAAGATTTGCCAAACAACATTGTATTTGCTAATGAAGCAAATGAACTTTAAGTAAGAATGATTCATTATATAGACATACATGTATCTATATAATTGTGGTATGTCCTCTAGATACTTAAAAAGGAGCAGAAACAGCATTTTGACCGAACGAGATGAAATGGTAAAATGGAGGCGACAATATCTCAGAGATATTTCACAATATATGTAGAGCTCAAGGCAGTTCAATTTTCTATTTGGATGGCACTTGGGTGAATGAGGGTCATACAGCACAGAAAGTGTGGGCTGACACAAGGATTCACAGTCGTAGACAAGCCTTTAACGAAGGACGGGATTAAAAATCCAGCTGGAAAAGGACGTCGTCTTATTTTGTTACATATTGGAAGTTGTGATGACTTTGTAAAAGATGGCTTATTATTGTTTGAAGGAACGAAAACCACTGATTATCATAATGGAATGAATGCTACTGTTTTTGAAGAATAGTTTTCTCGAATATTAAACTATTTACAGGACAATGCTGTTATAGTTAGAGATAATGCATCATATCATATTCGAAAAATTGAAAAGCCACCATAATCGTTAGGGAGAAAGGTGGATATTCAAAATTGACTAAAAAGCAAGTAAATACAGTATGATGAGGATATGGTCAGAGCTGAACTGATAAGCTTGGTTAAAATTCATAAGAATAATTATAATTCCTCTGTAATTGATGAACTGGCAAAATCACAAAATAAAACTGTGTTACGATTACCTCCTTACCACTGCGAACTGAATCCCATCGAGCTTCTTTACGCCCAAATAAAAAAATGAAGTGGCTGCGAAAAACAAAACATTTACATTACCTATCTGAAGTGAGACAATTATTACTTGACGCCTTGGGAAATGTAACTACTACTACCTGTCAAAAATGCATAACCCATTTTATAAAAGAAGAATCTCATATGAAAGATATTGATACAATCATTGACGATGTAATAGAACCATTCATCATTAGAGTTGGAGAGGATAGTGACAGTGAAGATTTTGATTGTAGTTCGATGTCATCATCGTAATATAAAGATATATGAAGTTATTTCTAATAGTTTTGAGCAGCCCATAAGTTTATGATAAATATTTTTATTACATTTACATTTCTATAAATAAATACTTGAATGTAATTTTTGCAGAATCTGTAAGTTTACAATAAATGCATTATGATTGTATATTTCGGAATAAATGAATGTTATGTATCTTATCTATACTCCGTTTATACCTTCTAATATTTAATTTCTTTCCTCTTCAGAATTTTGACGGTGAGTAATAAATTTAATATCAGAAAATAAATTTCAGTCTAAGCAGAGGTCTATACTTAATATATATATATGAATGTACATACGTATCACAAATGCAACTATTATTTGAACTTTGCCGCGTACAATTTATTTTCAAGATTTTCGTGCATGTGATTTTGGCTTGGGTATGTTCAGAAATTCGTCTCTCGACTATAAAAATAGACTATAATACAATTTCAATGAAACAAGCAAATAAGATCACAAATAAAATACAAAGATGGTAATGTCGGTAATACTAACGGTGGGTGAGATTATCAGGGAATATACAATAGAAATAATGTAAGCAACAGTATTAGCAATTTCAAAATATACAATAAAATTGAGAATAAGAATTATTAACCTAATTTTATTCCTATATATTCAATCTACAAGAAAGTTAGTTATGCTAAAGAATGACCGGTGATGATAGTACTGTAATAGAGCTAGCAAATAAATTAAGTTTGATGATAGAGAAACCTATCATAAAAAGTATAGCAGGAAAATAGGAGCCAAATGCAAGCAGTAACTAAATATGCGTGTATAAATTGTAATTCATTATAAAGATTAGCACGCAGTATAAAAAACTTAATGAAAATACCAAGTGTAAATTAGCACAAAGGAAAATACTATGTTATATACTAAACCAAAGAAACAATGATAAAAGAAGCAATCGCAATAAATATGTAATAAACTCTCCTTTTCTGATACGGACAGTTTGCCTGGCAATGACTAGAGTACAGCTACAAAAGTTTATATCATCTTGTGTTTTTATAGCGATTCAATTGCTACTGTATCTTCTGAAAATATGGCTATCCCTTAGCCATCTGTTTTTGACAATGGAGCTCTTTAATGTGTTTCTCAGACAAAGTTAAATTATCACTGCTAACCTAACATATACTTTTTAGTATTAGTAGAACAGTGTTTATTTGTGGTTTTAAATTTTAATCCATGACAATGGTGAGTTTAATCATAGCCTTCTGCAATTCCTTTTTTTGTGTACATATTTCTGGTTTCGATACAACAAGCAGTCGAATTAACTTTCAATTGTATATTGTTCTAACAAATATAATTAATTCTACAGTATAATATTCTTTTCCTACACACATGATATTTTAGGTTAAGCAGTACCAAAAAATTTAATAAAAAGTTTTTACTACTACTTTTTATTTACTTCCTCGGTGTTTACGGTAAGATTATTTGCGTTGTTTTTTATTATTTTATTTCTTTTGCGGGTCAAGCGCATGGCATTCTCTCGGTAGAGTTAAGAGAGTCGAGTTAAGACGGCAACCAACCGTGGAACAGAATTTACATATATTTTTGAGTTACTTTTAAGTTAGTTAGGTGAAATCGCAAGCAAGTGTTCCTTTTTTCCCATCCTTTCCCTATACACTACCACATACGTGGATTGGACCTAATAGCTCAGCGGTAAGTTTAATTAATCTTTTATCTTTTCTTCATGTTTCGTTATTTATTGTTACCAGCAAGGTTTCGGATAAAACACTCAGATATAATCTCTATTGTGTATGCGTCTGGAGTTGACAATGTTTTCTTAATTAGATACTTATATGAAATCAGGAAAACTGGATACGCTGATAAAACTACATGCGTATTTTCTTTCAATATATAAATAATTTACAAGAAGTGTACTTATATGTGGCAATACACAAAATACCATCAAGGAACATCGAAATCGATGTAAGTTTCACAGAAAGAAGTGACCAGCTAAATTTGTGAAATGTACTGAACCAATAAAAATGTTAGAAACTTTCAATTTTATGTAGTTTTAAAAACTTCTTGATTCTGGGGACGATCCAGTATCCATTAGGAAAATGGCAAGTTCGGAAGCATCTTTCAATGAAGAGTACATAGTTTCTACATACATAGATACGACAAAGTTGTTACATTCTGTATTCAAAAAACGACCAGTTGTGGAATTCGATCTAAAATTCTTTTCTACAGAATCAACTAAAGTGATTTTATCGTAGCATTAATTTAGATATATTGCACTCTATTAATATCGTTTGTGTTTTAGCATTATACTACGACAGTCTTTAGTAAATTTAATCTTAAATTATAATCTTTAATTCTAATGTTTTGTTTTTGTCAAGACATACCAAATGTGTATGTATACTTGATTTATAAGGAGGATGGTTGCCTTTAAATTTGGCCAGTAATGTAATTCAAGAGGTTGACAAATGTGAAGTTTTTGATAATGAGCAGATGGAAACAATGCCAATCTCTTTAATTTTGCTGATATGAATTTCACGACTGCACGTAGTGCGCACTCGTAATAATCGATGTAAAGAATGAGTTTAATCCTACAAGACATGCTCTGATTATAGAAGAGCTATCCAAAAGACGTATTTCTAGGTACCTGCAAAATCTTATTTTAAGTTATCTCAAAGATGAAAAAAATCTCAATCGACAAGGAACAAACAGTGGAAGCAAGAGCAGCAGTTCAACAGGAATCAGTCCTTGGTTCGATCCTGTGGAATATGATATGATGGCGTGCTAAACCTGGAATTGACCGTCGATGCAACGACCTTCGCTTTTGCTGACGATTTAGCGCCAATTGTCGGGGTAAATAAGGAAGATACCCTTACGATAAATATGGACAAATGTCTCCAAGAAATTAGTGCCTGGATAGGAGAACACAAACTTCTGCTAGCAAAAGAAAAAACTGAAGCTGTCCTAATCAGAGGAGGAAGAGTAAGGGAGTTTTTCACATGTTCTTGAGGGCGTGAGAATAGCACCAAAGAAGACAATAAAGTACCTGGGCATCATCATAAACGACAGGGAAAATTTTGGACATCATATTGAAACTATGATAATACATGTAGAAAGCAGATTGGCGAAGCTGGCAAAAATAATGCCCAATATGAGGGAACATAGTAGCAGCAAAAAAGCAGTCCTGTGCAGTGTATTGCATAACATCATCCTGTATGGGGCGCCGGTGTGGACGAATGTACTAAGAATCCAGAAGCACCAAAATCTGCTAATAAGAACACAGCAAAATATGTTATTGCGGGAAGCCTCGGCTTTCAGGACTGTGTCGGCAACTGTTCTACAAGTAATTTCAGGTATCCTGCCTACTGGTAAAGAAAAGAACGCTACTACGTGGGCAAAACCAGTGTAACAAAGTGCTGCGCTAGGAGGTCATGGAGCGGTCTCTAAGCGCATGGCAGGACAGTTGGAGGGCTGAAAAGGAAAAGGCACAGTAGAGAAAAACCCTAATTAAAGATATTGGAATGTGGGAAAAGAATGGTGCGATAATTTAGAAGCAAAGACAGGCCATCATTCCTGATGTATGTCCTACTCAGATGGTGGCAGGGTGATATAAAAGGGTGGTTCAGGCGGGCCGCTTTCCAACTTGCCAGTCAGTAAACGTCTGCAAAAGAAGCATATAGGTGTACACATTAAATTGTGAAGATAATTCTGAAAGCATACATTAGAAACATGCCCACGCTTGCATCGTTAATACGGTCAATATACAGGGTCATTCACGGAATTGGTTCGTTAGAACTTGATGTTCTTGAAATTCAACATTTCTGAAAATTTGTAGTTATAACTGATATCATCTGGACTCATCAGCAAAATTATTTGCGTAATTGTACCACTTCCGGTTTACTAGAGCTTGACGACAACTTTCTTAATTTAAATAGCATGGTATATTTTTTATGAGTTTCTTGTATCGGGCATACAATTCTGTATCAAAACTTTCTAAGACACCCTATGTCAAAAATCAGCCATTTTTGAGTTATTCAACTTTTTTCAAATATAGACCCAATTGCAACGTTATGTTCAAAATTCTGTATTTCTGGAGGCATTGTAGCTAAAGACCTCATATACCTCTGTATAAGTTATAATAAATTGAGCACGTACATTTTATGTATGCTATTTTGGCTAATAACATGCTAAATATGAGGGCTTTAGCTGCAATACCTTCAGAAATACAGAATTTTGAATATAACGTTGCATTTGGCCCTATATTTGAAAAAACTTGAATAACTGGTAAACCTGAAGTGGTACAATGGCGCAAATAATTTTGCTGATGCGTCCAGATGATATCAGTTATAACTGCAAGTTTTCTGAAATGTTGAATTTCAAGAACATCAAAAAGTTCTAACGAACCAGTTCCATTAATGACCTTGTACGAGATTATCATGTGCTATAACACAGTATGAAGCATCGAATGTCGATGTTATGAGCAAGTATCTTTGAGTAGTTCAACTGATTTTAAGCTTAAACTTGAGCATAAATGTGTAGATATCCTAGTTCTTGCGACTATATTAGTTATTTTACTACAATAGACACACTCAAAGCTGTAGAAACCAAACGAGGCGACAGTACCCTAATCAAGTTTGAGGAAAGAAGTAGAAATGTGAGCAGAGTACTAAACTAAAGAATAGAATCGCATTTTGCAGTAACACTTTTCTATTTAATGTAATTCCACTAGAGGTTTTTAGAACAACGACATACCGAATATTGTTGTGTGTTATATCAAACGAAACACAGAGTAGCAAAAAGAAAGAAATGGCAAACACTAAAATAACAGCGGATAATTTTAACACTTACTTTGTATCTGTTGGTAATATTGCCGCACAAACCATCAGAGGTCCACATTTGATGGCAGAACTACTCCTTGCGAATAGTCTAACTGCACATAAACATTGTATATACTTACATCCTACAACAGAAGATGAAGTTAAAGGTATAGTGCAATCATTGAAAAACAAAAGAACGTTGGACATATATTCATTAAATACCGAAATGTTGAAAAAAACTATAGATCACATATCGGATCCACTGACTAACCTTTTTAACGACTGTATAAGCAATGGCGTATTTCCAAAATGTTTGAAGGTTGCCAAGGTAATACCAATATGCAAAGGGAAAAATGGAGACGACGTTGAAAATTATAGACCCATCTCCATTTTACCAGTAATATCAAAAGTCTTTGAAACCATAATTAAGACCAGATTGATGACGTTCCTGGAACAGAGCGGACTACTACAAAATGCGCAACATGGGTACCGTAGGAATAGGTCAACAGTTACAGCGATCACAGAGGTGCTGGAATATATAGCTGATGCGTTTGATGCTGGTGACGAAGTGATGCTTGGTTGCTGTGACCTAAGTAAGGCTTTCGACAGCATGGACCATGCTATTATGATAAAAAAACTGGAGACATATGGTGTCCGTGGTTTGGCAAGTACGTTAATTCAGTCGTATCTTCATGATAGAGTACAGATTGTGGAATGGAACGGAGTCCGGTCTCGAGCTGCTGCTGTTACGTGTGGAGTGCCGCAGGGGTCGATTCTGGGTCCTCTTCTTTTCTTAATATATGTCAACGATCTATCACTCGGCGTTAGGAGTGGAAAAGTGACTCAGTTTGCTGATGATACGTCAATCCTAGTTAGAGGAGCAAACAATGAAGAAAGTATTGAAACTGCCCTACTTGAGGCCGGGGAGTGGTTTGGTGGTAATAGATTAAAATTAAATGACTTAAAAACTAAAAAATTACGGATATCAACAACGATAACCAAAAATGAAGAACAGGAAGTCAAGTTCTTGGGATTAGTTCTTACCTCATCATTGAACTGGAGTAGGCACGTCGACAATTTGAGAGGAACATTAGCTTCGGCAATTTTTTCAATTAGGAGACTACAGCAAACGGCAACATATGAAGCTTCTAGGTCTGCCTACTTCGCCATGTTCGAGAGCAGAGCCACATATGGTATCTTGTTGTGGGGTGCATCATCAGCGATGGAAACTATCTTCAGGCTACAGAAGGAAGCTGTTCGAGCATTAGCAGGGGTACCAAAACGAACAACTTGCAGAAATCTATACCCAGAACATCAAATACTTACCTTACCTTCCTTATTTGTCCTAGCCTGTCTCAAATATGTCCACGAATTTCCGCAAAAATTTATCCAAAATGGAAGTCTCCACACTTATTCCACCAGATCCCAAAACTTATACACGATTCCGTATCACCGAATAAGCAAGAGTCAGCTCACTACAAACCACCTTGCAATAAAACTTTATAATCAACTTCCCGCCGAGACGAAGGGCATGTCCAAACGAAGCTTTCACCGAGCGGTCAAGGAGTTTCTGATGCAGCAAACGTTCTACAGTGTAGAAGACTATTTAACATATAAGTTCTAGTCTTTTCCATGTTTGGTTTTTTTTTTGGATATACTTGATAACTAGTCACAGCTACAAATGTTTTATTTTTACACTTTTTTTTAAACTGTTGTGTACTTTATTTTGTTTATACATGGATGTGATGTGACAATGCAACAACTTGCAAATAAATCTATCTATCTATCTATCTATCTATCTATCTATCTATTAAAGCAAATTGGTTTCAAAGTTAGATGATCGAATAACAAGATGTTATAAAGTTACTGACAACAGAAGAATCGAATTTTCACGGGAAGGAACATTTTTATATTTTTTATTTTAAATATAACACTATGTACCTATATTATTTTTACATTTGAAGAAAACACTCGGAAATACAATACCAACTAAAACACCAGTGTCTCTAATTAAAAAAAATGTAAAGGTGTGTGGCAATAAAGTTTTGCGGATTGAACTAACACAGAAGGAATCAGATATTGTTAAAGATGCTAATCTCAAGCGAAGAAATTGTCGTTATTGAACGATACAATCACTATTATTATTAATCTGTCAATTTTACTACAATTTCAAGTTTCGGTTTTTTGGGAAGTATTTCCAACTTCTTCAACCAACTCTTCCAACTTGTTTACAATTAAATAGAATGCGCGGTATTGTAAACACATTATAAAGACAAGATTGCATTTAATTCAGGAATTCTAAAAGTAGAGCCTTCGATAAAATAGACAACAATTCAATTGGACGATAGTTCTCAATTAATTGTTAGTAACGATAACTGGAATTATAAATAACACTTTCAAGTTGAACGACTTTTCGGAACACTAGCAGAAAAAAGACTTGGAACAATCTGAACCCTTGCACACATTAACTTGATATCGAGGTTTCAATATTTCAGGAACGTTAATTGTAAAGTTTGCATTTGAAAACGTTTTATCGTTATCAGACACAGAACCACGAGCAAAGATTGAACAAAAATATCTGCTAAATATTTTAGTTAAGTACAAGAAGCTGTGACAACAGGCAGTAAAATATATTTTACCTGATGTAATACATCTTGAAATTTGAAGGGAGACTGTAATGCCCTAGGAACTGGTGCGTATCATTTTCGGATATGTAACGATTAGCGACAATATGTGCAAGATTTGCATAAATAGTTCATATGCCGCTAACCTGCATTTTTCGGAAAGTGAACTCCAGCCGGCACTGCTTTAGATAGCGCATACAATAATTACTTATAGATGTATTTATTTTTTATATGGTTCTCTACGGCATACAACTATGAAAATGAAGTTAAAAAAATGAATCAATATTTAATTTACTTCTCCACTCTTCTCAACTTAATAATCTTACCAACAGAATTTTCAAGCAATTTGAAAATAAAAACACATACATACTTCGGAATTCCTCATCCTCTTGTGCTCGCCTCAACAACACACCGTACTATACAATATGCGAGGAATTTTTCAAATTATCTCAACTTTGAATATGATCAGTTGACATGCGTCAGGCACAACGGCACTCTGAGCGCTGAAATATACCGGATTCATCAGTTGCCGCTTGAAAATCCGGGATTCGTACCCGCCGTCCTCCCGAAACTCATCTCAGAGTTTACGTAGCGATACGCATCATAGTCGATTGCGATTCACAGGGCGATGTATACATATATAAGAAAGAAGTTACACAAAGTTTTAAAATCGAAAGGTGTTTAAAGTTGGTTGAGTTTTCATGACTCGATTTCTTCATAAATATAATGGGTAAACGAAAAAAAAACTAATTACCAACGCAATGCCTGTTAAATAAATAAAATCTGAGCGTGTAAAAATGGAAACTGTTTTAATGATAATTAAATAAAATTTAAAATATTTTATTAACGAAATCTAAAACGGAAATTCTGAAGAAAAAGACGAAAATGCCTTAATGACATTGTAATTTCACATCGCCTCCTACTTAAAAAACGCTTTAAAGAATTGTGTGAGATGACAGCTTCGTGGCGCACGCAGTGTCAGGTTCTATTAGCTGCTGTTTCCTTCTGGGGTAAGCGAATATTTGCACGAGAACTGTCTGCGAAACGTAAAACGTTCTAATTTTGCGAATTAGAAGTTAGCGGCAACTTCTGGCAATTTTTCATTGACCTTGTTTTTTTGAATGTTGAATTTCCACATTAAACTCTCATATTTTATTTGCTTTTTATTCTTCCTTGGGAGTAATTGGTGCTACGGTAAAAATGCTTCATGCGATATGAATCGAGAAAAACTGTTTTCTAAAAATAAAGTCATCTATGTGGCAGGAATCAAAACTGTTAATTACTGGTAAAGATATAAGATATGTTGAGATGTATATTGCATTCAAGAAATTGAAAGTATGCCGAAGAATACATCCACTTTATATAAGTTACACTTTTGCACAATTGCAAGCATTTTCATAACAGTATATAAACGTTATCTATCTGCAAAAACAGTACAAGATGCACAGTTTTAAACTACTTGGTTGATTAATATTGATGTACACATCTCAATAATTATTTGCATATATTGGAATCATACAAATTAATAAAACGCAACGCAGTACCTGTATATGCAAAATACTGAAACTAATTTAGTTACGGATATTATAGTGAAGTTGACTTAGTTTAAACTACTTGTTGCTAGCCTTCTTCATAAAAATATCGTAATTTATTTTAGTGTATACCAAAACAAAATAGCTAGCTCCTACTCCTTGATCTTCATGAATTGTTGTTCTAGAAATAAATGATGTTTCTACTTGTTATATTACTGTTCTTTCTTTTTAATGTTTTATATCGTGCAAACTTTGAGCTTAAAATTTTGTTGCTATAAAAATATAAAATGTATACCTTTTGGTTTCTGCTGTATTCTTTCTCTGAAATAGGCTAAAAACAGTTGAGTAGCATTAGTAGACAATTGTCTGAAAATATTATTTATCTACATGGGTATGTATCTTCATATAAAGTACAGGACGGCCAAATTTCAGTTTCAAGTTTTATATGATGATTAGATGAAGCAAAATTGACTTTTATTTTTTTTAGTTCTCATTTTATGGCCATTAGTCGTTTATTTATGAAAATATAAGAAAGAAGTTTGCCGTTGTTGAGATATTTTTTTGATAGCAATGTAGTGGCATAGTTTAAACCTGGTCTATTACTCATTGCTTGTTAGAATATTAACCGATTAACATTCAATTGTTGATTATTGCCTAATATTTCTATTTAAGCATCTGACAGTTAGATATGCTAGAGCGTTTTATTTAAAGCTATATAGTGGACACAGTTGACAGTTGGGAAGTGATCTGCAGAAATTTTTAATTTCGACCAACCATAGTTCGCAGTGCGACCAGTTTCTAACTATTGGCTTCTGCGGAAAGCAGGCAATGACTTTAAAATTGAAAATACTTCCAATCAATATGCGACTATATTTTTATACGGAACTCATTGTTTGTCACGTTTAAACTAAATAAAAAGATTTATTTTATGTGTGGTGGTTGCTTGATTGCAATGACTCCATAAGCTGTATTACTTGTCTGGCTATCAGTGCAACTCTCACGGTGTAGTTTTTGTGTGTGTCTAATTGTGTTGTAATGACTTTGTGACAGCATCATACCGCCTTTTATAATGCCGCGTTCATAATCACTTTGCTCCCAACAGCGAGTGGTAAGTCGATCCGGAGTTTCAACTCTCCCAAAAAATGTCACCGTCTCCCTGGAGAATTGAAAGCCGGTTCCTATCGTTCTGCCACTATGATAGTCAGACGCCTAATTGCGGCTATCGACCCATTTTCAAAGATAAAACTCTTATCGTTTTTTCAATGATATTATAATATGTGTGATCATTTCTCAATTTTATACTCATTTTATTCAAATTCCTCTGTTTTATTGTTTTACTTATTGTTGGATTCCTAGTTATATGGTAGGGGTATATATAGGTATGGAGCGGTAGACAATCTTGCTGACAATCATTATCGAATAATCAGTAGAAGTTCGTTTAAAAATTCGTCAATAATGTGTTTAATATTTCACAATAAAGTTGACTATTTAGTTGTGCTTCATAAATTGAGCAAGACAAAATAGGATTACAAAGTAAGGAACAGCAAGCAGACTCTGAAACTGGTTTTAAATATCGACAGAACAATGTAGTTCAGTATTGAATCACCATTTTTTATGACACTGTTAATACACACTTCATCTGTCCAAGCCGCTTCTACAAAATAATAAATACAGTTGGCGTAATTCAAGATCAGTAGTTGAAATTGTTGTTTCTTTAATTCATACGGTTGTCTTTAGAACTGATAATGTTCGTGTTTCGTAATATTACTGGATTCAGCCTCAATCTGACGTCTTGAAAGCCTAGGATTTCCATCTTTTATCCCAATAACATGAACAGCTACTTCCTCGTTATATTAAATACTATAATTCTTCATGTGGGTCCATTGAATGCATGAACATTTCTTTCTCTCTTCTTACAAAATCACATTTACCAAGTTCAAATGTTGATCTTCTACTACCGTTATATACACATAATAAATCAGAAATTGATCCTACATATGACGTATATGTCATTATTTTATTCAATATTTTATTCCATTTTCAAAAGTTAACTTCGCCACTGTATCCCGATTAAAAAGGCCTCTGAAGAACGTCTAAACTGTTTTTCTATATTCTCATAAATTAGCTGTAAACTATTTACAAAAAATAAAGAATTCACGAAACAACGTTAGCTAATAATTTTGTTTAATGATATTAGTTCCATATAAGTTTTTTTCAAAAGAGATCGCTGATGAGAGAGGGTAATTTTACTATAGCTCCTAGAGTTTGTGAAATTCGCTAGGAAAATGTCGAAATTTGAATTTTAAGTGAGATTTTAAATTTATAAATTATCTGGGGGATAGTTGTTACTTATCATATATTGTCATTTTAGTATTCGTCACAAAAATCCTTCTTTAAGTCAAGATGTTAAATATTCTTTAAACACATTCTTCAATGGGACAATTTAATCAGCTAAAGTCACCCTTCTCAGTACACCAAATTGTTTCTGCAATTGAGCACTAGAAAGAACCTTTCCAAATAGTGTCTTCATTTTTTATCGACTCTAGTTAATATACATAGTAACATAGCATTCTTTTTTTTTCAACAAATTTTTGTGCGTGGAAATAAAATTAAGATTTCTGTAAACTTTGTTGTCTCTGCACACTAACAAAGTAAAGAAGCTCTGTATATGCATTTCCCCAAATCTGAGAAAATATTCCTGATAATAAATACAATTTTCATTTAAGCAATGTATTTCAATTTGCTTTAATAGGAATACAAAGAAAATATATGTCCTCTTATCGTGTAACATTAATTACTACAAGTCTAGTCTTAAATTGTTTCCTCTACGTTAAACTAAGAGGACACCTAATTTATTTTCCCCGATGTTTCTCTAGATTTTATAAAAATTCACTTGTTTTGGAGACTTTCGCCATTTTGCGAATAGAAATACTATTCTTTGACACTACTTTTGTTTGCATTATAAAACAGAAAATATGTCTAGTGTTTATATAAATCTAACTCAGGTTTTTTTTTATGTCTAAGAAATACCTTCTCTTTGTATCTTCACTAAAATAAAAACATTTCGTGTCATATTTCACTGCACAAAATACATTAAACCTAGTTTCTTCTCATTAATAAGCTGATATATGCAGGATCCAATATCCTTGGTACATAATATCAATTTGCAAAACCACAAAGGATATTTAAATCTGTAAATACGTCCAACACACAGTAACCCCGATTAAGTTGTAAACGTGAGTAAGGTTTGATATTATGCGAACTTTGCAAACTAATTAAACCGATAATTGTTGTAGAAAACATATTTTCGGAAATTAAGCAATAAATTTGAATAGCATATAATATGTATATGTACTAAGATGCTCCATAAACTAACCAAGAAACTTTACTTATTGCAAACTTAATAAATGCAATATAAATAGAGAAGGTGTCTTTTACTAGAAATTACTACTACTATTGTTTTACGAAAATTGTAAGAAATTACCATGAGGGTATGTAGTACAAACACTGATTGTATATATTTATATTTCATAATTGTAGTCGTTGTATAATAATACTGGAATATTTTGTAAATGCAACTTAGAGTAAATAAAGCTATTTCTCTTAGAATATGTACATATGTATATGTACATTTTAGTTATGTTCATAATTGCAGCAACTTTGGCAAGAATGTATCACTTATGATTCGCGAAATTTACAAGACAAATATAAATGTAGAACACGGGAAAACCGACTTGGAATAAGTAGAGGTTTGTAGTTAATAAACAGCTCGGATATTTACCCTTAAGCATTTTGTATACTTTTTGCTCCGTTGATGCAGTTTTGTTCGTAACGCTGTAACTGACAGTATTTAAAATAGCAATTATGACAGCTTATACATACAGCAGTTTTCACATTAAGCTAAATAGTGCAGTCTGTTACTAAAGATTCCAGGTAGAAAAGATACGGTACTTACTACGAATTAATAAAATACAGTTCTAATTTGTTTGGGTGTATAGGTCAAGGTAAAAACACTTAGAGTATATAAAAAAGTGTTGGAAATATATCCAAAGTGTCCAGTAACATCTTTTAGTACTGGAAATTTATGTTTTCCGGATATTGATATAGAAGTCAATTACTAAAAACTTTGCTTTCACTGCCACACGGGACTATACATTCCACATTAGATCTCTTATTACAAAGGCCGAGAAAATGTTGATTACATTATGTATATCTATTTACTTCAGAATATGTAAATAATGGTTTCGTGCCTCTCACTAGAGTTTCCCATAACAGGCATTTTTCCTATTTCGATGAAACTATAGACTGGAAGAGTACTTTGGTTACACAATTTCTTCGACACGCAGCCCCTCAAAGTTTGCACAATTTCTTAGTTTTTGCAAATATGTTGTATATTTCCACAGATTTTGTTAACACAATTTTCAGCACATTAGAAGTACGAAATAAAGAAACTTGTCTATCGGTATAAATCAACTAAAAGTATTAACAGATAAAGTTAATAAATGAGTTACTTTATGTTGTATTTTTACTCTTTTATTTCTTATTTAACGTGCAACTAGATTTACAGCTCCGCCCTTAGTAAATTATAAATATAGTTAACATGATTGTAGCATTAAGTTTTTAGAAAATTATAGGAAGTAATATTGGTATGTGTAAAAATTAGAATCACAATAATACTATACAAAATAAATTATTTACATTGAATGTTAAAGTGTTTCACTTTTCTTTAAGATGTGTAGTTGTGTATAACTGTCTAGTGCCGTGCAGAGAAATGATGATACGTCAAATGAGTTTTAGAACATTTCAATTAAGTGAAAAAAATTCTTTGATTTAAAAGACCTCGATCCTACACGACATCAAATAGTCCGCTACTAATGCTTCATCTAATTTCATTGCACTCATTTGCAAGGTGATTTCAACACTATAGCATGAGCGCCTATTACCTGCATTTCTGTTTTTATTTTTTCATATTGTGGCGTTTATCGATGTTTTTAGTACGTAGACTACAGCAGTAGCAATAGTAGAGTAGAGTACACTAGCAATCCTTATAGTACCGTAGTTTCTATCTCATGTGAGTAAACAACACTAATTTTCTTTAATCCAATATTTTAGCGTATTAATTACACTGTTTACATTAGCAGAGTTACCGTGGAAGTTAGTATTTGTTCGACTGAATTTATTGCAATAACTCACTCTTCAAGTCTGGGTTATGTATGTAGATTTGATATTAAAGTACACTAGCATATGCTTTAGCAGTAAAGTTTCTGTTTCATATGTGCACACAGCTCTACTCATCTACGATTTAGGATTCTGCCTCTTACGTTACGTTTACCGAGAAAGCAAGTATTTGCTTGTTTTACTCTACTCTTTATCAATGTAAAGCAGGTTCCAGTCGGACGTGGAAAGGGTCTAGAAGTAATAGCAGCACATAACCCGATATGCATGTGGCTATCACATCTTTCATACATAAAACACACATGCAGGATATACAGGGTGATTGGTGAGAATGGCCTATTAAAAGTATAATACAAACGGAACGGAATTTTAAAACAAAATTTTGCAGTTGGATATGGTTGAATATGAACTATGACGCGCAAATATTTTTGAATAAATATCACTTTCGGTTAACCGGAAGTGGGCATCAACTTCGATTTTTTAAATGGCATGCTATAAAATAAATTACAAACTCAGCTTCTTTGGTAAATTTTACACATATTTCATGTATCATACCCTATACCTAAATACCATTCCTTCTGAGTTATTCGCAATTAAAGAAAAAAAGTGACAGATACCCATTTTACTTTATAGTGATATTACGTCACGTAGGAGTAAAAGAGTCGAATGAAATTTTGCATACGCACAACTGATAGTATGTAGTTACACACCATTTGAAGTTCTCCTCTGTAACATTATACAGGGTGTTTAAAAACTTAGTTGCTTATAAAGAAGTTCAATCTGCGGAAAGTAGATTTTTTTAAATGGAAATTTTATTAGACATTCTGATTCTACGATAGATTCTCTTTTAATCTGTATTAGGTATTCCTATACATAAAATGAAAGATGAATAAGTTATAACGATTTAATTAGTCTCCGTACCTAAAATGCTCAGATATGTCAATTTACTGAAGCACGGGTGCTTAACTCATTTGTGTTAGATACTTACGTGCCATTTATTTTTACGTTTGTCGTTTTGTTAATTGTATTTTCGTAAATTCTTCCCATTGAATTATGGCAATAAGGGATTCTTTAGGCATAAAACACCAGATACTCTTCGAAGAGCAATAATTATAGGAATACGTCCCCGAATATACATAGAATGCCTCAATAGAAACGGTTGTCATATCGAGCCATTTAGATAACTTATTTATTTATGTTATTATTATTGTTGTTCTTATAATCTTTCTACTGTACCTTTTATATTATCTATTTTATTACTTTAATTTTACCTAATTTGTTATTACTAATTATTTAGACCTTTGATGTAAATTTACTTTATAGTGATTATTCAAATACGGTTTGTTGGGAGTATCTAGGAGAATTCTTAGATAATCTAAATTTTTTACTGATATTGTTCTTCACCATTGTTTTATGAACATATCGGTTGCTAAAACTTTTTATATCTTAAAAATTCTTAGAAATGTTTGCTGATCATTGGTTGTAAATGTTAGTGTAGTAGTGTGTGTTAGTAGTATCTTTTACTAAACGTTCGATACGTTTATTTTACTATTTGATTATATTCACTTTGCATAATAAATAAATTCATGAGTACTTGATTTGCTCTATTCTCAATGCTAATCCATTATAAAACCATATACTAAGAAAAAATGTATTGTACTGAAGCGAAAACAATGTTATTATAGGTAAAATAATAATTGTAAAAAAATACTAAGATTACAATATGTTTGGTTTTTGTTGTTGTAAAGTAAATTCACGCATTGGTTACCCTGCTTATTGTACTGGTGCAGATCCTATGCAAGAACAACTAACTAAAATTACCGACGTCAAAATAAGTGGCCAGTAACTATGTAAAACAAATGAGCTATGCACCCTTGCTTCAGTAAATTGACATATCTGAGCAGTTTAGGTACGGAGTCTAATTAAATCGTTATAACTTATTTACTTTTCCTTTTAGATATAGGAACACCTAACACAGATTAAAAGAGAATATTTTGTAGAATCGCAATATCTAATAAAATGTACACCTTTCCATTAAAAAAATCTACTTTCCGCAGATTTAACTTATTTATAAGCAACTACGTTTTTAAACACCCTGTATAATGTCACAGAGAAGAACTTAAAATGTTGTGTAACTACATGCTATCAGCTATGCGTATACAAAATTTCATTCGTCTCTCTTACTCCTACGTGACGTAATATCACTATAAAGTAAGATCGGTATCTGTCACTTTTTTTCTTTAATTGCGAATAACTCGGAAGGAATGGGATTTAGGTAGAGGATATGATACATGAAATATGTGTAGAATTTATCATAGAAGCTGAATTTGTAATTTATTTTATAGCATGCTATTTAAAAAATCGAAGTTGATGCCCACTTCCGGTTAACCGGAAGTGATATGTATTCAAAAGTATTTTCATGTGATAGTTCATATTCAACTATATCCAACGACAAAATTTTGTTTTAAAATTCCGTTCCGTTTGTATAATACTTTTAATAGGCTATTCTCACCAATCACCCTGTATAGTGATATGGCATTATAGTAGCTGTTATCGTGAGAGAAAAAAGAAGAAAATGGAATTTTGTGTATAAACATTAAAGTAATGTTCGAAAACTTTTTTATCTGCTCAAATTTGCTTTGAGAAGAAAAGATTTGATTTGATCTTTGCAATGTTTTCTTAATATCTCAACTTCAAGAGAGAGTACAAAACAAATAACAAGAAAACGCTGAGAGTGCTGTACTGGATCAGCATCTGTCATCTTCAAGATATTTTAGTTACACCATATATACCTTCAAAAAGATTCTAAGACTGGGAAAGACCAATCGTTGTTTTTGACAGAATTTCGATGTCGTTTCTAAAAGAAAACAAAATATTTACTTGGATAGGACATTGTAATTACACAGCCTGTCTATGGTCTGCTGCATGCATGGTCTGCATTGATTGTCAGTGGATTACTTTTATGCATGGCGTGTTTACTTACGTTCTTTACAAATAGAAAATATTTTTATTTTTAAGTTAATATGTAAATGGAATGTATTCTTAATAAATAGTAGAATAGCATTATTTGAAATGTGAGTTAGCATATACAGACTGGCTAAAAAAATATCATCCTTGATTCAAGATTATTAAAATAGATTAATAAAGCATACTCTTCAGAGTTTACATACATATTTATATACGAAATTGAAAGCATGTGATTGTAAGATAACAGCAAATTCAATTGACTATTAAAGATTTATAATATGTGGCGGGAGATGTATTTTAGTATTATTTTATGCATTTAGGTACATACATCCAAATATTTAAATAAGAAAATATGTTCGCTGTTTTATTTCACTGAAGTATGTTATATTCTTTAATCATATTTTATACCTATATGTATATATTACATATTATGTATTATTGGGGTTTCTTCTTTCTGAAAAAACCGAAGCGGAGCAATATGTGTATACCTAAATAAAGAACTTATAAATTTATAAAACGTGGTGAAACACTTACCGTTTTAAACCTCTTGCGTCAAGTCACAAATTGGATGAGATCGGTTAAATATTTGCAAGATGTTTCCATAGTACCTTCCTTATCGGAGAAAAATGTGCTTATATTTAGAAAACGAGCGTTCTACGTCCACTGATGTTATATTTGCATAATTGAAATAATCCTTGAAAGAACTAACAATTTTACAGTTTTTGTATTGCCTCCGCAAGTCCGCCATAATTGCTCTGAATAGTATTGAAATCCGTTTTAAGCAGATCATCTTGATATTTGGGTGGCTTTTCTGAATAGCTGCCGTTTCTTTGGGACTGAACTGTAAAACTAAGTTCTTAATACTTTATAAATGTTCATTATGGTAAAATGCTGCTTGTAAGCATGTTCCCCAACGTGTAAGAATAGGTCGTGATGGTTCAGGAACATCGAGTCTGTGGAAATCGCGAACACGTTTTGGGGATTTGGGAAAAACGGCCGTTGTACTCACAATTAGTGTATCTACATCTGGATAATATCTGCGAATAGTTTCTGTCACTAAATGTACAGCATGGATTTTACACGTCACATGTAATAAGTTCGCACAATTTTTTTAAGAAGCCGTTCTACGGATGCCATGGTAGCGGCACCATCACTAACAAACAGCAACAGCTGGTCTCTGCAAACTTCAAAATGTTCCAAGGTATTTAATACTAATATTTTTTCGGCAGTACATTTTTGTACTCTTCTGCAAGCTAGTAAAATCGAAGGTGACGATTGATGTACTTCCATTGTACGTACCATAATATTAACAACCAATTCTTTTTACAGTCTGTTGTTTCGTCCACAAATAGCCACATTTTCTTAGATTTCAATTTATATTTAATTCTGCATTCAATATGTTTACGGACGGACGGAAGAACAGATTGTACTGTTGTTCGGCCAGGTAACTCTGTTTTGCCGTATTTTTTCCAAAATGAACGGAATAGTTCATTGTTTAGTAAGTTGAACGGTAAATTACACAGAATTAAAGTTAGACATAGTTCGAACACAAATCCACTTTAGTTTTTATTGCGTCGATGCTTTTTACTGTTCACATTAATTTAACATTTTTGTTTGCTTTTGCACATTAACATTACATTGCAGACTTCGCAATTTATTGCGTTGCCTACTAAATCTGGAAAGCCAAGTATCAATTTACGCGCTTGATCAGAAAATAAAGCTCTCTTTTTCGATAATTCTGACATCCTATTAGTATAGTGTAGAACCAACAAACCGGCATCGTTAGGTACTTATTATGTATAAACAGTATCTCTATTCCCTCGTTTCAATGTAAAAATTGAGTTCACTTTAGTTCAGTTCTAAGTATGTTCAAAAAGATGACGATTGTGTTTCGATAACGACAAAAAGCCACAGTTTTTGTGATCGGTGCCTAGATATATGAAAAATTGGCGGATAAAATAATAATATATTATTATTATTATTATTATATCGGATAGTTCAAGTTGAGTTTCCATAAGTGTAGTGTTTCGGAAGTGGATAAGTGAATTTATGTGCATTTATTCATTTTATTATAATTTTGAAGGGTATTAAAAGAAACATATAATAATAGTCGTTAGAAACTAGGCAGGTTCCTTTCGAAGAAACAGTTTAATATATGATGGTATTATTTTTAATACATTTATTACCAACGATTGTACTAAATTAATAATTATCATTTTGGTTAACCAGATTCAATTAATGTAAATTTCTTAAATAAATATTTTTCATTTTTACATAAGGAGCTCATTTCAACATAAT
Organism: Holotrichia oblita; assembly: GCA_023690525.1. Taxonomy (NCBI): domain Eukaryota; kingdom Metazoa; phylum Arthropoda; class Insecta; order Coleoptera; family Scarabaeidae; genus Holotrichia; species Holotrichia oblita. The sequence continues at coordinate 57,838,075 of CM043017.1, forward strand.
ATTTGTTTTAATAAATAAATCACAAAATCTAAATTAGGTGTTATAATGTTTTGTTATTTTTAAAGCATAAATTATGCTTAGTTGTTTTTGTAAGTAACCCTATTTGCTTTATTGTAAATAACTGTATCTCTTTTCTATGAATGTATTGTAATTATTTAATACATAGTGTTTTAGTAGAAAATCTGTCGTGTTGTTTTTATTCTTGTTTTATTTCAAGTACTAAGCTATTCATAAATGGGCCCATAACTGCAGTGGTTAGGCGGGTGTCTATCTTCGTAGCGCAACGACAGGAGTCGGGTTTTAATTTTCAAGACGGTGATATTTTTCTCGGAGAACTGAAATCCGATCGACTTACCATTCCCTGTTGGGAGCAAAGTGATTAACAGCGCGGCATTATAAAAGGCGGTATGATTCTGTCACAAAGTCATTTAAAACACAATTATACACATACAAAAACTATATCGGGAGAGTTGCACTAATATACAAAGCGATACAACTTATGGAGTCACTGCATGTATTTGTGTTTTGATCTGACCTTTCTGTATTTGCTGGTTTACGTTGTTATAGTCTAATATCATCTTCTCAGAAATATCTAGAAATCTGAGCTGATATTGTACAACCTATTTTATTGTGGAATGTAGGTGTTTCCAGAACGACAGAAGAACGAGAGAGAACCTAATAAAGGTATATGTTTATTAAAAGCAGACGAAAGGTTTAGGTCTTATGGTATATAGTCCTACTCAATTTACCACTACTGCAACTACATATAATTTATGTAATACACAAATGAAAAATAGATAAATGTGTCATAATTATAGAATTATATTCGCGGGTAAAGAAAATCGCATTTAGTTTAGAAGGTTTATCAGGTAATACGATTTTATAAATCGAAACATCCTAAACGTATTGTGAATTATTGCTTGTTAAATTGGGAAAAAGGAAAATTACAAAACTTTTCCTATCAATTCCGTCATACAGGCGTATTTCTAACTGAAAGTCTATCTGATGTAATTGCTTTAATTTATATCTTTGCGTATAAATAAAATGTGCAAAATCAACACGTTAGGTTGGATTTTATTGTATGTAACTACTAACCGAATGTTTTCTAAACATGACAGGAATTTTATTTACAGTAGGCACTCCATACGATCTCGACTAAAAAAGGGTCATGAATAAAACAGACATAAAACTGGCGCACATGGATGGATGTTCAAAAAGATTTTCATAAACTAAATTTCGGTGGACTGATACATTATACGATTCCATTGTTAATGCAAACATACAAATATGTGAAATAGAGATATCGAGATGTAGTTTTCAGTAAATAATATGTATAATTTAAATCCTCTTACGAAACTATTAATGCGATAGTATTGTTCCATTTAATTTTTTAAGAAAATCGTAAAAATAAGTTACCGCTCCAGAAAGCGACCTCTAGTTTATCAGTTTGAAACTAATGGATACAGTATACAAACGCTGTTTAAAGTTCACACAATTCCCTTTCAAGCGAGTCAAGATTATTCGGATAGGTTGTATAGTAACGGAAATATTAAACTTTAAACATTGATGAATAGATGGTCTTCCCCTCCTTATTATGACAGATACGAAAAATGATGAGATTAAAGTTGTAGCTTATTCTGTGATTTTCTAAGATAATAGGAATTTTCGATTTGAACGTAGCAGTTACGCGCTTTTGGCGGTAAAATCTGGAACTTGAAAATAATTTCCAGAAAATTTCTCTTGGCTACTTTGACTGTCAATATTTCAATCCCCCAGAACCTGGGACAAAGAATACTTTCCAAAAGATACAGCTGCTTACCTCTCTTAGTGGCCCACCCTGTACAGTCTACTGACCCTACTTACTACCTTAAACTTTCAACGAAATTTATAATGTAGGTATACAGTGTGATTGATTGAGACAGGCATTAGAGATTCAGCCTCCTAATGACAATAAATTTCTGCAAAATTACATATGCATGTTGAGTAATTAAATCTATCCACTCAAAATATTTTCAAGATGGCGGCACTTCCGAAAGTACTGAAAATCGACAATTTTCTTATTTCAAATGGAATGATATACCTAGTATTTTTTTGCATTTTCGAAGTAGTGGTAGTTATTTTTGATATTTTTCGACTTTTTCGCAAATTTTTGGAATTCATTCATTTTTGGAGTGAACATTCTGAAATTGAGATTATGAATAGAAAAAATCGTGCCGTTTCACTAAAGTTCTTAGAAGTAGTCTCTACATTATATGCAAGGTGTCCAAAATTTAATTGTTTGTAGTACAACTTCAGACCATTAAAACTCGATTTTCCCAAATACACTAACCCATTTTGTTTTCAATATTTTTGAAACGGAATTAAATTCTGCATCAAATGCGTTGGTATTCCTGCATCTATCTGCAATAATTTTCGAGTTATTAACGTTTTTGATAGAGTTTGTAGAAAATTTTCTTAATAGCAAGCATGAAATTACAACAAAATGTTCTTATTAGTAATTAACTCTAGTTTCATTATACCCAGCGAAATGAAAATGAATATTATTCGAACCTGGATATTTAAAATTTATTGATAGGAAATGTAAAGGATTATTTAAAGAAGATATTGTCAGTTAAATTCAGAATTTATAACATTTTTACGTATTTCTGTATTTATTAGCGGTTGTTTTACGATGGTAACAACTACTAATAAGAACGGTTGTCGTCATTTCATGGCTTGCTATTAAGAAAATGTTATATTTTTCTACAAACACTAACAAAACTTTAATAACACAAAAATTATTACAGTTAGATATAATAAACGCTAATACAGTTCGATGCAAAATTTGACTATAGCTTCAAAATATTGACAACAAAAATTGTCGAAAAAAGTGATAAATAACTACAACTAGATATAAGGAATACAAGTAAAAGTTATTCTAGATTTCGATTTCGAAAATGGAAAGAAAAACTATGTTATTCTATTTGAAATAAGAAAGTTGATGTCAATTTCTGGTACTTCCCAAAGTGCCGTTATCTTGAAAATATTTTTAATAGATAGATTGAATTATCCTATATGCATATGCAACTTTGTACAGATTTATTGTCATTAGGAGCCCTGCTGTTTCTAATGGCCAGTCTCAATCAATCAATGGATTTTTTTGTATGTAATATATTACGCCAGTAGTAAGAAAAAGAAATACAAAACACACATGTTTGTGTTCTAGAATAAGTTGATTTATATAATTGATTTTTGACGTACTACTGGAGTACCAGTATATTAGGAAAAAGACAACCACGTAGGTATAGATAGTAATTGATAATAAGACAATTAAAACAGTAGGGAATAATCGTTGCAATCCCATAACTGCTGGTTAAACGCTTTGCAATTTATTTTATCGTTCAAGAAAGGAGGAAAGATGTTTTTACTTTATTTTTGAAATTAAGTTTGATACAGCTTTATGCTAATAAGGACTTTATGACGGATATTGCAAAAATTATTTCTTCGTACTAGTTCTCCAAAAAAGAAACCGAGGAATATATTTTACGAAAATATCTCCTAGTGAAGCACATTATTTCTTTAAGATACTTTTGAGCTATAAGAAAAGGGATTAATACGCCTCACATACATTTACTATTTACCAAACTTCATTAAATAGTATGAAAATCTCAGAAAATATCGAGGTATTTCTTTATACGATTACCTGGATTTGTGTAGGTACCTATATTTTCTCATATTATAGTATTAAACAGACTTTGTATTTCGAAATAGAGTTTATAGTCAATTTCCCCGGGTAATGATGTCCTAAAATATTAGATAAAGCATGTATTTTTATTCTGAATCAATACTCTAATAAATTGGAAGTATTCAGACTTAATATACATTGGATTATACGCTATTACAATAAATTTTTAGAAAAAGAAACTGAAAGAGTATAATATCAATCAAGAGGAGAAGTAACATAAAAGAGTGGCCGATATACATCTCTCATGGTGACGACAATAAAAGCTTCAGCACCATATGTTTGCGATTTAGAGCTTATACACAGCACCCTGCTGTTAACCAAATGACCAGCGATATACTACGTCTGGGTATCCATAAGTCCGAGCTCGTACAGAGGCGTTTTCGAATTAATGAAATCGCTAGGATAATCTTCAATGAGCTACAAATACGTTTACTTAATCTACAAAGAACGATGCAGTGTTTGGTATTATATGGGTCTCTATACTGTTTATATATTGTAGATTGAGATATTGAGTTTCTACGGAAAAGTTTGTTTTGCGTTAATGTATTACCTTAACATCATAATTTGATTTATGAATGCCAGAATAAACTCAGATAGGACATAATTTGCGATTTATTTTAAAGCTACTGCAATTAGTAGATTATGGATAAAAGTCCCTAATCAGGGCCGTTGCGTGCGGCCGTGCAAGGCGTGCAGTGCACAAAGGGCGGCATTTTCAGGGGGCGGCATCGGCGACAAAATCATATCGAAAGGAAAACAAAACTTGTCATAATTTGCATGTTTACAATTGTAGAAGGGACGGAAAAGATTAATTACAAACCAAATTTATTGTAGATCACGTAAATGATCTTCTATTATAACATTATTATCAGAATGAATTGAAAGGTAAATGGCAAATAATATCAAAATCTACAAACAAGCCTGTCAACAAAAATAGTTATAAACAAAAAATCATTGATATCCTATTGATACCATATAGACCCAATCCCAACTACATGTTAAAATATTTTAATTTCAATACATTTTTCATCATCACTTATTAAACAAAATTCGAATTATGTCTAGCTTGCCACCTTCGTTAGGTCCTAACAATTTAGTTTCTGTTATAATTTCGAGACTAGTATGGTTTCATTCCGGGATATTATAAGAACCTGTATAATTGAAGGACAAGCAATTTATTTTGAGTGTATGAGTCCCTTCTGATGTCAGTTGGCCTAACGTTAGAGACAAATCAGGACTGCTTGAAACCCATCTCAAAGTGGTATTCCATAGTCTTCCATCAATTTCACAGCTTTTTTCGTTTGATACCCTGCGCCCTCTTATTGGAAGACAAAATCTTGCCCGATGTCAAGTGATTTTCAACAATCGGTAAAGAGATTCTTCTGAAGTCTGTATTTGTCTGTGTTCACTATTCCTTCAATAAAGTGAAGTTTTTTTCTACACCTTTAGACGACATACTACCCCAGACTATGAAGGTGCGGGAAATTTTTACTTTTTTTACAGTTGGGATGAAATACTTCGTGTTTGCTGGGGATAATACGACGTCTGCTGTCTCCAACACAAACTTCGCATCGGAATCATCACTCCACTCTACTGTATCCCATTGCTGGAGTCCAATTCTTATGTTCTTTTGCCCATTTTATTCTATTCTTCCTTTTCTATAATGTCAAACGTAGCTTTTTCCTTTGCCTGACATTAAAATTCAAATTTTAGTAAAGTTTGTTCACAGATTTTTATTAATTTAACTTTGTAAGTTCCATATCCCTGTTAATGGGCCCATTTGTGACACGTGGTCTTGGAAATTCGTCTTTCAACAGGTTCACTCCACATAACACTCAATTCAAGATAACTTGCACGACAGTTTTTTCTCAATAATTTTTCTCAATGCTCACCTTCAGTTATCTTACTTTTTCCTACATTCCTAGCCGTTGAGCTATTGAATTTATAGTCTTATATCTTTCATATTTCTTCTATATTTCTAAACACTGTATCGGGATAATTTCAATAAATTTCCAGTTTCAGAATTAGATTTTCATGAATTAAAAAATTTAACAATGAGTGATTGAATTTTCTCGTCGATAACTTCTCTGCCCATTTTAAATTAAACAAATATCAAAAATAGCCACCAAATGTATAAAATGCGTTTGACACTAACTCGGCGTCATTTTTTCAAAGCCACCTACTCATCTAAGATGATAGCATTAAAATAGGAGCAACTTGATGGGCGAGAAAAACGGCAAAATTTGAGAGACTTGTAATCGTACTGCTAAAGACTTCAAAAAGGAATAAAAAAGTTTATTTTTGTTGAACAATATTAAAATTCTGGTGCATACATCCATTTATACCGTAGTGTTATGCGCGCACGAATACAAACTAAAATTTCCCATGAAATTTAATTAAATACATTAAGAATTATTTCTAAAAAGACTTCCCTCATCATTCTATTCCATTTGATTGGGTTAGTTTAAGAAGTACATGGTTAATAAGCGGCAAAACAGCACTTGTTGCATATGGCGAAAGACATTATAATAAGACACGAGGTGATACATCGAATGACAGGAAATGAGATTCAATTTTGCAACATCGAAATAAGTTTATGAGATTTTTATTGTTGCATTTTTTGTTAGCATAATGGAAATCTGTGGAATTGTGCAATGAACATGCATACCCACAATAACAAATTTATTTTAATATCGCAGAATGTGAACAATTTTTTATACCACTCTCGAAATTTGCTACGGACAAAACTCGTGTGGAAAGCCGAAAGGGTGAGATTATAAATAACAGAAATACTGTATGTAATTAAATACCTTTTTGCGTTATACGTGTTGATCTATACTGACGTGAAAATGCGATGTAGTACTTTGTTATCAGTAAGCCTTTCGTTCTTGTTTCGGTCAAATTCCTATCATGAGGTAAAAATGAGTTTCTGAATTTAAAAAATGAACGTATAAAGCAATTTTTGTGAATTAAAAAAAACTCGTTTGTATCACAATTACACTCCCGCTTTTCTCTGAAACCTTAGTATAGTTTTAAAAGCGTGATTCTTATTTACAACTACATATAATTAATTTGTTTTACGCTTGTCAGTGAGTGTTTGTCACAGCTATCCTCTTGTGATTTGACGTAGTAGCCGTGCAGAATTTTCCAGTCGATATTCCAAATATACTATTTACGTTTATTAGCGGTAGTAAAACTTTTGCTTTTTAAGATATTCCAAAATATGAAAAACTTTCCAAGTATGTATAGCTTGCTTTCGCAACATTACCTGTTTTTAGATCTTATAAAAACGTAATATTCATGTATTAGCTGTCCGATAAAAGAACATTAACTACAAAACTAACAGGTTAGGAATCATAACTTCCTTCTTGCAGACATAATATTCAGATGACTCAAGAAGGAATATTATTACGTTACTGACACCATTATTTGTGTTTTCTTTTATACAAACTAACTATAATACAAACAAAATAGTTTATAAAATACCAGTGGCGGTGGTGTGATTCGAAATTTATGCTGAATGAGATAGGAAAAGAACTACCATAACATCAGGTAAATGTCTCTACTCCTCTTTTAGTGAACGATGTTTTCGCCTGTAAAGTATGTAAAAACGTAACATGTGTCACAATTTTCTTAACTGTTGCAATTGGAAGCATGCGGAAAATTTATGATAAATCAATATACGCTTCGAGAATGTATCGAAATTGTACATTTTTTTTATTTCTTCAATGCATCAAGTAGATTCACAGAGCGAGCGTATTGTAGAAGATTCCATCAGCGAAGACATTTTGATGAATGAAAGGAAAATTGCAGCGTAGTAGGACTAAAACTGATGAACCAGCCTACGGTTAACTAGGTCTAAAGATCACGATCTTCAAACGTAAAAAAGAAAAAAACAAATTACTCAATTTTGAACAAAAGACATACTTTGCGTTGTATAGTAGACGGATCGTTTGGACTGCAGCCATCCAATCTTTCTAGAGAATCCCATAATTTACGTAAGTTATTTCCGCAGTGAGAGTCGCTAGTTTGCTGCCGAAACTTATTACTCAAACTATTGCTTCTCAGTTACAAAGTGTATACTCAACAATCTCGGATTTTATTTTTTATTTTGAGATAATATCTTTTACAGGATAATGGCCATTTATAAGGCTTGTAAATATCATTAACTCTAGGTTACTGAGATGAAATAGTTTCTTCTTCCTATTTAACGAAAAGTTGATAAATTTCTTTTCTTGAATTTATCCGGTGTTATATTGCAAAGAGAGACACACTTTCAAGAAAATTCATAGCGGCCTGTACTGTTTGTTCCTTTTATTGTAGTACTGTTGTAGTACTACTTTTGTCGCCAAATGTGTAATATGAGCTTGACCTCTCCAGACCACTTTCTATACAAATAAAATTCTTGCAAAATTGATGTTTGGACTAGTAACTCCAACTTGCAACCTCATATTCGTCTGTGTGCTAAACAAGAGATCCGTTTTCAAATTTTGGTTTACCAAGATTCTATAACACTAGCACTACAAGTTCAACAAGTGTAAAAGAATTCTAATGCAACTTTACGTAACTACAGATTTTTATACAGGGTATTAAGAAAAAAAACTTTGCACACTTTGCTGGGTAAACGTATAGATGCCTCAGAGGGCTATGGCTACTGAATAGAGACATGATGGTGCTAAGATCACTCTTGTTGAGATCCAGTGGAGATCTAGTTGTAATGACTGCAAAAGTAATAAACTTACTTGAATGTCTTAGTTGTGGAATGTTAGTCCAGTGCGTGAGTTTTTGACCAGCCTACCTTTGTTGGAGATGAGGCTTTTATGTAGCTTTTTTGTAAGACCACACAACGGCTCTGATATATCGAATTTAGACTCTGCGCCTCTTTTTGTGAGATTATCGACAGTATTGTTATCCTCACATCGCCGATGACGTGGTATCCATATCAGTATGTTTCTTTGGACTAGAGTTTGAGGATGAAAGACAGTCCCAGATTAGTTTCGATTCAAAAGTATGTGCCCGTAGAGTTTTTAGTTCTACTTGACTGTCTGAGTAATTGCATTATTAGTTATCGCGCTACAAAAAGTGAACTAAAATATAGATTTTTAAAAAATTATGAATACGAAGAATCCTACTTTACACGTACTAACGTTTTTAATTTTTATGACGTACATGGTCAGTTAAAAATCTACTTGAAGTTAACTTTCTATAAATTTTATACATAGTTTAGGCTACCGCGAGTTCATGATTTACTCACCTCCTACTACAACATTGGGCAGTTGAAATATGGTGTGCAGCGTTGGTGCTCGAACAATAATGGGATACGGATTTTGTAAATAAAGTAACATTTAGAAACTTTAAAAGTTAAGATTCTTACCAGAAATTGTCGATGATGAAGTGATGAATTTTAGTAAAAAAAAATGTATAAATGTTTTATAACTTAGGAAATCAATTACGCAGTGGCTTGTATTTATTGTTCGAGAATCGTTTGAACTCACAATCAGTAAAAATGTTAATGTTGTGCAACGATAAGGTGACACTAGTAGTGTTATTTACATATATTAGCCACATAAATTTTACAGTTGTTTTAACGGTAGCTAAGTGGTCCTCAAAAGTTTCAGTTGCATTAAATCTTTGTTATTTGGAAAAGTATACCTACATGCGATAAAAGTATTTACCACAAAAAGGGAGAATTATAACAAGACATGCATTTAAACTTTGTCTGTCTTTCTTTGTTAAACGAACGTGTGTGTTCAAACTATACTATTTTAAAATGTTCAACAGCAAATATGCTAAATGACTTTACTTTACGTAACGAAAATACCGTCTAGTAATTTCGTTTCACGGCCAGAAGAGCCTCATAACGTTAAAGATCTCAGATTGTAAAGTTTAATTAGTATTTTGATAGGAAAAGTAAAATCAGAACTAAACTTCCTTGCTAGAACGTTAGTTTGCAAAGTATGTTGGTGCTTAGATTACGCTAATATACTGTAAGTTCTTCAATATTTGGTTATCCGTTCTGTTTGATCCTGTTCTGCACTAGGTGACCAACATTTTATTTATATAAGCGTACACTGTTTTGTTTGTTTTGCGAAATCTTCTATAGTTCTATATTTACGTTTGCAATTGTTTAAATTTTTTCACCAATCACCGTTACGATCACTCCTTCCGTGTTCGTTTTTTACGGTGATTTGCCTTTGTTGTAGCAACAACGCTTTATTTTCAGTTTATAAAAAGTTTGACTAGTTGCAAGGCAATAGCATGTGACGTTTGCGAGTATAAAATCTAAAAATTTAAAGAATTATAAAGTCATATAAAGTAATGTTGGTTTTGTGTTTAGATATTAATATGCACATTTGGTTCGCATTAGTTATGATTTACAACGAGTATTGAGGTAGATATAGATTTGAAATACGTCAAGTTTTATAGGAAGATTTCGAGTGTCGTACTTTGTACATTCTTATTTGTATAAACTGTTATAGCATTTGGAATATGGGGTAGCAATCTAAACACGTCGAACTATAAGTTGATGTTATTAATATCCCGGATATTTGATAATGTATTCAATGGAAAAGACATTACTTTCGTAATTCGATAGTTGTTTCTTTTGTTACCATTTGTCTTCGTATCCAGCTTATACTTAAATAAATGGTAATCTTAGTAAAACCCATCAAAACAAATGGTCTGGTAACAAACATGTCATATTGGTATAATTGTAGATTTATAAAAATAAAGTGTGAAAATTAAAATACATGTAATATATAGTAGCTAAGTGATTCTCACGAGAGTAACACAATTATTTTAGAAACCACACCTAATACTGTTGCATGTATTGTGTTTATCAGGATCATAGTCACTACTAAATTTGCTCTCATTAGCCACATTGCATCTAAATGGAGTAGTTCCATCCAGATCATCCAGTTATCGCGTAATAAAACTGCTAAGGTATCAATGATGCAGAGTCGACTGATGGCTAACGTGGAAGGACCAATAGCAAGTAAACGGCGAGTCTGGGTGACTGTCCTCAATCCATACTGCTGTATGGAAGTGAGATGTGGGCTGATGCCTTACAGCAGGACAAATACAGAATCTACATGGCATCAGTAGTGGAGTTAGAGATTGGCATAGTAACTCCGATAAACCTACTGGACCAAGTTAAGCGGAAAGTCTATGACGTCGGTGAACGACAAGCAAGGACAGATATTACTGGACGGCCAGACACATCCACAACATCGCGTAGTGGATGGATAAAGATAACGGTGAAAGAAACCACTATTGCTTATCCAATTTTTAGCGGTAAATTGAAGGACGTGGCATGAGTATCAGGAGAATACGATGCTTACCACACCTGCCGCGAGTACGAGAAGTGGAATGACTGCAGAGAAACGCGACCAGAAGGTATATACTGGTTCGGAAACTAAACTACTTTGAATTTTGCGGTCAATTAGCGGAGGATTTTTGAAACCAAGTTCAAAAGCTTAATTGGACTTACTACCTTTTTCTAGATCCACGGCTCCATTAACCATCGATATCATTTTCACGTCTTCAACTGACTTCGGCGGTACCAAGTTTGAGAAACTGTGTCAAAAAGAAGCATGTATGCGCTCCACATTCAGGGCGTATAACATATTTCAAATATCTTAAATATTTAGACGTAGAAGGTTATTTAGGATTTAAAGAAATATATATTTTCGATTACGTAAAGTCTATAGCATTTGTAAAAGCAAATAGATCTGTATTTCTTGAAGAATTCTGTTCCAAAAGGAGCCGTGGGGCTGAAAAGTTTGGGAATCACTACTATAGGCATTTATGACGAGTAAGGCATAAGGCGTTTGACGCGATGCCCGAAGAATCAGATAACACGGGAAGTAGTGCAATAAAAGAGAAAGTTTGTGAGTTTTGTGAGACTATAGTTAGAAAAAGGCCAAAAAAGTGTGACTCATATAAAGTCAGTACAATACATTTAAAATGTTTGGACGCTGCATACAAAACCGGAAAAATTAGTGACAGAAAGATGCGGACATGTAAAGTTTGAACCTACATTAAGTTCTTCAGACTCCAATGGACGCATACATGTTTCACAATAATTCAAACACTTCATAAGTCGAGGATGTAGCACTTCCAAAATGACAACCGCGCTCTAAGACAAATCTAGTTGTTAAATAAATTGATAAATGAAATGGAAAACGTAAACAAACTACAAAAACAGAGAATAGAATTCCTGAAAATAGTATCAAATCTCGAAGTACGGCTGGACCAATATTGCCACCACACCGGAGATGTTCCGCCTCTCATAGCTCAATATTAAAAACGTAACCGCCGAAAAATGTCCTTGCAATAAAACCGACAAATACAGAACAAACAAGCGAGATCCTATCAAAAATTACAAACAATCAATCCTGCTTCTTTGTCCATAGAAGTGAATGGTGTATCGCAGCGGAAAAGCGGTACAGTAATCATTAATTGCAACTGACCCTGAAAATTTCAAAACTCTGAAACTGAATATAGCCGACAAATTTGGTGATAATTTAAAAATTGAAATACCGCGTAAAATTAATCCGAAAATTATCATTTTCAATGTAAGTGCAGATGATGTAGAAGATAAAGCCGCATTTTGTCAAAACATTTTATTACAAAATAAATTACAGAAAACTGTCTGTTCGTTATTGAAAGTCGTTCGTGTTATTGGTGGGCAACCAACCGTTAATGTCATTGTTGAAGTTGATCAAACTTTGTTTAAAGAAATTATTGCTAATGGCATGCTCTTCGTGGGTTGGAAAAAGTGCTACGTCAAGGAATCTTTCCACATCGTACGGTGTTATAATTGTAGTATGTACGGCGATCTGGTGAAGGATTGCAAATCCGCCGTGACTTGCCCTCAATGTGCAGGTGAACGCCCCTGAAAGAATGCACAAGTAATGACCTAAAATGTATAAACTGCACTCAAAGTAATGATAAATTCAAAACCAAATATCCAACTGAACATAGAGTGTTTGACGATGTATGCTCCTGTTTGACAAGATTAATCGAACGTGCCAAGTCTATCACCAAATACCTGAATAGCAACCAAAGAAGAATATTGCTATCAACGTTCCTGATATCAACATATACTATCAAAACGTTTGGGGTCTTAGAACAAAAACTAATACATTTTTCACCAATATTAATGCAAGTGAATATGACATAGTGTGTTTGAGTGAAACATGGTTGGCTGACGACGTACCTATTTGATAGTGAACTGTTTCCTTCGGATTTCAAAATTTTACGATTAAGAAAGATAGAGACTTTGCTAGTGTTTATATTTTCAACAACTAGACTGCTCTCACGTTGTTGACTCAGTATCTTTAATTGATTTAATTGCTTGTCAGTTAACTGTAAACTCATGTAAAATACTTATTTATATAGTATATTCGCCACCTGATGTTTCTTATTCCGATTTAGAAAATTTCTTGATATTCTAGAATAAAAGACTTTTTCTCTCGTTCCTGAAGATGCTTACCATCCTGCACTGGATATAGTGCTGCAATTACATACCAACCGCCTAACCGAGCTGCCTCCACGACGGGACAACTAAGTTTACAACTTCATGAAAGCCACCTAACCAGCTCTCTATAATGCTTTTCTCAGTGTCAACTGGATGGTTCTTTATACCATGGAAGAGGTTAATTTGGCATGTGATTACTTGTACAAGACAATTTACAATATAGTCGACCAATTTGTACCTTTAAAAACCAGATCCCTAGCAACTTATCCTGCATGGTTTACACAGGAGCTCATAAAAAACATTAGGCTTAAGGACAAGTACCGCACAAAATGTAAGAAATACAAACGTGCACACGATCTACGACAATTTCAAGTATTACGGAAGGAAATTAAAATTCAGACATCAAATTTATATCATGATTATTTAGTCGGCGTTCAACAGCGTATCAAATGTGATCCACGACACTTGTGGGACTTCATCACATTCAAGAAAAAAACTCCGGTATAGCTAGTGTAATGGGGGATAATGATGGTAACACCGCTCATTTCTGCCCAAACAGTTAGAAGAAGGTTGCATGCACGTAATTTAAGAGCAAGAAGACGTGCTACACATCCGCAATTGATACGGGTGCAGCGTGCACGTAGAAATCATTGGGCGACTGAACACCGTGATTGGGATCTGGTAACTTGGAGCCGTTGCCTTTTCACAGACGAGTCGAGTTTTCGACTATATACCGCTAATGGACGAATATTGGTCTGGAGAGAAAGAGGACAGCGATACAATGAAAATAAATTGATAGTCTCAACGACTTCTTTTGGTGGACGATCTGTTTGTGTCTGGGGTGGAATATGTTTTGGGGGCGTTGTTGGTATTAATGAATGCATCGATGACTTCAGTAAGGTATCGCAACATGGTTGCAGACCCAATTATTATTCCGTTTGCTGGTGCAATTGGTGAATGATTTGTTCTAATTGATGATAATGCTCGCACTCACCGTGCTAGGATTGTTAATGAACAGATAGAACTCTATCGTATTGCAGGAATGGATTGGCCAGCATGTTCACCAAACATGAACTGCATTGAACATATCTGGGCGGAGATGTCAAGACAAATTAATTTACTCGAAAGGGCGCCTCTAACATTAAAACAACGAGCCACCGCTTTGCGTCGTATTTGGCGTAAAATACCTCAGCCCTTCATAGATAATTTAATAAGAAGTATGCCAAATAAAGTAGAGGCACTCAGGCAAAGCGGATGCGGTCCAACAATATACTAAATTTAATTTACAACAGCTGACAGAACAGTTATTTGCTCTTGATAATTTATTACTTTTGTTTCTTTTTGGTAAATTTAATAAGATTTCTTATTTTAGTTCTAGTATCATTGTTTTGTTTGAAAACTTTATATCATAGTGTCATAACAAGCAAATTATGCAAACTGTATATCAGTAGCATCATTTAAATACTACAATTTTAGAAATTATTTCATTATCCACTTTAATTGTTGAGCAGTGTATATGTATTTTATATAAACCATATATGTATGTGAAGACATATGCGTTCCGTTAGAGCGATTGTAGATTACTCGGTCATTTGGAAACTATTCTAAAATTTCAATATAGGATATTATTTCGAGCAAATAGAAGCAGATTCTTAAAATACTTTACATAGACACGGGTTTGTATATCGGAAGGAGGGAATATATTTGGAAACTTTTTTGAAGTTTTTGATTAGGTACCTGTTTTATGTTTAGCTCTTATCTTGCTATTGAAATTTAATTTAATCTGGTCCTTCCTTAACAACACTAATGAAGAGATTTCAAATATTTAGTTTAGTATTATTTAGAAAATGTAGTGGTCAATGTAATTGAATAAATTGTATTTCGTCTGATAAAAATGGTAAAAGTTGTACAATAATTTTAATAGAAACGGGGTTAAATGAACTTGCCAACGAAGTGGATGTGCTTACAGATATTTCATTCAAAATATAGAAGGAAATTGTTTCAGAAATGATAAATCAAAATAAGTAGAAACATTGCCGTTATACTATATTAGTTTCTTCTTTTTAAAATTGAATCAGAACGAAAGCCTTGGCGAACAGAAGTGGTAAATCGTTCTTGGCACACGAAAGTAAATCGCGGAAAAGTGAAATTAAATTCGACAAGTGCAAGAACCTAAGCCTGAACCTTCTACTGAATCAGGTGAAACATGGTGTATGAATGGGAGCTATAAGTGGTAGAACGTTGGCACATTCCGATATTAATAAAAACAAACCTAAAAATCTACAAATTAAATGATCTCTCATTGCTAATAAAGAATAAATTTATGTCTGAATAGCTTTGAATAGAATTTTTGTGGGCAAAACATTTTCAAAAAACACAAAATAAAATAAAACGAATTGGAAATTTTTCGACAATACAACAAAAGGTATGCAAAGAAGAAAGCAATATTTATAAAACTTAATATTCTTCCATATTCCTTCCATTCTATTCCTTCCATTGATCTATAAATGTCAAAAGAAAATAATTTCAATGACTAAAATTAGTCAAATCAGTTTTAGATAGTAGAAATAAATTAAAAGATACTGTAAGAATAAATTTATTATTGACATTTAATGCTTATGTAGACCACTATTCCTCCAGTTTTATAACAATATATGTGTATTAGGTTTTGGAGAAAAGATAAGAAAAAAACAAGGTGTTCCTTGTCTTATCAGTTTCTTATAAAGTAGTGAGTTCAAGTGTTCTATTTCTGTCAGTTTATTTATAACCTGCAAGTGTAGAAAGTATTTTACATTGACATTTACAAACAATATTGAAATACAAGTTATATCTTCAAAGAAAACTTTTTATGATGTGGAACAAGCCATTTTTGAAAAGTATATGTATATACATAAAGTTGGGATGTAGTTATGTAAAACAAGAAAGTAAAGATTTCAGTATTCTACTCGTTCCTTTTCACATGTATATAGTATTCATAAAAGTTTATTCTCTCACAGTATCAGCAATTTAATTCGACCAACATCATATTTAGCAACACATTTGTACATTCACCAGAAGCACCTTGACGAAATCTTTATCCGTAATTTGGCATATGTGTCCGTTTCGGGATCTACGTCATCATTCTACTCCACAAATGAGCAACATTAACAGACATCGAGAGTGTAATTACTACAACTGTATACATTCATTCTAATGAAGGCACAAGTAACTGAAACAGAAACGTGAAAACGTCTAATTCAAATATGTTTAGTTCCCTAGTACTGAAATTGGGGACGACACTACATGTGCATGAGATCAAGCCTCTTTACATAGTACTACCAACCGTTGTCATGTAAACAAACCACAGTAAAGCTATTTTGTACATGTTAAAGCAAATGCGAAGGTTAGCATATGCTTAGCATCACCTATAGATGTAAGATAATATTAGATAGAGTTTCGAATAAACTACGTATGTATGTATGTGCAAAATGCGTGATATGAATAGTAATTAGAATAACGCAGGGAGTATCAATTATAAGGCTGGTAATAATGGCAAAATTAATAACATCTCGTATAATTTGGAAATACAAGACCTTAAGTAGAAAAGAGGAGGAATATTCATTGCGAAACATGTTTTAATTATAAAGAAAAGTGCTAAATGTAAAGAATCCACATTATCTTTGTTATGTTTGTGTATATAATAATAATAATAATAATAATAATAATAATAATAATAATAATAATAATAATTTTTTTTTTTTTTTTTTTTTTTTGAGTGAGGAAAATGCCTTAACGCACCATCAGGGACGACCTCGTCCTCCGGTGTGTAGGGCTCGCACCCACTAAAAACCTCACTTTGTCAGGTGTAGAATCCATCCCCGGAACAGCTGGTCGCATTACTTCAGGATGGCACCTCGTAGTTAGCCTCGATCGACTGCCTCCATTGCTTGGGTCTCTTTTCTTCTCCTTCAGCACCTTCTCGACGAACGTGGCGATCTTCTGTCAGCGGTCGTGTCCGGACAGCATCGTTTGCACGACGTTATCCGGCGTTAAAGGTCCTACTTCGCCTTGTAGAGCGTCTCTGTAGTCACTCCACCTCTCGCATTCGAAGAAGGTGTGGTGAGCATCATCTTCCGCAGAGTCGTGATACTGGCATGTCGCGTTCTCTGCTATACCCATTCGAGCCAGGTATGCGTTGAAATACCCGTGTCCGCTCAAAAACTGGGTGAGGTAGTAATTTACCTCGCCGTGGTCTCGGTCCATCCACTCCGTTAGGTTGCGGATGATCTGGCCGTCCACCGTCCTCTCGTGTCGTTCTGCCAGCGCTCTTGCCAACGTTGTCGTGTGAGCGCTTTAGCGTCCGCTCTCGCTTGTCGTGCACCGACGTTTCGTCGTGTCTCGTAGACTCTTTTCTTTTCTTGAGCCAGTAAGTCTATCGGGGTTACTCCTGCGATCACGAGCACCGCCGGTTCGGAAACCCTACGGTATGCGCTGGCGATCCTGAGTGCTCCCCGTCGCTGTACTGAAGCCATCCGCTTTCTGTACTTGTCCTGCCGTAAGGTGTCAGCCCAGATCTCGCTTCCATACAACAGTATGGAATGGGTGACGGTCATTAGCAGCCGGCGTTTACTCGTCGTCGGTCCTCCTACGTTGGCCATTAGTCGGCTCAGCGTCGTCGTTACCTTAGCGGCCTTATCGCTCGACGACTGAATCTGTTGCCAGAAGGTCATCTTGCTGTCGAGCCGCAGTCCGAGGTACTTCACGGAAGTTGTAGTGGTTATGACTTCCGTATCCACTGTCATCTCGATCTCCCTAGGGATTCTTCTCCTGGTCAGTAGAACGACCCGCGGTCTTGCTCCGTCTCCAGGGTCCCGTTTTGAGCACTCTTTCTAGTAACTTTCCATTACCGTGTTCAGCATACATCGGTCGGCATCCGATCGTCCGTGGTAGGATGACCCTTGCCTTTGCTTATCAGCGTATCCTATCAGATACCATCTCTTGCGGAACGCTCCTTCGGAGGAAACAGCGTAGGACATGTTCCATAAGATCGGGGCGAGATGGAAATCTTGCGAGCTTCCGTCGGAATTCCGTCGGGTCCACGGCCCGCCTTCTGGTCGTAGGGAGCTTCCCGTCTCTTGTAGCTGCGTATCATCTCCGCTAAAAAGCGGGATGGCGTTCAATAGGTCTGCAGGGCGTCCATTTCCGCAGTCCCATCTCGATGAGTTGAAGGCGTTTCTTACGTCCAATGTGACGAGCATCACCAGGGGTTCGAGTAATGATTTCCGTTGAGCTGCTTCGTAAGCTTTCCACTGACGATCTTGTACCCAAGGCCCGATGGGTGGTTGTCCGTTCCTGAAGCCATGCTGTCCTCGAACCACTTACGTCGTCTATGCTCTCTCCAGTCGCGTTTTGAGCAGTCTTTCTAGCGCTTTCCAGTCCTCGTCCACTCTAGTTCTGCCGCGTTCGGATCTCGTCGTCGCACTTTGGTTTGCTTATTGCACTAGTCGCTGTACGTTCCACCAATACAGAAGATCTTCTATTGTGTTGTACATGTTCCGCAGCAGATAGAGGCGTCGCAGGCGCGACAATCTTGGGAGCTGGTCGCGTCCGGAATTCCGTCGGGTCCAGGTGCCTTCCATTTTGACGAGAGTTCGCCGTCCTCGAGCGATTCATCTGAGCTAAAAAGCGGGATGTCTTCAATCCAGCTTCGTCGTTCCATTTCGAGGACCCGGCTGGGTAGGGAACAACATGATCAACGATGTTCCGCATACGTTCTCGTTCGAGGACTGGATGGTCACTTCCGGTGTAAGCTCCTCCATGACTCGCCAGTCCACGATGGGTTGTTGCACAATGTCCTCCGCAGCCAATGTCCCACTCAGGTTTCTTGCTCCTGTAGATGGCGTTCTTGAGTCTCCTGAACTTGGCGTTCTCCGACATTTACCACGCTGAGTCTAGTTCTGGCCGCCGTTCGAGATCTCGTCGTCTCGAGCATCTGGTTATTCTCCGCCTCCAGCTGTAAGCATTGTTTCTCTGAGGGTCGTCTTCCAGGTTGTCCACCTTGCCCTGAGATCCGCTATTGGTTTCCGTTGGGCATAGAGATCGCAGGCGCACGTAGATGATGGTCGCGTCCGCAATTTACCCACACGTATCCGTTTGGGGCTGACGGCATCCTTGTCGAGCGATTGCGCTGTTCGTGGGCGATCTATATAGCATCCAGCTTCGCGAGTGTTCCATCGACCACCCGGAGCAGGATTTCGCCCGATACTGCTCACTCGATAAGCAGCAAATCTACTCCGGTGGTCCAGTTGTAGTTTCCATGAGGAGGTCGTCCACTATTCTGCCGCACAAGTTCCTCCGAGGCCATTCTGATGTCTTCTTCGTCTGATCTCCTGGTCTTCTGAAGGTGGGAGATGCGCCGGACCCATTTACATGGCTGAGTCCGAGTGTGGTCGCCATGTCCAGTATACATTTGCCTCGCGAATCGGTTTTCCAGTCCTTCCGTTGGTGGCCTTTTTCTCCGCAATTGATGCAAAGGCCCTGTGTTCTTCTGTCTGGTCCCGGACAAGAAGCCTGCCGATGTCCGTAGCCAAAGCAGCGGAAGCACCTGACGACTTCTTACCTGCGTCTAATTCTGCTGTTTATCCAGCCGATCTTTATTCTTGGTGTTTCCAGCAGCTTAAGGGCTTGGCGCTGACTCAGTTGGACGATAGCCATTCTCAGCCCTCTGCTATTGGCGTTGGTGAGGCTGATCTTCACGTCGCCGTCACTGACTCCTAACTTTGCTATCACTGCTGCGCAGACTTCCTTCGTTGTCGTTAAGCAGTCTAGATCTCTAAATTCCAAAGTCTCTTTGGGATCTAGAGTGCTAATGGTAGCCTTCTCGCCCCGGATCTTCTTCAGCGCGCTGCTGAAACCTGCAGTATCGTTGGTGCTGGGCCCTAGTTCCAGCAGCATGTCTTCCGCACGTGTTTTCCGGACCGCTTTAATCTCGGTAGCCGTCTCTTCCGGTTTCGCGTTGCTGCGTAGTTCTCGCAGTACTTCGGCGTACGACTTTCCTTGCGCGGGTTTTACAAGAAGCGCATCTAATCGAGGCTTCGTGTTTCGATTCTTCTGTTTGTTTTTCTTCTGCTTTTTTCTGTTGGTACCGTCGTCCTTGCTCTGACCGCTAACTGTCTTCTGCTGCTGTTTGCTGTCAGAAGCTTTTGCAGCCGCCATCTTTTCTTCTTGGGCTTGTTTTCTTCTGCCAGCGCGATCCTTCATCCATACATTCTCGGAAGGATGCGTTTTCTTCTTCTCTACGATTCTGTTGACCGTAGCAGAAGTAGCTGCGTCTCTGTTGTAGGTGTGGAGCCTCTTGCGCGGCTGCCGTGCTTGTAGTTCGCTTTCTTCCACCTGTTCCTGCAGTTGGAGATCATGTCCACTGCTTCTTCTATCTCCTTTAGGCCGTTCTTAACGTTCAGGGAGACGTTCTTCTGCCTGCCAATAGCCGTCTTCATCGTCTTAATCACGCTTATGCATTTCTACCATACACTACCTGATCAGCGCCCGAAGTGGCTGGTTCCTCACAATGCGTCGCGGATCCTCGTCGGCAGAGCAAGCTCACATCAGCCTACTCCCCAGCCGGATGAGAAGACCAGTCGGTTCGTAGACACTCCCGGAGTCGCCGCAACGCTTGCCGATCTGTACCTGGGAACAGAAAGGAAAAGGAAGAGGAAGGGTGGGGGTCAGCGGACAGCTGGCGTCACTGGCTGTACCGTTTCCGCATACGGTAGCGGCACTGGGGCCGGCCAGACAAAAGCACTGGGGCCGGCCAGACAAACTAACTAATAACTATGTATATAATTTAAATGCTGCGTATAAAAAAACTTAACTCTAAACTCTGTGAATTCTAGTAACAAACATAGTGAACAAATATCTAATAGCAACACTGAATCTTAAATAGGTAGCGACGAATTGCACATCTGAACGCATTGGGTTGTAACATCGAAACGTTAAGTACCACAACTTTTCTACACGGCAGAGAACCGAAGAGCAGCCATCAACAGCGGCCGTGAAAGCCTGAAGACTACATTCTTGAAATATTGTTTGGTTTGTTGTTAAAATCTTTGCAATCTAATTTATAAACGACATTACTTTCATTATCTTGCTTAATGGGTGTTTTTAAATTTGTGAATAAGTGTCTATTGTTGGTAGGTATGAAAGTTATGTGAATGTCTGATTTTTTAATTTGTGTTTTATTGTGTCGCTTAAATTGTTTATATATGGTATAGTGTGGTATATGTTATGATTTGATTTTGTACCTGTGTTATATATTTTATTTTTTCCTTTTGTGATTAATTTATTATAACACTCTTTACGATAACTATTTTTTCCGAGTGTTTTTTTAACTTTGCTTAAATTTTCTTTTCTAAAATCAGGGTGAGCTAATTTAATAGCCTGATCTACTAAACTGTTAATTACGCTTTTTTTAAAATTTACCGAAATATTTGAAAAATAGTTTAAATGCCTACTACTACTACTGTCTTTAATGTACTAGTTTGTTTTTATTTGTGGGTAATCATGTATTCTATCTTTACATTAAAAAAAATTATAGAATTTTGATTTTCTTTTTGAAAGTAAATTTTAACCACCATATGTGTTAAATGTGTGGAGAACATGTTCAATTTTATCATTTGGTATGTAGCATATACAATCATCTACATACCGCTTATAAAATTGTACATGACAGTTTAATTTGTTAAGAAAGACCTGCTCTAAGTCCTCCATTACTAAATTTGCTATAACAGCAGATAATGGAGAACCCATTGCTGTATCGAATATTTGTTTAGATATTGTGTCATTGTACTGAAAATATGTTAAATTTAAGCAAAGTTTTGCAGCCAACATGAATTCATTTTTTGGTAAATTTATATAATTTTGAATTAAATTCCATTTTTTGTTTATAATATTTAGTGCCAAATCTATAGGGACATTTGTGTATAAAGATACAACGTCGAAACTGATAATTTCATGATTGTAAGGTACGGATCTTTTGTTAATGGAATTAACAAGTTCCCACAAATTTTTTACATTTTACTTCGTATTTCCTACAACATTACTGAGAATTTTAATAAATTGTATATTGGTGATTGTATACAATTTACAATTGGCCTTAAAGGAATATCAGTTTTATGAATTTTAGGGACGCCATAAATTCGCGGAGTTATCGAATCATATATTTTTAAGTGTTTAGCAACGGATTCGTCTATATAATTACTATTTAACCAACTAGTGATTAATTGGTTATTTTCACTTTGAATTTTATAGTGTACAAAAAAGATTACGCAGCCAAAATGCATTCATTATTAAACGACCAAAACGCTTAAATTACATTACAGAAAGACCCGACTAACAAAATTCAAAATTACTTTACGCTTACATTCTGAACCCACAATTTCAAAAGAACCTCGTACGTTATGTAATTCTTTCCTACCTTTTGAATAAAATGTTCTGAATGGTGTTTTCCGTGTGAACATGGCTTGCGATATACTCTAGGAGTAAAATATTGTCGTTACTTAGCTAGTGAAGTGTCTAACATACAGTAGAGTATTAAATATTAATTGAGTGGTCATTTTGTTACTTAGTGCGTAGCATGGCAATTCCATTCTGAGCAGCCCATTGCATAAATTGTTTTAATATCGAGCTTTGAGCACTACTACTACCTATTTGAATAGCTTCGGTTTTTGTAGTCTGCCTCTTGGATTATACTTCTTTTGGAAAGGCCAGAGGCTATGTTGTTTAGCAGATACTTGATGATGTGCCTGTATTTTAGCTCACGAAGTACTACTTGTCCTGAGGTGCTGTTTAGGGCATCTAACATAATAAAGGTACATACAGATTCTTCTGTGTTTCTGCGAGAAATCAATCACTGTGTAGCGAATAATAGGTGCTTATACAGCTTGTCATCCACGTCCGGTAAACATCCGAGTATAGGTTTCAAGAAATCTGGTTTATCGATGGCTTTATTCTCATTTTTGAATAGTACCTACCAATTTCAGTTTGTCCTATGCAGTTAGAAAGATGTTTCCTAATCCATCATGACTGTCAGTACCTATATATTCGGGATAGGCGCTATCTCTTCTTCACCATTTTCGTCAGTATACATATTTCCAGGTACAGGAGCTTTGTTATTCTTGAGTTTACTACAGGATTACTTGCACTGTAGTTGTAAATTTCACGAAAGTAGTGTTGATCGAGGTTAAGCATATTACTCATACATACATACATATAAATATGTGTAAATATACCGTTATGCTAAAAAATCTCGTTTTAGAAATGTAGTTGGTAGGTGGAAAAGTGAAATATGTAATCGAATCATATCTTTTCATAGCAAGGCATAAATAGATTGTGTTAATAATAATACAATTTGTTTAGAGTTACTAAATTATTCGTTTGAATATGGGCAACCATATATAAAGTTATATCAAATTAATCGATGTTCTTTTGAGAAATGGTATTTATTTTGAGTAGTTATTATATTATAGTATATTATATACTATATCTTTCAATTCCTGAAATATTATCCTGAATATATATTCTTCAGTCGAAGAAGTCTTTTTAACGAAAACATAATATTATACGTTCTGGAATAAATTGGTATTTAATTAATTGTTGGTTTATTGACCTATAAGTGGAAATATTTCAGGAATTGAAAGATAAGTACATACAAAATAGATATATTAATTATATACTATAATAAATAGAATCAATGTTAAAATATCAATGAAATATTTTAAAGCTGAGATGTTGCTAAATGGATGCTAGATTTTTAACTATTTTGTGAAGCTCTAGAAGCTGTATTACTTGATAAGCTCATTATTTTGATTGGCGATTTTAATCTACCGCAATATGTTACCAACTGTGACAGTCGATTACTGAATCTCGTTACTTCTATCTTCGGATGATCATTCATCTTGTTCCAGTTGATCCATATCATCCTCTCTTATGTATCTCTTTGCTTTGAATCCTGCATTGAATCTTGGAATGACGTACTGCTTCTGCTAGAATAACTTGAATATAATTGCCTAATGGTGCGTTGCCTGTAAATTAAAGCCAAATGTCAACAAATGCTGTGTTATTTCATATAAAACAAAATTAACTATATTAATTCCAACTATTTCATATATGACGTAGAAAGGTGGACAAAGTGAAAGACCTCGGTGTCTTATTTGATTCTCGTTTAAGTTTTTGCCTCATATAGCTGATCTCTGACGTGCAAAGTATTTAATAATTCGTCTCCTTTCAAAATTTTGTTTTTTTAGCTTTGTTCTCAGTAAGCTTGAATACGCATAAATTTTTTGGTCCTTCGTTATATTTACCTTCAATTAACAATTGAAAAGGTAACAACGTCGCCTCTTAAAATACCTATCTTACAAAATAGATGGCAATTATCCGGATCGCAGTATATAAATTATGGTGAGCTATTGGTCAGGCCTGGTGTGCAATGGCTGTGAGACCATCGTAAGATCCGTCGAGCAAGATTTATGAGGGCTTGTGCATGGTACCTCCCCTGATTTACTCTCCTGTATTAATTTTTTTATTCCTTGTGTATCTTCTCGCTCCTCTCCTACTTTTGCCCTGCACTTTCTTAGAACCAATATGCTGCAAAGTTCGCCCCTAACTACCACGAGTCGTGCTGTTGATGTGTACTACGAGGATATCTTCTACAACACAGTCAATCAATTATGTTAGTTGTATGTTTTTGTATTTATTTAATGTTTATTAATATATGTATTTTTTGACATTTATGTACTTATCTTTTAATTCCTGATTTATTTCCACTTAGAGGTCAATAAAACAATAAATAATTAAATACCAATTTATTCCATAACATATAATAATATGTTTTAGTTAAATAACTTCTTCAGTGGAAGAAATGGACATTTAATATGTTTTAGTTAAATAACTTCTTCAGTGGAAGAAATTGACATTTAATATGTGTCAAATTACTAAATAATATTGTATGTAAATATAGTAATTTGACACATATTAAATGTCAATAATATGTTTTAGTTAAATAACTTCTTCAGTGGAAGAAATTGACATTTAATATGTGTCAAATTACTAATAATATTATTAGTAATTTGACACATGAAGAAGTTATTTAACTAAAACATATTATTATATGTTATGGAATAAATTGGTATTTAATTATTTATTGTTTTATTGACCTCTAAGTGGAAATAAATCAGGAATTAAAAGTTTAATTTTTATTTCTATATTTTTATGTATTAAATTTATGTGTCCTGTAATAGGTTTTTCCGTTGGACATAAAACGTTATTATTATTATTTAGACCTTTTAATACGCAGAGACTTTTTGAAGTGTGATTAGTGATCAAATTTGCAACCTATCATATTCAACAATTTTTGTTCAACTGGTTGTATTCGAGTGTGTATTAAATATAATGCAACATAATAAATACTGAATGGTATGAAGTGTGATTAGTGATTAAATTTGCAACCTATCATATTCAACAATTTTTGTTCAACTGGTTGTATTCGAGTGTGTATTAAATATAGTGCAACATAATAAATACTGAATGGTATATAGTTCGGAAAATGGATTAAATAAAATACACATACAAACAACAAAGAGTAAGGCGATCCTCCATCTATTGAATCGATAAAAAAATTAGACTCCACTGTTGAAAAATACAGTTTAAATACGACACCGCTGTTTATTCCAAACACAAACCTTCACCGACCATGGGGCGATGAATTCGTTCAAACACAAATACGAACAAATACGGCCGCGAAAAGAAGACGTAGAGAAGCACGAAAAAATCATCAATTGTCACTTCGCCAATATACCAACTTAAAATCGCATTTAGAGCGTCAATAAAAACTCATTAAAAACTGCCGCGTTTACCGCCTCTCCCTCCTGATATTGAAGAATCACAGTCGTCTTATGTTGTATGTTGTTAAGATAGAAATTCGAACACATGAATCACCCCTCGTTCCTATCGAAGCAGCATAGGGATGTGCCGGGGGAAAATTCGCCTTGCTGTAATTTAGTAATGAAAAGACCGACTTGTAATATTACACTGCATTATGTGAAAGCCCCTGAAATGAGCTCTCCAGGCCCTTTTGTGCGCCGAAGAGAACCACCCTAAAAATACTCGAGTTTCAAAACTCCCTTAATAGTTAAGTTTACCCAATAAAAAACACATTTAATGGCATCGGATGACACCTGGAGGATCAATTTTTTCCGGAGACCACTTTGCGACTCTCGAGTTAATTCGTTAATGATGTTTGCTACGGTTTTATTACATGCGCCATTATACAGGGAGTCAAAATAAACAGAATTACAAGTGTACATACTCACGAATATGTTACTATTAAACGCAGCATCTTTGTATAATGTTAGTGCATTAGGTTTAAATATATCTGATGGCCTCTATCTTACAGTTGAATATTAAAAAATAAAACCCAACTTCACTTAAACGTACTCTTTATTACTCTTTGTTACGCAACGAAATGGCCATACAATTAAAGAGTACATTTAAGTGAAGTTTGGTTTTATTTTTTAATATTCAACTGTATGTTCAAGACTTTACTAGCTCATAAATCTATACATGCTTCTATCTACTTGTGGAATGACAACAAGCTGTATTAGAAATGTCTCTTTAAATTGATTTGCTTAACTTCTTGTAGCTCGATTTTAACTTCGGAAAATACCTATATGTTTTCATAAATATTCTTTTTTTTTTTCAAACTGAATTTGTTTATTTTTTTTTATGATTACGAATTAATTGGAATCTCTCGAATATATTCGAGAGGTATCAAAGACATGTTAGTAGTTTTTTTTTTTTGTGATTTTCCTTCTACACAAATGTGTAAATTCTCTTTCTTTTCATATAGGAATATACCCATTCAGAGAAAAATGTATATTTTTTCTGTTACTGTCGAAACATTCCACTTCAATTTGCACAAAGTAGGCTACGTAACAATAATATTATGACAGATATATTTAATAACCATTTGTACCATTTATAATTATACACAAGTAATACCCTTAATTTGTTGTAATAACAACATTATTTATGTTGTTATTACAACATAAATAATTTGCCCGTATTACTGTGTGTGTCGGAAATCCACCACAAAGCCGAAGTTTGTACTTGGAGGTATATTCGGAAAGTAGCTTGTTTGTAGACAATCATCATATAGAAGCAAGCGTATAAGTCTCAGTTTATTGGACATCAAAAGATAAGAAAATAATGATATCTGTGCTCTTGCGTAGCATCTACGTATGTAAATATTTTTTATTTTGTTTTATTGTGTTATTATTACAAATACCGATCCTTTAGAGGAACCAAGTCGAGCTAGAAAAAGAGATATATAGAGTGGGGGTTGTAAAACATATACGGCATAGCACGCTGGTCAATGCATTAATTCCGTAGGTATATGTTTTACAACCGCCCCACTCTAGATCCATCTCTTTTCTAGTTCGCCTTAGTTGCTCTAAATGACCGGTATAAATATTACTACCTAATTGTTTGTTTAACAATTTTTAATGCAATTAAAGTAAATTCAAACTACAAAGAATAAGTGAGCATGAAAAGCTAAGTGTATAAATGATGTAAGTACGTACTACTTATCTAATACGTCAAATTAAGATAATAAATTTCAAATGCTGTAATGCTGCTTGTATATTTATAATTTCCTCTCACCCCTCTTGTGATGACATCCATCATTTACTGTAGGAATGCTCAAGTATATTAAGTTGTACATCTATATATTCTTGAGTATAAATTAATGGTCATTCTATACAAGGATTCATTGACAGCGGACGTAATCTGAACTTGTTAAAAGCCAGCAGTTAGGTGCAGATGGGAACACCAAAATTTGATAATACTTTTATTTTGGTCAAAGGATTAAGAAATGCGCCAATAAAACATTCGCGTCTGAAGTAAAAGTCAGTGAACATATTCTTAAAGCCGACATCCATATTGTGCCAGACGAGGTGTTTCATATTATGTAATACAGAAAACCATTTAGATGTAGCTAAACCAGGATATGAGAAGAGAATTAGCGAAATTATAACTAATTATAAACCAAAACGCCCTAAAGTAACGAGGATATGCACAGAAATTATCCCTGAAGTATACTCATTTTTGGCACAAATAACTCTCGCTCTTTTTGGGTGTAGGCATTAGGTTTAGATAGAATGGTTGAGTGGAAGAGTAGATGTCAACTTTAAGTGACGCATCTGAACTCCGCCACTTTTCACTTCATTATTAATATTAATATAGAAATACCTACTTTCGATTTTTTTGTTACATATGTTGAAATAAAGAGCTTTTCCGGATTTATTTTAAAATTATACCTGCAACGAGATACAAAACATTTCATGATTAATTGATATCAAATAAGATTCAAATAAAAATAAAGCACGATTTCAAAGGTGATATTGTAAAAAAATACACAAATTGAAACTGAAAACTCTAAGCACACCACAAAATAATAACAGCACAATACCTACTTTATCAAACAAATATGAAAATAAATACCATGACAAAATACAGAGAGACAAGAGGTTGTCGGACGTTTACGTAGCTAACAAAAAAAAAATTACATTTCTGATTAAGAAAACATTGATGTGTCATCTCTATCTCTATCCATATCATACTTTTGGCAAGCTTCTTTGTCAATTTACCATTATCACGTCATAAATCCGGTAAATTCAAACTTTGATATTTTTTCTTGGCATATTTATTAATAATATAAAAAAAGAACATACGTAGATATTATAATTTAATGTAACTTTAAGAAAAAAATATAAAAAAAATTCGGGACGGCCGGCCATATTATCATTATTATCTTCGATAATAATAGGTATCTATTTACGTATGGATAGTTTAGTAAGGATTTCAGAAGGTAATAATACATATTCTAGACAAATACCTGACATGACAGAAATAATATAATATATAACTACAGTCGATAATTCCTGATAAATATTATTTGGTCATGCCACCCGATGGGTATCCGTGGAGAATATTTTTAAATAAATTTATTTAAGAATATTCTCCTTCTATCAATCATTTCAGGGGAATTGAACACATAGCTTGAAGACATTACTTGAAAGGGAGGTTTTCAGCAAAACTACTTTGTTGTAGTCAGCTGCTAAGATATTTTCTTCATTTATTTTTGAGAACATGTAATTTCGACCGTCGTTAACAATGTGAATCATTTTCTTTAAAATTAGGTACAACGTCTCAGAAACTACGATCAAGGATGAAAGCATAACTTGGTTGCTCCAAGCTGCATACTTGTACATTATTTTCTTTCCTAAATTACTTTTGTTGCTGCAAGCAGTAAGCAATATTAATATGTTATCCTTATTGGACATTTCTGAGATTAATATACATACCGTAAAAAGAGGTGACTTTGTGACAGATTTGACACTTTTAATAATTTTTTCAGTTCTAGTTTTATAGCTGGAAGGTCGAGTAAATAATATGAAGTAGTTACCGTAGTTACATCATTTAGCTACTAAACAATGACGATGTGAAACAAAAAACAGTAGTGGTTTAGCCAGAATTTTGATGTATACTTGTCACAGATTCACTCCATCGCCTGGGGTGACTTTGTGACAGCATTAGGCTTTCACTAGAATACAACGTCACCTTTCTGTGAGGACATTTTGGAACATTATAACCAGATAAATGTATGCCAGGTTCCAAATTTGTCACAAAATCACCTCCTAATTGAATCATCAATATGTCACAAAGTCACCCCAAATAATAAAAATTATCGGATTGACACCATTTATTTATAGAAAATGTAAGAAAACAATGTAAATTAATACATATAATGCAAAATTGCATTATATGTACTTACATACGCCAAGAAAATAAATACACTTCGGTGTCAAAAATGTAAATTAAGTTTTAAGTTTAAAAGTATTGCGCTGTATTCCATATCTAACCAAATCGAAATTATGAAGCACATAGGACAGATCTTTATTACTTCTAAGTATCTTCCTTTTCTTGCGTTTCTTGGAGGGTTCCTTTTTTTCTAATTTCATTTAAAACTTCTTCTATTGATTCAGATATATAGTTTTTGTAGAGACGACTCTCCGGTAGCCGCTTATACTTCCGTGGCATTTCTAAAATATGCACCGAATAATTACATTAAAAAATCCACCCCTATTAGTACCAACAAGTGCCACAATCTCACCTCGATATTTGTTGACATTTCATTTCGTAGAGCATAAGTATTTTATTTTTAAGAAGAACAGAGAGGTGATGGCACTTACTGCTTCTTGATAGATCATATTATAATATGATATATGCATATGCAAAAATAAATAAAACAAACGGTTCAATTTGCAAAAGACAAAGTATTCCAACTTTCTGATAAAGTAAAAATTGCTTATCTACCTTACAAAATATGTGTGTTGTAAAAAAAATGCAGAACGACCGCGAGACATTATACGTGACACTGCTTCAACCGTTTACCGATACGCGTGCGAGAGGTTACTACAATAATATAATAAACAGAGATGTAAGAATGACTTTTTCGAAGGAGTGTGGCGCTGGCACAAAATCGTCTGGGTGTCACAAAGTCACCTCAATTTACGGTATATTATAAGTGTGTCTAAGGCCAACACTTGGCGATTGCCAGTCGACTTTTTGTATTTTTACAATTCCTTTAGAATAACGTGGTACCACATAGTTTACAACACCGGTTCTAAATAAACAACATTTTTTTTTCTTTAACGGAGTTATCATTTTTTTTAAGTTATCATTGGTGAGATTTAATGTTACTTAGAGAGGAACTTATGTAGAGGTTACAAGAGAAGAAAGAAATTGAAACATACATAAATAAGATTTGAGTAATACTAAATTTCAAACCGCAACGCTATTACTACTATGTGGTACATACAATAGCTTGCTCCTTCTGTAATATTTGTAGAGTGTCTATTTGGTAATTTCCCAAAAGATTTTACTAAAACTATTATATTGACAATTTGCTAGGTATTCATTCTTTTCTAATTTAATTCTCTTTTAATTTTTCTGAATCTTGGTGAAACGTAATCTGATCTCTATGAAAATAAATAATTCCTTGGAATGGTATGGTATGGACGACATTTACCAAATAGTTTACATTTTTTATAGAAATGTATAAGACAATATGTGCTAATGTGTGAAGAACAAATCTATATTAGGAGGGTTTCCGGGTTTTGACCGCGTCATAGTAGTGTATATAGAATACAAAAATAATACGCACAATAAGACGCACATAATATTGTTGATGTTTATTAGATATTTATTACTTCTCAATTTATTATTCTAAAACCTTGAAAGTAATGTGGTATAATTGATTAGTTGAATACACAATATCTTGAAGTTCTTCACTGGATCTCTTGGTGCAGAAGTAGAACACTAAACACTTTAACCCACTGAACACCAAACAAGTGCGTCAATTGCCGAAACAATTGGCCTTACCGACTTGCCAGGTTTGTGGATTTTAGGTAAACAATATAATTTAGGGACAACAGTATTATATTGAGAGCGAATACTTTCCTAGGGTTTGGTTGAGGTATGTGGATGATATTTTCGCTATATTTGACACTAAAAAATGTAATATTGAGGATTTTCTCAATAGATTAAATAACCGGTTCGAAACCATAAAGTTCACTTGTGAAAGAGAAGAAAACGGTCAGCTACCCTTTCTAGATACTTTAGTAATTAGAAATAACAATAGATTAGAGTTTGACGTGTATAGAAAGGAAACCAGTACACTTCGCTACATTTCTTCAGACTCCCATCATTGTGTTCAACACAGAATGGCAAGCCTGAATTTTTTGGTCCACAGACTTCTCACTTTTCCCTTGAACAAGGCGAGGTATGACAAAGAGCTTAAAATTATAAAAGATGCGGCCAAGTGTAATGGTTTCCAGCCTCAGCATATCTATAAGTTAATTAGGAAGTTTAATTATAAGAAAACTGTGAAAGAATCTACGACTTTTTGAGAGGATGTTAAAGCTTCACCCGTTGTGACCCTCCCTTACGCTCCCTTTATCACTAAAGGTTTGAGTAAAATCTTCAAAGAGCTAGATCTCAAAATAGTTTACAGTTCTGGGACTAGTTTACGAAGTCTCATCGGTAACCCTAAAGATAAAATACAACCTCTAGAAAAGTCAGGTATTTACGAAATCAATTGTAAAGATTGTAATCAAAAATATATTGGGCAAACCAGGAGAGTAGTCTCAACTAGATTCAAAGAGCATATGGCTCATCTTAGATTTAATAGAATTGAGAAATCGAGCGTTGCCCAACACATTTTTGAAACAGATCACAACATCGATCATACGAATGATAAATTAATTAGACAAATAAACAATTGTAAGTTTCTAAATGTTTTCGAAAGTTTAGAAATATATAAAAATAAGTCATGTGTAATGAACTGTGACAATGGACCTATATCGTATTCGTCATTGTTTTCGTTAATCGGAAATTAATGATGCGTATCGGATTGACCGTGCATAATATTTAGGTTACCTGTTTTTGTAGATTTTATTTTAATTTAGTTTTATTATTGCCTTGATAATGACAGCATTGCTGTTGAAACGCGTCGGTGTTTTAGTTAAAACTTGTTACACAATATCTTAGTGAAATAAAAAAATATAGTATCCAGAAGAAGTGGAGCCATATGTCTTTTTACTTGTAATGCATGATCTCAGAGATTATGATTTTGATATTAGTCATCTAGACACAAATTAACTATTTAATTTAAACTTACGTAACTTAAACTTTCTTATTGTCCAATTTTCCAATGCACTTTAACATTTCGAAATTCAAAATGTATTTCTGTGAGCTGTATCTTGTACTTTTTTGTAGTTCCCCACTATAGTGAATAAAGACAACGGGGATTTCGAAATTAAAGAATTGTATTCACATCCAATAAAATGTATAAAATGAGTTAATATTTTATTAAAAGTACTAAACATTACAACATAAAGTGATGTGGACACTGATGTAAACTGCTTTACTACTCCATGTCAAGGTACCATACACAAATTATATAGGTACTGCTATTCACTCATTCTGACTTCCATGAAATTATATTTCACAATCACAACTCTAGCAGAATTCTATTTTGTTTCTGAATTTTAATAAATAATTAGGGAGATAATATTTCTGAACGATGGTGAATCTATAATAGTTATTGGGAATCGTTTTATAGACTGATTTGAAAAGGACATTTTTAAACCAATAAATGGGGTAACAGTGTGTTCTATTTATTTTCAAATGGAAGGTACTTATTGGATAATAAATTGTTTCTATAGGTCTAATCTAATCTCTGGTTAATTTGGGAATTAGAACACCACTTTTCACGGTTGCTATACATGTATACTATACAAGTAAGTGCAGTATAATGGTAGTTGCATAGTAAAAAATGTTAAACTTGTTTGTATTATTTATTTATTATATTATGCTTATTTTGACGTGTTACATATATATCATTTTATAAATTAACTACAAATAATTAGATATTGTTATTATTCCAATATTTTCCAGTCATTAGGAATTTACGTATGTATACCTACTTACATTGCTGTGAGAGTTGTATGCAAAAATGATTACGTTAATTAACTGTGAACTTTGCGATCAAAGCAGGTACTCGAGCGTTAACAGTCAAACGCAACTCAAACTCCTTATTGTCGCAATAAGTCGTTCAGCGTTTCATGCAGCGTGCCGTAGTAAATAAAGTGAAATGTAGCACGGCCTCGTCGTCGAGAGGTGGCCGCCTTTGGCAGAAACACGCGCGCGTGCCCTTAGATAAGATCGAGATGTTATCTGTTAGAATGGGAGGGTAAGTACCGGGCATGTTATTTAATGCACCGGAGTTCGTTGAGAGAAGGATATACTGTATGTGAGAGAAGGAATATACATCGAGCTCACTAGGGTTCCTATTAAATGATTATCTAAGCAAACAAAAATCATCTATTTAATTAGAAAGAGGAGTGAAGCCGGAAATTCGTAGTTTTGTGTGAGGGGGTTGCGTGTGCGCCACCCTTGTCCAAGGGTTTAAAACCCTATTTTGGGCAACTGGAATTTTCACTAATTGAGGTCCTAATTCGTGATAATTTTTATTTGGAGAGTTTAAAAGAACAGACGTATTTATTTTAGTACTAAAATTGACTCTTTCAGATTATCAAGATTTGTAGTTAGATTAATAATGAAATGTGATATCACTATTGGTGTGTATACAGGCTATCAACTTGAACTACGAAAGCCTATTGACAGGAGAGGGTGGTGGGAGTTAAAATTAAGTGTATCCATTTTACTATTGTCAAGTTTTTATATGACAGGAATGTCAGTGGTTATGTCAAATACTTTACCGAACCATGAAATTATTCTAATGGAATACACAATTAATGAAAAAGTGAATGAAAAGTGGTTTTATAATTTTGCCATAGTGTTTGACATAACCACTGACATTCCTGTCATACAAACAGTTGACAATTTTACCTTTAATTTTACCTCCCACTACCTTCCCCTATCAATAGGCTTTCGTAGTTCAAGTTGTTATCCTGTATGTAACGAATTGGGAGAAAGAGTTCATGAAAATAATGACACGTATTTTAAATCTCAACTAATTTATTATTAGGTTATTTATTATACACGTTTGATCTTCGCAACTTAGAAGTGCCGCTAGAGCAAGGTTGGACTTGTGCAGAAGGTGCCGATATTTGAATTGGATCAGCTGACTGTTCTGATTTTCTATTATTATATAATGAATCTAGTATTAAAACTTCAGTACTGGGATGAATGTTAGCACTATCCTAATTTAGCTAGTTTCCTTTCAACACGACCGAATTTCCATTTATCGTAGTTAAAGTAATCTCGAGCTTGTACTCTTTCTCCACCTGCCGACGTCGGAATTTTTGCGCTTCGGAATCTGTTGTCAATTATCATGTTACCAACTGGCTTGAATACATCTAATCGTGATCTAATCTTTCTACCAAACATTAAATACGATGGACTTACACTGGTTACTATATGAGGTGATTTCCTATATTATAATAGAAATTTCGAAAGTTGATTTTCTCGCCAAGTTTGCACATACCGTTCGGCTAAACCATTGGTTGCGCGATGGTAAGGTGCATTAAGTTTGTGAAAAATCCCATTTTCTGATAAAAATCTTTTAAGATCATATAAAACAAAAGTTTGCCCGTTATCAGAAACTAATGTGCTGGGGATCCCAAAGCGCGCAAAAATTTTACGTAATACTATACTACGTATTACCATATTTTTGACCATGTGGATTTCAGGCCATCGTGTATAAGCATCTACTACAATGAGATAGAAACTGTTCATAAATTAACAATATACTTAAATTAATTAAGTATTTATTAATCTTGATTGATAATTCTAATTTCTTGAAATAAATATGCAAGAATGTAGCTAAAATAAGTACAGAAATAAGCTGGTTTACGATTCTCGTGTTCTCTGTCGTGTAGAAAATTTCTGGTTCTGACTTCACTTCTGAAAATCATTAGATTAATCACCTGCAATAAAATCACAATCCTTTATATGATAGAGAAACCACCGAAAAGGTGCATTCAACGACGATTGTGAAAGCCTGAATACTATTTTAATCACAGGAATTAACATTTCCGGGTATTGAATGTTCCTAATTTTGTACGGTTATAAGAAAAGATATAAGGTTATAATCACAATACAAAAGCACATGTGCACATATTACGTCTATTGCATAGTTGCATATAGTGGCAGAAGCGCCACCTATAGCATTTTTTTGTTATTTCCATCAAGTAAACGATATTCTTGTCTGTACAAATTATTTCTTGGATCAAATCTGATTTTAAGATTTTCATTTACTGTTCCCAAGATATTCAATTAACTTATAGATAGTAAAATTTCTCTTAACAAATAGGAGTAAAAAATTACTTAGGTTAAGTGGATTTTCTCAAGAGAAAATAATTTCTTAAATATAGAAATCCTTTTTCTGTGTGTGTGCAACATCTGATAAATTCGTAATATCAATTAATTGACGTATCCACTCGTGACCTAGCAGTGGTTTATGAGAATTGACCACAAATAAATTTAATTGTTTTGTAGCATTAAAACCCTAACACGTCGACCGAATGTTTACTATATATAACCAAATTTATGTATCTTTGTTTTCTCTAATTGTAAATTAGAAAAATATTTCTTGAAATCATTTAAACTTAAAAGTGTGGCACCCGCGCCTGAATTCAATTCAAATGTAAGTCTTACCTCATTTCTTTGCACTTGTATCGTGCATTTCTCTCGATACCGATGATGTTCAGCTTGCAAATGGAAAACTTTATCTACCTGATCCATCCAGCCGGTATCTGTGAACTTCATCCGCACCTTGCTCAAATGACCCTTCCGTTTGCATTTAAAACAAGATAAATTTTGCATATTACATTTTGTTGTTAAGTGCTTCTCAGAACCACATCTAAAATATTTACGAGAATTATTAGTATTTTTTAACATTATGACAAGTCACTGGATTTGACACATTCACTTTATTTTTTCGACCTGTAGAATTTCCTACATTGCATGCGTTTGCTATGTTTGACCTATGTAGTTGTCCCGCATCTCTGGCAGACGGCTCCATACTTATGGCTGACTCAACTGCTCGGTCAGTATCTAAATTCTTCTGTTCACGTAACCTGCTTTATATATTTTAGACTCGCAGATCGAAATCAAATTGATTACGTAGAGCTTTTTTTAGAAAATCTCCAAACTTGCACGTTGTTGCCATTCTCTGTAACGCCGTTACGTACTCTTGGACACTTTCCCCTTCCTGCTGTTTTCTTTGTAACAATCTAAAATTTTCAGCAATTCCCAAAGGTTCTGGGTTATAAAGTAATTTCATTGTATCAACTAATTGTTGATATGTTTTCTTCGCTGGTGCATCAGATGATATCTTATAGCATAAAACATCATACGCATCTGGACTTATGTAATGTGGTAAATGAACTGTTTTTTTTCCTGTGGCACTGCAAAAATATCCAATGCACTTTCCCGCCTCATCAACCATCTATTAAAATTCTTTGCAGTATCAAAAGTTTCAATTGAGAAAACCGTGTGTCTGTGTATCGATCCAGAATCTGTTGTAGGCATAATTTCTTTTTCAACATCAAAATTTCTTTTTCTTACACTTTTTGTAAACAACTATTAGTTCTACTAGTCCGTAGGTTTAATGATCCTGTCGCCAAACTGTTGTGTATATAACGAATTGGGAGAAAGAGTTCACGAAAATAATGACACGTATTTTAAATATCAACTAATTTATTATTATTTATTAAACAAACACAGACTACCTACAAATGATATGTGTAAATGTAGTCACGTGCTCATATATAACAACTATCATTACTAATAATTTAAAAGTTGGAGACTTTAAATCATAATTGAATTAATAAAATATATTTTCTCTGTCCCCTATTGTAGTGTATTGTATTTGGATAAAATGTTTTTTTTGTCTGAAGTATGAATTGTCAAAATAATTAAGTTTGATCATGATGTGAATGATGACAATAAACATATATTATTATTATATCAATATGTATTGTCAAGTTACATAGGTAGTTTTCAATTATAAAAATTTAGTAGTTGTTACAAACAAAATCGGTAGCTGTGATACAGTTAAAGACATTGCAAGTACATCTAACTCTGTTGTGATGACAGCCATATATTTAAATCTTGTAGAACTGCTTTTTCCACTTAAAGTTAATCTTCTATACAAGAGTTTCTTTCGTTTAGATTTATCTGTGCTCGTTTTGCAACCAATATTGCCATATTCCACGAAAATTCTATAAAGTAGAGATGTTGTCTGTTGCTTGTCTTGGCTGGGCGACTTAGACTCTTTACGTGATGTCATAACGTTTTCGTTTATAGTATAGTAAATTTGATCCGTTGAAAATAAAAATTTTGATGATAGTTTGGAAATTGTTTGAACAAGGAATTTTATTTTTAAGACTTTTATTTTTATTCGACGAACTATGAATAATGCTTCTGTTCCAGTAAGAATTTAGCAGAATTACCAAAAAAAGTCGCATATCAACTAAATTGTCATAACCGTCCAGTTTGTGGACTATAATTAGAAGTCTCACATGCTAATTAGAATGTAACTAGTCGAATATATACAATTGTCAAAGACTGTGAAATTTAGAATAAAATCTTTACTGGAAATTTAGTTTATGTTGAACAGAAAACCTTAGGCATCGCACACATGGAGCCACTCAATTGCTATCGGCTTAGTAACTCCTGGAAAACATCAACAGATTAGTATCATATACCGAGTGCGCATGTTCGACCTGTGAATAGATGCATTAGCAATGTGTGGTCGACTGTAAAGCCTCATTTATACATGCTAGTCAACTCGGCCGAGAGATAGACTAGTAAGCCATTATCATTCAAATAATACGTGTAAACATTCACTGGTGCTAGCTTGAACTACCACCAGTGAATGTTTACACGTATTATTTGAGTGCTAGTGGCTTGCTAGTCAATCACCTCGGCCAAGTCGACTAGCATCTATAAATGGGCCTTAAGTGATTGTGAGAAGCGCAACACCTTCATAACTGAGTCTAATATGCACGTACGCAGGCGCAAGTCTGTTGCTATATTAAATGAATTCTGTGGTGCTTGAGCACTTCGATCTGTTGATAGCGTCTTTAATGTGTTAGAGCAGTCATATGATTTTAATATGTTAGACAAAGAGATACAATTAATGCATTCGTTCAAGCAATCAGAACAGATATACCTTTCATGTGTTAAGTAAGGGACATCTCTTCGCAGTTCTTTTTCATCTTACACTAAACGTATCAGCAGGTCGAGCGCGCGCACCCGGTCGCTTTGAATATTAGACAACGAATATTGTATTACTACAAAAAATAAGTAGCTTGTGTGTCACTGCTAATGTACTGCTAAGTTATTGATGATATCCAGAGACGTATACATACACCATAGTCCAACAAAATAATTACGAAAATTATAAGCACAATATGATAATTCTAAGAATATGTATAACTATTACATTATTTGGTATTATTCAACATTCTATGTATCAGTGACATATTGCTCCAAAGTGTTGAAGAAAGAATTACATATGAAATATGGCGAGCCTCGGTTGACGACGGTGTAAGAAACATTTAAATAATGACGTCTTAGACCATATTTTTTTTACTGTTGAGCAACGGAAAATCCACATAACTTTGTTGAAACTAAATTACTTCCACTAAAAATAGTCGGATGGGTTGCAATATCGTAACGAATTATAGGACCGATATTCGTTCAAAACACAAATGCTGAAATATATCCAGTAGATATTTCAAAAAGATTCATCGAGTAACTACACGATGATGGATTAACTGCGGGATATTTTCAACACGATAATGCTCTAGCACATGTTGCTTATTCAACATTAGATTTTTTGGAATAATTTTATGATAATGGAATTACAAGTTGCGGACCTGACATCTCTAGATGGTTATCTATTTGAAAAAATAACATAACATTTACAAAAATTGATTGCATAATCAAGAACAAGTGAGGGACGAAAGCAAACATGAAATACACGTAATAACGAAAGAAGGTATATCGTTTGTTTGACAACGTGGATCGAAGGATTAGTTTATGTTCAGAAGATAATGGTGACATATTCAACATTTATTATAATTACATGTTAAAATAAAAAATACATTTTAAACTACACGGCACAAGTTTTTTGGTTAAATTTAGATTAGATACAATATATTACCTTTCCAGTAACTATCAGGTGCAAAGACAAACAGAGAAGCCATAATCATTAAGTTTATAACGATTTTGTTTTTATTAATATTTTATTTCACCTCATTTTTATAATCTATTTTATAATTGACTAAATTCGTACAAGATTATATAATTTTCAATATTTATACATTTTGCTCCGCCTAGTAATACCTGAGTTTGCAATGATTTGACTCATAGCTGGCATACTGTTAGTCAAAGTTTTTAAATAGTACATCCATGAAATTTTCAAGTTGCTAATACTCCAAGGCGGAGGTTTATTTACAAAGGGGAATACCTGAATGGAGGTAAACGAAGTTAAGTCGAACTCCGTATTTTTATCTCTGCGGTTAACTTTTAACTGGAACCGCCAAAACGTTAATATTTTAAATCGTTTCTTGGACGCAGTGTTCAAACATTTTAAAATCATGAATAACTTGATTTTTTGCAATGGAATGGTATAGCAATTTTTACATAAATGTATGTAAAATTTGATTGAAAAACTGAAAAATCTCCAATACCGTTGGAAATAGACACAATAATATCGGTATAAAAACGGAAGAAAATCTAATTTTACATTCATTTATGTAAAAATTGCTATACCATTCCATTAAAAAAAATCAAATTATGCATGATTTTTGGGAAATTACAGATCCCTATTTAATCACCCTGTAACATAAATGCAACAATTTTCTAATAAAAGACGTGCCGTCTTTCATGATTAAGTGAAAACTGAAACCGCATGTTTTTAACTTTCGCAGTTACGGAGATATTTCCAAACATCGAAGACGCTGCAGATGTCATTTTTTTTCGAAAAACGTCATGTAATTCGGAAACGGTACAACATAGATTCAATGTAAGCTTAATAAAGTGCCTTTTAAATTTAATAAGGAATCAAAAAGTGCAATAATATATAGGGTGTTCCGTTTAAAATAATAAAGTTAGTATCTACTTACAGTAGTCCGCCATTATTGATACTAATTTTGAAAGGTGTAGAATTTGATTCGAGAGGCAACATTTATTTGAAACACATTTTCAAAAAATTAATAATAAGGCGGCTATGGACCATTGCATCTTAGGCTGGACACCCTGTATATATAGGTACCTGAAAATTAAGTAATTTGGATTGCAGTTTAGGCATACTATACTCGATCAAACGATTGAAGTACACACACACACAAATGTGTACAGTTTACATTGTTAGATCCACAGTTAAATTTACTATTTCTTTCGTGTGTAAATCTAACCAAACAAATTTTGCAAATGTGACAAGAAGTCTTTTGTATAGTACCTACATAAAATTATAATTGATCATCATGTAAATCATTTCTTGCCAATACAAAGTTTATTTGCTTAGATTTATACGTGGGGATAATTCTAAATTTAACACATATGTGTATGACTGAACTGTGTAAACTATACATAAGTACAGGTTCGACACCCAAAAAGTCAACACCTTTAACCGTGGTGGAAGTGTGGATGGACCCGTTATAAATGTAAGCCGAGCGTAAAATGCAAGCTAGCATATTTATGCATTAGGATAATATTGTGTAGAATATATATCCTATGTATGCGTGAATGGTCTATTCATGGCAGAAGTATTTTCTCGGTTTTAAAGTTTTTATTTTGTTTCTGGTAATATAAAAATCGCGTGTTTAATTTGTCATGTGTCGATAAAAATCATATTCCTTAAACCTATAAATGTTAAGGATACAATCAAAAGTAGATGTGTTTGTAAGTTAAAGCAAGTAATACAATAAATTACTAAAGAATATGTATTAT
The DNA here is from genome assembly GCA_023690525.1 of Holotrichia oblita. NCBI lineage: Eukaryota > Metazoa > Arthropoda > Insecta > Coleoptera > Scarabaeidae > Holotrichia > Holotrichia oblita. The sequence goes on from CM043017.1 coordinate 57,879,861, forward strand.
TGTCGTATAAGCCAGCTGCATACGCAACGGTCTGCAGTGAATATAAGTTATATATACCTTTTTACCTAAACCAGAAATATAATTTATTAGACAATTTTTCAGCCAATAAGCAAAAAAAAACCTGTGTTGCAAATGCATTCATAAATACACTTTGATATATTTATGAATGCGTCTCTTTTGTGGTTATAGTTCAATTAAATTTGTATCACTAAAAGAAGCATTATGATTTCATAATCCAAAATTTAAATTGATTATCTGCAATGGTTTCTAAGTTATGAATTTATATTCTACGAAATAGAGGCGAAAATTGCATGTGACTCGCGTTACAGAGGGTTCGCACGCAATTTTCGCCTCTATTTCGTACAGTAAAATATTCATAACTTTGAAACCATTGCAGATAATCAATTGAAATTTTGGATTATCAAATCATAATCTTTCTCTTAGGGTAGGTTTATCAATGTGAGCATAAAAGTGTTAGCTAAGTAACTGAGATATTACTAACTGGCAGATAAAATTTAGCAACTACAATGCTTTATCTTGCAGATAACTTCTATTTAACACTCAATAAAGCAAGTTAATTTATTTATCCTCACATCGATAAACCCACCCTATAATGATATAAATTTAATTCAACTTTCACCACAAAAGAGAAGTGAATTTTTCGACGCGTAGTTCAGTGCTTGTAACTTTGTTCATGACTAACTTATTAGAGAAATACATACTCCACATTTAAGCTGTTCTTGTCGTTAATGATCGATTTGTGGTGAAAGAAATCGTTTTTCATCTCGTTTAGTCTAGAAAAGTACTGATTTAGATATTTAATGATTTTTTTTAACTGGATAGCGGGTAACTGTATATTTCACCACATATTGATCCGTGTTGTCCGTAAAAAAAAATTGTCACAATGTAATAAACCTAAATTCATCTATCATAAAATGTTAAAATTGAACGAATAAATTTATTTTTTTTTTTTTTGGAATTTTCTTGGGGATTTTGCTTATTTCGGAGTCCATCGAAGTTAGATAGAAACATATGTAGTTAGAATCAAATAACTTTTTTTTAACGCATTTTGCCGGATATTTGGAAAAACTTTTTTATTATGGATAATGGAAAAAAACATTTTTCGTAAAAGATTTTGCTGATCTGAAATTTACAAATAATACTAGAGTTCTAAATTAATATCATGATTGAATTGGTTTTTGTAAACTTATTAAAAACTTTAAAATGAATAAAATCCTGTTGTTAAGCGAATTAACGTTCTATTTCGTTAATTATTCGTTGCAGACTAAGTCAATTCAATTGATAAATCAAAATGTTTAAATTCTCTTTTATCTTTTTTTCAACCTTTGTAAACATGCACATTCTTTGTATTAAATATTCGAAGTATTTATCAAAAATATTTGAAAGCACAACACGAGGATTAAACTGAATTGTAACGCTAGACACAGGGATAATTTAAATTCCAATCTGGATTTGAACTTACCCCACGATGAGCTAAATGAGGGCCACGCATCGTAATATCGATTCAAGTAAGATCATCTCGTTTCGTTAAAAATAACACGGTAATCCATTACGGAGTGTGTGCTCTTACTACCTCGTTGGCGAGCGTATATACGATTTTCTTAAAGATTTTAAATTATTGCCATATTTCATTTAAGGGTATTCTTATAAAAAGTGATAGAGGTAATAATTTAAAAATAAATCTAAATTTATAGCATAGTGTATCGGATGAAATTCACCAGTTTAAATTTGCTGTAAAACGCTTGAAAATTTGATGTCTGTCGAGAAAACATGTTATGACATTTTATATATTTATAACATGTTCCTAGATGTTAGTTAGATATGTTACAGCCTTCATTGATATAGAAATTTCCTGGTAGCCTTTTTAATAATATTCTGAAAACTAAACACTCAAATTTACACTTTTGATTCTGTTAAACCATTTAATATAAAAGAAAAGTTTAATAGAAATCTTTATAATATTAATGGAGTCAATAAAATATGTAAATATATTGAAACATCTTTCATCAAAATAAACGAGAAAGTCTAAGAATGTTGTACGTACTTTAAACTTACTTTAACGAATGTTCGTCTTATTGAATAATTTTACATATAAAGAATACTAACATTACTAGAATTTAAAGCTAAGTTTAAATTCAAATTAGTGGCCACGAATTTGTTTAGATCAAACTTGATTATTGATGACGCAGTACCAATATTATCATATGTCTCTTCATTGTAAACAGTTTGAGCGATGCGTTGTTTATGAACAATAAAGAAAATTAGGAAATTATACGGCGCACGTCATTTGCATTAGGCGTTCAAGGAGTTTTGGGAATTTCAAATTCATTTCCAATTCTGAGTTTGGCGTTCAAAGCGCGTGTCTTGTTTGAAACATAATTTAAAATTATAATGCATCAGAACAACGATGAGTTAATTTTAACCAGTTAATTTTTTCTAACCTCAGAAAACTGCTTGGCAAGATACTTATTATCTTTAATTATTAAGTATAAATAGGATTAACGTTATAAATGGATATTGAACTTAGTTCAAGAATGATTTTGAACTATTATTGGATAGATACTGACATTTTACAAAAAACCAAGGAAATAATTAAATGCGTTTAACTTTCAATCGAAAAGCGATAAAATAATCACAGATTCTAGTTGTTAGGACAAATTCAATTAATATAATTTTCGGTATCGTAAATATTAACAATAATGCTTTATTTATGTAATATGGGCGCATGCCGAGTGCGCCTACTCATGATATGTTTATGGTAAATACACTGTTGAATTGATGAGTAATGTTGGTATATTTATACCACATACATAGCTGGAGATATTTCGAACGTTATCGGGCTTGCAATCGGTAGCTCGCCGGGAGAATGAAAGAACCCTTGAATTGCAAATTAGTATACAGTCCTATCGTGTATAAATATGCGACGATTGGTAAACTCGCTTAACTTTCCAGTGGTGAGTATAATTCGTAATTTTTTTCTTATAAATTAAATCAAATGCAAAATTAAATTACATGCGTACGCTGCTGGCATGTGTTTCGAATTTTCCACGTCTATTAATGAGCAAACTGCACTAAAATACACCGACAAAATACATATACTGGCTATCCGGGTAACTTGTATTTCAACAGCTAGAGAGAGTTAAATTAGCAAAATATGCAGGCTCGAAAGTTCTGTACGAATGCATGTTCAAATTTTATTTGTTACGGCCCATACCAAAAAAATATAAAAATATCAAACTCCGCCTTTGTGCTACCCCATTTAAACATAATTAGCATATAAAAGTGCATGAGTGTACTTTATTAATAACTTTTAAGGACCATAAATATGACGTCACAATCAATAAATTTATTGACCTTATATTAAAACTACAGGCTTACATTCTCACTGTCTTAAATTTTAGGTAATCCTAGTTTTTATCGTAATTCCTCAAGATTTCATAAAATTGGATACAGTTCATGAATGAAATTTTTCACACGTAAAATTAAGAAGAATACAATAAAAATAAGAATTAAATTCGTTTATTTAACGTTACATTTCAAAATCTACTTTGTTTGCTAAAATAAAGATATTTGAATGTAATCGTGAATAATGTTCTAATCGACTAAATTTTGAGAGGATGTTTAATACTGTCAACTGATTTACAGAAATTTATATAAATATGTAACAGTTGATGTATTCATTAATTGAAAATACATTTTATTAGTTTTAATTTGTATTTTGTCTGAGTTCTTGTTAACTGTTCGGCTATTATTCAATAATTGATTCTTTTTTTGGGGATGGACGCACATGCAGGTACGTGTTATGTAAATGTCTTTAATAGCGCCCTTTGGTATCTTCGCCCTAATCTAAATGATATTCTGGTCAATGCTCTGGTAATACCAAGTATCTACATAAATAATTTCGCTGTAGCGGGCGCGTGGAAAGGCTGCACAACTTGTACGGTTGCATGAGTCGTGCGCGGACCGTGAAACATGCAATTAATTGTCTAACGAGTCCCGCCAAATAAGAGTGATTCACGGCAGCCGCCGAATTAACATAAGGGCATCTAGAATGAGGAAACGGATCTTCGAAAGCACGTGCTGCGATTATAGTGTGTGATAGTGTAATGATGAAACGGTAAAAGAAGCTAAATTAATCCTTTTGTCGTTATGGTTGTTAAAGTCTACCTTACTATGTAGTGCGAAAAATTATAACAATTTTCAACAAAGACACACAAAAGTGATTCCAAGTATCGAAGTAATTTGCTTGGAACGCATCTTTATATTATTTGCACAGTTGTAGGTAAAAGAAGAATGAGAAATCACAAAGGTAGCAAGGTAAACATAATGGGAGAAAGACAATATGAAAATTCATATATTTTAAGCGGGGAAAAGGAATCCGCGATCAAGAAAAATTGTATATAAAAAATATCAGACAATAAAAGGAATAGAATTAACCAGTTCGCTAAAAAGTTTAATCATGCACTACAAAGCATGGAGACAAAGGATTAAACAAGGAATTGTATGCGTTTTACATTATTTTCGTAAAAACCTCCCTTCTAATTTACGGAATAATTCCTAGAGTTAAAATAAAGCTATCATAGAAATAAACACCATATCTAACGGTTGTAATGTTTATGTAGACCAAATTAGACTCAAACAGATTATTAAAAGGTCTTCTAAAATTTGCTATGTGACTTTTATCACCTATATAGTTCTTCGTTTGTTCTATGCGGATAATTTTTTTATACAGTCTTTTGTGAAAATTATTGTCCGTTTCTCAGATATCGGCTTTCTTAAAATTAAAATTGTATTTGTTTCTTAAAGCGTGTTTAGTTACGTAGAATTGTGTGAAATTGCAGTGTTTAATGATGAATTACATCTATCAGTGTATTTTTTAAAATATTGTTGGGATTGTCTAATATGTTCCAAATAACATTTTCAGCATGGCGATGTCGCTTATCATAAATGATACAATCTGGTAAGTAGGCCGTAAAATATCAAAAATTATCGAATTCAATGCCACTTAAATATTATTCTCTCAAAAAAATGTTTTTATAACAAATAATATGTAATTGAACATAACACTTATTTCGAAAACTACAGCACAAAGAATTTTAAATCGCTACAACTATTACCAGAACAAGTAGAAGATTACATTTTTTCTAATGGTAAGTTAACCAATGAGAGAATAACGATAATTTTCCTTTCACAATTATATGGTCTGATAAAAGCAGACAGACACATAATGCTAAGGAAAGGCGGGATTAAATTAAATTTGGTTTTAACGTTGTTTTAGGAGCTAAACTTATCGAGTCCACGTTTTTTAACGAAAAATTAAATGATAATTTACCATTCATACAGAATATTGATATTTGCTTTTAAAATGGTAGTGTACCACCTAACAATTCGAACAGAATCATTCTGTATCTTAATAATCGGTTATCAAATGCGTGGATTGGTAATAAAGGATTAATTGTGTAGTCATCTCTGTTAGTGTTACATGTTTGACTATTATTGTCATAATGACTCATATTTAAAAAAATTGAATACAACGTCAAAAATCAAAATATGAAATGAAAATGAAAAAATGAAAATGTGTTTTATTTCTATAAGAAAGAAATCTGTACAAATAGGGTACAAAGTACAAACTAAATGTATTCTTATAAATTACAAACTCATCGTCGAAGTGTTAAAAGAACAATCACGCATTGCGTATGAATGCACGTATTTTGAGAGCATTGGCTATATAGGAACTAAGACAGTTCGAATGCCGGAGATCCTTTACAGTCAGTATGGCAACAATATTAAAAGCTGGGTCTATTTCACTGAGATACTGGGTTCTAAGCATTTCGTAGGTCGAACAGTTTATAATAAAGTGCTCTAGCGATTCGAATTTGTTTAGGTTACAACACGTACATAAGACTTCGCACTCAATTTTATACGGGTTTCCGTTGATAAATAGTCTTCTTATTGGAGCGCGCAACCTCAGATATGGCTCCTCCAAAGTTAAAGCACTTATTTGGCGGTAGAGAGGCAAGAAGCGTGAAGTGATTACGGCGTCGATATCCTTGCTGATCGCATTATTGGTCCATTTTTTGACTATACTTTTTTCGCGGATTTTGGGTTCCTCTACAGTGGGGAATGGATCCCACCGCGGATGTTCACCTATTGTCCCAAAGAGGTCTTTGAAAAGGCTTACCCAGTTAATGGTTCTTCTTTTCGTGGGCGATTTATCCAGCGCGACAGGTGTATTGTAACATTGTCTAGGAAGCCAGTCGTCGTTCATTTGCAGTATTTTTTTCCACCTTCCATACGCCCTTCTCACTGCTAGCACTTTAACCGCGATACGCCCACGTGTTGCGCGGCCAGTGCAATGCTTAACAAATCTAACTTATGCCTTCTCAATATCATCGAGATAATTAAGCGACCATATCTCACTCCCGTACAATATTGTTGCGGCTATTATCGAGTCAAATAGTTTATTCTTAACATTGAGACTTTCTGATTTGGAGCTTCTTAGTAGACTTAGCACTCTTCCACACTCAAGAAAATGATTCGTTGCTTCTCTAGATGATCCGCTGCTAGAAAATGGAACACCAAAGTATATGTACTGTTTTTCGACTTTTAGTACGGTCCCATCATATACAAACGTACATTGGTGATGCTTATTTCTATCTACGTGAAACGGGTCAACGGCTGTCTTTTCTGTATTTAATATCGGGTCGTTCTCTTTACAGTATGTTCGTAATACTTCCAATTTTCTATTACCATCCACAGGTGAGTACGCAAAGGGTACCGAGTCACCCGCATATAGCAGGAGTAGCAGCAATCTTGGGCTGGTAATTTTCACTCCAACAAGATGTCGCTCATCAAAATAAGAAATAATGTCTGATAAGAAAATTGAGAAAAGCAGTGGCGAAAGGCAATCATCCTGCATCACATCTCTAGTTAGTTCCACATTTCCTGTTTGTTGCGAATTGACATTGATTTTTATAAGACCTTGATCGTATAAAGTCTTGAGTAGCCGCATGATTTTATCGCTTATTCATATATTAAACAATTTATTCCATAACTTATCGAGTCAAGAGCTCCCTTAAAGTCTATGAATATACCACAAAGGTATGAGGAGCTGTTGTGGATATTGATTGCTATCGTTGCCGAAAGAATAAACAAATTGTTCTGACATCTTTGTAACAACACTAATTACGGAAATACTGCGGTACTTGTGTGGATCCGCTTTGCTACCTTTCTTATGTTTCTCAGGACATTATTTAATAAATTTAGTAGGTAGTGAAGCCACGAGTTTGGTAGGATTTTGAAGCATTTCGCTGGTAATCCATCTGGTCCAGCCGTTTCCAATACTAGACAGAAGTTCCTTGTATGTTACGTCAGTGTCTAGAGTGGAATCACATACTGAGATGTATTGAGTTTCGTCCACAAATTTATTACCATTTAAATCCTCCAAAAATTGAAACCAAGTATTAGTATAAATAGGATCATTAGCTTTGTGCCGGCTTGTAAATCGTTTAATTGCATTCCAAAAAGTTTTTGAATTTTGACTCTGTGATAGTGTGTCAGTAGTAGTCAGTAGTGATTTTTGCAATATAACCTTCTACTTCCCTTTACCTACAGTAAATATGTTTTCTTCTGCCTAGGGTAATTTTGTAGCGATTCCTCTGTCATACTCTGTTTATATTTCCTTAGGTGTCCACTCTTTTTGGCGTCTGAACAGCTTCTATCAAACCATGGGTTTTCTATATGCGTTTATAGCTTTCTCACGCGTGACTACGCTTGTTGCTAAACCATTCAGATATTTCAGTGTAGGTATACAATTTATCTGAATGTTGTAGGAAATAGCGCGCATCGTCATCTTTCTCGGATGATCATTTTAAGTATGTAGGTGCGATGCTGGCCACAAATACGCTCCTCTGATTCAAATAGATTAAAAATTAAAATATTTGCAACTATAATTACATAACAATACTATGTGATCATTAATTGTTTAGTGTATACGCGTTTTAATTTACATTTTTGTTTAAAACAGTATGTACTAACTAGAAAATTTATTTGGAATGCATTTAGACAATTTTTGGCATAGTATCACCGCTATCAAAAAATTATGAAAAGCACCCTTACGATGAAACATAATTGATAAATATAACCTTACAAAAGGCATTTTTTTCTCACGATAATTTTTCTGAATAATGTTTATTAACAGAAAATTAACCCATTAATAACTTCTACTAGGACCTTAAATGCGTTGAAAAGAAATTACCTTTATATTGTAATAAATATAATGGCATTTATTAGTAATATAATAATACACGGAATGTTAGACAATAGAACTACGCATATTTATTTCCATACATTTGTTAATATTAGTCAGACAAGATTACGCTAATTAAACAGTTTATTATAAGTTCATATACAGATATATATATATCGTTCAATGAGTATTTGACATGACGAACATCAACTGTGTTGAAATCGAAGTATTGCAGAATCTCGATTCGTTGTTCAACGCCTGAAATGAAAAGGATCCGCAAATGAGTGGCCTCGAAAGTGGGTGATCGAGTGATCGTTGATTAAAGTGACGGTTGCTATGTGACCATTGATTGATGTGATTTTAACACACTCGTTAGAGTTCGAATACTCAACGCAACGCGCTCTCTGCGGATGTACTACATACATATTACATATCTAAATGGCGGCGATGTTCAGGTTAGTGTCATACGAGGAGGTGGTTAATACACATTTGGTACGGGGCGATGGTGGCAAATTAAGTTCGGTTTTGCAAATAGTTTAATATTTAGCGTGAAAAATTTGTTATCTTGCTATAGATTTCGACGTTGATGTAATTTTCACATAAATGCCATAAATATTAAATTAACCTGATTGGATGTAAAATGAATAACTAAACTAAATAAATAAATACTGTCACTGAACGCAAAATCTTGCAGTATAGTTAGTAGATGTAAAGGTAACAAGCAAATCTGTTACAAACTCCTAGATAGTATAACTTTTAACACTGAATTCAAATTTTAAAATTTATTGTCTGTAAATAAAAAATACGGGTTTATTTTGCTTTTTCCTTTTGCTATACCCTACACCAATGTATGGTAACTGGGTGCAGATTATACAGGGTGTTAAAAAAAGGTTGTCGGATATTTTACCCAACTGTAGTACTGGTGGAAAAAAAGTCCTAGTCAACATGGGTCCGCAATTCAACTGTTTTTGACATATAGTCGATTGCATATTGTTTTAATAGGATAAAAATTTTCAAAGAAATTCTGATGGCAATGTAAATTAAACAAATGGTTATTTAAAGTAAAACTAAAAAAATTGTTCTACATGTCCACCGTTCATTTCTAAGCACGCTTCACACCTTCTTATGGAGGATCGACGCACTCTTTCGAAAATTCCTGGAGTCCTCCGAATTTTCTCGCAACAATTTACGATTCGTTGCCCAGTTCTTCCAAATTGTTTACTGGTCGTGCGTACACTAATTGTTTTAGATGCCCCCAAACATAGAAGTCTAGAGGTGTCAGGTCAGGGGACCTAGGAGGCCATGCAGTTGGTCCCCCCATCCTATCCATCTCTCGTTGTAATCTTGATTTAAGAAATTTCTAACTGCGATAGAAAAATGCGCAGGAGCTCCATCGTGCATAAACCACATATTTAATCTGTTAAAAAGTCACAATCAGTTGTTTGAAAAAGGGAACTATTCTCAAAACCGAAAAATGAATTTTTTTATTTTAAAATATGCAATCGACTATGTCAAAAACAGTTGAATTGCGAACCCATATTGACTAAAACTTTGTGTTTATTTCCACCAGTACTATAATTGGGTAAAATATCCGACAACCGTTTTTTAACCCCGGTTCATCTAAAGTTTATTTAGACTTACGTCATTCGTGACATCACATTCGTACCACAATAAATTTTGTCAAATGTAACGTTTTTAAGGATAATTTAGTGATTTTAATGTCCCTGGGTTATCTAATTATGCGTTGCTGCCGGCTTGTTTTCGATTACAGTCAATTATCATATATAATACAACGAGTGGTTTTGTGATTATCGATAATCGCCGGCTTGACACGAGATATGTTGCCAAATATTATTATTTTAGAATTATTTGGCAACATATCGAGTGCGAATCCGGCGATTGTAGATAATCACAAAACCAAGAGTTGTATTCTTTAGATTATACAACGAATAAACCAACTTCACTAAATTAGGTACGACATTTTGAGGTTAATTTCTAACGGGTACCAATACATATAGGAAATGTCATCACTGACAAGCATTCTGAGCTGCCTAATAACAATGCATAATAAAGCAAAAAACAGGAATGAATAATACATATATGTAATCGAACTTTACAACATTCCATAAATTGTGACCAAATGTAGTTTTCAGATTGCATTGTATTAAGAGGTTTATTATTTTTAACTGTCTGATCAATATTTTCTAACATAGTTTCGCCGTCGACATTTTCAATCAAATTATGGCAGGTAGGAAATGTAACTGACAAGCAATTTGCAATGAACAATCAACGATTAAAACCGGTTGCTATGGTAAATCAACAAAGGTGATTATCGCTTATTAATGAAAAAGCACGGTGCTTGATTATTACTTATTAGTCCAGTAGAGGTATAGGGAATTAATACATTATGAGTTGTATAATCATTCATATCTTAATAATTATCTGTCAATTTGACATTTTGTGTATAGCGCGTTATTTCTTTGTATTTTTGTTATTTATTTTCATTTCCGCATCTAAAACTATTCTTTTTAGAACAAATATTCGATGATATTGGCGTCTATAATGTGTAAAAATATTATGTGTGTAGAGTGTAGAGCAAATGACAGCAGAAGACTGGAACAACTGTATAAGTAATGTGGAAAGAGGATACATCTATCAAAATTATGCAAATCAATTATTACGCTAATTACCATTGCTTATACTGGTAAAAATGAGTATTTAAAGATACAGTAGTACCTCGTCTTACGAACCGCTCTAGATACGAACTTTTCATGATGCGAACTTTATTCATGTTACATTTTAACCTCGAGATACGAACTTGGATTCGACATACAAACCTTAATGACGTAATTCCATAATACATATTACATAAAATGTAAATTTGAAATACATACTACAATAAAAAGAATATTGTAATAAATACCGTAAAACTTTTTTTACATCACCTAGGAAATTTTTCACTACATGCATCCGAGATTTCGAGATACGAACTACGATCCACAGCTACGAACGAATTTCGAAGTTCGAAAGTCGACGTACTACTGTATTTGGCATTCAAATGTATAAATGAGGTAACATATTGAAAAATAAAGCAAATTTTTTCAGTTCCCTCGTTTTTTAAATGACAAGTATCAGCTTACTTTTTAAGTGTGTGACATAGATAACGTAACTGTCAAAACAAGAATACATAACCAATGTTTATATCAAAACACATTTGGCATTGGTGCTCGTATATGACGTCGCCCGTATTAATGACGAAAGTCCAAATAAACTTTAGATGAACTATATATATTGTCCTGTATATCTGAAAATCTGAAGCTGATATCTCTAACCGTTTAGACACAAAAGATCAAGGAAGTAGTCATGACTCACCCTGTATAGGAGCTTTTTTCTTATATTTTGATATGGTGATTTGGAAGACTGTACTAGATACATATTTTGTTAAATAGAGAAAGACGATCAGTTTTAGGAGCTGAACATAGTGCTCTTCTCGTATTTTGCAAAAAACGAATTATCTCTATTTGCTTTAGTTTTGTCTATACTTTATTATTGAATTTGGACAAACCCCGCTGTCAGTCTCCGTTAATTATTTTTTATGGAAGTTATCATTTTCAAGTTATGGCACAAGCTTGTATTTTTTAAATGGTATCCATAGTTAAGGATCTCATTTTTTTTTATAATATACTCATATAATAAGTACTTGTCTTCTCTATTTTGTTAATGTGGTTGATAAAATAAAATAATTGAAAATTCGCATCCCGTTACAGTACCCCCTTACTTTTTTCGCGATACCGTAGCATCCTCGTCGGTTATCAAGGAAAAAGTAGTTAATCACTATTATTTACATCTGTACCATTATTGTTGGTATTCGTTAGGTCCTTGATCGGTTCTTATGTCGTCGTAGGTTAATTCCAGGCCGTTACATATCGTTTGATATCCGGATCTCCTGGCCTGCAAGCATTTTCGTTTACGAGTCGTAATATTATGTCAGGTTTGTCGTACAGTTGCTGAAATTTCTTCATGTCTTTCTTCATGCTAACATAAACTTTTCTACGCCGGATTAGCTTTTCGATGGTACCTATTTCTTCGTTTGGTTACTCTATCTCGTAGGCGTTTCTTAGCTATGTAGAAGTATTTTTCCTCCCCAGATCTATTTGTCCTATTTTGGTATTGGATCAGATGTTTGACCAGCAGCTTAGACCGTTGGCCTTTCATATTTCTTAAAGGCTCTCACTGTCTTTTCCTGTTCTTGACCTCTATTGCCACGTCATTTTCCCGTTGATTTTCGGCAAAGTCCAATTTTCGGTCTACGATGTTCCGCTGACCACATAGGATGTTAAATACAACATGTGGTTTTGGGTCAGCTGATTCCTCATGCTTTCCATACTCAGATATCAATGGTTGTATCTCTAGGTATTTTATCACCCAGTTGTTTACTTCCTCTGCTTCAATTTCCTGTCTTGCCCTCGTCCGATCATGCTGCATCTTTACCCATCTGTGACTTAACATGTCTTGAATAATTTGGGTGCTCATGTCCATATCCTTCTCTATTGTTGTTTCAATCGAGTGTTGCGAGCTAGCCATTTCCTGATTCAGCATTGGTGTTTGATCTTCGATTTCCATTTCTACGTCCTTTTCCAATTCGGTTTTAGCCTCTTCTTTAAATTCCTCAAACTCTTCGCGTATTTGTTTCTGATCTTTCCAGAGCTTTTCATACATTCACTGGTTTGCTTGTTCAGTATCTTTTCGTAATTTTTTGTTGTCTTTTTTATTTTGTCTTCTTGTTTATTCATTATTTTCTCTATTTTGTCGATTTATATCGTCCATCTTTTTTCTCAACTGTTCATTATCTTGTTTATTATCTTTAGTATTTTCTGCCATTTGTCGGTTTATTTCTTTAGTATTTTTGGTTTGTTGTTCGATCGTGTCGTCCATCTTTTTGCTCAGTTGCCGGGTCATTTGTTCCAACATTTCCATGCTACTTTTCTGATTATCCCTTGCCTGGGGTAGTGGCACCTCTTCTACCGCATTCATTGATTCGGTGCTTCCAAATTCCTCCTAATCCTTCTGGCTAGTGGTGTCTTCAACCACAGGTTCGATAGTAACCGTTCCGGTAGTCATTTCTTTTTGTCTTAGCGTTCTTCCACTTCTTAAGTACATAAACCCATTTATTTTATTGATTTTCTTTATTATTAACAAAAAATGTCAATACCTTTTCTCTTTATTTTATTTATTTATTATAATTTTTTAAAAATTTTATTTATAACAATATACTAAATATCACAAAGCTAGAATACTGCAACCAAATTTACGTAAAGCAACCAGGCTAAATCTGAAGAAAAATATTTGCTAATATTTATTTTATACCACTAGTCACCCCCCAGTGTGCACTTAAGCACATGCATTGAAGGTTTTGAATTGATTGAATTTTTCAAAATCGAAAGTTTTGTTGCATATTTAATTCATCCTATGTGTATAACAAAACGTTCGATAATCCGTAATAATTCATATTCGTGAGCTACGTAGTGGTTTCATTTTAAATCTGGTATTGCCAAGTGCATGTATTTTGTTTGAATCATATTATACATCATAAATTTTCAATTCAATAAAAATTCTTCTTACACATTTATTTCTTTGTACTTTTGATATAGCTACGTAATATACTAGAACACTTATTTAATTTTTGTTTTGATAAGCAAGTAGACCTTTTTGCAGTATTTTAGTTAAACTATTTTAGAAGTTATCGTATACGGATAATTATGATTCATTACAATTAAATTTATACTGTACAAAACTAAATAGTAATAGGTTATACCTAATTCTGATTTTATTGGCGTAGTATATTGCCTAGAGAATATTTCACGGTCGGTTATAGAGAACCGCATAACATAATAAAGTCTACATTAATTGATATTCCTTACGGAAAGCTGTCAAATGAAGTATAAGTAATCTCATAAAGATATCATTATTAGACATACATAAGTATGTATATAAATATACCTATGTACAATGATTCTCGCACAGAAAAGAGATACGTACGTATTATGTGCATATGTACATCATCGGTAAACAAGCGGAGCATGTGAGATACGTCACTTCAACCCTACTACATGAAATGTAATACATATTTAAATGATACACACCTCTCGATCTACCGCTTATATAACAAGACATACAGATAAAATCGGATAGAAACGGTAAAGTTAATTTCCATTTTTAGTATTGAAATGCATATCCTAGAAGGACAGGAGTACCGAAGAGGAACACGTTTAAGTATATGTTCCAGTAAATTGAATAATTAACATTTTTAACGTTTATCTGCATAATAGTGTTGTTCACCTGTCAGAACGAGAGGGATACTTTTAGGGAACGTGCCAAGAATCGAGTAGGTTAATAATCTGATCTTACACCAAGTCGTGAGTTCCGCTCCATTCTTCGAAGCAGAAAAGAAAGAAGACTAATTACCAAAACTTTTCGACCATTATTTGTTTTACCGTTTCTTTTAATTACTTACTGTGTGTGTCAATCTGAAGCTTTTCGAGGACAGAGGAAAATAACTAGGTGGTAGCAAATCCTGATTTTAAAATGTATGATAAGGAAGAAGGTTTATTAGTTGGATCACAAATTATACTTGCTACATAACTCAACTCGCTAGCCAAATCTGTTAGAAAATATTACAAATTTTAAGGTAGAAATTTAGAAGTTTGTTGGTTTAATAACACATTATGTTTTGTTAAATTATACTGTTTTCCGAAATTTCTTAGTTGTTTCTACTATTTTTCAATTTCTCATTTAATATCCGGTTAAAATTTTGCGGTCATAGTAAAGATAATAGAATAAAAAGAATAAAAAGACCATGCAAATAAACACCATAGTAGTAGAAGGAAAAACCGACCGGTCACAAAAACAGGACTTAAGGAGGAGGGTGCTAGTTTTATAGATTTTCGAAATTATTGCAATTCTGAATTAGATGGTGATTGACGAAGTTGAACTAAATGTAGTACTCTACAGTTGTCGATGGAAAAGATACATGGCTTAAACTCGAGGGCTCGCATCTTAAATGGGCTATCATTTTCTCGACAACTCATGGATATAATGACGCAGTTGTGGGCTATCTTAATAACAAACATAAACTTACTCCGGATCAAAGAAATAATGCCTTATGAGACGATGAAACGTTTAAAGAATTGGTTCGCGAAACAAATAAAAATGTGGAGCTACATAAAACAAAGAAAATTCAACAATGAAAACCAACAAATAAAAAAGAAATGGGCAAGCTAGATACCTAAGAATTGCCAATTACTCGAATAAGTCGCTTTTTACACACAAAAATCTATTCTCAGGTTAACAATACGTATTTGTTTGTTTTAGTAATTTTAACTTAAAACTACAATTATTAAATCAAAAAGATGAAAGTGAAATATATGTGGAAGGTAAACATTTCTTCTATAAATGTAAACTATTCTGCTTCCCGTGAACGAAATTTAGAAAATTTGGTCTTATTAGAATTATGATTAGCCTATGTTTCGTGATTCAAACTGTTGAATATTGTTTCGTCCATTACCGTTAGAGAGCATTAGAAAGGCAACAATCGCTACAGCTAAAGTTATGAATGTGTTGGTAACATCCAAATCAGACTCAGTTGAAACTAAAATCAAATTACTACAAGCGAAGCATGTGTCTATTATCAATGCTACACTACTGTATGGGTTTGAGATCTGGTCACTAAGATATCTTAATGAAATTGAAGTTGTACAGACGCGATTCCTTAAACGTCTTTTCTACTGGCCATCAACAACGCTAAACTATGTAGTATGTACTGCAACGTTACTTTCTCTTTCCCTTGATTATTAATATGTCGGGAATTAAAAATTAGTAAATTAGCTTCTGGACCGTACGCCACTGGTCGATTTGCTTGTCGGTGATCGATATTATCGATTTCGCTTGCGCCTTCGTTCACTGAAGATCTGGGCTGCGGCGCTGTATCACAATTTGACGTTTGACATACGAAGTTTACGAATGTATCAAAATCAGATTAATGAGCAAGAAAAATACTTTAAAAGTGTCAGTAACGCCGAATTAACAAATTATAACCTCGCGGTAGCGGAATAAAAGAAAGGTAGGTTCATTATATACATACATATATTTACATTAAAATTCAGATGAACAAAATTTTCTAGACGATAGATACAAATACCAGTAATCAGAAAAAAAAAACAGTCAAAGCAATAATCGGATATAACATAACAAGTGTTGGTTTGTATAGAGAAAATATCAGTTTATCTATGGCAAATACATAATATTTACAGAAAGCGTGAGAGGAATCCACGGAGAACCGACTGGGCGAAGTACAAAGAGGAGCTGAGCGATAACATCAAGCAGGTCAGACCAGATATAAAAAATGAACTGGATATTGAGGCTGCCTCCGAACAATTGCAAGAGGCCATAATAACCTCATATGAAATAAGTTGTCCTCAGACAAAACGAAACTCTTCCAGAGCAGTCAGCTGGTGGAATGAGGAATTGTCATTACTGAGGCAGCGAACACGCAAATTATTTAATAAGGCGAAAAAAACCAATGAGTGGTCTGATTATCGGAACTCACTCACTGCGTATAACAGAGCCCTAAGAAGGGCTAAGAGAAAGTCATGGAGGAAGCTCTGTGAGGATATAGAAAGTACATCTGAAAGTGCAAGACTCCACAGACTACTTGCGAAAGATCCAACAAATCCTCTGGGAACCATTCGGAAACCCACTGGAGAGTTCACGAACACTGGGACAGAAGCGCTAGAGGTCTTACTAGAAGCGCACTTCCCAGGTTCAAAGAATATTTGCCCAAATAGTGATTAGGCAGTCAAACTCTTGAATGGCCTTTACGAAGGCCTGGGAGAGAGGACTGGCGATTAGCTAAAAGGGTAATAACATACAACAGGATCATTTGGGCGATTAACAGCTTTGAGGCGTACAAGTCCCCTGGTCCTGATGGGATTTTTCCCGCCTTGCTACAACAAGGTGAAGAGGCAATAGCATTAGCGCTTTGCCGAATCTATAGAGCCAGTCTGGCGCTGGGTTACATACCATCTGTTTGGAATAGGGCTAAGGTTGTGTTTATACCTAAACCTGGACGTAGCTCATACGCTGAGGCAAAGGCATACAGACCAATAACCCTATCATCGTTTATTCTGAAAACTATGGAAAAGCTGCTTGAGAAGTACCTTAGGGAAACCTCTCTACTAGAGAGGCCGTTACACCCCAACCAGCATGCATATCAAGCAGGTAAATCATGTGAAAGTGCCTTGCACCAGCTTGTGTCGCGTGTAGAGGCAACTTTAAACAATAAAGAAATTGCATTAGCGGCATTTCTTGACATAGAAGGTGCATTTGATAACACCTCATTTGAATCTCTAATAAGAGTTGTCAAAAGTCGTGGAGTAGAAACTACTATCTGTGAGTGGATGGAAGTCATGCTTCACGGTAGGCAGGTAGAAGCGGCATTGGCGGGAGATAAGATGCAGGTGTCAGTTTCCAGGGGATGCCCACAGGGAGGCGTCCTGTCCCCTCTACTGTGGGACATGGTAATTGACGAACTGCTCGCTCTGCTAAACAATGCAGGCTTCTATACACAGGGATATGCTGATGATATAGTGATTCTCACCATTGGTGGGAGTACCAGCATAATCTCAGAACTTATGCAAAGAGCATTAAAGATGGTAGAAGGGTGGTGCAAGAGGGAGAACCTTGGAGTAAACCCGGAGAAAATTGCACTTGTACCCTTCACCAAAAGAAGGAGACTGGAAGGCCTAAGAGCACCGACTCTATACAATAAGGTTATACAGATTAGTCAGGAGGCCAAGTTCCTGGGGGTGATCTTGGACTCTAAACTAAACTGGAATTCACATTTGGAGAAAATGACTGACAAATGTAAAAGGGTGTTAATAACAACCCGTAGAACAGTTGGAAAAACATGGGCACTCAAACCGCATATGACGTATTGGTTGTATAGTATGGTAGTAAGACCCATGATAACTTATGGCTGCTTGGTCTGGTGGCCAAAAGTTAAGCAGAAGCATGTGATAACTAAACTCTCGAGAATTCAGAGACTAGCGTGCCTATGTATAACTGGGGCTATCAAGAGTATTCCGACGGCTGCTATGGAAACCATGCTAAACTTGCCTCCCTCGATATCTTTATCATGGGAGAGGCTAGAATGGGAGCATACAGACTAAGGAATACTAGCAACTGGAGACCCCACTATGGGTTGGGGCACACCAGAATAGAAGCAATAGTACAAAACCCAATCTTTGATATGGGGAGCGACATATCAATCACCAGGATTTCCTATGACAAACCCTTCAAGATTTTCTTGAATTGGGATGAATGGAAAAATGGTGAGGGGAGAAAACCGCACGCCCAAAACTGGTATACAGATGGGTCAAGGGCGGGCACTAATTCTGGCGTTGGTGTATACGAGGGAAACCAGGGTTACAAGGTATGTGAACCACTCGGGCGATACACAACGGTATTTCAAACAGAAATATATGCTATACAAACCTGTGCGTTGGAGAGTCTACGCCGCCAACCGCGAGGGCAGGCGATCTGTATTCTCTCTGACAGTCAGGCAGCCTTAAAGGCTCTAGCATCTTATTACACAGCCTCCAAACTAGTATGGGAGTGTCTGCAAAACCTAACTGTCCTGGCCAGAGACAACAAGGTCACCTTGGTGTGGGTGCCGGGACACAGGGGTATAGCAGGCAATGAAACCGCAGACCAGCTAGCGAGGGAAGGTTCCCAAATTAAATTCACCGGGCCGGAGCCAGGTCTGGGTATCACAAAGAGTGCAGTACGTGGTGCAATTAATGAGTGGATTATAAAACAACACCAACTAAATTGGAACCATGTAGCTGGACAAAGACACAGCAAACGGATGATGGAACGACCGTCACAACGACTAACTGCTGATTTACTTGCATTAAACAGGACTCAGCTTAGGGCAGTGACATGTCTATTAACAGGACACGGCTGTCTAAGAGGTCATCTGCACAAGATGGGGATCTATAAAGATGAACCCCTATGCAGACTCTGCAATGAGGAGGAGGAAACAGCCTTTCATATCATCTTCGAATGCGTGGCACTAAGTCAACGTAGGGTTACTTTGCAAAGCGCATTTGATCTACCAGTGGAGAAAGATTTACCAAATAGGCTTCTAAACCTGATCGAGGGAACTAACCTGTTTGAGTAAAACGGAATCAAGGCAGGAATAACACAATAGGCTAAGTGGGCCGCAGTGTTAGGGATAATTAGAGACTGCCCTGCCTTGATAGCAATCAACAATCAACAAGCGTGAGAAATAAATCTTACGTTGGATATATATCAGGTCCTTCGGCAGTTGCTGTGAACAATTCAAAATCATTTAATTGACATACGGATATATAAAATAATAATCAGGCAAAATATATACAGGTATGTAATAGCAAAATAAGTAAAAGAATAAATGTCTCTGATATCGGTGTTGTGAACGGACAGATACCTGCTGGCCAATTTTCTCGGCTCCGGCAAGTCAGACGGGATGGTGAACGCCAACTTTTCGGCCGCTTCACCCAAGATACTTGCTAGCCAACTTCTTGGCTTCAGCAGGTCGGACAGGATGGTGAACGCCAACTTCGTCGGCCGCTTCACCTAGAAATACCTGCTAGCCAACTGTATCGGCCCCAACAGGTCGGAATAGGAAAAGGAATTCTCCTAATGTTGAAAAATGCGGCGTTTATGTAGCCGGACGGGCCCGTTTTTGTTGCCTGATGTCTCCCGAAAAAACTCTGAAAAATATACACCGGTATCCAAAATATAAATATACACGTCATTCCAAAACTATTTACAGCAAACAATATAAAATAAATTTTCGTTCCTTAAGATTTAAATCCAATTAAATAAAAATTGTTTCTGGGTACAGAGGTTCGTTACAGTACGTATGGAAGTTGGACAAACTCTAGTGAAGATAGAGGTGTTGAAAAGACTGATAAACTCTTGTAAAAAAATCTAGCGGATGCCGGACAATATATTGGCAAGACAATGTTTGGAAGCCTTGGTAAGATTAGATCAAACAGATGGTAATATACAGTCTTACAATTGGATAAGCCAAGTAAATACGTTGATTAGATCGCTTGGTCTACGTATTGCTTTGACTGCCAGTTATCGGGAGTCCGAATGGAACATCGATGATATATTAGAAAGGGCAACAAACGATACGATCAGCAAAGATGTAGATCGCATAATCAACTTATCGTATACACCAACATATAGACACATTAGCTCATTTTTCTGGGGAGAGTATTACCTAGGATTCCGGACTTCGATAAGGAAAATTAGGCTTGTCAGCCAAGTACGAGTGACGGGCAAAACTATTATCAAGCTATACCATAATAAACAGCCGCATCTGATAGAGACCAAGGAAATATGCTCCATTTGTAATTTATTAGAAGAGGAAACCCTATATCATATTCTCGTAAAATGTCCCATTTATCAGAACTTTAGAGAACATTACTTTGGTGAGATTGGCAACAGGAACGCGATAAATGACATTTTGATTATAAAAAATACCAACCAATTAAATAAGTTATACTTTTACTTACAAGGATTACTTAGATCAAGATCTTTTATAATGAATGAATACTCTTATATACTCAGTCAAAATATTGCGCTAACGTTAACAAAGTGCTCCTTTTTGTTTCTTGTTCTCTTTTTGGGATTTTTCTTTAGAGTTTATATTATTGTATTGGATGCACTTTGAACTCATTTGTAAAGGATGTAACCCTTTAACAAATAGAGGGAAAATTAAAATTAATTAAATTACTTAGAAAGATTAATTAGTTAATTTTATACTTAATGAATAACCCTATACGGGTAGTAGGTCAAAGTATGCTAACGTTTAATTTTGTTTTGGTGTATGCAATATTTGCGTTTTAACAATGTGCCCTTTTCTTTCTTTTTTTATTTGTGATATTTCTTCAGAGTTTACGATATTATTGTATTGGATGCAATTTGAACTCATTTGTAAAGGATGTAACCCTTAAATTTTCCCCGCCACCCTTTTCCTTATTTAGTAAAATACAAAAAAGTTGACCGATATGAAATATGCAAAATTTTCAGTAGATTCCGATTTCCATATTTAACCTTAATAAATTGGTTAAGTTTGTGTAAAAAAAGAATTAAAATTTTTGGTGATTAGTTACGTCCTCTAGCGGTCATCATACCATTTTCTATATAATATCCAGATGTTTTTTGGGGTCACTTTAGTCAGTAATATTTTTTCCCAATGTCCGTTCCTGAGATATGGCCGGGGAGATATGGCCACCCAGTACATCAAAAATATAAATACAGATGTTTAAATCAGTAGTAATAATTTTAAATATTATATCGTTACCTTATTTCAGGGTTTATCTAAACACCAAAGTAATATTTTTAAGCCATAGTCAAGTTAATAAGAATAGTTGAATTTTTATCCATATTAAATTAAAGAAAATAGTATCAAAACACAAATAAACACACGAAGCATACAAGATTCAAAGTAATAATTGTATTCGAGGTCAAAGTATACAAAAATATTATGGCTTCGTCTTTTAATTTCGACAAAACCAAAATTAAGAAAAAAAAAAGAAATACAAAATTCATATAAGATAAAAATAAAGAATTCATGTAACGATAAAACTGAAATCGATGGTTTTTCTACAATATTTCATTTCATTTTATAATAAATAATGAAATTGAATTAATCAACTGTGTTTCGCTGATACAGCGAATTTAAAAGAGGATGGATATATATTATATTACATATAATAATAATATTGGTTTATTAACCCAACTGAATGTACACAAAATATACAACTAATAAAAACAAAAAATAGGAAATATGTGAGGTTAATAGGTTGAATTCAGATAAAATATAATGTCTGTTTTGCAATTTGATGTTAATATTTTCTATGTAAAGGTAGGAGCTATTTCGAAACTTTTCAATTGAACATACAAAATGTTTAAAACAGATGATACTAATTGGTTTGTTAGCTTTATTCGTGAATGTACATGTTCAGTATGAATAGCGTTATTGCTAGAGTAGCAGTTTCTTGCCAGAGGCATCGGCATCTGGCATATTCTTGGCTATTGTTTTAAAATATAATGAATCTAACACCAGAGTCAACCGAGACGTGAAAGACCATTAGTAAATTTGTTCAAATTTGTTAAATTTGTCTTTTTCTTAAGTATAATACATAAATGTATTACGCTCTTTCTTTCTAGTATAATCAAAGGTGTGAACAGGGGGCAGCAATTGTCAAACAACTACGGAAGTGCAAAGCCTGTATGGTTCACAGAAAATAAACAACTGTCATAGTGGCTTGTTTTCATCGTCCTTGATTGGTTTTGTGTTTTCTTTTATTATTTTAGAGTTTATTGTTCTAGCTTTTCTTTTTATTTCAATGTGCTTTGAACTATTACGGGGTGCTCCTAAAAAGCCTTTACAAGAAGATACCAAGCCTGTAGCCAAAGATGATAGGGTAACCTAATCCAACTCATCTAACTCGTCAAAAAGTTGATGGTCGTCAAGATAGGGAGTGATACAGCTACAATTTTTGTTGATTTTTTAACATCTTCGATGCTGTATGTGACTTCAGAAGAGTGTGATATTAAATTATTAATATCACATTAATATTCCCTTATCTATCTTCAGAAACATCGATAGCCATTTCTGCAAATTTCTCGTCATACCCAACCACGATCATGAATAAATTATCCACGACCTTGTAGCTTACACATAATTGCTTGTCATCTAAGCAGCTGGGTTGATTAGTAAGAAATAACAGCATGAATAAGTTCAATGAGAAATCTTCCCGCGGTACTGGCAAACAAGCGCAGCAATATAAATCTAGTTCCTCCTTGTTTATCAATATATGTAAATAAAATTGTCGTATGTACTAATGAAAGGATTATTATGAATTTTAAGAACGTAAATAATTTGAATAAACTAAAATCTAACACAGTAGAAAGATATGAACTTTCCCCGAAAATTAGTCTTATAATAGTTGAGTAAAATGTCACGAAATCTAAAGTAAAATAAAAATATGCGATAGTATTCTTGCAAAAAAACTATAAAAAAATACTACTATACTAGGTAACACAAGTTTCAATTATTTTTCTAACGATTTTACATATTCAGTGACCACCAGACTTTAAAACTCCGTATGCAAAAAAGGGAAAGCATAGAAAATATTAAATGTTTTTATATTTATACATACGTTGAATTTGATTGGCTGTGCTTATTAAATTTCAAATAATGTGCTACAGTAGAAACCGCATCAACCACCCATGTTTGTTAGTCACAACTAATGTGACGTTAATAATTTAGTCCCAGCGTAATTAATTTTGTTAGCGTTTGCGTATCCGCATTGAATACAGATATGCCAGCGTGTAACTCGTTGCAGAAAGTACAGCGATTGGGTTGTACAATTAGCTGGAACGCATTGCACCATTAATTATTATGCAAACACACATGCATTATATCAGGACGGGTTTGCCTGCATATATCATTGGTTTTACATCTTCAACGATACAGTTTTCACCTATAGTGTCTGCACTGTAATATTTTGATACAATGCTGCATATTAAAATGTTTTTATCTTTTAATTCCTGATTTATTTCCACTTAGAGGTCAATAAAACAATAAATAATTAAATACCAATTTATTCCATAACATATAATAATATGTTTTCGTTAAATAACTTCTTCAGTGGAAGAAATTGACATTTAATATATGTCAAATTACTAATAATATAAATATAAATTACCATGCCTATCAACAAAATTATCTAAAAAACAAAGAATTCATTGATATATCGAATTTTAATTATATTCACAAGTAATAATGAAGGAATAATGATTTAATACAACATTAGAAATTGAAATGATTTAAATTATTCGTATATCAATCTATTTTTTGTCAAGCTCTAACAATTCTGTTCAAGGACTAGGGAAAAACATGGCAAAAAAACCTAGTCAAGAGCTTAAAATTAATAAAATTCAGGCGTGAATTAAATTATTATAAATAACGCTTAAATTATCAATATCCGTTCTAAAATTTACCGCGTTTTCATTTTTTTTAATGTATATCATTTCGTAAATTAATCTTTTTTTATTATTATTTTCCTTTTTTAAAATTTTAGTGTTTTGAAAATCAAAATTATGTCGTGCTAGAGTGCTTAGATAGTTTCAGTGGTGACGTTATGTGTAACAGTGTATTGATGGTTATAAATTCGTTTCTTTAAATATTGTTTGGTTTGTCCGACATAACATTTATTACAATCTTTGCAATCTAATTTATAAACGACATTACTTTGATTACCATATTTAATGGGTGTTTTTAAATTTGTGAATAAATGTCTATTGTTGGTAGGTATGAAAGTTATGTGAATGTCTGATTTTTTTAATTCGTGTTTTATTATGTCGTTTAAATTGTTTATATATGGTATAGTGTGGTATAAGGTCAAAAAATACATATATTAATTAAAATGTTTGATCAACATGATGATAGAGACTTTAATGAGTTCATTTAACACATGTATTTCAACTTTGTTAGCTTAGTTTTACTTGTGACATAATTTGAGAGTTTTAAATTTGCTCTAAGTATGATGAGTTGCTGAAAATTTTCAATTACTATAGATGCTAAGTTATTTAGTACTTGACATTTAGAAATGGAAATAAAATGTAATATCAAGTCTAATTTAATCAATCTACATAAAAAAAGCAGTTTATAAGACCGGAGTAAACGGAATAACATTTTAAATCGCTTAACTCCGTCTTTACCTTAGGTATTTACTCTCTACTCTTTTTTATGCTGTCTTTTGCCTTTGTATTTTTCAAAACTTAGTTTTGGAATATCTTTTCTTCAGAGTAATTTTAGACAACCAAACACTTTCTTTGGACTTGTATATTATTGTTTTTCTCTATTGTCCACAGCCTCAATCTATAGCGAATCTTTCATTATGATCAAAACTACCGAGTTGACTGTAGCCGGCCGCATTTTAGTAAATAATGAGGTCGGTGCCGATGGTAGAGGCCCTATATAGGATCTTAAGCTTTTTAAACTCCGTGACGTTGCGGTTCACGACAACACTTATGGTTGAGGGCTTTTAATGGTTGTATACTGTGTGAGTTCATCAGGGGAACTGTACTACTGCGTCTCTAGTGGCGATGAAATTCTCAGGGATGATTTTGTTGGCATTGTTAATTAGATGACCCAGATGTTGTGCTATTATTCATGATACCGATTCATTTGATTTTGCCTTCGTTGTATGTTGAACCGTGTTATTGTTGTTGGGTACTGACTAGGTTTGTTATATAATCTCGTTATAGTGACACTTCCCTTGACTATGCTGACTATCGTTTGCCCAATAACACTTCTTTATGGCGGCATGTAATCCTGATTGTTGTCTTCATTGTATCATAATTTTGTCCTTCAGAAATTAATCATCTTTGATCTTGGTTTCATCTAGCAAAGTGGTGTCGATGTTATATGCTGTTAATACTAGGTCAGTCTAGTTTGTTTTTTGCCGACACTCATTCAGTTTCCATTGTAATATGCCAAGATTTTTTCTGTGGCCTGCTGTTTCTGATGGCATCTTCATATTCTTTTATATAGATATAAATAGGGTTGAGTGTAAAAGTACTATATGTGCTTTTAAGGGTATTCAAATTTCGTCTATGCCTTACAATGTAGCCGTTATCGTTTGTAGGCGACTTTAATCGGATATTGTTTCCTGGCAGTTTCAAGTTATTTGTCGTTGTTTATTAACTGTATCTTTCTGAGTGTGAATACCTAATATACAATATTACACAAAGAAAAAAATAGAATTATACTTTGTATTTGTTGCATTTCTCTTCATTTCTTGACCGGTGAGGAAACATTAATGATGCATTGATAAGAATTTCTAATTAGTTTGGCCAATATTCGATTTTTTCAATTATAAGAAAATATACCTTTCATTATTACAGCCAATTTAATTTAGTAACTTTCGCTCTATAACAGCGGATGTCATTATATCGTCCATTCAATCAGAACTTCAATTTATAAGGTTATTACAGATTGTACATATTAAGATTGTCGAATTCCTAAAGATGAAAAGGAAAGCCAAACAAGACGATAACAACATAATAACGTCAACGGTGACGATAACTCGACAACCGAAGTCTCGTTATGAATCGAAAATTAATGCTTATTTAATAATGCCGCATCTAACATCTTCCTCAATTTGAACGGTGGTTAATTGGATGGTAGTAATAAACAGAGAGGACGGGGAAGATTAACGGTCTCGATAATACCAATTGTATCAAATTAGGGGTAGTGCGTTCGTTTAGATTAAAGAAAGGATGTTTTAATGTAGAGTACAAATATACATAAGTATAGGGAGTTGTAGTTTTCTGTATGTCTGAGCCGCGACAACACATAAGGACATAAATTTTGGACGCAGATAGGCGTTTCTACATTTTAATGAGAAAAATACCGGATCACGTCCGAAGACGTGCATAATTTACACTTACGATGCGTGCGTATGTTATACTAAAGCCAACGTATAATTATTTAAAAGTCGAGGAAATCAGATAAAATGAATGAGCATCTATATACATATTAAGAAAATAAATATGCATTTTATACATTGTAATGTATACGTATATTCAACGATTCGGGGAATCTTTTTAATCCATAATTTGAAAAACGGTTATAACGTTGACAGTAATATTTAGATGATAATAATAGTAATTATTTTCAAGTGTTATAAATGCGTATTCCATAAGGGAAACGTTACAATTTACTCTCAGTAATATTTTAGTTTAGTACAGTTCTAACGGCGTTAAAATTTAATCGCTGCTCTTATAGAGGACGCGCTAGATTACGTCTATTGAAACATATTAGAAGGTTCAATGAAGTGATACAGCGAATTTTTATTATGGTCAACCTTTAAAAAATACGCATATAAGAAGAAACTTTTCGAAATGTCATCAATAAGGAAGTACAAGGCGGTTGAAAAGTTTATATGAAAGATAGCGGTTTTATGATGAAATTTGCTTGAAACTTGGTATTAATTTTCTTTGGTACAATTCATGAAACACGTATTTCGGCGTTTTTTTTTAATTCAACCCCTAAGGATGTGAAACGGCGTGACAGAGTGTGAAACGAAGTGACAGAGTTTATTAATAAATAATATTTCTATAAAACTTGCTATTAATGCTCTTTGACGCAATTATTTATTACTTTTTATGTGTGGTGGGTGCTTAGTGACTTCTTAAGACGTATCACTTGTATCACTATCATGCAACTCTAGTTGTGCAGATTTTGTGTGCGTATAGTTAGAAGGCTCTGTGACAGCATTATACCACGCTATTAACTATGCGCAATAGCGAATGATAGGACAATCGAAATCCAATTCTCTAAGAAAAATGTTACCGTCCTTCCGGATAATTGAAACCCGGCTCTTATCTTTTCGCCACAACGATAGTCAACTGCCTAACCACTGCGGCTATCGACCCGTGATCGATGAAACATGTATTTCGATACATTTTCAAATTCAATCTCTAAGGGAATGAAAGGGGGAGACAAAGTTTATATAGAAGAAAATTAAAGAAGTTATATTCTTGGTATTAGCCCTGTTTATCACAATTAATGAGTCAGCTGTTTCGGGAGTTTTTCTAAATTTAACCCCTAAGCGGATGAAAGGAGCGTGGCGCATAGAAAAAATATTTTATAGGAAAAGTTTCTTAAAACTTGATATTAATGCTGTGTAATTACTCTCTTACAATTAATGAAACACATGTTTCATTATGTTTAATAAAACACCTGTGTCGGCGTTTTTCTTAAATACGCTTTCTAAGCGAGTGAAAAGGAATGTCAGAGTCTGCCTAGAAATTTAAAATAAGTATATTTTATGGTCTAATTTATTTGAAACTTGGTACCTATTTATGCTTTTTGGACGGACACAATTAATGAAACAAGTTTGTTAAATTCAGCCCACAAGCGTATGGAAAAGGGTGGGAAAGTTTATGAGTATATGTGAAATAATATTTTTATTGTGAAACTTACTTGAAACTTGTATTTATGCTCTTTGGTATAAATAATGAAATAAATCCAGCGTTTTTTTTTAATTGGACCGGTGGGAGAGTGGGAAAGTTCTTACGGGAGATTATATTTTATGGTATACATTGTTTATAGTAGTACAATGGACCTGACAACATATAAATTTGAAGAGCAGCACAAACCTTATAGTATACGCGATGAAAGACTCGGCCAGAAAAACTAGTTACTGATAAAAGATTAATAGGCAGAGGATCACTAGTATATGTGAATAAGAGTATAAGCAAACACACTTGATCAGCTTTCATACAATGTTAGACAACATGAGGAATACGAGCCACGGTGTGTGGTAAGTATGTGTGTACGCTTCGTTTACAAGGCACTATTTTTCTGGTACCTTGTTGAGATTACCATAATAAGTATCTAACCTCAAAAATTATTGAAATAAACGTTTTAATATTGTGTAAGATGACGCAACAAATAATACATTGATAAATGGATATTTTGTTATAAATTAGTCTGTATCTCTAGTTTATCTTTTACTCTTCACCATTTCGGTTATTGCGGTTCACTTCCTACCATAAACATTGACTACTGCGTTTCCCCACTTTAACAGTCATTCAATACTGCATGTGCGCATATTGGTTACAGTTTTAATGGAGTAATTAGAGAACACTCTACCGTATTTTTATTCGCGTGCCCTTTAGAGATTAAAACTCAACGTTACGGATATTCGGACGTATACTGACATATATAGAGATATAGATCGCACATACGCATATGTAATTGTATTGCTTAATACATACACATACATATGTAGATTCGCTCATTATACGCGCACGTTTGGATTCATACATTCACAAATAACGTACATATACCTATATGCATTTGTACCAGTTTACATGTAACGTATATTTCAGATACACTATAAAACGTCAATTCAATCGACAAATGAATGAACTAATAGTTATAGACGAATATAATCTCTAATAGAGAGAATTAACGTCTACACCATGTTTCTCGTTACATCTCCTATTGCAGATTATACACAGATTGGACTTCGACGATTTTTAATTACATAGTCTATTGCAGAAGGCCATACATACCTCTCATTATTATTAAATTACGGTATAATATATAGAAAATGATAAAATCCTATCTGAAGGACGCCTAGTCATATTTTAATTCTTAGACTTACCTTCGTAAATATTTTATACAAGCAAGGTATCGAAAACACATCTTTTGAAATTGTCAATAAACAGGAAAAGAGGGAAGGCTGGATCAGCAGATGCTATTAGGTAAAGGTGGTAAAGTCTCCAACGGAACCTTAGCATATTAAAAGGAGTCTGAGTGTGGAGTTTGGGATTTTAATTTTGAATTATTTAGAGATTTTACCCTCGAACAACGCATAAAGTTTTTTATATCATATATGTTAGTGTGAGCACAAATGTTCAAAATTATATGCACAGTATACTGAAATTAGGCATATATAATCGAAACATTTGAGCTAATTCGTTTCGTTTTCAATATTGATACTACCTGCAATGTAGTGCTGCTTTAGAAGAAAATGTCACTTATATAAGCTCACGGATCACGTACACCGTTGTTTTGGACTGAATTAATTTGCCTAGTTGTAGATCTGACAATGAATTAGTTCTAACCTCATTCTAGTTGGTTGGGAATGGTAGATAATAATGTTGGAAGTAGTGCCGCTGGGTGTCACACAATTTCCGACTTTGCCCACTAAATGGAATGAGGTTAGAGTTAGTCCATTGTCGGAGGTGTCATACAATACATGTTGAGTAGCGAACTGCGATGAAATTAGGTCTAGGATTTGGTGAAACGCTAACGAGATCGAAAATATCGAAACCACGTGTCCGTTTCTAATGCTTGATCTATTTTAATTGTATTTGTTTTCAGAGCGATTCCAACAATATACCATGAGCACCTATTGCAAAGATTTTCAATAATAATTTTTATAAAGAAAAACTTGGTTCTAGTTATACCTGGAATACATAGAAATAGTAAGCATGTTCCACAACAATCTATAATTGCTATATAAAAGATAAGTTGACGATTGTATTAACGTTGTACTGACATATACATACATATGTATGTGCAACCAAATTTTAGATCTTTTTTGCTACTTATAATAAATTGCAGTTCACATTAGAAATTCAAGAAAGTAAATTTTCTGCATTTATTAGACACAAAAATAACTAAATTTTGTAATAAACTAACCTAGTCCAGTCGTTACATGAATTAACATTCCACTTTGCCATTATCCTATAAAAATTATTGATTGATAATTTTGTTTCCGTGTAGATATTATTAGTAATACAAAAGATTATTTCGAATGATTATTCTATCGAACTAATGAATAGATTTTTTAAACGTCGTTGTCAGTTGTTGCTACAATCATCTTCAATATTCACAACAGAAAAATTAAAA